>CM074718.1:408635789-409235789 GCA_037306005.1 Rhinophrynus dorsalis | reverse complement strand
CCCCTAACTAGTTTTGTAGCCCTTCTCTGCACTTTCTCTAGTTCCATAATGTCCTTTTTCAGAAATGGCGCCCAGAATTGAGCAGCATATTCTAGGGGGGGTCTTACCATGGACCTGTAAAGAGGCATAATAATATCTTCCTCCCTTGAGTCAATACCCCTTTTAATACATGTCAATATCTTATTGGCCTTTGCAGCTGCCAGCTGGCACTGCACGCTACTGCTAAGTCTATTGTCTACCATTACTCCCAAATCCTTTTCATTAGTAGATTTCCCCAGAGAAACGCCATTTAAACTATATGTTGCATTTTTATTATTATAACCAAAATGCATAACTTTACACTTGTCTATATTGAATCTCATTTGCCATTTGCCTGCCCAGTTACTCAATTTGTCCAAATCTTCTTGTAATGAAGACACATCCAGTTCAGACTTTATTACCTTACTTAATTTTGTGTCATCGGCAAACACTGATACATGGCTCCCTATGCCCTCTGGGAGATCATTAATAAACACATTAAAAAGAAGAGGACCCAGAACAGATCCCTGAGGTACTCCACTTATCACGTTTATCAAGATGGAGAACTTCCCATTTACTACCACTCTTTGCATTCTATCTTTCAGCCAATTTCCAATCCACGCACAAACGTTTTCTCTTAAGCCTATTTTATTCACTTTGTACAGTAACCTCTTGCGTGGAACCGTATCAAATGCCTTGACAAAGTCTAAATAGATCAAATCTGCCGCTGCTCCCACATCTATATTTTTACTCACTTTTTTATAAAATGCAGTCAATCAAGTTAGTTTGACAAGACCTGCCTTTCACAAAGCCATGTTGGCTCCTGCTAATGATATTCCTGTTCAAGCTGAATTCTTGAATATATTCCCTTAGCAACCCTTCAAACAGCTTCCCTACCACAGATGTCATGCTTACAGGTCTGTAATTTCCAGGCTGGGATTTTGATCCCTTTTTATATATGGGCACCACATCTGCTTTATGCCAATCTGTGGGCACCATACCTGAAATAAAGGAATCCTTGAAAATCAAAAGTAATGGTCTGCCCAAGGCCTGGCTTAGCTCTTGAAGTACCCGTGGGTGTATACCATCCGGCCCCTGGGGCTTATTTACCTTAACACCATTCAATTGTTTTAACACTTTTTCCTTGTATTAGCCAATCCCATGCTTGCTATGACTGTTCTGTAAAAGTAGTTTGCAGGTTCTTGTCCATTGGATCTTCCTTGGTAAAAACAGAAGAAAAGAAATTATTTAAAATATCTGATTTCTCTCTATCCCCACTGACCATCTCACCCGTTTCAGATAACAAGGACCCAACATTGTCAGACTTTAATTTTTTGCCATTAATGTACTTTTTTTTAGAATTTTTTGGGGTTGCACTTGCTCTCCTTAGCAAACATTTTTTCATTCTCCATTCTAGCTAATTTAATCACCTTTTTACAGGTTTTGTTGGCATTTTTGTATTCTGCAAATTCCTCTGCTGATCCCTCAGCTTTATAATGTTTAAATGCAGCTTTCTTGCTATTTATTTCATGAATTACTTTACTGGTTAGCTACATTGGTTTTAATTTGCTACTTTTGTATTTGTTTCCAAAGAGGATACATTTATATGTATATTTTTGCAGTGTTATTTTGAAGGCATTCCACTTACCTTCTGTGTTTTTTCCTGAAAATATTCTATCCCAATCAATCAGACCAAGTGATGAATTAAATCTGCTAGAGTTGGCCTTTTTAAAATTCAGTATTTTGGTGGAACCCATACCAAATTGCTTTTTTAAATTAATCTCAAATGATACCACGTTATGGTCACTATTCCCCAAGTGCTCCCTTACTTGAATGTTAGAGATAAGTTCTTCATTGTCAGTTATTACCAGATCCAGGCACGCATCCCCTCTGGTTGAGTTCTGGACTACTCGAGACAAAAAATTGTCATTCAACAAGTTCAGAAACGTACTGCTTTTAGCAGAATTAGTTGTTCCGTTTTTCCAATCTATTTCTGCATAATTAAAATCCCCCATAATTATAGTTCTCCCTATTGAAGAAGCTTTTTCGTTTTGCATTAATAGCTGTGATTCTTCAAGGTCACCAATGTTTGGTGGTTTATAACAAATACCCACTAATATTTTCTGGTCAGTTTTAACCACATTGACTATCTCAACCCACAGGGATTTCACATGTTCACTACTGTCATCACATATATCTTCCCACAAATGAGGCAACAATGCTGGTTTGACTTACAGACAGACCCCACCACCTCTTTTGTTTGACATTTCTTTTCTAAACAACATGTAGCCCTTCAAATTGATTGACCAATCACGTGTGTCATCCCACCATGTTTCTGTTATGCCAGTCAAGTCATAGTTTTTGATTTCAGCTACCAGCTCCAGTTCCCCTATTTTACCAGTTAGACTTCTAGCATTTGCAAGCATACAATTTATGCCACTGTCATGTTCCATTTGTGATTTAATTTTGATGTGGTTTATAGGCAGGGCCGGCGCCACCTATAGGCAAGGTAGGCGCCGGCCTAGGGCGCACATCTCACGGGGGCGCAGTTACAGAGCTGAGCTGCATGCAGCTTGGCTGCTGTGAGAAGAGGAGAAAGAAGCACTACTCTGAAAAGAGCGAGCGCTGCCACCTAAAGCATGGCGTTAGACGCAGCGTGAAAAGCACTGCATCTGCACATCAGGTAGGCCGGACCCTGACCCAACTTAATCCATGGACAGCTGATCCTGAGCGGGAGGAAAGCGAGAGAGAGCGAGTGAGCGAGCGAGAGAGAGAGAGTGAGAGTCACGGTGAGGTGAAGTCACAGTGACAGGAAACTTAGGCAAGAAGGGGAAACTGGCAAAAAGGGTAGATCAAGAGGAGGATCAAGGGTAGGCAAGAGGGGAGAAAGAGGCAAAAGGGGGGATCAAAACAAGAGTTCAAGGTGGATTAAGGCAAGAGGGGGAAAGAGGCAAAGAGGGGGAGAACAAGGCAAAATGGTGGATCAAGAGGGGGAGAATGGCAAAAGGGGAGAAAGAGGCAAAAGGGGGGATGAAAAGACAACAGGGGTAAAGAGGCAAAATGGGGGAACAAGAGGGGGGAATGGGGGAGAGGAGAAACAGGCAAAAGGAGGGTGATCATGAGGGGGAGAAAGATACAAAAGGGGGGAATAAGGAAGGGGAGAGAGAGAGGCAAAAGGGGGGATCAAGATAAGAGTCAAGGGTGGATTAAGGAAAGAGGGGGAGAAAGAGGCAAAATGGGGGATCAAGAGGGGGAGAATGGCAAAAGGAACATCAAGAGGTGTAAAGAGAGGCAATCTGGCAAGAGGGGGAATCAAGAGCGGGTGAAAGACTCAGAGGGGGGATCATGAGGCAAAAGGAGGGGGGACCAAGAGGCAAAAGGAGGGGGGACCAAGCGGTAAAAGGGTGGGATCAAGAGTAAAGGGGAGAGAGAGGCAAAAGTGGGGATCAAGAGGGGGAGAATGGCAGAAGGAAGATCAAGAGAGGTAAAGAGAGGCAACTTATCAAGAGCAGGTGAAAGAGGCAAAAGGGGGGAATCAAGAGTCAAGAGGTGGTTTATATATATATATATATATATATATATATATATATATATAAAACTCTTTATTGCTCTGGTGGTGGCATATAACTCACACATACACTCTGATACGCGCGTGCGCGCACACACACACTGATACACGTGCACACACACACACACATAAACACACACACACACACACACTCTGATACACACAGAGATAAGCACACACACTGATACACATACAGACAAGTATACACATTGACACACTGATACACATATACAGAAGCACACACAAACGGATACCCCTACAGAGTCTCACACACACTGACACACATACACATATAGGGAACACACAAATTGATACTTATACACATATAGGGAAAACACAAACACACTGACACTTAACACATACAGGGAACACATACATTGACAGTTATATATGTATAGAGATCACACACACTGACGCGTATACACATAAAGGGGTGGGACATAAAGGGGTGGAGCCAAGGGGCGGCAAAATGAGGTTTTGCCTAGGGTGGCAAAAATCCTTGCACCAGCCCTGTTTATAGGCTTCTCCCTATCATCTGTACTAACCCAGCCCCCAGATCCACCTACCTGGTTATTAACTACATTGCCTTCCCCTTCTATACTATCTAGCCCAGCATTTATTGCCCCCTCCCCCCTAGTTTAAAATCTCCTCCAACCGTCTAGCAATCCTGTCTCCAAGCACTTGAGATCCTCTTACATTCAGGTGCAATCCATCCCTGCTATACAGATTGTACCCCAAAATCAGCCCAGTGCTCTAAAAACCCAAAGCCCTCCTTCTTACACCAAGACTTCAGCCATGCATTGAGCGCCCTAATGTATCTCTGGCGTAGCACATGTAAACTGGAGCGGTCACTATCAGACCTCGTTCGGCGTACTTGCACACGTGATCAGTTACGTGTTCCAGCTCGTCAAACCTCCCTATGTGGTCCTTAAAGGACAACACACCCTGGGACTGCTGGTCCTTAAGGGAATAAGTGGTTACTGTGAGCTGCTGTGCAAGAGGGATTGAGCATTTGATTTCAAGGCATCTGTGTGGGGGCTGTGTAATATCCTTCACATCTGATTATAGCTACTAGTATTTTGGTAGCAACTGCACAATGTGAGTATGATTCCTGGTTTCCAAAATTCTGTCGTTAGAACAAGTTTGGCTATATTGCATTAAGAGACTTTCCCCTTTGTCTTTTTGCCTTGCTAATTTTCAAGGATGGCTGTGCCAATGTTATTTAAAGGGACAGTAATGTTTCATAATAATAGTATTTGGGCCTTGGAGAGTGTTATTTCAATTCTGTCAGAGTTGTAGTTCAAGTGTAATTGAATGATAAAGTATCCCCCTCCTGCCCCTTTTACTGATGTAACACTGCTCAGCTTAGAGCAGCAGGGAGTGTCCAGGTAGATTGCAGAGAGGGAAAATCTTCAATTAGGATAAGGGAAAAAGCTGAAAAACCTGTAAAGGGGGCAGGGTTTTCATTGTTCTCACAGTAAGACCCTTGATGCGAGCTGTCTGGTCTATGGACTGGATTCCACATCTGAGGAGTGGGGGCTTATATTAGGTAAAAGAGGCAGGAGGGGGAAGCTTTAGCATTCAATTACTCTTGAACTACAACGCTCACAGTAATGAACTAACACTTTCTATGGCTCAAATACTATGAAGATTAATTGGGGCTGCTGTTTTTGTGAAACATTACTATCACTGTAAGCAGGAAGTTAATGTTATGGGCAAAGGACAAAGGCACTCAGTTTTTTCAAGGCATATGCTGGTGCTGGTCTCACACCCTTTACTTTCACTCTTTATTTCTCCACTTCAGTCCTCAGAAGAAGTAATAGTGTGGTGGAAAATGTTGCAGTCATAGAAAACATAGGAGAAATATTGCAAATTCCTGGCAGAAAATTTATTGGCAGTGATGAAAAGGAGAAAATTTTATGTATTGTCTATGGGTGAAAACTGTTAGGAAAAAAAGTGTAAAATTGTTGCTTTTTCACAAAAAGTCCTGCAGGAAAATTCTCAAACATTTCATCCATCCCTGTGTTTGAGCAGGTAGAGACTGGACTCTGCTCAGCCACAGTAAAATCACTGATATAGAAGAAAAACCATATTCTCCCTATTTTATTAACAGCCGCAGAGAGTGTACACAGTAGCCAGATACAATTAAACCCTTTCTACTTGCCATGTTTACAAATTAAGCCCACAGCCCTTAATTTATAACTCTTTCTTGAATGGAATTCTTTTCACAGACACAGTCTCGAGCTGCTAACTAAACAAAAGTGTTAGGTAGATTCGGAGAGAATAATAACAGACCCTCATTACAGATCCCTATAGCCCCCCTACATTCTTGTGTTGATATCAGAACAGTTGAAAATAATTCTACCACAACAATCATGAATGGCTAAACGAAGGGATAAGTAACCTTCCTACAGTAACTGCTAAATTAGCTATTTGAGCAAAGAGAAATCCATTGGCTGATTTTGTATGAAACTAGAGGTACTATATGTTCAACTAAGGGTAAACAATAATAATTCCAGTTCCAGGAAATGCTGAGAAGAAGCAATATGGGCAGCATCCCAATAACAAATAGTAAGAGATATCTAAGTGCCCTGATCATGGGCAACCTGGTGCACTACAGCTACTGTTGGACTACAACAGTCATCCTCTGGCTCCATCTTCAGAGGCAAATGCACCTATGTACTAAGGCTCCAAGGAAACTTTCAGTATATAGGCGTAATGTGGGGCAAGGTGCAGAGAATAGATGGATAATACACCCAGATTCAATCCACCTGATCTTAGTACATTCCACACACTGTAAGCAGTACAGCAATTTATTCAATACCTCCATCCAGAGCAGAAGGAGAATCAACAAGACAAGAGTCTACAAACTTTACTAAAACCCATTTTCTATACCTACATATAGGCATATTGTTCCTAACTGTAATTCTGCTGTATTTCCTACACGTACATATAGATATATTGTTCCTAACTGTAATTCTGTTGTTTGTCTCCCACCAATATCTGAACAAGAACTATCACCAGCGGGTGGATTCAGGCTGCTCAACCAATCACCATTTGAAAGGAGAAGTGATATCCTACTTACACTAGGGATAAGGGGTATCACTAGCTCCCATTCTTGTAGTGAATTCCATGGCATACTTGGGATACTATACACAAGAAACACCATATTCAGAGGCATTAACAGCTCCTTGTGCTTATTTAATTGTAACCAAAGAATAATAATAACCATGTTCCCTGTATATAATGAGTTACTGCAGCTTTATAATGAGACATTCCTCCAAAGGTATAATAGACAAACCTAATGAATATTAAGAACCATTGGGAAGCAGGGATGCTTTTTTAATCACATGGAGGTTGAACATATGCCAGAATACATTACCCACTTACAGATGAACATAAAGTGCAGACTTTCAGATCTTTATATTTGCTATTTAATCTGGAGCCAACCTAAAAATATTAGATTTATTTAGCTGAAACCTGGTGAAGAAATATTGCCCAAATTTTTTATTGTGTCAGTTACGCATTAAAATATAGCAAATTAACAGGGAACTAGACCTATAAGAATAAGTGTCTCTTTTGCAGAAATACTTGCTTAGGTAAAGCAGCCCAGGTGTACATATACAGACTACAACACAGTTCAGATGCAAAACTAGTAAGTGAATATACTTGATTCAAGTAAGATGAACAGATTGCTAAACAAGTCCTACTATTAACAAATTAAACAATTAAGGGTATACTTTCCCTTTAACATTTAAAACTCTGTGTGTCTGAACTCAGGATTCAGGGCACCACATAGTGGCAATACTCTTGAGTGCTTGAGTGCAAGGACTCCTACCAAGGGCCATTACAAGCAGAGTGTGCTCTATAAATTTAATTGCTGATATCCCCTTACATAGAGTAACATAGTAATATAGTAATTTAGGTTGAAAAAAGGACTTGCGTCCATCTAGTCCAACCCTTTTTTTATGAACCAAACCTCAGAGTAATAGGGTAGGAAGAAGACTGCTGCTACATGAAACTACTGGCCACACCCATATGCCAGACTTTCAGCATAATCCCCTAAAGACATTCATTGCTAGTGTACAATATGCACTGGGCCAGTTTTCACCCTGTGATGCAGAACTGAAGTCTAAATGTCCTGTGTAGTTGCCCCAGGCTTGCTTTTGGGCATTGCTGATGGTGGTATTATTATTGCAATATCCAATAGTGGCATTTTCCCAGGGGACAACTCTCCTAGTTCAAATCACATATCCTTGTTAGAACTGCTGCAATCAAGCATTATAGGACTGAGATCAACGAGGGGGAAGAAACCTGGAATGCAACAGAGGCCAGAGGACTGAGGAACAGAGGATTAGTTGAGAACAGAAGCACAGTGCAGCAGCATTTTTTTCTTCACACCATCTTCATTTCATGGGGCTATCGTCTTCACCATTTATTTAATGTAAAGTGAATTGACAAACCGTATGTACAAGCAGGGACCTGTACCGTGTAGGATACCTAAGATTCCTGAAGAGAAAGAATATTGACTGCTTAGGAATGGGCCTTTTGTATGTAAGGACACTATATTACACAGTGTATCATTTTTGGGGATGCTTTTATGGTTATAAAAGAGATCTGGTGTACATAGGCAATGATTAGCCCATCCTTACAATTGAGTTACAATCTGAAGCACATTGTAAAAAAATAAGACATTTCTTATACTGACATTTCTACCAACAAACATATCCTACATAGATACAGTCCTTATAAGTAATAAAGAAGCTGGAAGACAGATTTAATATGATGGGGCAGAAAAAGGATTTGAAAGAAGTTTGGAAAACTGGTGTATTAAAGGACAAAGTAAATTAGTATGAGAAATATAGTTTTCTTAGTCAGGGAAAAGGCAGAGTAGAAAGATGAAGCAGGCCTTATGTTGAGTTGGATTTCCATTAATGAGTTGTAGCACTGCCTGCACACATTTGAATTGACTCCCCATCCCCAGTTTACTCATTGATGTATTCCCCATCCCACAAAGTCTTCATACATGTCCATTTCTCCTCCTTTTGCCACACCCCACCACAAACACAGGGCCACAAAAAAATACTGGCAAATTAAGCAAATCATTGAAGCCATTATTCATAGTATGTAAATATTAAAATGGACATACCATGTTGTGATGACACAACAGCCTTTACTCTTCTTATTATGCACATTTTGCTCCCTCATTCACATACAGTAAGTAGTCACTTCCCCAACACATATACAGTCATGAACCGCTGACACATACATATTGAGGGCTGTAGAAATAATAATTAGTATTTATATAGCTCCTTTCTCCCAGTGGGACTCAAAGCACTTTTAGCGCACGCTCTCAGAATGAACCAAATCGGCAGCTGAATAATAGATGCTATTATTACAATCAATGGTACTCATTTATCAACCTAGGAAGGATGAACGGCTGAGTTGACCCTGCCAGGAACTAAACCTGTAACCTTGCAGTTTGAGCAAACTCTGCAGTCAGGGTATTTGTCACTGAGTTATGTCTAATTTGTCTCCCTAAGAGCAATTGTTTTGTTTCAGATTTACTCCAATTTTCTTTTAAACATACATCCCATAGTCATCACTCACTTTCCAAGCTATCACGATCAAGCACACCTTGCCTCCACCCAAACACAGTCAATCTTGTGCGCTAAAGGCAAAATGCATCACGCAATGCACTGCCACTCAGGGACAGCCTCACACACTATACTCTTGCCTGTGCTTTAATCCCAGCAGGGAAGCATATGCAGACGTTTAAACATAGTGAGTGTGTCAGGGATCACCGAGGGAACCAGGCGTGAAGATAGAGAGCAACGCTGGGGTGCGATGCTTGTGACCAGTGACAGCCGCCCCTGCCTCCTTGCTGCGGCCGAAGCCGATTTAAAGGTGCTGGCCGCGAAGCCAGATGTCCGATCCCAGTTGAGCCGGGACCCTGACCAGGATGAAGGCAAGGGAGAACTGTACGAACCTGATCCCCAGGGCGAGAAGGGAGGATCCTCAAGCAGAGCTAAAGAGACCGGAGAGGATGGGAGGATACCCAGCTCAAGCAGCAATCTAGAAGACCCTGAGCACCCCTCAGACTGGGACGGAAACCCAGAAAGACCCCTACCGCAAGCGGACCGGAACTGAGACCACCTGGCACTGCAGGGACACAAGGTCCAAAAGAGGTGGAAGGGAACCACCCCAGATCCAAACAAGATCCAACCCAATGAGCCTGCCAACCCCCCAGGCCCCCAAATCGGCCCCAGGCAAGAAAGACGATGCCCACAACGCCCAGAATACCCCTACTCCTGGCCCAAAGGACGAGGACCAACCCCTGCACACTCCTGGACCCTAGATGCCCACCCAGAAAACCTCAGCCAGAAAAAAGGGAATACACAATACGCAGAGGCTTGCCAGCAAGACCCTCAGGACCAGAGGTAAGTCTCTAAAAACCCAGTCCCCCAGTGACTTCCCTGGCCCAATCCCAATCTGAGTCTGGGCCTAAGACTCCCCACCAATGGTGGGAAGTACCCGGCCAGCAGAGCAGAATCCCCCTCTCTTCTGGGCCCAAGGAACAGGCCTACCCCGGGGGTGCACCGCCCAAAACAGCAGGACACCACTCGGGGAGACCCCAACAGGAAGCAAGCCTGACCCCGGCGGCGGGGAATACCCGAAGGCTGGAGCCCCGGATAGGCCGCCGCGAGAGATACCGCTGCAATGGCCACAAGGGAGAGAGAGAGAGAGGGACGGACGGAGCCAGCAGACAAGGCGGACAACACAGCTGGGGTGTCTGAAGTGAGGCCCGAACACTAGGGGCAGAGACTACACCCTGGGAGAACGCGCCCAGCAACAGCGGACCGGAGCCCCCGGAGGGGAGGCGGAGGCCTAAGCAGAGGCGTCCGGGGGAAGCACAGCTGAGGGTGCGGGATGGACCGGAGCAGGCAATCAGGGGATGCAAAGAGCATAGTACTCTGGATAGAAAATTTACCAGTGGCAGACAGGGAGCACAGCGGGCCGACAGGACAAGGGAGAAACAGGCCGGAACAACAGGCGCCAGGACAGAGCAGGAACCAAGTCAAGAAACCACGGATAGGAACGGAAGGGGAGAAGCTAAGAGCATGAATAATCGAGCAAGCAAGAGACTGCCAGAGCAGAATAAATCAGCCAGTAGTCCAATCAAACTGAAGTCCCAGGTAAGAAGGCCTAGGAGGGCCAAAAACAGCAGAACAGGACCTGACAGCGTGTAGGCAGGTCAGAGCTTGTGCAAGGATTTATGCCACCCTAGTCAAAACCTAATTTTGCTGCCCCTTGACTCCACCCCTCGTGTCCTACCCCTTTATGCCCACCCTGTATGTGTTTAAGTGTCAGTGTGTTTGTGTGTTCCCTATATGTGTATAAGTGTCAGTTTGTGTGTGTTCTCTATATGTGTATGTGTGTGTCAGTATGTGTTCCCTGTATGTATATAAGTGTGTCAGTGTGTGTTCCCTATATGTATATGTGTGTATGTGTGTGTGAATCTCTGTAAGGATATCAGTGTGTAAGTATGTGTGTGTGCTTCTTTATATGTGTATAAGTGTGACAGAGTGTATGTTCTCTATATGTGACTCTCCCCCCCTTTGACTCTCTCCCTCTCTTGACTGTTGATCCCCCGTTTGACTCTCTCTCTCCCCGTCTGACTCTTGATCCCCTCTTGACTGTTATTCCCCTCTTTGACACTTTCTTCCCACGTCTGACTCTTTATCCCCTCTTGACTCGCCTTCCACTTTCTCCTCCCAGTGAGTATGTTACGGTGCTCTCCCTTGGCTGGCTATTTTTTTTAATGTAGCACAGCGATGCCCGTTTCGCTCTCCCCTTCCGCTCCTTCAATCCTGGTCCAGGACTGATGGAGTGGAGGGGGAGAGAGAAACATACTTTTTTTTTACTTGGGCAGTAACTGGCGAGGGGGGGGGACCGATGCACCCCCAGAAAAGGTGCGCCCTAGGCCAGCCCCTACCTTGCCTATAGTTGTTATTTTACTGTTCTTGCACTAGTTTAACCCTTTTGAATGCCAGAAGGGTACACAACGCATTGCTTTGCATTTCGTTGCGTACCCCTCTGGAACTCAAAGGGCTAAGTCATGGAAGATTCCTGGCTTTAAATAAATAGTGGAAGGGCTGTACCATGTTTCTCTCTGGCATCACTGGACCCCTCAATTGCAACATATAGCACTAGTTTACCTATAAAGGTAACAATTTATATATTTAAATGATTAATAATATAAAGTTCTTGTGTTAGAAAAAGAAATGTTGGAACAATTATGGGGCAAACCATCTGCATAGGCCACAAAAAAACCATCCTTGTGATTTAAATGTGGCTTTTAGCCCTTAGAATGGTTGACAAGTCTTCAGCCGATTGCCAAGCAATGAGCTGTGATCCTATCTAGCATTCAACTTAATAAACATCACATTAAAACAAAGGGAATTTGTTTACATTTTTATTCATCATATATAGTATAGTTGGTTTGCCTGTAAGTTGCTACACTTTTGTTGATACATTTATCCTTTAGGGTGCACTTTTTCTGTTAAAGTAATTGAACAAGTACAGCTGAACCATTGGGTTACAAGAAGAGAGACATTTGATCAAAGAATAAAATACCATGATTCCATCTGCATTAAACTATAGTATTGATCTTGAAGCTTTTATAGATTAGTCCTTGTATTATTATATTACATGGCCATTTGTGTAAGAGTGATTCTATTATAGTATGTGCATGGGAGTGGTCTTCTTTCTTTTAACCTTCTGAGTGCCAAATGCCAAAACACTGTTCAACACATTGCTCTAATACAGGGGTGGGCAAAACTATTTCCTCGAGGGACACAATTAGGATTAGAATTTGTTAACAAGATGACAGGTTTGGCCAGGCTAACACAAGCACACTCATTCATACTTGACACACACATTCAATCTATCTCCTGCAAATACACACAGTCTCCCAAATACACACACACACTCACTAATACACACAAAAAAACAGTCACTCACACAAACACACAAGACCAAAAGATTTCAGTACATAACCCCCAATGTGTTTGAAAAGGGTGTGACTGCTCCTACCTACTAATATCTCCATGAAACAAAGTGTTAGAACCTCTCTAAACTCTAAACGGTTAATACACTGGTCAGCATTGAAGCTGCAGCACCAGGAAAGCTCCACAGAGCTATGCAAATCTCCCCAAGCAATGAGCTTTCGGAGATATGTAATAGTTACAGTTCCATAGTGATAGATTATGGTGGTGGTGAGTACGGGGGTGGTGAGTTAGGTGGGTATTAAGATCACTGGCTATGCAAACTAGCTCTTTGCTTTGAAGACATTTAACACTGTGTTTTTGAATATGGAGGGGCTTCATTACATGACAGATCTCCTGCCAGGGAGGTAGGAAACGGACAATGGGGGGAGGTAGGAAACAGACAATGTGAGGGAGGCAATGTGAGAGCAACATGGAGCTGGTGCCGAGGCTAATTTTAAAAAAATAAATAAATAATAAAATTAAAAAAAAAACTATCCCAATTACAGGCGCCCCTCCGTGGGGTGCGCCTGTAGGCAGATGCCTACTCTGCCTTATTGTAAATCCGGCCCTGTCAGCATATAGTACTGATCCTGAAGCTTTTATAGATTAGTCCTTTTATTATTATACTAGCAATGTGGGACGGCGTTGCCCGTCAGGATATATAGGGAATTAATGCACACACACACGGATGCAAGACAAACACACACAGAGACACACGCAAATGCACACGCATTCACTGAGATGCATAAAGATAGACACAGTCATACATACATACATACATACATACATACATGCAATGCACAACATGCAGACACATAGAGTGTGATACAGACATGCAACACACACAGTGAGGAACACACAGGCACACACAGAGACACACATGCACACACAGAAGTGAGTCATAAGGGGGTGACTTATGTGTCATTGTTATGAGTTTGTGTTTGTACTTATGCCTCCACTGTGGCATTTATTCATATAGTTGAAATGCATGTGGTAATCGCACACACTATGGTGGAAGGTGGATAGTGCTGGCTCCCGGGGTGTGAGTGAGTGGCATTCATTCATGTAATTGAAATGCATGTGGGAATTGCAAATACTATGGTAGAAGGTGGATCGTGCTGTCTCCTGGGGTGTGAGTGAGACTATGGTGGAAGGTGGATCGTGCTGGCTCCCGGGGTGTGAGTACGAGAGTGAGTGAGTGTGTGTGATTGAGAGTGTGTGAGTGTGTATGAGTGTGAGGGTGTATGAGTGTGAGAGTGTGAGTGAGAGAGTGTGTGAGTGTGATTGAGTGCGAGTGTGCGTGATTGAATGTGAGTGTGAGAGTGCGAGTGAGAGAGTGTGAGAGTGTATGGGATTGAGTGTGGGATTAAGTGTGAGAATGTGAGTGTGTGAATTATTGTGTGTGTGATTGAGTGTGTATGACTGAGTGTGTGTGAGAGTGTGTGTTTTTTGTCTGATGTGTTTGTGTCTGTGGTGTAGGAGCGAGTGGCAGCCATTTTGTTTTTTCAGTTACTTAGATAGTGGTGGGCAGGCTCGATAGTGGGGGCAGGCCTAATCCCTGCATGATTTAAATCACTCCCCCACTGAATCACCCAATGGGAGTAGTAACTCCTCTACTTAACCTTTTGAGTGCCAGAGGGATACGCAACGCATTGCTTTGCAATGCGTTGTGTACCCCAGGGGCGTCGCTAGGGGTGGGCTAAGGAGGCTGAAGCCCCGAGTGTGTCAGTGGGCAGTCCCGAATGTCAGACAATCAGCAGACTCACTCCTCCTGCTGTTTATCCTGAGGCTGGCTGGCTGGCTGCTGCCCAGCAACTTGTGGGCATATATAGCTTGAGTGTGTGTGTGGACCGGGAGAAGTTACTGATATCCCCTACTTCAGGAGCGAGTGGCAGCTATATTTTTTTGTCAGCTGGATAGTGGGGGGCGGGCTGGAGGGGGCGGGCCAACTCCCTGTATGATAAACATGCCCCTATTCAATCACCCAATGGGAGCAGTAAAGCCCCCATTCAATCACCCAATAGGAGTTGTGTCTCCTAATGAGACATAAATTATGTAATGATTCATTCTGTTCAATGTGTGTTTGTTTTCTGAGGAGACATAAATTATGTTGTGTGTGTGAGGTACCATAAATTATGCAATGAGGCTTATTCTTTTATATATATAGATTACATAGCCATTTATGTAAGAGCGATTCTATTATAGTATTTTGAGAGTTGTCTTCTTTCTTTTAAACTTCTGAGTGCCAAAATAGTGTTTAACAAATTGCTTTAATCCAGGGGTGGGCCACAATTAGAGTCAGAATTTGTTAGAATGGCAAGACCTGTCATCTTGTTAGCAAAAACACACTAATTTATACACAGACGTTCAATGTCTCATACAAACACACATATTCACAGTCTCCTTAATATACATACACACACACTTGCTAATACACATACAAAACATCCACACACAGACACACATTCTCATTTTAATACACACAATGGTGTAACTAATAAGTGGAGGCTTAAATATTTTCAGAAAGTGCCTTAGAAAACCTTATTTTATTAATGGGGTTGTGCCACCTAGTAAATAAAAACAAAAAAACCCCAAAACATTCTTAATAAATACAACATTGGAGAATCTTATTCCTGACATTTACATATGGATCCACATGCCTTAAAAATATACAGAACAAAGCACATTGTGGGTATGCACTAAGGCATGCTAAAAGGTGATAAAGTGATATCACTTCACCAGTTCTTATGTTGGAGATTTTGGAGAAATCTTAGTGCATTGACTCTGTAGAATAATGGAAACTGAAGAAGTGATATCACTGGAGAAGTATTTTCCACTTTATCATACCTTAGTGCATACCCTACCCTGTGTTGGAAACACACACACAGGTAGATAGATATCTAGATAGATAGACACACAGACAGACATCTTAGATTATATAGTCAGGCAGACAAATATGGAGATATATAGATAGATAGGAAGTAAAAAACTGTACTATCCTATCCTATCCAATTATATCCCAAAAAACACACCAAACTGATATGAGAGAGAATTATAGTTATTTATATCTACCTGTCTGTAACGGTTTTGTTTGACTCACAGACACAGGGTTAGGATAAAAACAAAGTTTTATTGAATAAAATAATACAGTAAGAACCCTCACAGGTCCTGTAATATACAACAGTATAGTATAGACACACGACAGGTAATATTATTCAATGCTCACACAGGTCCAGCATAACATGAAGGTACAGACAGTATATACTGACACAGGTCAGGCAAGAGAAGTAGGTTCCCAGGATTCCGGCACTGCAGGAGTTAAAGTTCATCACTGATGGTAAACAGTCCCATATGTGAAGGTACTGGAATAATACTTTAATGAGCCAAGGTCAGCAAACATACGTGAACTGCCAGCCCAACTGAGGTAGAATGAGCACTACCGGAGCAATCACGGTATGACAACCAGTACGACAGTAACGGAGGACTAGGCCAGAGGCGCTCTGCCGGAGCAGTAACTGAGGCAACACTTGGCAACCTGCCGGAGCAGTAGCGGAGGACGAGCCAATGGTAACCGAGGCAACAAGGACAAGGGAAGCAGGAAAGTCAATCAAGCCGGGTCGGTGCACAGGAACAGGAACGTCAGCCAGGCCGGGTCAAAACACAGGAGCAGGAACGTCAGCCGGTCCGGTTTGGTACACAGGAGCAGGAACGTCAGCCGGTCTGGGTCGGTACACAGGAGCAGGAACATCAGCCAGGCCGGGTCGATTCACAGGAGCAGATACTGAAGAGTAGTCAGGCAATCCGGGTCGGTACACAGGAGCAGGAACTGGAGAGTAGTCAGACAGGCCAAGTCGGTACACTGGGAACTCTGAGCAGTAATTAGCACTGGTACAGGAACACCACGAAAGGCCATACTGGGCAGGATCAACACAGGGCAACCAATGAGAGCATAACACAGGATAACTGACAGCAAAACAGAAACAAGGGAGCATGGGCACCATGATACTGTCCTTGTATTGATGATCACACAAACTACAGGTCATGACTCACCTATTCTTGATGGGCGTTCTTCCGTTGTTTGTGATCTTTTGTGTACTTTCACATGTGAGAATGACTGAATTTTTATTCACAGTGGCACTAAGCTCACACTTGTAGGTCTGCATAGTGTTTTGCTCATGCATGAGTTTGCGTGCCTATTTTATTGTGCTCACCATCTTCCTTTGGGTTCAGTTGTTAGCCCTAGTGGTGAAGACTCAGTTCCCTCCACCTGTCTTGACCGCGGCTTGTACTTTGACTTCGCTTGAACTCCACTTGCCTTGATCGTGGCTTGAACCTCACCCTTGCCTTGATCCTCCCTCAGTATTTCGCTCTGGTATCTCTGCTTTCCTCATCCTGGTCTGGACTAGCACCTTTAATATGGTTTAAACCACAGCATGGGTACACGGGGTTCCGGCTCTGCTGCCCAGCCTTTCACTTAAGCATTGCTCCCTAGCGTCTTCAGTTTGTCATTATTTTATGTGAATTAGAGACTTGAGGGAAAACATATAAACCTATATGCTTTATTTTCTTCCCTTAACATTATACTGCCCCTATCTCAGTTTTGTCCTAAAAGGCATGACCCTTTAATTCCTTGGATGGTAGAGAACTCCAATGCATTGATGTGTGACGATGGAGACATCTCCAGCATCTGATGAGTTAGTATGTGCTTTTCTGCCATCCTATGTAGCAATTCCTTGATTTTCTTCTTTCCATACATGGCATGCATTTAATTTGTCTTTTGTTACAAGGCTCCAAGTAATGCAATGCAGATCAGATGCGGATCAGACTCTGTCTGATAGTATAGTATCATGATGCAAAACATCAAAGCTGATGGTGCAGTTCTGGTCCAAACTAAGTGCACCTTATGAAATTAAGATAAATTCCAAAAATTCCCTTTGATTTGAATGGGGCTTTTAAGTCCTTGAACGGGTTTAAAGCTCCCATTTAAAACAGTGGCAATTTTTATTTGTTCTTTATGGTACAATTGGTGTGCTCTAGAATTGCACCACATTCTTAACACATCAAACTCACTGGACACCAACTGAATTGACGTTTCCTTCTTTGATCTAACTAGTACTTGTCTTACAATGGCACTCCAACCCCTTGGATATTAGACATCTCCAATGTACTGCAATCCATCCAAGACCTTAATTAATCACAATAGATGTTATACAGTTTTACAAGGATGTAAAATGTAATGCAATTTTTTGTTGTCAACCGGGGTGGGGGGAGCTACATGTTTACAGGCTGCACTCCTAGCAGATCAGGAAAAACAACATGATGACCAAATTACCTAGTTAATTATTAATCGCTGCTAAAAATGCAAACACAGCTCCAGAAATTGAATAATACAGTACTGCTTCTCTAGCAGTATCATTTTCTTGCTGAATTAGAGGCTAGGTATTCTTTAAGTCTGAGAAATTATTGCACTTGCAGTCTCATAGCATATTTATGCCACAATCATTTTAATAGTTCTGTCCATTCTCCATTGATTTTCAGGCTGAGTCAACTTAAAGGGATAGTAATACTTAATAAGTTAAAAACTATACATTGCATTATTTATCCCCCTGAGTAAAACAAGAGTACTCCCACTGCTGAAAGGTGTTTTATTCAAAAGTTATTACAGCTCAAACTTGATTTTTTTAGGTGCAATATCACAGTGGCCTGAAATTGTACAGTGGGGCTGTTGCCACACCATCCTATGGACAGCTCTAGTCAGTTGACCATAAATCTCCATAGGATGGTGTAGCAGCAACACCACTGTACAATTTCAAGCCATTGTGATATTGCACCTAAAGAAATTCAAGTCTGAGCTGTAATAACTTTTGAATAAAACACCTTTCAGCAGTGGGAGTACCCTTGTTTTACTCAGAGAGATAAATTCTACAACATATATATTTTAACATTTTAAGTATATCTATTCATTTAATGTTATATGTTGTGACCCAGGTTCTAAGACACTTATTCATGGGAAAAAAAACAAAACCGTTATATAAAGTAAAATACGAATGGCTACAAAATGTCACTATGGCTACTAGACTGATGCTGCATTTCCCCCCAACAAACATTTATTACTTTGATGTCCAGCTATAGGAATTTAAAGGGATAGTGAAACTTATTACAAAATGCTGACTTCAAATGCTAGTCAAATTAGTAGGACTGTAAACATTGCTGTCTATGGAGAGCTGAGTGTTAAAGCGGAACTACCACCCTATGAAAAGTCGCCACCCAATAATTAGGCATATGGCAACTAGCTTCCACAAGTACCACATTTTGAAGTAATCCTGTTTCTTCAGAGATTGACAGCCAGGCTTCTTCCTATAGAGCCATCTGCTTGCCTGCGCCATCAATCCCTGTCAGTGCCTTTCGGCTCCATGCACTGCCTCATAGAGGAGACCGGGATGGACAGCACAGGCTCGCAGATGTCTCTGAGCCAAGATGTCTGCATCCAAGTCTGGCTGCCGGTCTCTGAAGAAACAGGATTACTTCAAAATGCAGTACTTGTGGAAGATACTAGCAGTATTAAGAAGCTAGTCGACATATGCCTAATTATTGGGTGGTGACTTTTTATAGGGTGGTAGTTCCGCTTTGAAGACACATAGACAGCAACAGTGTTGGACTGGCACATGTGAGGGCCCACTTAATTTGCACATCTGTTAAAGTGTGTACATGTGTGTTTATATATTCTGGCCAGCACTCATAATGCTGGCCTGAGTGCAATGCAGGTAATATGGATATAGCTGTCATGCTTTTTCTAGTTTGTTACCATGGACAGCCCATCTCTCCTGACTGGATATCTAGCATTTAAAAGATGTAGCTTCTTATTGCCCGATTATGGAGTTTCAGCTTGTGCTTACCTCGCTGCACCATCTTTCCTGTTATAGATTGATTTCTGAGTTTTCTGACACCTAGCTTCTTCTACTGACTCTGCTTCCGCCTTTCGTCCCTTCTGGTTGTCTAGTGGTTACTGATCCGGCTCTGGTTCCTACACTGGTGCTTATTTCATTTCCTGGCTTTTGAAACTGGCTCCATCCTTGGACTACAATTTCCTTTCCGCTACTATTTTGGAATTAGTTATCGGTCCCCTTCAGCTTTTACAGATGGAGTAAGCTCTCCCCTATTGACTTTCTTTTGGCAGCTTGTTCTGCCTGGACTCCTGCTCTCCCTCTGAATTCCTCACACACTGAGTTCAGTGCACAGATCTCAGTATCCTGTAGAGACTTGATTGGTTCAGACTTTATCTTATCAGCTCTGCAGACATCCTGAGAGTGGTTAGTTATAAAGCATTCATCTGATCAGCACTGTCCAGCAGCCTGTGAGTGTCCATTTATTCAGATTCAATTGGATCAGCACGGTATAGCAGCCTGAAAGTGTCCAGTTGTACAGGATTCATCTGATTGTCTCTGTCCAACAGCTTAAGAGTGACCAGTTGTACAGAATTCATCTGATTACATTGTCCAGCAGCCTGAGAGTGCCCAGTTGTACAGCATTAATCTGATTAGAACTGTCCAGCAGCTTAAGAATGACCAGTTGTTTAGCGTTCATCTGATCAGCACTGTCCAGCAGCCTAAGAAGCAGGGGGTCTGTGTAGAATTTTTTTTTGGGGGGCAAAGCTATAATATGACTCCCCAGGCCAGCCCATGCCCCCCACCAGATGACCATGCTGAGAACTGTCCAGTTGTACAGCATTAAATAGTATTTGGGCCATGGACAGTGTTATTTCAATACTGTCAGAGTTGTAGTTCAAGAGTAATTGAATAATAAAGTATCCCCTCCCACCCCTTTTACCTAGTGTAAGTGAACTCCCCTCACATGTGGAATCTGGTCCTGGGACTAGACAGGTCAAAGCAAGGTACAATCTTCTTATTGTGAACATAAGGAAAACCCTGCCCCCCTTTGTCAGGTTTTTCATGTTTTTCCTTATGATCACTGAAGATTATCCCTCTCTGCGATCCATCCGGACAGTCTTGCTGCTCTGAGATTAGCAGTGTTACATCAGTAAAAGAGGTAGGAGGGGGATACTTTATCACTCAATTACTCTTGACTACAACTCTGACAGTATTAAAATAACACGCTCCATGACCCAAATACTATGAAGATTAGTAGGAACTGTTTTTATTGTGAAACAATACTATCCATTTAATCTGATCAGCACTACCCAGCAGTCTGAGAGCCCAGTTGTCCAACATTCATCTATCAGCACTGCCCAGCAGCACTGAGTGTCCAGTTGCATAGAATTCATCCAACTATCACTGTCCAGCATCCTGGGAGTTTCCTGTATTACTGAGTTCATCTGCTCAGCATTTCTGGACCCATAAATGGACCCATATTGGTCCATTTATCAGGTTTCTACTTTCTGGGGTTCTCCTCACTGCTAGTCCTCTCGTTACCTAGATATTCATCCTGGTCCCGGCCACGGCTCAACTGGGTTCAGACATTTGGTTTCATAGGCAACACCTTTACTTTGGATGGCCATTTGAAATCATTATATCCCTGAATGTTGTGGTCTACAGGAAGCAAGAGAACTCAAGAGAACTACGAGATAAGGATTGCACACAAGAACCCAGTCTAACATCCACAGACCATGTGGAAGCCCACCAAAGCCCTTGTGACCCACATTAATATTGAATAAACTGCATGCAATGTGATCCACTGAAGTCTTCTGCACATACTCATGAATCATGAACTTTCTTATATGTAAAATGGTAACTTTGCACTTTAATAAAGGAGAACTTTTTTCCCACTTTAAATGAAAGCAAACAATACCTCATAAGATGTATCTATGTATGAAATTTGGTTTCAATCCTTTCAGTAGATTTTGCTGTATGGCCGACAAAAACATTTGTAATGGCATATAATGAATGTGGGAAACTGCACGTTTTGTCACATACTTTGTTCTCCAAAACTACTAAACTGATTTCTAGGGACTAGCAATGTGATTCGGAATCCAAAATTTAATCTGAATTTTAGATTTTGTTCAAACCTTATAAGCATTATAACAGAATTGGCATTCAGTCTAGGTTTACTACACCTCTGAACAACACAACGAAAGAAAACAAAAATACTGCAAATCCTAGTCCACCCCTACTGTATCCTGGGGTTGTACCTAGAAAGCAGTGAAAGAGATCCGTTCAGTTCTAGAATTGCCCAGTAATACTGAATATGTTTCATAAACCTATCTAGTAGGGCTCATCCCCCTGAGTAAAACAAGGGAACTCCACCTGCTTTGCATTCCAAAGTTATATCAGCTCAGAGTTGAATGTCATAGATCAAATCTCACAGTGGCCTGAAATTGTACAGTGGCACTGTTGCTACACCATCCCATGGACAACTCTGGTCCCAGCACCATGAATCTCCATGGGATGATGTAGCAACAGCGCCACTCGACAATTTCAGGCCACTGTGATTTTCCTATTCTAAAAAACAACTGTGAGCTGAAATAACCTGTGACTGAAACACCCTTCAGCAGTGGGAGTTCCCTTGTTCTACTCAGTGGGATGAACCCTAAAACATATTTGTTCAAACATTCTAAGCATTACTATTCTCTTAATTGTGATCATGTTGTTGTTCATTTGATATATCTAATGTGTTCATGTTCTTTAAGTTCAAGTCCAAGTCACATCATTGAATAACACTCTGATATTGTTTGGCTTTCATATGTCTGTAAGTTGAACTTGGAAAAACATGTTTGTATGTGATGTGTGTGTTCACCCCTGCTGTAAAAGCTTGTGACACCATTCATCATGCATGAGTTGTGTTCACTGCATAGCAATGCATTGGAGACAACTCTGCCACTAACTGGATCTGAAAACAAACAGACATGGATATGTGTCGAAGCAACAACTGCACGTTTATTTTTTTTCTGGGGGGTGCCTTGGGCGGGGCTGCAGGAGTGACCTCCTGCACTTGCCGCCGTAAGGACCTAGTGGGTCTGGAGGCTGTGGGTGCTACTGGTGAAGTGCTGGCAGGGGTTGTGGCAGTAGAACTGGAGGCCTGGGCCTGGCGCAGGGTCTCCAGCCTGTTTTTCTCCCTCATCTAAACAACCACTTGGTCAATCGAAGCTGTCACCCTGTTGGTGTAGGTGACCAGGTGGTTGGTGAGGGTTACTTGCTTCGCCTCCATTGCCCTCATACTGACCAGGAGGTATTCCATATGCTGTTCCAGCCTGTTGAGGGGCCGCGTACACCTACTGGCCACCTGGAGTTGCCTCCTTTGGATTGCCAAACACTCCTGGTCCATGACCATGGTGTTGGCAGGAGTGTGTGGTGTGGAGGGAGACCGGGACAGTGGTGGGGATGCCCTCTGACTGTCCTGTGGCTCCACCACAGGTGGTGGTGGAGATGGTGTGGAGCTATGTGCACCAATGTGGAGGGAGCATGGTGACATCATCGCTTCTTCCCCAGATGAGTCACCCCCTGGGAATGCCACACCCTCCAAACGTGTGGCTACCATGGGTGGTGGGGGTGTTGTGGGTTGGGGTGGTGATGGTGGGGTGAACACCACCAGGGCCTGTAGCCTTTGTGGCTGGCCAATGACTGTTTGTAGTCCAGCGGCCACTGGCTACTGTCCTGCGGCTGTTGTCTGGTGGCTGCCCACACTGGCCCATGCTGTGGCATCCCACAATGTCTGACATCCAGTGTCTACCCAATGCTGGTGGTGCATCCTGGGGTACTCTATAACGGGGGCCCTGCTGCTGCTGCTGCTGTTATTGGCATTGGGTTGACAACTGGGGGCCAGAAACTGCCCACTGCTGCTGCTGATATTGGTGGTGGGATGACACCTGGGGGCCAGATACTGTCCACTGCTGCTGCGGCTGCTGGAAGTGGGGTGACATCTGGGGGCCGGAGGATGCCCACTGCTGCTGTGGCTGCTGGTAGTGGGGTGACACCTGGGGGCCGGAAGATGCCCACTGCAGCTGCTGGGGCTGTTGGCAGTGGTGGTGCGGTGGACTCTGGGGGGCCGGAGGATGCCCACTGCTGCTGCCGCTGTGGAGGTGGACCCTGGGGACTATGGTGGGGTCACTGCTGCTGCCGCTGCTGCAGTAGTGGTTGTGGTGGCAGCTCCCTGGAGGTGGTGGCCTCCTCAGAGAAGGTGCCTCTGGAGTCCTCTGCTTGTGCCGACTGGTGTGTGGAAATGACATGATGTAATCAGTGATGTGAGCCATGACAGGAGTGCTGCAAGATAATTGACAGTTGAGTGGCAGGATGGTATCCATTGCATTGCTTTGCAATGCATTGCTTACCATCCTGACACACATTGCTTAGCTTGACTTGATCCCATACATTGATTCTACTAACCTACAGTGGTATAAAGTTGGTCATCATCTGTATCCTGAGCAGTGGGGATGGCAAGGCATATACCTCCTTGCTATCCCCATTCATCAGGATCCATGTGGTGACCAAAACTGAAGCATCACACCTTAAGTGACAAAACCCATTGCATGTCATACACTTAGGCCTCAACAGCAAACACACTAGGACCTCTGAACACAGCAATGCACCAGTGATGACCAATGACTACAGAGTCTAAACAATGATGTCAGCAACAGTAACAGACACACCAAGCACACCAACCAACATGATCTGTTGAACCCAACAACCCAATCAGCTGGAGGACACATGAACACACCCCAGGACAGCAAAAATCCTAACACACAGCAAACATGTGCATGGTTATACTGTGCTATTGGAGATTACTTCTACATTTTCCTATGTTATGCTATGGAGAATAAGCACTGATATGTAATTTGTTGTTTAGATCTCAGTGCACTGGCTCCACAGAATAACACAGGGATTGCAGGTGTGATGACACTGCAGATGTCATGTACACATTGTCACCTCTTTCTGACACCCTAGTGAATGTCCTCCCCCCATCAGGATTGAGCCTTGTGAATCACATATATTCTGCAGAGTGGGGATGGCGGTGAATGCCCCCTGGCCATCCACACTCTGCAGGCTACATATGATGCAGAAAGCTGAATCTTCCATTTGGACTAACTACCTACATGTACAATGACTAACCCTGACATGCAGTAACAATACAATAGGAAACACACCAATTTCCCTCCTTGCTATGCTCTGGTAACTCTTTGGGCGCCAGGGGACTAGCCAATGTATTGTCGAACAATGCATTACTTATCCCTGTGGCACTCAAGGGGTTGTGTGCTGACCTCTTTGTCACTCTATGTATGACATTGTGATACACATAACAGTTAGATCTGTGAATGACACATGACAGTGTGCATTGTTTTTGTGCTGTGCATGATGTTGTTGTCGACAGCATGAAGGGGGTTCAACAGGGACTAGACCATTACCATTCAGGCTGGGTTTGTCAAGTATTCTGTCCTTGTTTGACGTCCCTTCAAGCTGTGTTGCTGAATTGTGGTGTGGAATGCTGTCCATGTGTTCAGGTGTCACTGTGTTGACCTTTGTCTGTTGGTGTCAGGATTTGTGTGATGTGTATGTGGGCCTTGATGCACTTACCAGTGAACTGGAGGCTACTTTCCTCCCCGGTGTCACTCCATGCAGGGATCCCATGCACCATTACAGAGGAGATCGTCCTGCGCACGGCCTCCTCCCACTGGCTGTACTCCACGCGCAGGGCGGACCACCCCCTGTGCCAGCAGCATGCAAGGCCTGCTCTCCCATCTTCTTTTTCACCTTCACGATGGGTAACAGGAATAGGAAAAGGGTTGAACTAGATGGTCACAAGTCTTTTTTCAACCTAAATTACTATGTTACCTTGACCTTGCAGTCTGTCAACCTTTTCTTGACCGACTCCAGTGACCAGCTGCGGCTGGCCACAGCATTCACCGCAGCCAGGACCTTCTTCCATGCAGCCTTCCTCTTTGACCCCATCCCAACGACTGTCCCCTTGGGGAACAGGGGCCTCTCTCTGGAGATCACCGCCTCGCACAGGACGAGGTTCTCCTCCTCACTGAACTTAGGCTCTCTTGCCCTATTCTCCTCCTCACCCCCGGAGGTTCTTTGAGAGCACTGGCTCTCAGGCCCTGCCTGTGTTGAGTGCTCCCCCAGACGTAACCCTCATCCCACTCTCTCCTCTGTCCCTGCACTATATGTGCCTGGTCTGGCATGTCCCCCCCCCCCTCCTCCCCAGGGCTCGCCCTCACCCTTCCCTACCCTGACCAGGGATGCCCACCTGCATCTATTCCTCCTCTCCTCCTACACTCCCCACCCCTCTCTCCTCTCCATTCCTCTCACCCACTCTCACCCAGACACTCACTCAAGCCCTCACACGCTCACTCACTCTCTGTCACTCACAGACTCATGCGGTAAAAAAAATATAAAGTGTATGTGTTTTACTAAAAAAAAAAATACGGGCTGTGTGTGTGTATATGTGTTTGAATGCATGTATTTGGTCTGTACAAAAGTGTATTATGTGTCGCTATGTGTGCTGTCAATCTCTCCTTCTACCTGTGTGTGTGAGCGCCTCAACTCCCTTTCTCTCTTTAACTAGCCTCCACTCCTGGGTCCTTATATCTAGCTCTTGGAACTCAATAACAAACAAAGGTGTGTCGGTTATTTTGAGTCTATATATATATAGTTTATTTGACTGAACTTGATACTTTGGGGTGCTGTGATTGGCTGGGGCACTAGGTAGCGTTGGACTTTTTTTTTTTTTTTTTTGGGACATTTCTCACGTTTATAATGTGTTTTGAGTCAACGATGAGGTCGGATTTTAGATTACTCCAGTTTTGTAGTTTTCGTGTGTTTTGTAGGCCGTTGTGCGTTAACTCTTCTGGATAAGGAAAATTTGCATCTCACTTTACCCAATCTTGATTAACTCGCGAACGCAGTTTTTTTCTACATGCTGGTTTTAACTCCAACATTTGCATCGAGCCCTTGGTTCTTCAAAGCCCATGATGTATTCAGGAAGCGTGTTAAATGGGCAGTAATCTTGAATGAGACTTGCAAATCTAAGCTTGTCTGATAGTCCATTAAGCCATGTGGCAAATACTTGTTTTAGAAACAGGCCTGCCCTTCCAAGCGCAGGTATGACAAACAAAGTGTCAGTTTGCATGAAAGATTTCATAGTTCTGACAATGTGTTGAAGTCCATAATACAACCTTTTCTTGGTGTTGGAAGGCTAGGTGAGGAAAAGAGCAGGACACAGTTAGAGTTCTGCTGTGAGAAAAAAATAGTCCCAGCTATTTTTTTCTGGAAAAGAAAAATATGATTTTAGTGAATTTAGCATTAAAGGGAATCTATCGCCCCTATACAAGTTAGCCTTAATAGTTAGATTATATAACGAATATGTGTAAAAGTGTGTTAATTTCATTTTTTTAAAGCTCTATTTGGCCAAAATTGAAGGAATAAACTCTGCCCTGCACCTATTTCCGCATAAACTGCGGTTACAGCTCTGTAACCGCAGTCTGTCACTCTGCATCTGCTCCCCTCCCTCTATCCAGCCTCCTCCGATGATGGAGGATTCTGCCTGTAAGCTGGAGCGGTCTCATTGGCTAGATATCCATCTCTGCCTATGAGACTGCTCCAGCTTACAGTCAGGAAGTCGCCGTCATCAGAGGAGGCTGGATAGAGGGGAGCAGAGGCAGAGTGACAGACTGCGGTTACAGAGCAGGTAACCTCAGTCTATCTGGAAGTAGGTGCAAGGCAGTATTTATTCCTTCAATTCTGGCCAAATAGAGCTTTAAAAAACTAAATGAATACACTTTCACACATATTCGCTATATAATCTATTAAGGCTAACTTGTATAGGGGTGATACATCCCCTTTAAATCCTTTTCTCTTACTACTTGTGGAACACAAGTCCCCTCCTGATATATTCAGTTTTATTGTAAAGATATGCCAAAATAAACCAAGTGAGTATCAAAGGAAGAGAAGGAAATCCCCTGAACAGATAACCCAAAATGACCTCTCTGCCGGGGAACTCAACACAAGGCTTTTCTTGTCTGGGAGGGAGCCCCGTGTTCCACATGGACTAAGAGGAAAGGATTTAACAAGTTTACGTAAAACCTCTTTTTTCTGTCATCCATTGTGTAACACAAGAACCATGGGGGTATGCCAAATTTATTCACCAAGATTTCTGTGGGAGGAAAAAGTGAAAAAACTCTCCACTGAAGACCAGTATCCGCAGGACTAAGCTAGTACAACATGAACCTCAGGTGACATTGGACACCGAACACACCAAACAACTGTAAACAAAG
This sequence comes from Rhinophrynus dorsalis, assembly GCA_037306005.1. Classification (NCBI taxonomy): domain Eukaryota; kingdom Metazoa; phylum Chordata; class Amphibia; order Anura; family Rhinophrynidae; genus Rhinophrynus; species Rhinophrynus dorsalis. Next base: position 409,207,930 of record CM074718.1, on the reverse strand, counting down.
TGGACGCCAACAGGGTTCTGATCTTCAAAGAAAAAGAAGCAAGAAGGACCCTCATAGAGGTATGACAGCATGAAAGTCCATCCAACCAAAACTGGCCCCATTTGGGGATAAGACATGTACATGATAGTTGGTTAAGTGTGCAGAGACAAGCACAATGCCCGATTCTTTGTAGGCCCAAGTTGTGTCCATCAATCTGGTGGAATGCAATGTGACCCAAAAGGGTACAGGTTTCTTCCTGAGGATATATGCCCGGTAGATGGTCGCCTTGATCCGGGAAGCTACAGTAATCTTAGAAGCAGCCTGTCCCGCACGTGGGCCCTCAGGAATAACAATGACAATCAGATTTCAAAAAAAGGTTGCACGCAATACACATAGTATTTCAAGCATCGCATAGCTGAAGTTCCTGCTTCTATTAGAAGGAATCGGACAGAAAGAAGGAAGGAAAATTTCCTGGTTGATATAAAAATCTGAAACAACCATGGACAGAGGTTGTAAAACAAAGTTATCCCGGTGAAAAAACAGAAAGGGAGGCTTACCAGACAGGGCACCCCTTAATCCTGAAAAGGGTCCCACAGGTGATCTCTAAGTCCAGCAGTTCACCCAATTCAATATGAGCCCACAAGGTCACCCAAACTTAAAGGGACCATGTCAAAATTTCAGTAAAAATATGAAAAGCATATAAAAAACTAAAAAAAAAAAAAAAAAAAGTAAATAGTGAGCGAACCATAAGACACAGAACCACATACAGAACTACTAGGAGCAGGCGAATTGCCTTTGCTGCTCCCGTTTTTCATCTCATTCTCCCTGGTCTCTCACATGGTGTGAGAACAAAGTAGGAAAGAAGCACAGAAAACAATAGAACTACACAGAGCTAGCAGCAATATGACTGGCCCAGACAGCAGCATGGACACAATGGAAGTGATGTGCTGAAAGCCCAGCCCCCAGGAAGTACAACAGATAGTGCTTCTACCAATCTGCTAAAAAATATCATCCATGTCAGATTTACATCTCATCCTCTCTTGGCAAAGAACCTGTGATGATTCTAAGCCACACCGATTGCACTACCCCCAGTCTTTCCATATGACCCATCCTCCAGCCCAGTCTGTTGTAGCCTGGCACATAGAATGCCCATGACCTCAAACATGCAAACAAACTATAGCTCTGAAATTAAGTAGTCATGGTATATAAACTGGTAACATCAGTATATGAATTGGACATTAATACTGATATTTAAACTAGTAAATAATTCAGGCACCATAAACCAATCCCTTATAATGGGCGTGGTCAGCACAACTAGGATACTCCTCACACATTGGTGCCCTATGGCAGGGGTGCTCACGCCTGTGACTCCTGTACAAGACATTTCTTTTAAAGCATTGCTCACCCTTCTGATCCTTAAAGTGTTTAGTTACTAGTCCCAGACAGCATTTAGATATACATAGTAATTTAGGTTGAAAAAATACTTCCGTCCATTCAACCCTTTTCCTATTCCTGTTTACCATCGTTGATCCAAAAGAAGGCAAAACCCCCCCCCCCCTCAATACAGCAGTTTCAAATCCTGCCTTGAAAGGGGGTTAAAAATTCCTTCTTGATTCCAAATGGCAATCAGATTACTCCTTGGATCAACAAGCACTAACTAACTAACTATATTTGATAGTTAACCCCCTTGAATACTAGAAAGGTGTGCAACATATTGCGAAGCCACTGTTCTGAAGCTTTATCTCTCTCTGATCTGAGAAGTGTACAAAAGACTCCAAGGGAAGTTTCTGAGCATCTGGAAATGTGTTCTTGATTTACCCTGAAGCATTATGGATGTCTAGTTAGCTAAATTGTTGTCTCACCTTGGTGTACCTTTATAGCCTGAGTAGTAAAGAATGTTTTTTTCTATTTTATTTTTGTCTGAAACCTACTAAAGTGTGAAAATAAGCTATTTGTATTTAACTGCTGAAGAATTCTCTGATTTGCTGTTTTTGAGGAATGTGCTTATGCGCCAATAGACACAAATACAATTCAATAGGGGTAAGAGTTATTTGGAGGTTGCTATGTACAAAGAGCCTCTCTCACTGAGAAGCTCCCTAGGGAAGACCTAGAACTGTTTTACCAAGGGAGAGAGGTGAGAACAACTGAGCAAAAGCATCTCCATTCCTGGAAAAAATAAAGATAGTAAACAGTAAGAGGGACTGGTGAGTGAGTATGTTGTTCCTCACCTTGTCTATGGTGAATAAAGTTTTTTTTTCTTCCCTTAGCAAATCTCAGCCTTTATCTTGCATTGACAAGTGCATACCAGCCAAATGTCCCGATTTACGTGGGACAGTCACGACTTTAGGGTCCACACCCGCTGTCCCCCCGCATTGCAATTTGTCCCGTTTCCTGGCCTGTTCCTCACTTAAGTTTTGCCCATACACCTCTCCAGCGGCCTACAGAGGCACGCTCACCATGGATTCATTTTGGATCAAATTATCTGCACCACAGGGTACAACTAAAAATTTCCATTGCTTTAAATGGGGCTTTTATCCTCTTGAACACTACAGAAGTCTAACATTCAAATGGTTAAAGGGGATCTATAACCCCTAAACAAGTTTGTCTTTATATGTACTTTATATAGCGATTATGGGTAATATTGCATTCTTTTTTCTTTACAACGTTATTTGGGTGAAATCTGAGAAATAAATACTGCTCTGAGACCTACTTCCGGAGAGACTGCGGTTACTAGCTCTGTAACCACAGTCTGTCACTCTGCCTTAAATCAATTAGATTATTTTTATTTGTTACCTACTGTGCAGATATAGAATTACTCACGTTTTATTTTGAAAATAAGGACCTTTAGGCTTGAAGTAACGTGTTGAAGACTTTTCTAGCACTCGAGCAGTTAAAAGCCCCATTTAGAACAATTGGAAGACGTCACAGAAATGTTCCAGTACAGTTTTTGTGTATATGGCCCTTAGACTGAATTTTGTACTAGGCAGTGACCACCTCCATCAGTGTATGTGTGCTCATGTCACTTCCCCTTATGATCTATTGCCGGCTGAGCATCTATCTCCATAAATAAGAATACACACACAAAAGACATAATTGGATAAATGGCAAGGCATTCCTATCGGGATGTCAGTTTGTATACTGATTAGATTTCATTACAGAGTTGAATAAATTCACAAGCAAATTAAGCAACCAACTTGGAAAACCCTGAACAGATGGTAGTCTAAAACTAAGGGACCGTTTAATGCTACAGAGGTCTCCATGCATGCCAGACAGCCAAGCAGTGCTCTGGAAGATAAAGGGTTAACTAGTGCCAGTTCCAACATCAAAATAGACATTGAGAAGTAATACAGTGTACAATCCTATCACACTCAAAAAAGTTAAGAATCTGTGTCAGTCTTACACTCTACCCCAATAAGCATTTGCAGAGGATATCAAACTATCTAAAATGACCCTGATATTGATAATCCTGTCTTGGAACAGATGGCACAGTCAAAATGACTGACCACTGATTAAATGATAATTATCATGTACTAAATCTGCTCCTATGGGAGCAAACTTGCACAGTGCAGCCTCAAAACTGACCACCAGTCCTCAGATGGCAGTAGGTTGGAAATCAACACTGAAGTTTGAGACTCATCAGCTTGGTAGCGCTTCACTAGGGTCTATCGGGGCTGAGCTTACAACTCAACACAACTTAACTGTGAGACTTCAGAATCTTGCAATTCTGATACCCTGTTGGGGCTCACAATGTAGCACCAGCTGCCAAGGTGACCAGATATCCCTTTAAATGCAGGACATGTATGAAAACCACACAAGAAATGTTACTTAGCATCCTGCATTTAAAAGGATATCAGGTCACCTTGTTCAGTGGTCTATTCCCAGGATGATAGACCTGTTCATGGGGACTATCCATTTGACAGTTACAGTTTAGCTCACCTGTGATCAAGCAGATATCCTTAACTGCACTGATGCAAGAGATGTCTTCATTGCCTTTTGCTAGATTTAAGGGGTTAAATTATGTCAGCGCTGTTGAGGACCAGTGTTGTGAACCCCTGATCTAAATGTCACAGAAAAATTAAAGGGTAAGTATGTAGGTGTCAGCAGTGTTTAGAGACACATCACAAGTTTGTTTTGTACTAGTGACTATTTTTCATTACAAATTGCTTACATACTGTATCCTAAAGTGCTGTACCATTAAAAGTGGAAATGATTATGGCAAAATCATTTAGCAATAAGCAGAGTAATTTAGGCTCATGTTAAAGGAATAATAATGTTTTATTTTAACCCTTTGAATGCCAGAGGAGTACGAAATGCTTTGCACACCCATCTGGCACTCACAGGGTTAAAGAGGTAGTAGGCCTTTATTTTGACTTTACATGCTCTGCAAGAGCACAAAATATAAAACATACTAACATAGTAACATAGTAGATAAGGCTAAAAAAAGACATGCGTCCATCAAGTCCAGGCCATGCCAAAAACACCCCTGTTGATCCAAAAGAAGGCAAAAAAGGCCTCTGGAGCCATTTCCAATCTAGCCCCAAGTGGGGGGAAAAATGTATTCCTTCCTGACTCCAACTGGTAGTCAAATAGTTCCCTAGTTCAATATCCTATCTGCTTCTAAGCCATCTGTCATTATTGTTCTGTGCTAGATAGGCATCCATTGCTTTTTTTAATGCAATTGCATTATCTGCAAGCACAACATCCCGAGGCAAAGAATTCTAAAGCTTTACCGCCCTTACTGTAAAGAATCCCTGCCTTTGTTTTAGTCGAAAACGCCTTTCCTCTAGTCTTAATGGATGACCTCTTGTTCTTAGCTCAGCTCTTTGCATAAATAATTCATTGGATAGTTCTTTGTTTTGACCTTGAATGTATTTGTAAATGGTAATCATATCACCCCTTAGACGTCTCTTCTCTAATGTAAACAAACCCAGTTTGGCTAGTCTTTCTTTGTAACTCAGATCCTCCAATCCCTTTATCATTTTTGTTGCACGTCTCTGCACCTTTTCCAGTTCAGTAATGTTTTTTTTAAGAACAGGCGCCCAAAATTGTACTCCATATTCTAGATGAGGCCTAACCAAGGATTTATACAGAGGTAGGATAATATTAGCATCCCTTGCTTCTACACCTCTTTTTATGCAGGCTAGTACCCTGTTTGCTCTTGCAGCAGCTGAGTGACTCTGCACACTGCTGTGAAGTCTATCGTCTATCAGTACTCCTAAATCTTTCTCTAAAGAGGACTCCCCAAGTTGTTTCCCAGACAAACTGCCTATACATTTATTCTTTAATTTTCACTTTTTTTTTTTTACATGTTTAGGTCTCTAACAGCAAGCTTCCCGGATCTCGTTTTCAGAGACTTTTCTGGTCTGTCGACACATAAGCAGGACAGTGAAACAATGTTACACTATCCCTTCAGTAATGAGTGCTCTATATGCTAGGTTGACCAGATTTCACCTTTAACCGGGGTCACATAGGAAATAGCCATTTTTCAGTACTTAACTGAAATCAAAGTAGTCCTGAAGTATGCATATTTCCTATGGGTCCATGGGCGGATTGTCCTATCGTGGGATCGGGCATCCCGCGGTGGACCACTATATCGGTTCACTTTTAAAAAGTCGCAATCCACGTTGTCTTGAGTGCAGACTCTCTCTCTCCCCCTCCGGTACGCACTGAAAGAACTGAAATTAAAATACAAGTACTGTACAGCGCTGGCCATCTCTCTCCCCCTCCGCTCCACTTTGTCTTGAGTGCAGAATGAGGGCACTAAAGGAAGTTAGTGGAGGGGAGAGAGAGAGAGAGAGAGAGAGAGATGTGCGGCGCCGTACAGCACTTGTAATTTATTTGCAATTCTTTCAGTGCGCACCGGAGGGGGAGAGAGAGATTCTGCACTCAAGACAAAGTGGATCGGAGGGGGAGAGAGATAGGCAGCTCTGTGCATTACCTAACCTGTGGCACCAGTGCAGCTTGTTAAGATGTCCTTGCTGGCATATCTGCTTACATATTTTCCTGTTAGTTGTCTTGCAAACAGTTCTTTCAGTGTGCACCGGAAGGGGGGGGGGGGGCCCGGGCTGCTATTCCCCTACAATCCGCCCCTGTATGGGTTCCCAAATAAAGGTGAGGTCTGGTCAGCCTACTATATGCTATCTTTTAACATTACATCTTTTTTACACTATGTTATTATATCTGCATTCATAGTCTCTGACAGAAATCTGTCTGCAAGCAAATCCAAAGAGCTCTTTATCAGGGACTGAAGTGTAAAAAAATAGGTTAAGATGAAAACATGTATATATTAAATTATATTATACACTTGCACCACATGTAAAGTGAAAATAAAAGCCCATCCATTTAACTTTTATTTTGGTAGCATACATTATTTCCCTACTCAGTCCGTAAAATTAATCTGCCCCCCAAATGTATATGCAGATTATCATAAAGAGTGTTTATGTGCATCTGGTATTCAACAGAACAGAAAATGAAATGCAAGTAGTACTTCTGGCCCATATGGACAGAACTATTACGATGTTTTGCAAGCCACTTTGGTCCTTAATTGGTTAAATGTGGGCACGCTAAAGACCAAGTGCTATGCACAAACATGAACTGGAGCAATTCTGCTACAAACAACTGCACCACAGAAAGTTAATATACCCATTTATTTAAAGGAACACATGCTTAAAAATGAAATGGGGTTAAATAGACTTTAATACCCTTTACTTCATGCCACCATCTGTAAAAATAATCTGTTTTCTGAAGCATACAATATAGACTTACATATGCTTTGAGGGAGCAGACATTCCTGTCTTTTCCAGAACTCCCATTCATCATCTAGGATTATCTTTAAATGGACTGAGATATAATAATAACTGAGCAGGGTACACTAATCACAATCAGTTAACTGACAATCTTAGTTCCTAATATAATCAGCACAAACATTCGCTGAACAGGACAATGCACACATGCTTTAAATAAAAAAAAGTTTAGTATTATATTTTAGGGACGTAACATATTAATCCTTTTTACCTATGATAGCTGTAAGGGGCTACTTAAAGTTATATCAACCCATTTTTTGTTAACCCTTTGCGTGCCAGAGGGGTATGCAACGCCATGCGTACCCCTCTGGCACTCAGAGGGTTAATGTTCTAGTGGTCTTTAACCCCTTGAATACCAGAGGACTTCAAGTATGATTTACATGTGACTTTTACACCAATGATTGAAGACGTTTCTATCATTCGGGGAATTCAATGAAGATATTTAACCCCCTTAATGCTAGTGGTCTCAAAACATTTTAACCTCTCGAAAAATGCAGGTGTACCGGCCTCTCAATCAACCAGTGGGTTAAAACCACTTTAATGTGGAAGTTGGAACTTTTACTTGTACATATCGGGCGCCATTGGTTTGCCCCAAAATTTCAACTCTGACTTTGTGCTTATGAACCTTAGTTTGTAGCAGAGGTTCCTTTCTCATTGCCCCCTGTGTGCCAGTCTCCCCTAGGTGCATACCGCCCTTGCACTGTCCATACCATTGACTTCTCCACACAGCCAGTGAAAGCCCGGGCAGGAGGGCAGGCTTGTTGACTCTGAGCAGCGCATGCGTGCAAGTTATCCTGCTACAAAGACACAGGGGAGAGGTGCACGTTGCATTGTTAGGAGGTGGAGGAGGATGCTTCACTTTGTTTCTTATTCTTAGTGAGCTGAGCGTTACTTTTCCTTCTTCTCTGGACTGTTTTTTTTCTTTATGCACCTGTATTTTGTTTTCTTGTGAGATTGTCTACCCTACATTGCACGCACACTGAACCCAGCCTGGGATGTTTGGAGGTGGGTGGAAGCGGCGAGGTGAGTTCGTTCAGTACTGCACCATTGTCTGTGTGCTAATGGTTTGTAAAGATAAGGCTCAGTGTGTGACAGCACGGCTCTGTTGAGGGATGGGCAGTGTGAATAGTTATGAAATGTCACTTTGCACATTGAGCAATGAGACCACAGCAAGTCTTCCTGATAGTGGGCAACCCATGACTCTTCAGCTGTGGTTGGATTACAATTCCCATCATCCTCAGTCGGAATTTGGAGGATGACGCCAGCTGCAGCCAAGCCACAATTGGAGAGCCACAGGTTGACCATCCCTGAATGGAACCAAAAGTGGCAGCAGGTGACACTCATGCATGAAAAGTAGTGTGGGAGTGACTGAATGCAGTGATGTGGTTTTTCTGTTTGCTGCTAAGATCGGTTTGTTTAAACAACTGGGAAGACTATTCAGGCACACTAATGAGAATAGTCATTGATTGTTAACTCTTCCAGGACCAGAGGGGTGTGCAACGCATTGCTAAGAAGGGTTCAACCTGTATCTGTATGAAAGGGGAAATATACTGTACACAATAGGTTTCCCTGCATGACAGACACCTTTTTTGTTCAGTGACAGTTCAGCACAGAAGGAGAAAATATGCCGTGTACAATGTAGGAAAATAATTGTGCCTCAGACAGTTTGCTTCACAATGAGCAGTATACTCCCCTGACGCTGAGAGGGTTAATACATACGCGCATCTTGCCCAGTAAAAGAAGGGGGAAAAAATCAAATTTACAATTCTGTATACAAATATATTTGTGATATGCACTTTCATGCTACATTTTTCCCGAAGCAATAACATATCATGTAAATTACAATATAAGGGACAATAAAAGTTTGTCACCTGTCGTATACATGAGTGTTTGAAGTTAATACCCATAGACTTAGTTTATAACGATCACTGTCAATAGAAGGGAGCATCTTAAAACAAATCTCTATTTGTAAAATGATTACATTGTTTTTGTAAAATCTTTGGGTTTTACTTTATTTTGTCAAAATATTGCACAAGTGCACAATGTCTAAAATCAAAGACGTGTTGTTGTTGTTTTTTACACTTTTATGTTCCTGACAGGGAGTATTCTGATGTAGTTCTAGTGAGCCTTGTTTGTGGGACTGTGCAATATAAAATTGATACAATGTAAAAACAAAACAACAGTGAAACAATATTGAAGAACTTTGACTGTAGTCTACAGCATACAGATCAATTGCTGCTGCTGGGTAACTGCATCATGGCATAAATATCTCTGCTGTGAGGGTCCCTTACTGGAAAGCTGCCTGGAAACAAAACAATGGTGACTTTACTGTCAGGAGCATATGTATTTAAAAAAATGAAGATGAGGGGAACTAATAAGTATAGGCACTTTTGAATTTGCATGTTATACATAATATATGTAAAGTTTAAAATAATGTGGACCTGTCCTTTTAAAATGGATGTAGTCTAATGGGAGGTAGCAACCATTGATTTTGAATTGGATGAAAATGAGACAGCACCCTGTTTATTCATTAAAGTATTAACCCTTTGAGTGCCAAATGGGTGTGCAACACCATTGCGCACCCATCTGGCACTCAGAATTAATTAATAATTCTGACACCAGCAAATCTACTCTGTGATAGGTACAGAGGCAAACAGAATCCCTTGGGGGCCGAAGGGGTGCACATGGCATTGCAAAGCACACCCTGCTGGTCCATATGGGGTTAATCCTGTGAGTTGTCTTCTCAGAAAATGGACCTTATTTTTAATTTTATGGGGTGATCTTTAAACAAGAAGTGTAGGACAAAACAGTTCATTTAAACTATAATATTTTGTGGCTATTATTAATAAGGACATCTTGAAATTTTATGAATTCCATAGTGGTTGTTAACCCTCTGGCACAAAAGGGTTAAAACTGGCTGACGTTTTTGTAAAACTTGGAGTAAAAATACAATCATTGTGACATACTGACAAATGCACATGGTTAAATGGCCTTACAGTTTAGTCTACAAATGTGGTATATGCATAATTACACTTTTGCTTCTTTTGGCAACTGCTGTGTTTAGGCATTTTCAAGACCTCTTGCAGGAAGTGTAATAGAATTCAAGTAATATTAACTGTTGGCCTGTGCGTGACCCTCCTGACCTCTAATCTCTAGGCATCGGATCATTTAGTACAACTTGGTCTTCTGCTCCTAAACATTTATCCCTATCAATGCCAGAGGGAAAGCAAAGCACACTGATCAATATGTAGCCCCAAGTGGATCAAACATTTATTTATTTTTTAATGTAAAACTCTTACACATACAGTGGAAAAAAATGGTTCATACTCTATAAAAGTTGCGGAATTTCTGGGCAAAGCATCTACACCAAAGGAGGCAAATAAAAATCACCTTTTATCTAAATGTAGCTTTAATCCCTTGAATACTTAAGATATTTCACCACATTGCTTTTGCTGTGCATTGGAAACCTCTGTAGCATTCATTCTTTGAGTGCAAGAGGTATGTACAATGCACTGTTCTGCAATGCATCGCATGCCCCCCTGGCACTCAAAAGGCTACAAAGTTTGAACCTCTGGGTGCTAGATGGATGCACAGTTTATTGCAGAACAGTGCATTGTGCAAACATCTGACATTAAAAGAACCATTTAAAACTGGAATTTTGAGAATTTTTATTAGTTTGATTATAGTGCAGCTGGTCTGACGTAGAAAAATGCTCTTCTTTACGCTGTGTGTGGTTCAATATGACTTATTTTGTCAAATATTCTAAAATTGTTTTCTGACCTCTTGGATGTTTGAAGGACCATTCTAGTACCCAAGGGGTTAAAATGCAACACAAATAATAAGGACTATGATTTTTAATAATGCTAAACATTTTCGGCAAAGTTGAGCAATTGTGGAGCAAAACAGCTGTCCTATGTATGCAAGGCCCTGAGCATCTAAAAACAGTCACATTACTAAAAAAATATCAGTGCTTGGTAAAATTATGCAGTCATTTGAAGCCACATGTAATTCTTCCAAATGCATTCTTATTTGAACACGTGATGATGGTTTTTACCTGTTCATTCTGCAATTGTAAGTCACCGTTATACATTTGCCCAGTTTATTGTAATTAGGAAGGAGTCACCTTGATAGTTATGGTTTCTAGCAAGGTTGGTCAGTTGTTGGGGACTTGCAATGTCTTGGACACCTGTCTGTTTCTCAGAGGGTTAATATGGCTGTGTATAATAATGTTTGTCCGGTCAGATGTATGTATTTCGCCTCACCCCAACTATGTAGCATTTTAAACTTTGGAGCTGTAGTCAAAATGCTTTAATGCTAAATGAAAGCTTAATCAGTATAGCTTAGTGATTCCTCAACTTTTTACATGATGCATAGTAGAAGAAAGACAAGCACTCTCAGGTCTTGAAAAAAATTATGTTCTATCACAATGTAATGCTGACACCAGAATATACAAAAGTACATACATTACAATTACAAACAGTGCAGACTGTGCTATTCACAACTGTTCCTTGAATCGGCTCTCCTAACAGTTATGCTTTTTACAATACAGTTACTAATTATATGGCATAGCAATGCTCACCATTGGTGCTGAAGCAAAGCCTTTTGCTAGAGGTCCCCCTCCTGAAATTCACATCCCTCAGTTGGGGAAACACTGGTATAGCTGATGCTGTTCTCAATGGTAATCTAGTGGACTGAGTCTGATGTACTAATGAGAACTAGAGAAATTCTGGTGCAAACAAACTGCCATATAGTGTACAAATAAAAATTCCCATCAATTTTAAATAGGTCTTTTAATACTCTGAATGCTAATGAGGTCTCCAACACATTGCTTTACAAGTGTTAGAGACCATAAGAGCAGCACTGTGAAATGTAAAACAGCTAGTGTCAGTTGTATTGGGGGTCAAAAAAATGGATTACATTGGCCTGAGTGCAACTTGGAAGTATGCAGCTCACAAAAACAAACTTTGTGGGTTGTGCCAGCAGCCGCCATAGACACACTGTGTAGGTCTTTCAGGCCTTCTACAGAGGTTATCAGGGGACTGCATTGCACAGGACAGGAGACTGAACTGTGAGATTTTACCAATGAAGAAGATCTTGGTGGGTCATTGTTCTGACCCCCTTCTGTTCCCTTGTTGGCTAATCATATAGTCTGAGATTCATCTACAGATATGTTCCCATGGGAGCAGATCCACCTATAGGAAATGTTCCTCTTGAGAATTGCCATTTGAATCAAATGAACTTTAGGGAATTTGTGTTGGTCCCCTATGGAATTACCCATGTTCTTCTTAGTCATTCAGGGCTGTTTATTCATAATTGTAAAAATATATTTATTTGTTTTAGAACGTGTTTTACGAGGAAGAATAAATTGAGACTTATCTCGTTTTGAAGTAAGTCCTGGAGTTACCCATTGGTTACATGTTCTAAAATGTGTTAACCTTTTGAGTTAGCTACCCCTCTGGCACTCAAAGGGTTAAACTAATAATTATGATGCTTATATTCCTACTGTGTAACTAATACTTTCTCCTTGCTCATCACAGGAGGCAAAGTACTGTGTAATAAGGAAAACTAGGGTACTCCTAGTGCTGAGAGCTATTTTATTCAAAAGTTATTGCAGCATAAACTAGAATTTTTGTGTCTTCAGTACCTCCTATGGCCTGAGGTTTTGCAGTGGTGTTGTTTGTACAGCTGTCTATGGAGGGTTATTGTGCTTGATAAAGCTGTCCATAAACAGCAACAGCTCCACTGCAAAACTTCAGGTCACGGAGGTTCTGTACCCAAAAGCTGTAAAAGTCTTTGAATAAAACATCTGTCAGCCTTGGGAGTGCCCTAGTCTTGCTTAGCAGAATAAACCTTGTAATATATGTTTTCTTCCATGTTACCCCCATACCATCTCTCTAACTTACTTGTTCTACCCAATTTATAAATAATTCTTACAAAATATAATTATTGGAAATATAAATATCCTAAGACCAGTAAGAGAAAAGTACCCAATTGTTGCAGTCACATATACTTGTTTTTAGAGAGCATGCACTGAGTTATCTGAGAGAGTAGTAGAGTAACAATGATTTTTATTGTCTGAGTGACTTTGGATGCAAGCTTTAAAGACAACTAGATCTGGTCTTCAGGCATTATAAAATTCTTATCAAACATGAAGAAGAGACCTAGTTGTCTTGAAAGCTTGCATCCAAAGCCACTCAGCCAATAAAAATATATTTTTTACTCTACTAGTCTCCTGTATTTTCTATGGCTAACATGGTACCACACTTTACCTGGGTTTTCTACATAATAGCAGGGAACATTACCTAATAAGAATCCCATCACTGCTCTGATAAAGAAGTGTAACTGCTACAGTAGAGTGTGCAGTCTGCCTTTCATAGAGACCGATTTAATAAGAACTGGAGTGATTCTGTAGGAAATCGGTTGCACAATGGGGAATTAAATTGAGCTTTTAACCATTTGAGTGCCAGAGTGGTATGCAGTGCATTGCATACCCCCTGGCACTCAGTGTTAACCCTTTGAATGCTAGAAAAATCTCCAATGTATTGCAGCAGTATGTTGGAGAGTTCTCTGGCATTCAAAGGGTTAACGTCCCCATTTAATTGAATAGGATTTTTTTATTTGTGGCCTATGGTGCTGTTGGTTTGCTCCAGTTCTTATCACATTAGCCTCTTTTTGTGAGAAACATTTTCATACTCACTTTATATCCATTTCAGTGGGATACTAGAATTTTGTTGGGTCCAGATTTAGCTTCATCCCACGCTCCCAAAGAGCACTGTGGAGGGTATGAGTGAGAGGATTACAGGCAGTAAGGTCAAGGCCCCAGAGTTGAAAAGTAGAAGTACCACAATTAATTGCCATATAACACAATAATTATGTACAACAGCATAATTTTTCTGTATAGTCCCCTCCTTTAGAACACATATAGTTCATTTGCTCATAAGCTTCAGTATGTCCTCAGGAAAAAAAATGGGTTTTGGTTGCGTTAGAAGCCAGGCACTCATCACTTTCACTTCTTGTACAGTCATCTGTGGAAGTTTTCATGAACAAAACCATGACTGATGCTCCACTTTATTAATGGTTACCCGTCAATTATCCAGAATCAGTCATGGCATAGCCTCATTCAATGTTTTGTTTTGTGGTAGATGTGGACTGGTATCCAGATTGTACTTTATTAGTGACACTTGTACAACTGTTCTTGAAAATGGTTTTACATTTGAATACATTCCCCTGTGGTAAAAAAACTGTTTCTATAGTGTACTGAAAGTTTGCAGTGGATTTCTGCCCCAGAATCCCTTCAGCCCACAAAAATCATATTAATGTATTCTGCTTTTCTTTTATGGCTATAGAAAGTAGGGCAGCCATGTTAACTGTTATGACACTACAGCTGGCTGGTCAAACATTTTGGTAGTTTGTGCATCTATCCATGCATGAAAAAGCAGTTCAGCCAACACAAGTTGTAAAATCATTGCAGAAACTTTCTGACAGGAAGATAAAAAGCTGTGTTATCAGAACTCTGCCTCAGCAGTATGCTATGCAAATCACTCTTGTTTCTTTGCACAAATTGTATTTCCCCTATTATTGTTGTCTCAAGTGTAAAGAGCTGTGTGCATTGCTAGTGATAACTTTGCTCTCAGCCTTTAGACCAGGGTGTCCCAAGTTTCTTCAGAAGTGGGCCATATGAGGAGAAATCTCTTTGTGAGAGCAGTGCACATCAGAAGAAATTGGAAGGGCAATTAAACATATGAGGCCAGCAGAGTATTGTGTAATATGAGCAGGGCAAGATTCAGTGCCCCCTATTGGTAAATTGTAACTGTAAGTGGCCAGTTGTGCAATCCTATATAAAAATTCGCTAAATGTGTGTTTGTCAGAAGCCGTCATGCGCAGTAGAGTCTGCTGCGCGCACTGCAGTCATGCACACTACAGACTGCCCGCACCACAGCTGATAACGGAGCAGGGCTCCGAATTCAGACCGTAGCCCTCTCTGTTCAGTGCACAGAGAGGCCTATGGTCTGAATTTACAGCACCCTGCTTTGTATCAGCCGTGGCTCTGGCAGTCTCTACTGTGCATGACTGCACCGCGTCCGTTGCTGGGTGGCACTCTTCAACTAGTATTATATAACCTGGTTGGGCTAATATTAACAGAGAGGCATAATACACCAGAGGGACACAGGTAGGCACTTGAGGGGGCAATAATTGGGAAAAGTGAGAAGACTGCCAGTGTAGAACAGAGGGACAGCAGATGACACAAGCAAGATAGAGAGACACAGAGAAGCAAGAGGGTGACAAGGAATCAAGGCCGTATAACAGAGAATCAAGAGGGGTACTGAGGAAAGACTGACAGTGGAAGAGGAGCTCAGTGGAAGAAAAGAGAGGTAAATGAGAGGCGCACAGGGAAGCAAAAGATGTATAGAAAAGAGAGACAGGTGAGCAAGAGGGACTGGCACATGGAAGTAGAAAAGTACCAAAAGGGGAACTTGGGAGCATAATGGATGGCAAGAGGAGTATACACATAACAAGACTGGCAAATTAAGGTAACAGAGGGGAAAAGGGAAGTCAGAGAGGGGCATAAGAGAGACATGGTATAGAGTAGGAGTTGGTATCATTTACTGAGCTAATTAATTATGTAAAAGTAGAATCTGTTAAATATCAACCGGACAACATCCTGGAGTCCAGCGAGTCTGTATTTGGCCCCCTGGCAGAATGTTGGATGCTAGTGCTATTTATCAACAAGTGTTATATATCAGTTGTAAATAATTCGTAAGGTTCTGGGCCCATTTACAGCCATCTGATATAGTCAACTCAATGCATGTAGGTTTGTGTAACAGACTGTAAAGTAGCTTTTTAATCTAGCTGTGCACATCATGCTGCAGTCAGAATAATCTCTCTCATTTTGTGTCCTCAAACATGCTTTTCTTTAATGCCCTACATTATTTATAGTAGGACCTGTCTTTGATTCATTGTAGATAAGTTTGTAAACCCATGCACTAAGGGAAAAAGGATTGCATTTGCTGGACATCAACAAAAGTGTATAGTAATGTGTAACACTGTCAAAATATCTTATCAAGTACTTTCTTAACCTCTGGTTGGAGTTATCTCTAGTATTCAAGAGGTTAAATGCATAAATGGGGGGGAGGCCCAGCACATGAACAGGACAACTCTGAGCCCTAGAAACAGCCCAAATCAAATAGTACGTTTTGTACTCTATAAGGAAAAGAGAATAAATTGAGAACCGGATCTTTTATCAGATTCTCTCCAGGATTAGTTATTGTGGCCTTTTGCACCTAACCAAACTGCACAGCTGATTTGAAGTGTTGACTTGATCTTGGCATGGGAGTATTTATTTTCTGAAGTTGTATATGTACCACAGATAACTCTGTTCCTCCTGGTGTGGTTCCAGCTGCCTGTTTAACCCTTTGAATTCCAAAGTGATGCGTTCCGTACCACTCTGGCATTCAAAGGGGCGAAGAGACATTATCAGTAAAACTGCAAAGGGGCTCAAATCCATTAAGATATTATACACTCTTAGACACCGTTTTTCTTCTTTCCTGACAGTTCCAAAGTCTTTGAAAATAAAAGGGGGGAAAAAGTAGCCATTTTAGACTACTTTTTATCAGCCTGGTAATAAAACGAACACACCATAAACCACAATAATTGTTTTGAGATTAGAACCCACTTGGTTCAGTTTATTGAAACTCTTATCTGTTACTTGTTTGACATACCATGGATTGCCTTTATTACTTGTATAATCACAGGGGTCAAATGTTCATGCATAGCTACCTCCTGGTGAACTATAATAGTTTTTGGGGGCTAATTGGTGCATTGGATACCTCTCTGGCACTCAAAGGGTGAATGGAACACTCCACTTAAAAATGAACTGGGATTATATACTCTTTACTACGATGGATTTCAATCTAACATCTGTATTGATTCTGTAATTGTTTTCAGAGGCTTACATTTCTAGTTTTACATATGCTCTGAGGGACATTCCTGCTTTTACTATGGCTTCAGGGTTCTCATTGATTGTCAGTGGCTATCTTTAAATGAGATTACTACAGACTTTCTGAATGCAAAATCTCTGGGCACAAATTACACTGAAGCAACTGACTTTAACTCTTTATCTGCCAATACAAACAGAACAACATTAACACTTTAAGGAATGGCCACATGTGGCTGGCACTTAAGGACCATGGACAATTTTTTTTTTTTAATGCAAATCCTAATTCAGGGCTCCCCCGAATGGTGTGCAGCCGCGCAGGGAACCCTGAAATCGATGACAGTCCTGGGACATCATGGGGCCTTATGGCTCGCCAACTTATGAAGTGCCAGGACCGTCATGGATCCTTAAGGGGTTAAATATAAACTCTTTGAACAGGACAATTTACACATGCATTAAGATTAGGATTGTATTTTTTGGATGAAACATATGAGTAATTCTTACTTAGCTAGATGTAAGTTCATCATATTTAAAGCGGAATTACCACCTCTAACAAACTTGCCCCCCAATAATTCCCCATCTGGCGATTAGCTGCTCAGCAGTGCTAGTCGCCAGAATTATTACCACGTTAATGAGAATTATCAATTGCTCCCGGGTTGACAGGCATGAAGGAGTGTAGACATCTTTCCATAGTAATATCTGCGCGCCTGCACTGTCAGTCCTAGTGTTTTCTAGGAGGCATTGCTAGGAGACGTTCGGCTCCAAAAGGGACTGACAGCGCAGGTGCACAGACCTCACTATGGAAAGATGTCTGCTCTCCTTCCTGCCTGTTAGCCCGGGAGCAATGGATAATTCTCGTTATGGATAATTCTGGGGACTAGAGCTACTGAGCAGCTAGTCGCTATATGGGGAATTATTGGGAGGGCAAGTTTGTTAGTGGTGGTAGTTCTGCTTTAACCCTTTAATGACCAGTAGAGTGTAAACTCTTTGCAATGTGTTGTGTACCTCTCTGGTCCTTAAAGGGACAGTAATGTCCCATAAAAACTTTTTATAGTGCCTTAGAGTTTGCACCATTCTGCTTATTTTCTATCTCTCAAACCGCTATGGTCTGAGAGATATAGGGATTCAAAGTTCCCCCCCCTCCCTCCCCTTCTCCTGATGTCAGCTGTAAAGCTGACAGCAGGAGAATCTAGTTGTATGACTCAAGGAGGCTCTGCAGCAGAGCCGAGATCACGTTATCTATAAAGAATTAATTCACTGGAAACCTCTACGAAGTGTGCCTGGTTTGAAAGCACACTATGTAGACATTTCCAATGAATGAATTCTTTATAGATAATGCAATATCGGCTCTTCTGCAGAGCCGCCTGCTGATCCCCAGACCAGAATCTCCTGCTGTCAGCTAGACGCTAAGTAAGGAGAAAGAGAGGGGCGAACTTTCGATGCCTATATCTCTCAAACCATAGCGGTTTGAGACAGAAGGTTTGCACCATTCTGCTTATTTTCTAAGGCTCTATAAAACTATAAAAAGTTTTTATGGGACATTACAGTTCCTTTTTAAAAGATTTAAGTTGTATTATTTGATTACATTTTTGGTTTGTGTTACTTTAAATATGTGAAAGCTCAGAGACAGAGAGAGCACTTGCTGAATAAATGAATAGGCTCATGAAACACATTCAGTCCCACTGAAGAAATGGTTAATACCAACTTTTTTTTTCCCTTCATGAATGAGATGTACTCTGTTGGGAGCATGTATGTCCATTATTGGCAGTGTTATGCTGCCTTAATTTAAGTTAATTGTCCGGCAGTGGAGGAGTTAATGGTTAGTGGTGGGTGTAGATTGTAGTTTTTTTTGTTTTTTTTAATCATTAATCCCTCTGTTGCCAGTGAATCAGTAACACATTGCGCAACAATCCATTGCAACCTATATAGAATTGGAGGTGTTAATGTGACTTGGGTGAGTGTAGGGAAGGGGCTTGTGGACACCGGGGCACATGGTAAAAGAGTTTGTGATTAGGCCTCTTTGCAGCAGAGTAGGCAGACTTGGAAGGCGTTCGGCCACAAACAACAGAATTGAAAAGGTCATTCTGCCGGAATGTGATGTCCGTTATGGCTGTGTCCACATTTTTGCATTTTTTTTCTATGTATCCTTCATTTCCTATTTCCTAAAATAGCCTTTTGCTGTTGTTTTGGTGGCAGAAGCCATTTTGACTGAATGGAACCTAGATCTTAGAAAAATTATCCCCATAGATGGCAGGGGAGAATGGCTGCACAGGAGAAGTTTTTGGGCATATGTGTGAAGACAAAAGTTGATCAATTTGGGGGCAAACCAGCTGCACAGTAATGAAGAGATAAATACTTCCATTGGTTTATATATTTACATTTTAGCAGCCTTACAGTATTGTTGTTTTTGATGCAAAGTACAATATCCCTATGGAGTCATGTCTTGACAAAGAGGTACTAATGTTTGAGAGAGATGCAGAATGTGTTGAAAAAGTAAAAGAATAATTTCACTTTAAGATGAATTTGACAAAATATTGGACAACCTGAATTTTAATTTGAAAGGGGGGATAAGTGCTGAATGTAAGGTCCCTCTCTTGCTGTCTCTCCCTTCTGCATACAATATCCATCTGGAGGCAGCCCTGTAGAAGATGAATCTGGCAGGGGGTTTGTTTGAATTTGCCACCTGTTTTGTACTTGCTTCCCCAGGCCCTGTCATTAAATGAATAGACTCACATGGTGTATAACTGGATGTGAGTGTAGAAGTGATGCATCACATCAGTCTGTACCATGTGTTTGCCCATTTGAGAGACACAACCTGGAAAGACCTGGGAGGAGATGCATTAAGGGGCAGTGCTATGGCAATGTGTGTCAAGTACACTTCCTTGGTGACAAAAACACACCTCTCCTTGTGTACTAAGAATTGCATGTGCAAGGGAAGGGGGAGAATTTACCCACTGTCATGGAGGGTTGTCGAACTGCTGGAGACGTAGAAGGGCTGCCCTCCCTTATTCATCGCCAGCAGTCTGACAACCCTGAAGCTTGAGGCCATTCTCTCTTGCCCACTGGGGAGAGTGGAGAGGATCTTCTCTGACTTCAGCATCACTCCCTAACCCTTTATGTGCTCTAGGGATGTGCAATACACAATCTTGTGGCACTGAAAGGGATTAAAAAGTTGTATAAAAGGTTTGTGGTAAGACATTTTGCTTTATCCCCTTCAGTTATGCAGTATGTATATTTTATTAGCTTCACAATTAAGCCCTTGGTGCTAGAGACCTCTCCAGTGCTTTCTGATGACAGCGGATGCTAGCAGTGCAGCTTGGTGAGGAATCCGCTCACCATATAACAATGTACACAACACACCATAGAACATTATATTGATTTATGGATCGTTTTTTCTTGTCACACAAATGTTCCTCATATCACTGGATTTATGGTATTAACTTGTATACATGTTTTTACCAGTAAACAAACTGATTGTGACATTTTATAAGTAAATGTATATCTCCCTAATCTGGTGAAGACCATCAAAATTAACCCCTTGATTGCCATACAGGTATGCAATACATCAAGAAACATACCTCTGGCACTCAGAGGGTTAAATTCATATATAGAAAATCCTGTATTAGCCCACTGCGTGCCAGAGGGGTACGCATTGCATTGCTTTGTTATGCTTTGCGTACCCCTCTGGCACTCAACTGGTTAATATCATATGAGAATTGTTATATGTATTTTTTTACATCTGTTAATGTTACAGTATATTTCATGAAAGTTCAGTGCCTATATTAACATTATTATTATAATAATATATTAACATAATGCACTGTGCACCTTTGTTCCTTAAATAGTTATGAGACAGGTTGTTCTCTTTTCTGGACATGCATTTAGCTCCATAACACAGCTTGTCAGTTCCTAACCCATCTGCTGATAACATGATCAGGTCTTCCTGCCCCCGGGACTAGCGTTCCTCACTTTCCACCTCTTTGTGTTTTCATGTCTGCAGTCATCTGTACCTGCCATTATTTTATTGTGTAGTCCCATAACCCCTGTGGGCTTTTCAGAGCTCTCTGAATGTCATGTTTATTTTCAGTAAAATGCTCAGTCCCACTTACATTTATTTTATTACGCACTTTTCCGCAGCTGTAAGAAGCTGTATCACTTTTGTTAAACCCACACCCCCATATACATATATATACACACACACACAATTGGTAGAAATTCTCAGTGGCCATGAATTTTGCCTTTGAGCTTCTTTTTCAAGAAGTGACATCAAGGACTGATTAAACATGTTCTGTCCATGGAGGTGGATATGATTCTTTTCTAGCAAGACCACAGGCCACATACTTTACCCTGTATACATGCTAATCTTAAACCTTTAAGGCCCAGCAGGGTGCGCAACTCATTGCTTTTGAAATGCGTTGCACACCCCTTTGGTCCTTAACCCTTTGAGTGCCAGAGGGGTATGCAACACTTTGCATACCCCACTGGCACTCAAAGCGTTAAATGGTTTAGTAGGTTCATGTATTCTGCTTGCTTCAGTAAAAATAAAAAAAATAAAAAAAAAATGCCAACAACTGTAGTGTCTGCCTACATGGACATGACTCCGTCCTGGATGTTGCCTAGTGAACAAAGGCACAAGGGCAAAATTCATAAAGGTCCTTAGGATTTTCTGACCACAGTAAGGTAAGTGTGTGTGTGTGGGTTATTATTAGAAACACTTCCCCTTTTAAGATTGAAACTCAGACATTGCTAACTGGGTTAATATAATAAAAATTGTATTCAAATGCATCAATTTTCCTTTTCTTTCCTACTTGCCAGCCATTCATATTTTATGCAAAATCCATAAAAGAAAATGGCAACAATCTTCACCTTTTTAACCCTTTGAGTGCCAGAGGGTTACACAACAATGCATTGTGCACCCTTTCTGACACTGAAAGGGTTAAAATACAATAACGCAATGTCCTTGTCTTACCCTGTGAGACATGATCACATATTGAACCTATTGTGGAGGTCAGGGAGATCTCCAATGCATAATGATGCAATGGTTGATAGAGACATGGAGAAGACTTTCTCAAAGTGTCAAATGAGAGTAAATATTGTGTGAGTGTCTCTCAGGTTGACTGAAGTATGTAAACAAAAACACTCAAAATGTGCAAAAGAAAAGAAAAATATAATTTTCCCCCACACTCCCTCCTGCCCTAGTTAAATGCCCTTGAACGCTAGATCCATAGAGAATATGTCACTAGCGTGCAGGGAACAGTGACTTTAAAGACTTAAAGGGATAGTAATACTTCATTTTATCTTTATTTTGTAGGCATTAAAAAAACCCCATGAAGAATGATGTCTTATCTCTCAAACCTTTTATGGTTCGAGAGATATTCACAAGCAAAGTTTCGCCCTCCTGCCCCTTTTACCTAGTGTAAGTAATCTCTTCTCAGATGTGGAATGCAATCCATAGACCAGACAGATAACAGAAGGGGACAATCTTCTTCCTTTGAGAACAATTAAATCCCTGCCCCCCTTGACAAGCTTTTCAGGTTTTTCCCTTATCTTAATTGAAGATTGTCCCTCTCTGCAGTCTACCTGGGCACCTCCCTTCTGATCTGGCTGAGCAGTGTTACATCAGTAAAAGGGGCAGGAGGGGGATACTTTGTCATTGAATTACTCTTGAACTACAACTCTGACACAATTGAAATAACACTCTCCAAAGTCCAAACACTATGATGATTAATTAGGCAGCTTTTATTATGAAACATTACTATTTCTTTAAATGTATAGTAAAGCGGTGTACGCTTTCACAGTTCTAAGTAAATAAACATGGGGATAGTAATGTTTTGTTCCACAAGCAGCTAGTTACGTTGTAATTACATGAAGTTTATACCTCCTGACCCTTTTTCTGATCCTAGCCACCTCACCATAAATCTGAAAACCGGTCATCGGACCAGACACATCACAACGAGGGAGATCTTCCCTTTGTCAGTATAAAGAAACCCTGCCCTCTTTGATGAAGGATAGATTTTCTTGATACTGACTGAAGATTGTCCCTCATAGTGATCCTCTGTCGGATCTGAAACAGAAACGCTGACGTCGGGAAAAGCAGTATTATTAACTACGATGTACTTTCAGAGCTGCTTGTGGAACTAAACATTACTAACCTTTTAAGTAAATAACTAAATGTGTCTTATTAGCAAAGGGAAATGCTGTCATATATAATGTTTTTCTCCCTTAATTTTATATTTTAATGATTTGTTGTTTTCCTTGCTCACTTTTCTTGTTCTGTGCCTGCTTTTGAAAAATGTAATTTGTTGAAAAATTGTTGCAAATGTAAACGTGAACAATGTTTTTACTTCTACCCAATCTAACTAAATATGTAGCTCTAGATTAAAAGTATAAAAAAGTATATTATCTAAAGTTTTAAGTTTGTTTTATTGTATCCCCACTGTGATGTTATTTTCTGCAAAATTTCTCAGAATATTCTTAGATATATTTACAAACTTTATAAATATGCCCTGTAATGAATTTTTGTGACAGTTCTTAACCCCTTTGCGTCCTGTGACGTACCCGTACCGTCACGCTGGTCCGGCACTTAAGGACCAGTGACGGTCCTGGTACGTCACATACTTTTACTCACTGCGCTCATGCAGGAGAGCGGTGAGTAATACCAGGGACTGAAGTTGATTGCTCCAAAACTGGAGCGATCTCTTTCAGTCCTTTGTTCGACGTGCTGGAACACGTGATCAGTCACGTGGGACGGCACTTCAAACTCGCCTATCTCGTCCTTAAAAGACCACACACCCCGGGACCGCTGTTCCTTAAGGGGTTAAAGTACACTAAAACTTTTTATACATCTCCCCCATTGTTCTTATTCCTTATCTCCTCATGTTTCTTACTAAGTACTGCATCCCTTGGCAGAAATAAAGAGTGAAGATTAAAACTATTTTATATCACCCAGCCTGCTGAAAAGCTGTGCATTTTTAGCTGTACAACGCTTAGCTTAGCGTACACATCCACCCATTGAATCCTGGAGAAGAATCCAGCCCATTTCTTTACTATGTATTGGGGATAACTCTATAATCAAAGGAGTTAACATAACAAGATGTGTCAGTGTTCTTTTGAATAAAAACAAATATAACTTTATGTCCTATTCAAATACTGTGGATGATGTAATAGCTATATCCAATGTATTTAAGTATGCTTCTATCAATACTCATTCACATGTTGCTAAGTAAAGTATTCTGGATCTTCCAGTCCAGTATTTGCTTATGTAATACAGTGCAGAATGGTGTAAAGAGGAACCACTTTGCGCACACACAAAAATATGTTTCCTGATTGAAGTTGCATTCTGAGCTTTTCGGACCTTGACTGAGAGTGCAGGAAACAAAGGTTTACCCTGTGCCTCTGTGATCAGGTATCGCACTGAACTAGGTTCTATTTTATGATTAAATTTGATATGACAGCAGGTGGAAAGTTTATAGAGTAATAATTATGCAGGAGCACCATGTGTATCTGTGTTTTGAATTGTATGTGCCCACCCTGCTTAATGTATACAGGCAATGTTACAATCTCGCCAACCAGTTATTACGTAGTAGTAGTAGTAAGGGAATAGTCACAAAATAAATGGACTTGTTTTAAAGTGTTAGTAATGCCCAACAAAGTTTTTTGCGTTTAGAAGAGCTTAAAAAGCTGAACTAAATGCAAAAAACCGTATCTCTCAAACCGCTATGGTTTAAGAGATACAGGCATTTTAAAGTTCGCTGTCTCCTACTGACAGCTGTAAAGGTGTCAGCAGGAGATTCGTGTTGGTCGACACGGAGGCGCGCCTCCGTGTCTACTTTAAAGGGTTAGTAATATCATATTAATAAACAGTATTGTGGAAAATAAAAAAAATAAAAAAATTATATATCAATACATGCCATTCCGATCTCTCAAACTCCCCTCCCTTTGCACTGACATCAGCCTCTAGCTGACAGAAGATGATCCTGCTCCTGGGACCGGTAGGCAGCTCTTCAGCAGAGCCAAAATAGAGCTATCT
Organism: Rhinophrynus dorsalis; assembly: GCA_037306005.1. Taxonomy (NCBI): domain Eukaryota; kingdom Metazoa; phylum Chordata; class Amphibia; order Anura; family Rhinophrynidae; genus Rhinophrynus; species Rhinophrynus dorsalis. Next base: position 409,183,185 of record CM074718.1, on the reverse strand, counting down.
AAAAAGAAATACTTCGTTACAACGGTCTACAAAGTGTGCTTGCAAACCTGGCACACTTTGTAGGCCATTCCAATGAAGTATTTCTTTTTAGATAGCTCTATTTCGGCTCTGCTGAAGAGCCGCCTCGAGTCAGCCAACTCAAATCTCCAAGGGGAGGGGGGACTTTAAATGTTATCTCTCAAACAATAAAGGTTTGGGAGTTCAGAATGGCATCTATTGATTTATATTTGAATATCTACGATATTACTGCTTATTAATATGACATTATTAACCCTTTTAAAGGGATAGTAATACTTTAATATTACTATTCCCCATATTGTAGATATTTGAAAGAACTGAATTGCCCCCAGGGATGAGAGATGAACCTGGGGACAATTAAATTATTTTGCAAATATCTACAATACGGGGAATAGTAATATTATCTCATTTATTGGTTTTTTGGCCTTTAGTCCAAATTAAAGGAGTAATTTGGGGTAAATCTGTTGGAATCATTGTCGGTGACTCCTGGAAGTTGGGTGACCAGATCAGAATTAAGGACAGTGATTGATGCCCGGGCAAGTCCTGTAGGTCCCTGTGAGTAGTCACCTTTGTCCCGCACATAACTTTATTGGTGTTGGCCTGTGATGATGTCACAGCCCATGTGACTTTGGAAACAAGCAGGGGATTGGAAGATTATATTTTATAAATAGTAGTTTACATTACAAAGGAGACTTCTATTGATATGATCACTATTTACAAATATATTTGAGGGTAATACAAAAAGCTATTTATTCAAAGAGCTGAGTGAAAACAGAGGTCATCCATTAAGACTTGAGATAAGGTGGCTTTGACAAAAGCAAAAACAATTATTCTGTCATATGAGAGGAACCTGGAACACCTTTTTATATGTACAAATTTTATATTTATATTTTGTACATTTTTTAACCTTGGAACACCCTTTTATATGTACAAATTTTCTTTATTTAACAGCTGCACATTGAAACTGTCTTTTGACAGCAGTAATATCTATTTACACACTAAATCACTTCATGTTAGGTTTTTGTGGAGAGTGGAAACTCCATTTTCTGCTATATTATGTGCATACCTGGGAACTTCCAATTGAGGGCTTCCCGGAGGGGAGTATTCTGTTCAGCAGGGGTGACAATAATGACACTAATCGTGTCAAAAAGGGGCGGGGCTTGATGCGAGTTGGGGGGGCAAGACTTAAAGGTGTCACACAGACCCGGTAAACCTCTGTTAGAACCTTAGTCTCCGGGGCAAATCCGGAGAGTTCCCAGGTATGATTATATGTATTAAATCATACTTTTTTTTAATGCAGTGTAGATAAATGGTTAAAGCCCGCAGTACTGACTGCCTGAACATGCCGCGGCTGATAGGGAGCGGGGCGCTCCGAATTCAGTCCAGACTCCTGTCTGGATTCGGAGCCCCGCCCCGTTATCAGCCGCGGCATGGGCAGTCTGTACTGAGCATGACTGCAGCACGCACAGCAGTCTCTACTGCGCATGACGGCTTCTGACAAACATACTTAACGAATTATAATATAGTATTCCTGTAAAACGGAATCTGATTTTTATATAATGCTATTAGGGTTTTTTCATTGTTAGCTTGGAGAGGATTCTTTCAGATTTTGTTTTTTAATGTTCTTTTACAGTAAGTACTAATAAATGTGTTTGTCTTAGATATTGTCCTCTAATCATATGCTAGCTCATAACCTTTAATCCAAGTAGGGGGCCTGTGGTGCTCAATATTTTTTTTTTTTTTTTTTTAATTCACTGTTATGCAAGGTCAGATGATTTCAACTTATTAGGTACCCAAATATGTTTGTATGTAAGGTGCTTTTGTTTTTAATTACAGATCTCACAAGACACTCCATTGTGTACCTGAATCAGCTGAACAGTGGAGAGTTGACTGAACAGCTGATTCAGCAAGTACAGAAACACCTAGAGGTGGAAGAAAAACTTCAAAAACATCCCTCTATCAATGAAAGCATTAAAGGAGGGCAGCTGCTATTTCCGCTTTCTATTAGATAGCAAACTGTCCTCTGGTTCCATAGAGGGCTAAAGGAAGATCCCAACTTTGCCAACCTCAGATTGGTGAAGTTGGGACCATGAACTCCGAAAGCATAGGCCGCTATCAAAGCTTAGTGCATATGGCTAAATGCTGTATATAAACAATGTCTCATTTTCAATATGTAAATGAGCAAGTAGTTACTACAAAATCGTAAACCTGGCAAAGGCATGGTGGATTCCTGGAGATGATGGCATATTTGTTTTGGATTCATGGGGATGTGATGGAGAAGACCTCCTAGTGCATACATTGAGGTATAATAAAAGCAAAAACGCCATCATAGCACCATCCTTTAGTGTGCTAGGAGATAACCTTTGCAATTGGATACAAAACTGGCTGAAGGATAGGGAACAGTGTGTGGTTGTAAATGGAAAATTCTCCAGTACAGTTAAAGTGGAGAGTGGAGTACCTCAGGGTTCAGTATTGGGTCCGCTGCTTTTTAACATGTTTATAAATTGACCTGAAAATAGATATAGAAAGCAAAATATCAATATTTGCAGATTATACTAAATTATGCAAAGTCATTAATTCAGAACAGGATATTTTCTCTCTACAGAGGGACTTACATACAATGTCAGATTGGGCAAACATGTGGAATATGAAGTTTAATGTGGAGAAGTGTAAAGTCATGCATTTGGGAGGAAACAATCCCAAGGCTACTTATAAACTTAATGGAATAATTTTAGGTGACTCATTGCTAGAAAAAGACCTGGGTATCCTTGTCAACTACAAACTTGGAAACAGTGACCAGTGTCAAACCGCAGTAGCAAAGGCAAACAAAGTCCTGTCTTGCATAAAAAGAGGTATTGAAGCAAGAGTGGATAACATTATTTTGCCATTATACAAATCATTGGTAAGACCTCACCTTGAGTATGCAGTGCAATTTTGGGCACCGGTTCTGAAAAAGGATATACTAGAACTAGAGAGGGTACAGAGGAGAGCAACAAAATTAATTAAGGGAATGGAGGACTTGACATATGAGGAACGACTAAACAAACTTGGTTTATTTACTCTAGAGAAAAGACGACTAAGAGGAGACCTTATCACGTTATACAAGTATATGAGAGGTCAATACAAGGATCTCTGCGGTGAGCTATCAATTCCAAGGCCTGATCAGGTGACCAGGGACACCCCTTGAGATTAGAGGAAAGGAGGTTTAAACTTCAGCAGAGGAAGGGTTTTTTTACGGTAAGGTCTGTCAAATTGTGGAATTACTGAGGTATGAGGCAAAGGTTGAACTTGATGGACTTGTGTCTTTTTTCAACCTAATTTACTATGTTACTATATCCCCCCACCTGGTCCTTTAAAAGGGATAATAATGTTTCACAATAAAAGCCGCTCCAATGAATCTTCATAGTATTTGGGCCATAGAATGTGTTATTTCAATGCTGTCAGATTTGTAGTTCGAGTAATTGAATGATAAAATATCCCCGCCTTCCCCTTTTACTGATGTAACACTGCTCACCTCAGAGCAGCAAGACTGTCCTGATGGATCGCAGAGAGGGACAATCTTCAGTGAGCATAAGGAAAAAAACCTGTCAAGTGGGGCAAAGTTTTCCTTATGCTTACAATGAGAAGATTGTCCCTTGCTGTGAGCTGTCTGGTTTCAAGACCAGATTCCACATCTGAGGGGAGATGGCTTACACTAGGTAAAAGGTGCAGGAGGGGGATACCTTATCATTCAATTACTCTTGAACTACAACTCTGACAGTATTGAAATAACACTCTCTGTGGCTCAAATACTATGAAGATTAATTGGAGCTGCTTTTTTTGTGAAACATTGCTATCCCTTTAAAGGTCTTAAAAGGGGCTTTTGATCCCTTGAATACTAGAGACGTCTCTAAAGTATTGCGAAACAATATTTTCAAGACCTCCTAGCGCTGAAGGAGTAAAAATCCCCATTTAAATGGAATTTGAGGACTTTTTAGCTCTCTCTCTCCTGTGGTGAATGAGGGTATAATCTATGGCACAGAAATATGCAATCTGGCATTCATATCCCATTGCAGTTGATGGGGACGGCAAGCCTGTGAATATAATGTATACTTTTCTGGCTTCTTGCAAAGTCATTTCTTGGTGTATTTTCCTACCACATATGGATGATTGCAGGCCTTATACACAGTTGAAAAGAGCAGCGATTCTAAAGCAAATGTGCCACAGGGGAGGAAAAAAATCCCCAAATTGACATTAGTTTTAACTGTTTGAGTGCCAGAGAAGTGTCCAGCTCACTGCACTCAAATGGTTAATGTGGATTTTAACCCCCTGAATACTAGAGGTCTTTGACATAATGCCCCGCAATGCATTGAAGACCTATGTAACAATCAAGGGGTGAAAAGCCCCAAATAAATCAGATTTTCTCTGTTGTCCAATGTGAAACACAAAAACCAAGGAGTAAAGTGCCCTCCTCCTGGAGGGCGGGACACCTCTAAAAAAGAGGGGTTCCTGAGGCAGAGACCCCTGTCTTCCCTCCGCTTTTCTACTACATTCAGTTTTATTCCATCAATAGGCTCCTATTCACTGGATTCTTATTCATGGATTTTCCAGTTCACGGTTAATTTCCAGGACCTTAAACCTGTTTAGGTTAACTTGAATTTCTAGTCTTTACTCTAGTCCAGTCCTGGGACATCATGGAATTCTTGGATGGCATGCTGCTGCCACACCAGTATTTTATTGTGGGAAAAAAGTGGTGTGCTCCTTAACGGCCACCCAACTCCAGTTAGGGCGGTTATTAAGAGCCTCAGCTCTTCATTATATTACAGTGGGAGCCTGAAGACTGAAGCTGCAGGTGCGTTAATCTCTTGAGTTCCATGTTCTATTCTACTGGCAGCCACTGGACTGCTAAGTATTTAGGACCCAAAAGCTCTGCCTGCTCATCATGCACTGCTGCAGGATATTCATTGTAGGCAGAGTAGGGCTGGTTGTCAGCCTTGGGCGTTGGAGGGATACTGAGGAAAGGACCCAGTCTTCCTTGCTGCACTAGCTCTGGCGAGAGCTCTGCCTCACATTCTCAGCATTTTGGGTTGGAGAGGTGAGATAATCTGATCTCCTGACTGACCGGCCCATTGGGGGATGCCTGAGCCCCTGATAGGATAATGCGCCCCTGCTTTTGGGTGTTACCAATGGTAGAGCTCATGGACTCTCACCTGAACTGCAAAATTTTCCTGTTTTTTTTTTTTTTTTTTTTTTTTTTTTGCCAATTCAAACTATCATCTTGCTTTGCAGTGGACTCCATGTTCATTCCATGGAACTTTCCTCTAGTATACATATTCTCAGACCCCTCTGTGTTGTTGTGAGGGATTCTATTCAGGAGGCTGAATCCTTTTTTACACTGGTGAAGTCATTATAAGTTGCATTTTCAGTTGAATTTGGGGAAACCACTTGAAGCATTCGTTGAGTTGAGCTATTTCAATTGCTTTTGTTTGATTTGTTCATTGCAAACAGCTGAAAATCTGAAATTTTGCTGATTTGTAATGGGGGTTAAATCATTTTGATTACAACTGTATATATAAAGCTAAAATGCTTCAATTCTGGAGCAAATCGACTGAACCACAGGTGGGAAATATAAATTCTCAATTAGATAAATGGGGCTTTTAACCCATTAAGTTCAAGAGGCCTATCAAATAGAGACCTTTCTAGTATCCCCATGATTCATTCTCCATTAATAACTTTTGAATGAAGCACCTCTCAGCAGTGGGAGTACTCTTGTTTTACTCAGGAGGCTAAACCCTACAACACATTTTTTTTTACATTTTAAGTATTACTATCCCTTTAAAGGGATAGTAATGTTTCCTAATAAAAGCAGCTCTAATTAATCATCATAGTATTTGGACCTTGGATGGTGTTATTTCAATTCTGTCAGAGTTGTAGTTCAAGAGTAATTGAATGATAAAGTATCCCCTCATGCCCCTTTTACTGTTCAGCCAGAGCAGAAGGGAGGTGCCCAGGTAGATTGCAGAAAGGGACAATCTTCAATTAAGATATGGAAAAAACCTGAAAAACTTCTCAAGGGGGGCAGGGCTTTCATTGTTCTCATAGGAAGAGGATTGTCCCCTGCTGTTATCTGTCTGGTCTAGCAACCAGATTCCACATCTGAGAAGAGATGGCTTACACTAGATAAAAAGGACGGAAGGGGGAAAGTTTATCCAATTTCTCTTGAACAGGGCTGGTGCAAGGATTTTTGCCACCCTAGTCAAAACTTAATTTTGCCGCCCCTTTGCTCTGCCCCTTGTGTCCTACCCCTTTATGCCCACCCTGTATGTGTTTAAGTGTCAGTGTGTTTCCTATATATGTGTATGTGTTCCCTATATGTATATAAGTGTGTCAGTGTGTGTGAGTCTCTGTAAGGATATCAGTGTGTGTGTGCTTCTCTATATGTGTATATCATGGTGCCCTTGATCCTAGCAGCAGGGTGACATTGTTAGTTCCGGGTTTCTCCTTGCACGGTTCTTATTGGTTATTGGGCTCTGGCTCCGCCCAGGGCTTGCCTTTTTAAACTCTCTCCTTTTCATCTTTTCAGTGCCCTTTCGTGGTGTACCTATCGTTTGAGTTGCACTTGTTCCTGCTCTATGTATGACCCGGCTCACCTGACTTCGCTCCTGTCACTCCTGTGTTATTGCTTTCCATTGCTGAATAGGACTGGCTGACTACCCTCCATGTGTACCGACCTGGCTTTGGCTGAGAACCCATTCCGTTGCTGACTAGGTCTGGCTACTGTCTATGTGTGTGTACCAATCTGGCATTCTGGCTTCTGACCCATCAGGGTGTGTACCCTGTGCTCCGTTACTCTTACTCTCGCTACGCAGTGACTACTGCTACAGCGCCTGCTTGGCCTGTCACTCCCTGGGAGACTGTGTTGCGCGTAGCTCCAGTCGTTTGCCAGTATTCTGTCTGTGCTTCCTCCTCTATCCCTGGCGTCTAAGGAATCAGTCACCTGCCAGTGTCCTAGCTGTATTGCCTCCCCTATCCCTAGTGTTCTAGGGACTCGGTCACTTGTCAGTGTCCTGTCTGGGTTGCCTCCGCTATCCCTAGCGTTCTAGGGACTCGGTCACTTGTCAGTGTCCTGTCTGGGTTGCCTCCGCTATCCCTAGTGTTTTAGGGACTCTGTCACTAGCCAGTGTCCTGGAGCGGAGGGGTAGAGGGAAACAGGCATCGCTGTGCTATATTAAAAAAAAAATAGCCAGCCAAGTGAGACGGGCAGGCTAACATTTTATGGGCTCCACTCCCCCCCGCTATGCCACTGACTTGGGCAGTAAGTGGTGAGCGGGAGGTGTGTGGTGGGCCCCGATGCCCCCCCCCAGAGAATGTGACATAGTAGATAAGGCAGAAAAAAGACATGCGTCCATCAAGTTCAGCCCATGCCAAAAACACCCCTGTTGATCCAGAGGAAGGGGAAATAAAAGCCCTCTGGAGCCATTTCCAGTCTAGTTCCAAGTGTGTGTGTGGGGGAATTATTCCTTCCTGACTCCAATTGGTAGTCAGTCAGTTTCCCGGATCAATATCCTATCTGCTTTGAAGCCATCTGTCATAATTGTCAATATTGTTCTGTGCTAAACATCCATTGCTTTTTTGAATACAGTTGCATTATCTGCAAGCACAGCATCCTGATGCATAGAATTCCGCCTTACCGCCCTTACTGTAAAGAATCCCTGTCTATGTTTTACTTGAAAGCGCCTTTCCTCTAATCTTAATGGATGACCTCTTGTTCTTAGCTCAGCTCTTTGTATTTACCTTGAATGTATTTGTAAATGTTAATCATATCACCCCTTAGATGTCTCTTCTCTAATGTAAACAAACCCAATTTGGCTAGTCTCTCTTTATAACTCAGATCCTCCAATCCCCTTATCAGTCTTGTTGCACGTCTCTTCACCATTTCCAGTTCAGTAATGTCTTTTTTTTAGAACAGGCGCCCAAAATTGTACTCCATATTCTAGATGAGGCCTAACCAAGGATTTATACAGAGGTAGGATAATATTAGCATCCATTGCATCTACACCTCTTTTTTATGCAGGCTAGTACTCTATTTACTCTTGCAGCAGCTGAGTGACTCTGCACACTGCTGTGAAGTCTATGGTCTATCAGTACTCCTAAATCTTTCTCTAATGAGGATTTCCCAAGTTGTTTCCCATTTAGAGTATATGTAGCAAGTTTGTTTCTACAGCCCAAATGCATAACCTTACATTTATCTACATTAAATGACATCTGCCACTTTTCTGCTCATTCACTTAGTTTATCTAAATCCTTCTGTAGGGAAAAAATATCCAGCTCTGTATGTATTTTCTTACATAGCTTAATGTCATCAGCAAAGATTGAGATGCTACTTTCAATTCCCACTTCTAGTCTAGATCATTAATAAACAAATTAAAAAGCATTGGTCCTAGGGCTGAACCCTGCGACACCCCACTTATAACCATAGACCAATTTTGAAAAAGTTTCATTTGCAACAACTCTCCGCCATCTATCATTTAACCAGTTCTCAATCATGTACAGATAACGCCGCCCAAACCGAAGCCTTTTAATTTATGCAGTAACCTGTTGTGAGGAAATAAGTCACATAATCTGTTCATGAAACCATGCTGATTGTTTGTCTTCACATAGTTCTGAATACTGTCAGTTAATAACCCTTCTAGTATCTTACCCACTATGGAAGTCAAGCTTACAGGTCTATAATTTCCTGGTTTGGATCTTGCCCCCTTTTAAACCAATGGAATTACATCAGCTTTCCTCCAATCACAGGGCACTATGCCTGATGAAAGTGAATCAATTAATATTAAGTTTAATGGTTTTGCTATTACTGAACTAAGTTCCTTAATTACCCTTGGGTGTATACCGCCCGGTCCAGGCGCTTTATTCACTATAACCCTTTCCAGTCTCTTTTGGACCTTGTACTCAGTAAGCCATGTAGATGCTGGAGGGAATTCTGTGGTTTTGTCCATTTGCCCATAGCTTGTCATTGCTGCTTCCTTTGTATGTACTGAAGCAAAGAACGTATTTAGGGTGTCAGCCATAGCTTTATCCTCTCTAATCAATTCACCTGTCTCAGTCCTAAGAGGACCAATATAAAGCTTAACTTATAGGTGGCGCCGGCCCTGCTCTTGAACCACAACTCTGAGAAATGTGAAACATTACTATCCCTTTAAATTTCTTTATCCAGCATTGCACCACTTTAGCTTGATGAATAAAGCCCTATATCACTGCCAAACTTTGTGAGGAAAATAGATGTATTTGTTAGTGATTTTGTTTTTCTTTCTTTTTTCTTTTCATGGTTCCATTTCACTGCAGCATTTGTTTCTCCTCTTTGAAAAATGAGAGCCTTGTTATATCAATGGAGGGGCACTATTGATCTTTTAATGGGCACAGGATAGGCCATATTTTTGTATTACTTGATTAACATGGTGATAGCGCATCTATTGTTTGAGTTCCATGTCCTATGTATCCTGCACTATCTGAGCTATAATTGAATTGTCAGCCCAGTACAAATGTTATTGTCCATATAAATGATTCCACGGTAGGGGGTAATGAATTCAAGATGACTGAATGGGCCTGAGGAGCCATATTTTGTGAACTTTTCGAGTGCTGCTAATGAATTTGATTATGTAATGGTATCCTGTGATTTGTATAAATTAGGCTTGAGAGCACTTTTGTTTTGAAAGATTAGACTAACATTATCCCTTTTGGCACTCAAACATTTAAAAGCATACCCCTCTGGTACTCCAAGGTTAAATTCACTGGTGCTGGTGTAGTTTCTGTCCATTTAAAATTGAGATGGATTATAACCTTATTGCTGTGAGGTCTGTCAATTTAAAATTGTTCTTATACATTCTAACCATGAAAGTACAGGACAAGACTCAAATGAGCGTACATGCTAAAATACAAATTGCTAAATGTTACTCCTAAAGACATATCTTCATGGATAAACTAACCTGCTTTTAAACAGGGATCACTTGCAGTTGGTGGATGGGGTCAGTTTAGTCCTGAAGGCATTAGCTAGATTGATATCTCCGTTGGAGTAATATTTTAGGTGGTTTTAAATGCCATGTGTTTCTTCAGGGACAATATTTGAGGTTTTTTAATTTAAAGTATTTATTTCTAGAACCTATAAAAATTTGCCATACGTATTAGGACTCGCTTAAAATGGGGTACCATGGTGAGGTAAGCGATCTTAAACACACTTTGGCCAGACTACATGACAAAGCCCTCATTTTTTTTAAACAGATGAATTATTACATTGATATAATAATGTTCTTCACTGAATAATTTGTATGGTGCAGAGCAGGATTGTCTTTTTTTTTTTTCTTTGCATGTATGTTAACACTGAGTGTTTTTGTTTTTTTTTTTGTTTTTTTTACAACGTTTTTAATATATGTATTTTAACCCTGTATCGAGCTACATGATGGTATCTATCTTACAAGAGTTGGACACGGCATTTCACATGACCTTCTTACTTTAAAGGGATACTGATGTTTCACAAAAAACAGCGGCTCCAATTAATCTTCATAGTATTTGGGCCATAGAGAGTGTTATTTCAATACTGTCAGAGTTCTATTTCAAGAGAAATTGAATGATAAAATATCCCCCTCCTGCCCCTTTTACCAAGTGTAACACTGCTCCCCTCAGATATGGTATCTGGTCAACAGACCAGACAGCTCAGAGCAAGGGACAATCTTGTTACCAAAGCCGGATTATGGGCAAGGCACCCAAGATGCCTGTCTAAGGACTGGTCAGGTTGGGGAGCCCGCACAGAGGCACTCGTCTGAGCAATGCTATTCTGCAGTAAAACTAGGCACAGCATAGCTTGGAACTGGCTGGGTTTCACCCAGCTGGCTCTGCATTAGCTCAAGCTTGAGGCTGAGTGAAGCGTGTGTCACATCTGGCAATATTCGTAATAAGGCAGCATGTGACCCCTTATCCACCTGATCTGTCGAGCCAGCCAATTGCAATCGCTGAGAAGATAGAGCAACGACAGCACAATGACGTTGCTGATTTTTGGTCGCCTGGCATGAGGAGTGGGAGAAGCAGTGGAGGGCCCACATCTCCCTAGTGTGCGACATGCTACTTGCAGGTAAAGCTGATCTTTATGCCCCTGAGACTGTTAAAGAGCAAGTAGGAGCCAACACTAACTTTCAGTACATCTTGGAACAGCCATGTACCTGGCTCATTAGAGTGGACCCTGACATAGAGGTGCAGAGACATTGTCACTATTACCTGTGTTCTGCTTGGTGGCTGTGTTGACTTGACAAGGCCTCCAAAGCCATCAGGCTAGTACTTGCAATGGGCTCGCACTTTTGGATATTTTCTGTGCCCTTTTACCCAAGGTCCCCTGCTGTGAACCCCAGTTCCCTACACACAGTCCCAATAGGCTTATTTTGTATTATACAGTGTCTGTGCAGTGTTTAATCCAGTGTGTTTGTGTGTGCTATATAGTGTGAGACATGCATTTTACTACTGATATAGGACCAAGTATTTTCACTGATGACAGGGTATAACACTTTGAGGGCTTGAGGGTTATGCAAAACATTGCATACACCTCTGGTACTCAAAGGGTTAATACTGTGGATGAATAGAACTGCAATTTGTTTTGCATGGGATGGTTATTATAGGTGTGAGGCACTGGGGGCTGTGTGTGTGTGAGGGGGGAGCATTCTGAGGATTGATGATGATTGTGGCAGAGGTCTGTGTTTGGTGTGTGGGTGTTTGTTGTGTTTAAGGATTCTGGCTGGGGTGGGGGTTGAGGACTGTTTGGTGAGCAGCTGATGACTGTGACTTTGGGAGGGGCTCAGGCTACAGATGGTGTGGTTGAGTGCTGTAATGGTGTAGGGGACAAACTAAAATTCTCCACATTCCCACTGACTAAAAAGGGGCTTTTAACCTGCTGACTGCTAGAGAGATCTCCAACTTATTGCTTCACAATGCGTTGGAGAGTTTTCTAGAATTATGGTTTAAAAGCCCCATTTAAATCAATGGTCATCTTTTTTCTCCCCCATACAGCAGTCAGGTGTATCTATATAATTACTGTGTGTAACAGAAGGACTTACTTAGGTAGGAGTCCCTTATTCAACATGTATCTGTATTGTGCATTTAATATATTAATCATAAAATTGCAGTCTTTGTGGTATTACTAGTGTAGCGCTTTCAGTTGTAAGCTCCATGTTGTTACTAGTGTATCCCCATTTTGAAAGCAAGATCTGTGGTATCACTAATGTAGTCGTATTTCAATTCTAAGCTGTGTTGTACATTTTAAAAATATATATTTAACCCCTTAAGGACCGGCACACACGGCCGACACTTAAGGACCACAGGGCTTTTTTTTTTTTTTTTTTTTTTTTTTTTTTTAACGATCCGATTGATGGATCCCGGAGCAGTGTGCAGCCGCTCAGAGAGCCCTGAATTCCATGATGTGTCAGGACCATCACAGGTCCTTAAGTATCACAGTCGTGACGGTCCTGGCACGGCAGTGGATGTTAAGAGGTTAGAGCAGTCAATTTGTCTTCAATTAAGTTGGTCATAGTACCTCTACCCATAAGAACAATGGGTCAAATGAGAGAGGTTTGAGGCAAGGGTGGGGTAGTAGGCTTGAGCTTGCGGGGGGGGGGGGGGCAATTTGGGATCCTGCCCAAATGGGTATCAATGGGGATTTTTAGTTCCCTATGGTGCAGATGGTTTGCCTAGGAAATGAGATGCATGAAGGTGTGATCTTATAACATAGTGTCTGGCTGTGTGAGGAGATCACTTTGCCGTAGATAATTTGACACACTTGGCCATATCCACTAAGAATTAAGTAAGGGGGGTGGAGCTGGACACTGACAGAGTCGGACGTAAATTCTAGCTGCTCAAATTGCTATGCAACCTAATCCTGCTTTAAAACTTGAATTATCCACCTATACCGGGGCACAGAGACGCACAATTTCATACCTCTGGCAAGGCGATCGCTGATATTGATATCTGTGCTGCTTTACAGCCTGCTATTGTGTTGGAGCCATGGCTTTCCATTTCCACTCCAACTAGCAAGGATACACCTCAACCCTGGCCTCTGGCCCCATGTTCCAGCTGTGTACCGTCTAGAAAAGCCCAACCAGGGCAGTACAAGTTCATGCGCTACACAGAGGCCCTCTAGGCCTTTCATTCTGGGTGAACATTATCTTGCTATTGCCTGACTCTACCCTGCATGTCTGGACTTCAGTAGCCTCCCTGTTACCATATCAGATTGAGGCACAACCGTCCAGTGCTCTTGCACCCGCTATCTGCTGCCACTGGATCGGAGTATCCCAGGCACCCATGATCCGCTACCATGGTTCTGCCAGCTCAGTGAGTACTGCACATCCATTGCCTTTATATCACCCTGTCTCTGCAGTTTTGTGCTCACCTTTCATCTCCTCTACACCCTGCTCACACCACACCAGGTTTGGGAGCTACAACTGCTACCACACTTTATCTGATGTGACGTGATGACCTCTGAGATGTACTAAACCCGCCCCTCACACCAATGCTGGGACATGATGCTTGACCCTTGAAGAGTGTTTCTTCCACAGGCCTGAAGATACCCACTTAGGCTACAAATCACCCACTTATGCTCTCACAGTGAACCGTAGCTCTTCTCACTCTCACTCCTGCTGTGGGTTTATTGTCAGCTGCTAGTTGCTCATGTTTGTATTCCTTTATTGGTTCCTGCCTCTCCCTCATACACAACCCACACAATGGATAAATACGTAGGAAGAGATTGGAAGCCTAGGAGCCGGGGGGTAGGAGGACAGACAAACTGGACAAAAGAGAGGCACTCTCTCTCACCTTTCTACCTAGCTCTACCTCCTCACCAGACACAGTGAAATAACCCTCAACATCCTCCTTTTCTCTCTCTATTTTGCATTTGGCCTTGATGGTATAGGAGCCCCATGTTCGAGTCTCCCCTTGCTGGGAGTGGAGAGTCTGTCTCCCATATTGCATTTTACATTTTCATATCCAAATTGTTGATTGATCCCAACCCGCCATGGAGTCCTCTTTTACTCTCAATTATACCATAGCTTTGGCACAGGAAACCCATTGGACATGGTAAATTACAAAGGGACTGGGTGGGCGAAGTGGTTGTGGCCTCCAATTTATGGCAAACAAGGAAAATAGGTGTTGCTATTTTGTTTCACAAGAATCTCCATTACCAGCTAATATCTACAGATGTGAAACCGGAAGGTCTCTACATCATTTTACAATGTGTAATGGGGGGAAAAAACTTGTTTTAGTTAATGTCTGTCTATGCACCCAATCGACCTAATCTCTTCTTATTTCTTTCATATTCGATTTACACAAATTTAGTTTATAAATGCATATACTGGAGAAAAAAAAAGTTTTATTATTGTGAAACGCTTATATACACACCACATAGTTTCAGCGCCTAAAAGAGGCACACCAGGGAGGGAGGGAATTAGGGACATAAGGTTTTTTTGCCTCAGAGGGACAGTAACACCTTAAAAAGGGACATTTATGAGTAATCCTTAATACCTCTTATCAAGTCCCTATTAAAAATGACAGGAAAACATAAAAAGTTATAAAATATATATAATATATATATTATTTTTTTTTTTACATAAAATGTTGGATTATAAATATAAATGTTGTTGTATCCAAAGAAAGCCCTACTAATTCCTAAAAATGTTATATATTTCTGTATGTTTTCTAAATTAATCGGAGGGAAAATGTGGTTGAACAAAGGCATACTAAAAAGACCAAAATTGCTCCTGTCCTGTAGCTTAAAAAAAAAAAAATATGCTAGTCACGAAGGGGTTAATGAGCCGCTCACATGCTCTTATTAATAAGCACCACTGGAATTCACGCGCATCTTCTTCTACTGCTGGCGTCTGCTCACATCCCCCCATATTGATAGGCACCACTATCATCTGCTGGCAAAAAGTCCTGGCACCTTAAGTATGATACTTAAGTCTTTAGACCACCCAGAAGATAGCAACACTGCGGTATGTGAATAATTGAATTTGTAGTCCATCAGCTGTTGGAGAGCTTCAGGTTGCTCTCTACTGGTCAGTGCAATTGTTTTATGATGGGCAAGGATTTTAGGAGCTGGAATACACCTGATAAACAAGGAGCAGCCTATCTTAAACATCATGTTGTCACTGTTATGTGATTCCTTATGATCACATGCTTCCACTTTTTTGGCACCCTTGCTGTAATACAATTTCCATAATTGCCTATTTTGTGGTTTTAACCAGCATGGCTTTAGTAGGGGGGAGATACATCATGGAGGATTCACCCTGCTGTTCTTCCTTATAAGCCCTTTGAGTCCCTTGCTATAGCACAGCATTACATGTGTGCTGTTTTTAATATAAAATATCAAACAATATTTTGTCTTTAAATTCTGCTGAAGATAGGCTTGTGTTTCCAGCTTCTGTGTTTATTCAGTTGTACAGCTACTTGGTATAAACTGCAGAGCAAAACAAAGCACATGACAAACCTTGTTAGCACTGGGGTAAATCCACTGTGCACTCTGACAACTGGCTAATGGTCAAAGTCCGCTTGTGGTGCTCTAACTTGTATGAGGAAATGATTAGTCAGGCGATCAAAGCACTGCTGGGGTGAATGAATATTTGGCCAAAACCAGGGCTCAGCCTTTAGGTAAATAGTGGGTCTCCTTTTGTTTGAGCTCTGCTAACATGTTAGACACTCAGTGACCTTTGGCTTTCTTTCAAGTTTCACAGAGCTTTTCCATTTTGGCTTACACTTATTTGATCATCTGTGCTGAAATTAGACCTGAATACAGAAGAGAGAATTAACTTTAACCCTATAGAGGGGACAATCTGAAGTATGGCTGGTAAGTGGTCCTATATTTAACTAAGGGGTATTTGTGCTTTTTTTATTTAGATAAGTGTGTAAATGTTGTTTCCAGTCTACTGAATTGGCATTATGTGGCTCAATGCATTTTTACCCTGCAGAACTTACACCTTGTGGGGAATTGAAGTCCAGCAACATCTGGATGGCCTCACAATGTCCAGACCTTGTTTCTATTGTAAGCTCTTATAAGACTGGCCCTCTGGTCCTTCTGTAATGCACTGTGTATTCTAATTATACTAAGCCTCAGTATGACCTTTCCCTGTTGAACATATGTTGGTGCTTTTACAAATAAAGAATAATTTATAATTTGTTGGAGAGACACAATGAGGAAGGTTTAACTGTTAGAGAAATAAAAATGAGTCATGAGATGAAGTTACTAGCCTACCCAATGTTAAACATAAAGACCTGTTAAAATGTTATCACTGAATAAAGCTTGTTTCACCCACTTATTTTCATTAATACTGTAACCGTCTCACCCAGAACTATGTAAATCTCCATATAATTAAGTTACTATGAATTCAGTTGAAATGACTTGCCTGATGACATAATTAATAATACATAGATCGAGCTCTGTTTCACCATGTGTACATCAGTCTTCTGTTTATAGAGTTAGGCAACAGGTCAGCTCTCTTAAAGCTTGTATTCATTTAGTGCAGTGGTGGGCAATAGTAAAGTGCCATCTGTTATTGGAACATAACTCATATCATTATGTTCTGAAGATGATGGATGTTTTATTCCAACATCACCTGGAAGGCATATGTTAACTACACCTAATGTATAGTTTTACGAGACTACCCTGCTACTGGGAAAATTGTGTGTGCATCTATATAATATGGATCAAATTGTGTGCTGGAAGAAAAGCGCTTGTATGCTTTGTTTTTTCCATGTTCAGACAGGTGAGTTTATTGAGGTTAACATTACGGATCCCACTTTGAGACTTTTTATTACGTTTCCAAGAGGAACTGAAGTGGTGACCTCTCTGATCTCCCCTGTTTGCACAGGAGAACGTCATCAGTGCTATTCTTGCACCTGTAAAGCTAGGACAGTGGTTCTCAACTCCGGTCCTTGGGAGCCACTAACAGGCCAGGATTGGATGACTTCCTTGTTAGAGCACAGGGGAGTTAATCAATGTGAATGAGCCTCTGATCACCACATCTGTGCTCTAGAAGAGAAGTCCCTAAGTCCTGGCCTGTTAGTGGGTCCTGAGGACAGGAGTTGAGAACCACTGAGACAGGACATCTTCAATTTAACTGCTTCTTCTACACTCACCCCCCCCATACACACACATAAACTTAATAAAAAATGTTTTTTTTAAAAAGTAAGTATACGTTCTCCATGGCATGGTCCTCCTATTCTAATATATGAATACCCCCTATAACAATGTGTAAACAACTATTAGACTTATTATACCTTCCCTATGCTATGTGAAGCTAAAGTGCTAAGTATAAATGTTGGTGTTACATATATATCGTTGTTGCTACGTGATATTGTAATATGTTGGTGACTTCTCAAGTTTTTAGTACATTGACCTCTTGTCTGTCAAATACATTTAACCCACTGAGTGCCAGAGCAGTATCCAGCACATTGCTTTGCAGTGAACTGGCTACTCCCTGGCAACCAAATGGTTAAACCTGTTGCCCATATCACTGTGACTAAATGTTGAATCCTTTCATGTTGGCCAGTAGTGACTGTGTTCATACTGGGAGCCTTGTAACACCTGGTCCTGCGGTGGTTGTTGCTCAGTGGTGGGGAGACCCTTCTGCTCTATTCTAGCTGCATTGCACAAGAATGTGGATTATGTGTTAAGACTATAATCCATTCAACAAATCCCTTCCTGTTAAAAATACTAAAACCAGTCCCAATCAGTGCCTGTACTTAGCACATTTTTTAGATTCTTGGCTGAAACAAGGCAACAGGACAGGCAAGAATACTGGGATAGTGAGTGATAAGATGTTTTTTGTGGAATTTGGCTACAACTGTATGTAAACTGTTTGGAGATCTGCAGGGTGATGTTTGTGTTACTGGCACTTGCTGGCTAGGTTTGTAAAACATATCATTTTTACCTTCTGTTTGTAGCTCTGCTATGTCAAGTTGATGTACTGTGTCTGTATTTGACCTTGAATTATATTAATCCCTGGAATACTATATCTGAAAGACTGTAACATATTACTGTGCAGTGTTTTGGAGACCTCTCTAGCATGTAAATGATAAAGGGCTACTAATTAACAATATTTTATGTTCAAAAGTATTACAATGTCTAATACAACAAACTTTGGAACATATACACACACATACACTCTGGTAATACACATAAATTATGCATGATCAGAGAACGTGTGTGTTTGTGTCTGCATAACCCGATACACAAACGCACACACTTTGGTTATGCAGACACATGCGCGCACACACACACACACACAGTCTGGTCATGCAGACAGACAAACACACACTCTGGTTGTGCAGAGAGACATATACTAACAGACACACATGCTCTGGTCATGAAAAAGTATGCATGCATATGCACAAACATGCACTCTGGTCATACTGAATAAACAAGGGAAAGGGGGCCATGAGGATTAATACATAACTACATTATACAGAGTGGCAAGCATAATTACCAGTGTATAAATACCCACTGTCATTATACAAAGTAGCAAGCATGTTTACTAGTGTATAAATATCCAGGATCATTATGGAAAGCAGCAAGCATCATAACTGGTGTATAACCACGTAGGGTCATTATACACAATTGTGAGCATCATTACCGGTGTATAAACACCCATTGCCATTTTTTCAGAAGGCATCTTTACACACTATATAAACACCCATATATAAACACCCAGGGAGGCAAGCATCATTAGCAATGTATTAACACCCACGTCATTACACTGTGCAGGAAGTAATATTTTTCTTAACCATACACACAAAGGTAAAGCTATTTTGGTAGGGAAGTTGGGGGTGGGATAGTGCAGTGGCAGATCCATCTCCAATGAGATTATCACATGCATTTCCTGGATACAAGGGGGTAATGCATTGCTGTTTTTTTTTAGCACACAAAGAGTTGAAAATGTGTGTGCACATACAGCACACAAGGAATAAAAACATACATATATGTAAAACTTATATGTTAGTGGTGTGTATATTATCCCTTTTATGAGCTGTATTGCAGACTCCAGCTTCTTCTCTGAGTGTTCATATCTTGTAAGTGACAAAAAACAGAACACAGAACCAGGGGAACTCTTAAAATGTAAAATTACCTTAACCATCCATATATATCTTATACTAAAATGTTAATACTCACAATTGGACATACTCCAGTTGATTCTAAAAACAACTGTAAGATAGCATGGTAATGTCTGCCCTTATACAGTTAACGTCAAGTTCACCACAGCTCCTTGCATCAAATCACGATCAGCCAATAACCAGGATCCAAACAAATTATTATTATTACTAGAACAAAGTTAAAAACAATAAAAGAAGGATCCACCCATCCAAGGCATTTTTAGATTGAATGCTCCTCTTATCAGGGATGTTAGGTTATAATGTTGTAACCTAGCATCCCATTCGATCCAGAAATGCATTGAATGGGGTACGTCCATTTGAGAGCATTAACATTTTAATACAAGATATATGGTTGGTTAAGGTATATTTATGTTTTAAGAGTGCACCCTTGTCTCTGATTTTTGTCTACTTTTCTCACCTTTTTTTTTGGGGGGGGAAGCTATGAGGAAGGGAGTTGAATATCCCTCACGTGCCTTAATTGCTGCTGAAGAAATCTTTTTGAGGCCAAACAAATATGTGAGAAGGATATATTTCTACTACATATTAGTTGTATTAGATTGGAACATGCTTACCCTTTTAGCCCCTCCCTGCGTGTTTCTCTGTTGTCCTGTAACTGTAGTCTGTCTCTAGTACTTTGTCTAGTCCTGTTTGTCACTGCCTGGCAATTGGCTCTAGAACACCACTCGTGTCCATTTCTACAGATGCTGCCCAATCATCCTGAGCATAGTTTTTACTTAACTGTTTTTTTTTTTAATTTATTTAATTTACATTTTTACAACTTCAAAGATACTAAATTCTTTGAAAACAATGGAATTTCCTTCTGTATTCAGTACTTTCTACCAGCCAAAGAAAAATGTTACCCTATTAGTATGGACTGACATACAGTAGGATGTGCCAGAAGCACAAAAGTACACTTCATTTAATTAAAAAAAAAAAAAAAAGTCTGTTCTATCCAACCTTGCAGTTGGCACGTTTACCTGGCTTAGGCCGCAGCAACTGCTCCATGGTCTGTCTTCTCAGACTCAAGCACTGCACTCTAGCACCATATCCTAGGGTCTCTTGGCAATTCTAATCTGAGGTCATTGCAGCCTGGCAGCGTGACAGCTTTGGGACCACATAGACCAACTTTGGTGGAAAAAGATGGGCTCCCAAAAATCATTTTCTTTATCAAGTGGAGCCAGCACGTTGGGCTGCAGTGGCTCATTGCTCAGTGTTAGCAAAGGATTTTGCTGGATGTTTAGTTATAGTCCTTGAAAGTTTGGCCCAACCTATAGATTCAAACACATGCTTGTAAGTGTTTTAAGCTAGATACGACAGGAAAGTCTCTTGTGAAGCAGCATCCACAGGAGGATGCCATTGAAGGTTAGTGAGATTTTGCTGTGGTTATATAGGTATGGTAGAAGGTAGATACCATGGTGTTACTGGATGTTTTTGGTTTTCATATCACATTTGAATGTTATGCTTAAGAAGGAATCTGGTCAATATGGAGTTTATCCTTCACTTTTCATACCTGAAAGGGTCTTTGGTGAATGGAGATATAGATGATGATGATGATGTTGTTCTGTCCAGTACACTGAGGCGGATGTGGAGTCTGCATTTGATTGTTGCCTTCATATCAGAACTGTTAAAACTTGTTGGGCTGGCACTTTGAATATGCATATTATGTAGAGCTTTTTCTCCCAAAAGGCTGTTCCATATCCTGTGCATACTTTTAGACTTTTAGTTCATTTTTAGAATGGGTGGTCTGGCAGGGGACTGGTTCACAATGCATTTTGCATTATTTTGTGTTTTCGTACAGCACAATTGGTGGAATATTTGTATGTTCTTAAGACCTTGAAGCAGGTGGCTGACAGTTTTGTGGTCCCATTGGTGGGTGATAAGATGGAGGGTCTTGCATCTAATTTGAAATATCTGGGACCTGAGAGAGAGATTCCTTGGCTATGAAATGCATTTAATCTTTAACAAGGTTTATGGTCTCTTGGCAGTTGGTGAAGTATTTTGTTGGAGCCAAAAAAATATATTTTGTGATCCTTTAAATCTTTGACTGGAAAACAGTATTTTGCATGTCACATTGTCAAATGGCAATGGCTGGTTAATGAGTGTGTGTGGGGGTGGGGAGGAGTTTGTCTGGAAAAGTGCGTGAGTCTTGCCTGCTACGTTCACTACCGCCACAGAAACAACAACAATGTAGTTATCTTTTTACAAAGTCTGATCCCATAGAAGTAGAATTAGTAAATTGTTATGTCAGGTTTTTTTTTTTTTTTTTTTTTTTTTTTTTTTTTACCCTTTGGAGTGTTCATATACTTTCTGAAATGTGTCTTCTTGTTTGTCAGAATTGTCACTTTGGGAAGTAGAAAACCTTTCATGGTGAAAATTAACTTGCAGTAACTGCCTGAATCTAAAAAGATGAAAACCTGAAAATAGGTCCATATTCACTAAAAAAATAAATAAATAAAAATAAAATCATGATTTATTTGTCCAAAGCATATATCCTGTAGTGTTTTCCAGTAAACATAATTGTCTCTTTATGTACAATACAGCAGTACTACCGCCAATCTTTTGTTTATCAAACAATAGAATTACACACCAAGCCTCAACTGGTTTTGCACATGTAATACACATTTGGCCAGGTGTAATCCCATCAAAGTGCTTTGTTTGCAAGCACACATAGAAGACCTTTTCAGTGAAATAATTATTTTTCACTAACGTGATCTCGGCTCAGCTGCAGAGCCACTGGAGGATCGTACGACAGACTTCCCCTGCAGTCAGTACAACACTGACTTCTGGGAAGGGGGAGGGAGGGGGGAACTTTGCCTTCGGTTATCTCTCAAACCATAAATGTTTGAGAGCTGAACCTGGGGACTATTAAATTATTTTTAAAATAGCTACAATATGGGGAATAGTAATAAAGTATTACTATCCTTTTAATTATATGTCTCTATGCAAATAAAAACATGACTCAAAGTCATACCTGGGAACTTTCCAAATGAGCTGACCCTGAGATCTTTGAAATATTAACCCTTAAAGCTTCCTGTAATGTAGATTTTATGCAATACGTACCTGCTTCCTCTAACTCGGAGGTGCTCCAATCGTTCCGCAAGGAACCTTTAACAAGTTACAACTTAGAGATCACACTGCCTAAACACAAATAAGACCAGCAGGACATGTCCTACTGCTTTTCTGGTACAAATGGCACCAGTTTAGATACTAAAGAAACATTTAGTGGTGGCAAATCTTGTAGTAGGTATCAGACCTCTCTCACCCTGAGAATTTTGCCCTTCACCCTGAGATTTGGGTCTAAACCCTGAGTCTCATTGTCAAACCCTGAGAGTTCCCAGGTATGCTCATAGTACATGAATAATATGTACTATGATGTACTGCATATACATCCAATAAAATATATCGGTTCAGATGGATCCAACAAGAACAATTGCTAATTCAAAACCACTTATGGATTATAATGTGTTTGCAGAAAAAAAAGAGAAAAAAATAATTTTCCTCATGTAAAATACAGATTTCTACTAGCGGCAAGTACTGTTTCACGCAGATAAAAGAAGGGTAGCGTCTTTATGCAACATTTGTCTCACTGTGTTCCTTTACTCTCCTCTCCTGCGTTCCATCTACAATCTGGACGCAGGAAATGCCTGACAGCCGGACCATGTGAGCAACAGCCAATCTTATTGGCTGTTCCAATGGCAACCTCATTCTTACTGGTTGGAGGGTGTGTTCCATCACAGCAAGGATGATATTCACCTGCATGGCCAGAAGGAATGAGATTGCCACTGACCACATCAGCTCTTGAAGGAAATGCTCAAGCAAAGGCCAGTGCAGTAAGAGCTATAAGTTTAAAATGCTTCTTCTTGTGTAGTTGAAACTAATTAGTAAAAGACTGTATTTTTTTTTTTTGCCTCTGAACATCACTTTGGCTCCTTCTTGCACCAATCCAAAGCACTGAATGTAGTAAAAATATTTTACCTAGGGCTTAAACAGTTAGTAGTTCAGCACACTCATTGGGCCTTATGTATAACTTTAACTTTAAAGTGGAGCGTTTCAGGGGTAAACCAACTGAGATCAAATAAAAATCACCATTGATTTAAATAGGTCTTTTAACCCCCTAAGTGATGGTGAGATCTCCAACACATTTCTAGCATTCAAGAAGTAAAAAGCTTTATTTAGATTGATGGGAATTTGGGAAACATTTAGTTGTCCCTTACAGGGCAACTGGTTTGCCCCAGAATTGCTCCACTTTTCCCTTTTTAAATAAGGCTGTACATTTTTGGCAGTATCTTCGTAATGAGTCTTGGCCAGAACTGGTATAGATCATGGACTATATCCATGTCCCTGGTTCATTGAAAATCTGTTTTAGCATTACTTTGCCTACATGCATCTGTCATGCAAAATTTCTAAACAAACTGCTCTTGTGAAGAGAAAGTAAGAGCAGCTGAGGAACGCTGTAGCCAAGCCTGTATTAACTGAACCTCGTCAGTGCCAGCCTTCATCTGGACCATGTCCCCTGAGAACAATACCATACAATTGCCTAACAAGATGGCATTACTAAAGTCAATAATAAACTGTGATTGTTGAAAGTTTGTAAGAAAATTGCTTCAGTGGCTGTATGCTTCTTTAAAAGAACATTAACAACTAAATATACACTGGGGTTATATACATTTAAAGTGATAGTAATGTTTCACAATAAAAGCAGCTCCAATTAATCTTCATAGTATTTGGGCCATGGAGAGTGTTATTTCAGTACTGTCAGAGTTGTAGTTCAAGAGTGAATGATAAAGTTGCCCCCTACCGCCCCTTTTACCTAGTGTAAGCCACCTCCACTCAGATGTGGAATCTGGTCTCTTGACCGGACAGGTTTCAGCAAGGTAGAATAGTAGAGATATGAGCTCACCAGTTGCTAGACATTTTGGGTCCCGTGGTGGGCACTATGATGCCTTTGGCTTTCAAGGTATTGAAAGGGTGTCTAAACATCCCAGGGGTGGAAGCAGTCTATCCTGTTTAGGTAGACGTGAGATGTATTGGATCCATACTTTGGATAGCAGAATTCCAAATGGCATGAATGCAGAATGGGATCTGAGTTTGAGGTCCGAAACGCATTAGGAGTGTTTGGGTGTCTGTATCTTTGTCTGTTCCATGTTTCTGTAGCTTTTAATCTGCAATAAAGATCTGTATTTTTACACTTGTGTTGATTCCAGATACTACAGTGCGGGTTGCAGCAAGGGACAGTATTACTGTGAGCAAAAGGAAAACCCTGCCCCGCTTGACAAAGGAAGATTGTCCCTTGCTGCAATCCATCCAGACAGTCTTGCTGTTCTGAGGTGAGCAGTGTTACATTAGTAAAAGGGGAGGGAGGGGGATATTTTATCATTCAATTACTCTTTATCTACAACTCTGACTGTATTGAAATAACACTCTCCATGGCCCAAATACCATGAAGATTTATTGGAGCTGTTTTTTTTTTCTTGTGAAACATTACTATCCCTTTAAGGTCCAGAGCATGTGCAGTGCATTGATAATGTGTTGTACACCCCTCTGGTACTAAATGGGTTAAACAGTTGTGTAGAGCAAATGTTTTTTATACTGTAACAAATTTAATTATCCTATTACTGTGAGGACTTTGGCAATATGTGTGGTATACCAGTTGTTAGATTACATCTTCCATTATCTTCAGCTGGCCAATAGTGGGAATTTTAGTTTAGCAACAGCTGGAGAGGCACTGCTTGCTCCTCTCCACCCCCTTGGTATAAATATATACTGAGAGCTCTTGAGCTGAGCCTTGTTTACCCGCAGGTCGACTTCCGAGTGTTAAGTTGCCAAGTTCCAGTTCTCAGCAGACTGCTGCATGATCTGCATTGTTCAGGGAGAGATCTGTCACACACAGCTCATCAATGAATCCATTCACTCTGAGCAGCCAGTGGGGGTGGGGAGAAAGTTACATTTCATCACCTCTGATGTAACATTTTACTAGCTCATGTAGAACCTTTACTTGAGTTCCTTTCAGGAAATATCTTTGTGTTTTATTGGTGATAACCTATGAAGAAACTCCCAGGCTTCAGAACAGCTAGACTTATACAGCATGTGAGAAATGTCACTGAGGAGATGTAACCCCTTGATTACTAGAAATGTCTACAATGTGTTTGCTTTGCTATGTATTGGAAACATCTTGAGGATTCAAGAGCTTAACGGAATGCTTTATTTTAACTTTTATTAATTTTAGTAATAGATTTTAATATGATGGCTTTTGTTTTCTTTATTTTTTTTTGTTTCAGTTATTTCTTCTTTTACTTGTAACATGAGCACCTCTTTACCGGTATGCAGTAAACAGAGACTGTAATTGCACTGTGTCTGTCTGCAAATAGTCTTATGAACTCTGTGTAACTCAATGGGCCGTATGTTCAAAGGGATAATGACAAAAAAAATGTTGTATGAACGACAAAAATAAGTAACTCTGTGCATGAACAACATATTTTCTATAGAGTATACAACAAAAAACTAGTAATGTCCGTTGTGTACGACATAATTCCAGAATTGCAGGGTAAAAGGGCGGGGCAAGGGTGTGGCTACACTATTCTCCATTATCATATAGAGGAAAAGAAAATTTGTCGTAACTAATGACAAATAATGTCTTGCAAAAGACAAAATTTGTACGTTAAGAAAAAAGTGGAGGGAATGTGAAGTTCTGAATGTAAGAATTTTTGTCTTTAGTTAAGACATTTTTTTGTCATTAGGAAAGACTTTTTTAACAACCTTTTTGTCTTTACATATGACAGTTTGAGTCAGGACAAATGACATATTTCCAATCACAACCGACACTCTCTGAAAATATTAATGAGCCCAACGACACTGGACTTAGCTTTTGTCTTTTGTAATGACTTTTCAATTTCGCTACTTTGAACATACGGCCCAATGGGTCTTATGTATAAAGGCAAGTGTTTCCCCATCGAAAGCTTTATGAATTTCATTTCAAACTTCATCATTTACCTTTTAATATGTACTTGTAACTTACAATATGTAGGCCAGCCTACTCAAAATTTAAGAACCAGAAGAGGCTAACATAAAAGAAATATACGGAATGGTTTTACTCAGCATAGTCTATTTTTGTCATTTTCTTAATTTTGTTGCTAAGAAAGCCTTGGATATGAAAGTCATTCCAACTGAAGCTATACCATCCTCTAACTCCTATGATCAACTTAAGTCCTTTAGGCCTTAATGAAGTTTTTGAATCCCCTCATACTTGAAAAAAGGGATTTTAAATTGGGTTATTAGGAAGGATGTCTATCGTGTGTGTGTGTGTGTATATGTATGTATATATAATATATGCTAGCAATGTGGGACGGCACTGCTCGTCAGGATATATAGGGAATTAATGCACACTCGGATGCAAGATAAACACACAGAGAGACACACACGCAAGCACTGAGATGCATAAAGAGCGACACAGTCATACACACATACATGCAGACACATAGTCTGATACAGACATGCAACACACACAGTGAGGAACACACAGACACACACACACACAGAAGTGAGTCATAAGGGGATGACTTATGTGTCATTGTAATGTGTTTGTGTTTGTACTTATGCCTCCACTGTGGCATTCATTCATGTAGTTGAAATGCATGTGTTAATTGCACATACTATGGTAGAAGGTGGATCGTGCTGGCTCCCAGGGTGTGAGTGTGAGTGAGACTATGGTGGAAGGTTGATCGTGCTGGCTCTCAGGGTGTGATTGCGTGTGAGTGAGAGTGTGTGTGTGAATTATTGTGAGTGTGTATGATTGTGAGTGTGTGTTTTCTGTCTGATTTGTTTGTATCTGTGGTGTAGGAGCGAGTGGCAGCCATTTTGTTTTTTCAGTAACTTGGATAGTGGTGGGCGGGCCAACTCCCTGCATGATTTAAATCACTCCCCCATTGAATCACCCAATGGAAGCAGTAACTCCTCCTAACTTTACTTGCCAGAGGGGTACGCAACGCATTGCAAAGCAATATAACACACGGTGGCTCTTCAGTTGAGGCAGTGTAGCAATATGCTGAGGGAACAAATAAAAAATGGTGTTTGAGGCTTGCCCTCTGTAACATACAGCAAAGCATCTCTCTCCCTTTAAGGAGAAAGGGCGTGAGGCAGGAAGTGGAGGAGTGACAGTTGAAAACAGACAGTAAGGTTGACTGAAGAGATGAAAATAATTAAATAAAAGAGTTGCTATGAAGTTTATCCCTGAGTGTTTGTTTGTATTTTATGGAAACATTACACCCTCGTACTGAAACAGAGTGTATGGAGGGTTACAGTTATCTGTGGGAGGTGGAACTGTGTGTTTGTGGCGTCATGATCCTGAGTGAGAAGTTACTGATATCCCTACTTCAGGAGCGAGTGGCAGCTATATTTTTTTTTTTTTTGTCAGTTGGATAGTGGTGGGTGGGCTGGAGGGGGTAGGCCAACTCCCTGTATGATAAACATGCCCCCATTGAATCACCCAATGGGAGCAGTAAATTCCCCATTGAATCGCCCAATAGGAGTTGTGTCTCCTAATGAGACATAAATTATGTAATGAGGCATTCTGTTCAATGTGTGTTTGTTTTCTGAGGAGACAAATTATGTTCTGTGTGTGAGGTACCATAAATTATGCAATGAGGCTTATTCTTTTATTTATATATAAAAATAGACAACGTTCTAGCAGACTTCCTAAGTTGTCACACAGTGGACAGCAGAGAGTGAATACTTCTCGATGCAATTCCCAATCTCATTGTCTGGAAATGGGGACTTCCTTGTGTTGACCTGATGGCAATCAGGCACAATTGGAAGGTTCCAGTGTCCTGCTCTTGCTGGAGGAACCCTCTTGCTCTGGCAGTGGACGCCATGTCGATACCATGGCTCTTCCCCTGGTGTACATTTTTCCTCCCATTCCCTTGCTTCACAGGGTGTTGAGGAAACTACGTCTGGAGGGCTCTCCAGTTATTCTGTTCGCTCCTTATTGTCCTTTCCAGGCATGGTTTCCGGAGCTCCTGGATCTCTCAGTGGCTAAGCCCTTTTGGCTTCCTCGCAGGCTAGACATTCTTCTACAGGACTATCTGTGGAAGGAAGACACAGACCGCCTGGTTTTGACGGCATGGCGGTTGAATCCTCAGTATTGATGAGGAAGGGTTTCTCTTCAGGCGTAGTGGCCACTATGCTTAGTGCTCGTAAACCTATATCCTCTAAGGCATACCTTACCACTACGTCTATTGGGCTTCTTGGGCCTATAAGAATCAGGTCTCAGCTGATCATTTGTGCAAGGCGGCCACTTGGTCATCTGTGCACACCTTCTCTAAACAATACCGTATTGATGTCCTGGCATCGGCTGATGCCAGACTTGGTAGGAAGTAACTAGGGGCAGTCTTGCCTGTCTAGGGTGTTTTTCTTCATTACCTTTTTAGTACTCCTTAAAGGGATAGTAATGTTTCATAACAAAAGCAGCTCTAATTAATTCTCATAGTATTTGGCCCTTGGATAGTGTTATTTCAATTCTGTTAGATCAAGAGTAATTGAATGATAAAATATCCCCCTACCGCCCCTTTTACTGATGTAACACTGCTCAGCTCAGAGCAGCAGGGTGTGTCCAGGTAAGTTGCAGAGAGGGACAATCTTCAATTAAGATGAGGGAAAAAGCTGAAAAACCTTTCAAGGGGGGCAGGGGTTTCATTGTTCTCGCAGTAAGAAGATTGTCTCTTGCTGTTATCTGTCTGGTCAAGCAACCAGATTCACATCTGAGGTGAGCAGTGTGTTATATCAGTAAAAGGGGAGGGAGGTGGATACTTTATCATTCAATTACTCTTGAACTACAACTCTGACAGTAATGAAATAACACTCTCTATGGCTCAAATACTATGAAAATTAATTGGAGCTGCTGCTTTTGTGAAACATTACTATACCTTTAACTGTTGAGCCTGGGTTGTGAGAGGACTCCTGTGATAGTGGAAGGATCGCATCACTGGAGGATTATATTTATCCCTGTGAGTAGATACTTTGTTTTATTACCAGATGTGATTTGTATTTAACCCCTGTATCTCCTGTCTGTTTCCGATGACCGGGCAATGAGCTATTCGACCCGAGACTTTTACAGACTGGATACAGACGTCTAAGCGCCCCATTTCAGCCATTTTTTTAATTTCAGCTTTTTGCTGAAAATACCATTTTCCGCCAAAACATTTCGGACACCGAAATTTCCGTGCACCCCTAATCCTTTCAGTATATGGATCTTGTTTCTGACAACTTAGTGGCTCTGCTATATTTTATGTTTATATATGGAGATATTCATTATTTATTTAATTTTTATTATGGTTATTCAAGTGAGAATAGATCTACTCAGTCATGGTCAACTGCAGGATTTATTGCTGAAAGTACATATGTTCTTAAATAAATGTTATCAATAGAAAACACCACAAAGAGGCAGATCTATCTATCTATGCTTGTATGCCCTTTGCTTAAAGGGTTAGTAATGTCTTTAAAAAAACAAAAAAAACAAACTTCATTTTGAAGAGGTTAAAAAGTTGGCTTGAATGCAAAAAACTATCTCTCAAACCGCTATGGTTTGAGATGCAGGCATTTAAAGTTTGTGATTTCCTGTTGTCAGCTGTAAACTTTAAATGCCTGTATCTCTCAAACCATAGCGTTTTTTGTTTTTTTTTGCATTGAAGCCAACTTTTTAACCTCTTTTTAAACAAAAAAAAAAAAAAAACAACTTTTTAATTTTGAAGACATTACTAACCCTTTAATATCAATTAATATGGATCAGTATAACTAAATTCTAATATAAGCTGCTACTGTTCCTATGGGCATGAGAGACCCAACATACACAAAAGAAATCCAAATGAGGAAAAGCGCTACAATCTAGTATAATATATACAACCAAATGTTCTCATCCGAGGACGCGAATCCCCTCTATGGCAACAAAATGTTGTCCATACATGTGGCGTTCACTCTCACTGATATCGCAGTACCCACCGGCCCAAACAGATCCCTAAATAAATGTGCCGGAATCTCTCCATCCCCTGAATATCGTGCACTGATGGAAAGGAGGCAAGGAACCCAAATTCAAACACTTAAAAAAAAAAAATTATACATTTTTTTTTTAATAAATTGCTTACACGTGTATATCAAAATACATATATATCTGTAAAAGGTAAATCACATCTAGATGTATATCTATTAGAACAATATTTATTTCAAACAATATCCCACAGGAGACTATCTCTAAAGTCCACTCAGTATAATGATAACCGGAGCTTACTGTAGCTATAGAAGAGATTCACACCACACCGAAGGGAAGCGTGAACACTCTCCCTGGGGCAGCTGGGAGGGAGGTGGGAGGAGAATTAAGTAGCACTGGGAAGTCATGAAGAGCTGTGCCAAAGATTCAGCATGCCACATTATGCGGAAGGTGACAGCTTGAAGAATATATTTTAAAGTATATAAATTAAAAAAAAAACACGTTTCCTAATACTACTTTAATAACTAAACATATGGTAAACCATTATTAAGAGGTGAATGTTGATCTGCACAGGGACGCCCCTTGTTGTTTTTCCTTTTACAAAAAAAGGAGGACTTCTGGAGCAAACCAACTGCACCATAGGAGACAAAAATTCCCATTAATTTAAAGGAGTCTTCTAAGCCCTTGAATTTAAGGGACGTCATCAGCTCATTGTTTCCTAATAAACTGGAGGCTTCTCTAACATTCAAGTGGCTAACCCTTTGAGTGCCACAGGGTTATGCTATGCATTGCTTGTCAATGCGTTGCATACCCCTCTGGCACTCAGTGGGTTAAAAGCCCTATTTAAGGTAGTGGGTGTTTGCAGAACTTTTATTTGTCCTATATAGTGCAGTTGTTTTACCTAAGAATGTCTCCATATTGAGTTTTTTCATAAGGCCTATTTGCTGTTCAGTTAACCAATCTGTACACTCCGAGATAAACACAGTCAGAAAATTCATTTGATGCTTTACAGATACTGTTGAGTCATAACGCCATTTTTAAATGGGCAACAAAATGGTTCCATCCCTGTGTTCATTTGACCATCTCTCTATGTTCCACCACTGGGACTCAGAGGCATGTCTGATAAGCTCAGGTGAGCACAAAATAAATTAAGAAGTGTACATTACAATGCACTCCTACCAGGAAAACTATAACTAGTATTTGCTGTTATTCCCACCCTCTGGAATGTGTTTCTTTGTCTCAAATAAGAGCATCCAAATATAGAGTTCACTCTTGCTGTTTCTGCTCTCCGGTGGTATCCACAGCTTTAATTAGCAATTAAGCAGAAAAAGATGGAGTAGAATGCTGTAAGACTTTGAATTTGTAGAATACCCTGTTTAATTGACTGACACTTACTAGATAAATATGCTCCAGTCTGCCTCAGTTATGATTAAACACTACTTGGATAAACCGCTTTTTAATGCATGAGTTACAACAAGGATTCCAAGGATGTTGTGTGATAGAGGTGATAATGTGGAGATGATTTCTCCTGAGATATCACTTCTCTAGTTTCTATGTTCTTTTATAGAACCTATGCACTAAGATCTCTCCCACTTGAGAGGGAGTATGGTATGGTGCATTGGAGCTTGGAGACTGAAGAGGACAAACATTCCAGTATTCAGAGTGTGCAGTCCTATGAGTATGTCCCTGTTCATTTGTCTGCAGCCATGTTCACACTGTCTGTGGTGATACAGCTAGACTGACCTTGGTCAGTCCTAACTGACCCTCTCCTTTACAGATGGGGATTTTTCTTTGTTTCCTTTTTTTTTCCTTTACTTGTATATAATGTATGGTAATTCTTGCAGAGGAGGCCATTGTTGCATCCAGATTTACTGGGGAGGCCTCAGCCTTTTCTGTGGCTTTGAGTCCTACTCTGTGGCATCCAAGAAGTCCTTAGTGTCCCTTCAGTTCATGGGCAAGTAGTTGTATGGTGCTTAGCTGGAAAGGTTATGCAGCTGGAGATGAGTTTCTTATTATCTCAGGTTACTCTGTCAGTATGGGTTTTCACTCAGTGCTTCTGCACATTGAGTGGCCCGAGCACTCCCTCCCCGAAAACTCAAACAGGCCTGGAAAGGCAAAAAAACCTGCTCAGAAGCAAATGCCAATGGCTGACAAGTTTACCGGCACATGACTTACTGGGGTATGGTTCGCCTCACGCAATAGGCGTTAAAGGTTCATGGGATTTTATTACAACCTTTTCATAGTTCTTAAAATAGCAGATGCCACCCTGTTCTAGACTTGACACTCAACTGTTTTGTTCTTACACCCGCTTCAAGTTTGAGTCTTTGCACTCCGTCATCTCTACTATGGGTCCAGGGTAGTTTTTGGCTTACCTGCATATTCCCATCCATGTAGATCATCCGCGTTTCCTGTAATTTGCTTTTCAAGACCGTCCCTTTCAGTTCTATACCCTTTTGTGCTGGTTTCCACTTCATGGGATATTTACAAAGATCTTGACAGTGGATCACATCTGCCCTCTAAGGATCTTGTTGACTCCCTATCTGGACAACCTTTTACTAATGGCTCCTTCAGAGGAGACTCTGCACCTTCAGATTCAGACTTGCGTATCTGTTCTGAAACCACACCACTGGGTTCTCAATTTCAAGAAGTCTTCTATGTCCTTCACTTTCTCAGTATTCAATTCAACGCTCCTCCGGGGAACGTCTTTTTACCAGAAGGCAATATTCTTTCATGTTACCAGGTGTCTTAGAATCTAATTTGTCCATCTGTGATGGTGTGGGGGGTACATAAAGGTGCTGGGTCACCTCATATCTGCCCTGGAGGCAGCTCTCTTTGCTCAATTCAGTATTTAGGAGCTGAGCTGAAGATTCTCAGGAATTGGAACAGAAAGGGTCCTTGTGCGGAGGCAACTGCATCTAAGTTGACAATGGCTTCTTGGTTAGTAACACTTCCCATGAAAGCTTTAGGGTACTCCCACTGCTTAGAGATGTTTTATTCAAAATTTATTGCAGCTCAAATTTTTTTTTTTTTTTTTAAATGCAGCATCTCAATGGCCTTAAGTATTACAGTGGTGCTGCTGCACCATCATATCGGGGTGTATGTTTAACTGACCAGAGCTGTCCATAGGATGGTGTAGCAAGGCAGCCACTGTAAAATTTCATGGAATTGAGATACTGCTCGTAAGAAATTCAAGTTTGAGCTGCAATAACTTTGAGTAAAAAATCTCAGCAGTGGGAGTACCCCTTTTTATACAGAGCGGAATAAACCCTATATAATAAGTGTTACTATCCCTTTTAAAGCAACCATTCACAGGCATATGTTTTCAGGAAGAAACCTGTGCCATTTGAGGTCAATATCCCTTGTACCAGGTCTACAAGAACCAAACCTTATGGAACAGTGGTACAAGGCAGTGGTCATCTCGTTGCACATTTGTTAAACACTACTATGTCAATGCCTTGGCTTCCACTAAAGCTATTTTTGGTTGGAAGGTCCTATAGGCTGTTGTGTCTGTGCAGGTGTCCTTGGTTTTCTTTCTCCAGTACCCTGTTTATTTCCTTTTCCTTGGTTTGCTGTGTTGGCGTACGTAGACACCTGAGGTTAATGTTCCAGTTTTTATCCCCAAGGTTCCACATAGGACGTAAGAGAAAAGTGGATTTTTGTGTACTTTGATAAAGCACTCTCTCCCCCCCCCCCCCTCGTTTGCCCTTGCTAGTCAACTTGAAGACTGGTCTGCTTTCATGTTTAATTTCTACTCCATCTGAACTCTTCTGTGCACATACTGTGTAGTTATTTAACACCTCTGACTTTGCAAAGGATGCTTTTAAAACCTTTCTTCCTAATTCCTAGGATGCTAAAACAGTTTTGTTATATGGCTGCATTCAAATTGAAAAGTGAGGTAGACTTCATCTTTCAGCTGACTAGTCATTGAATCGAGTGATGGATACTAAGTATTCTGCAGACATCACATGTTGTGTGATATCCGGTTTGTGTATATAAGCAGTAGTCTGTTTTAACACTTAAAGAGGAACTACCACACCGCAATAACTTAAGCTTGATTGATTGTTCATCTGGCGACTAGCTGCTTAGTAGCGCTAGTCGCCAGAAATATTACCCGGTTCTGCAGATATCGACGTTTTACCGATTGTGACAGGAGCAGGAAGCACGGATGTCTCTTCACAGTGACGTCCGTGCGCCTGCGCTTTCAGTCCCTTTTGAGCGCTACTAAGCAGCTAGTCGCCACATGAACAATCAATCAAGCTTAAGTTATTGCGGGGTGGTAGTTCCCCTTTAAAGGGCCATGGGGTTGGGGGTAACACATTACAAAGCCCTCTGATCTTTATATGCAGCCAAATTTAGAGAAACAAAACATATATTAAAAAACAAAACATACACTCAAATCTTGGGGGGGGGGGGGACTTATGACCCCTCTTGATGTAACCCCATCTATTGAGCAATCACCGGTGACTTGACTTGGGAGGCTTTCCCTGATCCTGCCCACTTCTACCTGGTAGTTCAGGTTAGATAGACGCAGGAGTGTTATGCTGCCTCTGTTAATCTCACTCAGTAGCTTGGGGAACATCAGGAGGGGTATGCCCCACCATGAGGTCTGAATTTAACACTTTGAGTGTCAAAGAGCTATTCAATGCATTGGATACCTCTCAGGCACTCAAAGTGTTAAAAATACGTTAAAATAATAATTATTATTAAAACTAAATAAGAAAAAGTGTGCCAGATGGGTGTCCAATGCAGTACTTGCAGTATGTTGGACACCCTTTGGAACTCAAATTATATACCCCAAGCCCCTTGTTCCAGTGTCGACTGATAGTAACAGCCCCCTCGCATGCACTATATGACCGCCTGCCTGGTTTCACTACAGATCCCCCACATATTTTCAGACCCCCAATCCTGGTCTTGCTGCTTAATGGAAGTCAAAGATCCCCACATACACTTTCTGTCACTCAACCTGGTTCCACTAGCTGCTATTAGTCACATACCCCTGCATACACACTCTGACCACCCCCCTTTCCCACCGCAGCCTTGTTCTACTACTGGTAGTCATGGAATTGCACATGTACTGCCTTCTCCCCCAGCATGTTAACCCATATCATTTGGGTACCATTTTTCTTAGAATAGCATCAGGTCAAGAAAACACTAGGAAATTTTATGGTGGTTAAATATTTTAGTGTCTTTTGAAATGACTGAAGTGTAAAAAAGTTTTGTTTTTTTTTTGTTTTTTTTTTGTGTTTTGTTATTTTTTTTCCTATAGCTCTACATTCTAGAAAGTGGTATGCATATTAGCCTGGGTATGCAATGAAAAGTGGCCCCTTATGTGGGTTAATGTCTTCTTTCCAAAATGGTATAACTTACTAATTTTTTTTTTTTCTTCTTCATATCTGTAATGGTTGTCACCATTTTAGTGCAGGTGTAGTTTTTTTCTTTTTTCTACTGGCTTCTCCTACTGTAAGTCATCCCTAAGCAATGGAATACCATTTTTCTTTGACAAATAGTAGCTAATCAGTGCAGTGAGAAATTATATGGTACATTTGAAGGGTTAGAAATGTAAAAAGATTGGGGGTAGAAACACAAGGTTGGAGGTAGAAACACAAGTAACCCCTCATTCAATGCAGTGCCCAAGCTTGTGTCTCATGTAGCTGCTGTTGGATCAAGTTGTTTTATTTAAAAAAAAATTACTATTTCAGACCTCACTGAGGTGGCATCAGAACCACTTCTGATACCCCTCAATATGGATAGCTGTAGGCAGGATTGGGGAAAGCCTCTCCATGTCACCAGTGATGTTATCAACGGTGAAGTGAGGCTTTCCCTGATCCCACTCTCCCCTCCTGGTTCAGTTAGGAGTGAAAGTGGTAGAGCATATTGCTCTCCTGCATTGTCAGTATTGATCTTCCAGCCATTGGAAAATGGTGGAAGAGTTCCACAGGGATCCATATAGACTGTCGCATCCTACAGTTGCTTCTGCTTGAATGGCAGTCCCTTAAGCAATAGCATTTTCCTCCTAATCACTGAAAAGGCTCACCGGAGTTGGGATGCAGTGACTACACAGGCTAGTGAAATGGTGAAGTCACCCTCATGCTCCTGGAACCATTCCCCAACAATCTGCTCTTTGTAACATGGTGCTGTGTTTTGCTGGAAGTAACCATAAGAAGTCCGATAATTGTGAGGATGTATCTGAATGATGTTAATGGAGGCTTTGGAATTCTGATGTTGCTTCTACTGGTATCTGGAGCCCTACAGATCAAAAGTTCTGACCTATCATGATGGAATATTTTTGATTCTCATTGTTCAATTGTCTTCACTGCTTCAGAGCTGACCCCTCTTAGCCGCTTAGAACCAAAGTACGGAGACTGCAGTCCTAACTGCTCTGAACCCCTTTTTAAGCATCAGAAGGGGTGTGCAACATATCCTAAAGCAATGTGTTGCATATTCATTGGGTCCATAAAGGGTTAACAACTTATACTGGAACCTGAACATAAAAAAATGTGTTTATACTATTTTAAGCAACTTATATTTTTTCACAACACCCTTGGACATGAGGGGTTTAGCAAGCACTTCTCTTTCTAATCCACAAGATTATAGGCATATACAGTGAAAGCCAAACACCTACATTCTTTAGACTTTTGAGTGAATCGGTTTAAAAATGTCTTTCTCTTCCTCCTGAAATCTTTACAGATATTCAGAATCCATTTAGAAGCAAGATATAGTCTGTGTGTTTGTATAATATACTACTGTTAAGTAGGGAAAATCCACAGGAAAACTCAGTATAGTACATACTGATTTTACCCACTAGTTAATAAATATACAGCATACTTTCTTGAAGCACATAGGTAGCCTGATCTAAAGGCACATATAGAACGCTGCCTGTGTTCCAGAAGGTTGTTGCATGCATCTCTTTGCGAGGGTGGCACACATACAAACATGGTCTGATTTCCACCACCCCCCGCCCGCCTATATCCTATGTCCACTGGTAGTCACAGATCACGCATGCCCTGTCTGACATCAGCGCCTTATTTCACTACCCACTGGAGCCATAGGGCTACACTGCCTGCTTACCAAGCCCTGTTTTACTGGTAACCATAGAACCGTGCATAAACTGCTTACTTCCCCATCCTTATCCCACTGGTAGTCACAGAACCACACATACACTGTCTTGCATCCCAGCCTTGTTCCACTGGTAGCCATATAGGGGCCAGATTCTTTTGCAGGAGATAAATGTTACCTCCTGTTTTATCAAACCTTTTCCTATTGAAGTCTATGGGGAAAACTGGAGATAAAAGCAGTGATAAAATTAGCACCTGCAATAGAATCCAGCCCTAGAACTGTATTTACACTGTCTCCTTCCCCTACCTCATGCCACTTGAATCCACAGAACCACACATACACTGTCAGCTACCCCAGTCTTGTTCCACTAGTAGTCATGCTCCTGGCCCCTGCTACGGTATGTCAACCCATACTAAAGGGGGGACATTCCTCTCAGGTTGGCACTAGGTACTAAAATACAAATGCAATGTCATGCTATGGTAAGATTTTAGTATCTTTTGAAGTGATTGAAGTTTAAACCATTTTTTTTTTTTTTGCACACTAGCCTAGTGATAGAAATGCAAGTGACCACTTATTTGATGCTTCTGGTTGTTTACTTTACAAAATGGTGCATTTTATTTCTGCAGCTGTCACAGCTTTTTTCATATTTGAAAAATGCATGAGAAATTAAAGATTTAGTTTCAGTGTATGTGCTTCTGGCACCCCTGCAGTATGCCAGCTTATACCAATGGAATGCCATTTTCTTTGAAAGAGTAGTAGCTAATAAACCGTAGAAAATTCCATGAAGGGCAGAAATGTAAAATACATCTATATTTTCCTATAGTGCCACCGCTTTCAAACATTTGTGCACACCAGCCTAGAGGTGATGTGGGTGAATGTCTGCTTTCCAAAATGGCATGCCTTTTCTTGGGATGGCACTATGTGCTATGTACAATAGGACATTTCATGGGGTAGAAAGATGTTTGGTTCTTTGGTCTGAGAGATGTGTAAGAAAGTGGGGTATCAATCTTCCAAAATGGGATGCTTTGTCTGCCGCCTTCTTTTTTGTAGATGTTCCAACTATTTTAGTGCAGGCAAGTCCTATTTGAAAAATTGTCAGAAAAATTATAGGTTGTAGCTGTATTTGTTTTGTGCTTCTAGCGCCTCCTACCCTATAGTATGTAAAGTAATATCTATGGATTGCAGTTCTTCTCAGAAGAGCAGTTGCAAATTCCATAGTTTTCAAAGATTTCGGTGTCTTTTTGAAGTGGTGGAAATGTTTTAGAAAAAAAAAAAAGAATGCTTGTTTTTCTTTTTAGCTCCATATTCTAGGAACATTCGTACACACCAGGCTAAAGGTAACCAGGCAAGTGGGGTATTAATGCACATGAAATAGATGCTTTTACATTGGGTTTTTTTGTGTGGTATGGGGTAATTATGCCTTCCATTTAGAGCTCCAGGCATAGACCTCTACATATTTTACTCAGGAAATATATAGCATTCATATTTAATTTTTTGTTTGTTATACTGAGCTTGCTTGATGTAATACAGTAAATTGTGACTTGTGTAAATTTCTGAAACCTTTCTAAAAACCCCTATTTTTAACAATTTCCTTGCTTTATCACTTTATGTAGAAAGAAACATCAGCTTTTTTCTAATTTGTAAGTTAATCTAGTCTCAGGAAATATGTGCTTTGTAATGTTATTGGGCTGTATTGGGGTAGTTTTACCATGTAACCAATGGAATGTACATTTATGTTCATAGCTGAAATACCATTTTGATCTGTTAATTAGGAGTCTCTGCATGCTATGCATGTTGGTAA
Organism: Rhinophrynus dorsalis; assembly: GCA_037306005.1. Classification (NCBI taxonomy): domain Eukaryota; kingdom Metazoa; phylum Chordata; class Amphibia; order Anura; family Rhinophrynidae; genus Rhinophrynus; species Rhinophrynus dorsalis. Next base: position 409,144,180 of record CM074718.1, on the reverse strand, counting down.
AACTATACATAATTGATGGTGTGAATGAGGGTCACAGCACTTTCAAAAATACTGTAAAATCTTTGGTGTAATATGCACAATTTTACCCCACTTCACCTTTTGTGAAGTGGGGTGTGTACTTTACACGAGGTTTTTTTTTTTTTTGTTTTTTTTTTTTATAAATTAGGGTTGCCATTTGCCGCCCGCTTCCTTCAATGGAATTTCAGGACCTTCAGCCAGTGGTAATGCCTTGTATCCTCACATGGCAATACCATAGGCTGAAGGTCCTGACAGTGCATTGAAGGAAAGGGAAGCTTTACATAGTTTGTATTTTGCCTTCTCTTCTCTGGAAAAGATGGAGACTTCAGTGGGGACTTAAAGCGGAACTTTCAGATATTAATAAGTCGCCCTTCATTAAACATATTGCGACTAGCTTGAGAATATGTGTATTCTCAATCAAGTATCAGAGTCCAAATAAATCTTTAATCATCAGAGACCGGAAGCCAGGCATCTGCTCGCCTGCGCCATCAGTCCCTGTCTCTATAAGAAGCATTGCAGTGTGCCACAAGGTAACCAGAAGGGACTGACGCAGGCGCGCAGACTGCACTAACCTGACCTTCAGTCTCCAGACAGTAAATATTTCTTTAGAATCTGCCACTTTTGATAGGTAATAGACATATTCTCAAGCTAGTCGGCATATGTTTAATGATCGAAGGGCGACTTATTAATATCTGAAAGTTCCGCTTTAAACTCAAGTAAGTCTTATTTTGAGAGCGGATTACGCCGGGGGAGGGAGGGAAGGTAACTGCCAGCCTTAAAAAAAAAAATTTTTATTAAGGGGGAAAACAAGGGTGCATATTATACATAGGCACTTTTGTTTTCCCTTAAAATCTTGGGTATAATATGCACCTGCGTATTATACACAGGTGCGTATTAGACCTGAGATTTTACGGTAAATGAAACTTTGACAACCAACAGAGGTTTTTGATATATTGTATGTTGGCCAAAAAGTACTTTTTATAGCTTGCCACATGACGCAAGATTAATTTCACATGAGTCACATTATTCTTAGTACATCGGTGTCAGTGGAAATTAAATGATGTGCAGGTACTTTGGATAGATAGCAACTGCATAACAACTTTCCCAACATTCCAAATACTGGCAAACTAGCTGAGTACTTTAGACATGTGAAAGCAACAACAGACATGTTGAACACAGCCAGTGTTACAATTGACTTTTATATTATATATAACATGCCAGCATATTTTATAATGCAGACAGTTATGGTAACTAAACAAGACAAAGTGAAATTGATCGGTCTGTGAAGCAAACTCCCTAGTAATGATTGAGAGCTCAAGTGCTATATGAAGAAGACTCCAAAGCCAACCATTGTTTATGTTTATAATGTTAATGTAAGAATGTTGACAGCCTCATATATCAAAATGTACTGCCTGTGGTGACAGTCATCCTGTTTGTCACTTTGTCAGGGAAGCAGGTCAGAAGTCCTTCTAGGGATTATAAGCAATCCTCACGGGATCAGATCTCACTTTCCTGTGACTTAAGCAGACCACCATTGTGGATTCCTAACAGCTGTGTAACAGCTCCTTCCTCTCCATGGTAAGGCTGTGTTAAGTTGTCCTTGGCTAGGTGGGAATTGCTTGTTTACTAAAGAAGCATTTGAGATTTATGCCATGTGGCTTTTAGCCTCATGTATAAAAGTAAAGTGGATCAAATGATAATTCTCATTGACTTAAATGGTGCTTTTAACCCCTTGAATTCTAGAGAGGTCTCATGTGCACTGCTTAGTAGGGGTGTACCGAAATGAAAATTCTGACCCGAAATCTCAGGATGCACTTGGCCGAAAACTGAATGCCTAACAAAAGAAACAAAAAATATAGTAGAGCAAGTGCACATGGCTCAGTCAAAGTGAAACTATTATTAACCATTTCAGTGTCACAGGAGAGTTGCCTACTTCTGGCAATCTAATGGCAGCAATATACTTTCAGATCACAACCAACTTGTTGTAATGATCCCCCTATTTTGTGTCTCTCTCACCCACTCCCCCCTTCTCTCTCAAAGTGAACCTTCAGCAATCCATCCCTCAATCGCTATATAAACCTTTGCCCCTTCTATCACTAACTGTAGCCCTCAGCATTCCCTCAGTCACTGTTTAAACCATCACCCCTTCTCTCACCAACTGTAACCGTCAACACCATCCTCAATCGCTATATAAACCATCACCCCCTTCTCTCACTAACTTTAAGCTTTAGCACCCCATCCCTCAATCACTATACAAACCTTCGGCCCTTCTATCACAACTGTAGCCCTCAGCACTCCATCCCTATGTAAACTTTCACTCCTATCACCAGCTGTAAAACCCTCAGCATTCCACCACCCGATTACTAAATTAAACAGCATCCTTTCTTTCACTCTTTAATATCTCCAAGCAACCCTCCTCTTACTCCGTGGAACGCACAACAACAGCCCCCCTCACTGTATCCCTACCATCCTTCCCTCTCTATATCTATCCCTCAAACCACCTGCCATCACTTTACTCCACTCACTTTTCCATTCAATTACCCACTGGATAGATATAGCGGAAACTATTTGCACACATAACTAAAATAAATTCCAATACAGCTATGTTAATGCAGTGACCGTTTATGAATGTTCGGTACCTTTAAGCTACAAGAAAATGGTGAAGTAGCTAATTGAAGTTATGGCGTCAGGAAGAAGTGTTCGGTTCTGTCTCTAGTGGTTAAACCTCTGTTTGTAAAAACTCTTGTTTAGCGCGTGTGAATTACGAAAACACTGTGCGCCTCGTGAGTGAGTGTCGCTTTTTGGTGACGTATCTGTTGGGATACGGTGCCTTGGTGGTGCTGTTCGAGTAAGGGGAACGAGATCTCAGAGGGTCCCAAAAGACTGGGCACATGCCGGGAGGGTGTTTGTGTTATGAGGATGGCTGTAACGTCTGTGCTTATGTTACTGCTCAGCAGGCTGTGCAATGCGTTGCGTGCTTCTCGGGTTCTTAATCCTTTGAGTACCAGAGAGGTACACAACGGCACTCGAAGGGTTAAGCTGAGGAGCGCTGTTGACTTGAGATTGTGTTTGTTATGATGGAGGATGGCTGTTAATTACTGTGCTTGTCAGTTGTGGAAAAATATCAGCAGCTGGAGCGCCTCCATGTGCTGGGCTGCAGATTTTACTTTCCTCGTTTCAGCGCTCCGTTTCGGCAATTTTTTTCTTTTTTTTTTTATTTCATCTTTTTTGATGAAAATGCCTTTTTTGGCCACCGAAATTTCAGTGCACCCCTACTGCTTAGCAAGATATTGGGAGACCTCTACCATTTCAAGGGTTTAATGCCGTGTTTAACACTCTGAGTGCCAGGGATGTATCCAATGCATTGATAAAGCCCCTTTATTTATCAAGCCACATGGGCAAACCACCTGCACAATGAGGAGGGGAATGAAAACGCTTGTTAATTTTTAATGGGGCTTTAAAGGGGATGTATCACCTCTATATAACTTAGCCTAAATAGGTTATATGTATCGAATATGACTAAAAGTGGCTTAATTTTTTTTAAGCTTTATTTGGTCTAAATTGAAATTATAAACTCTGCCCTGCAGATACTTCCTCATAGACTGCGGTTACCTGCTCTTTACCACAGTCTGTCACCCTGCCTCTGCTCTCCTCCCTCCTCCGATGACGGAGGCTTTCTGTCTGTAAGCTGGAGCGATCTCATTGGTTGAGATCGATATCTGGCCAATGAGAGTGCTGCAGCTTACAGACAGAAACCTCCATCATCGGAGGAGGCTGGATAGAGGGAGGGGAGCAGAGGCAGAGTGACGAACTGCGGTACAGAGCAGGTAACTGCAGTCTATGCGGAAGTAGGTACATGGCAGAGTTTATAACTAGTAAAGCCACTTTTAATCATATTCGCTATGTAACCTAACTATTTAGGCTAAGTTATATAGAGGTGATACATCCCCTTTAACCGCTGAATGCTGGACATGTTCCTAGCATGCATGGGGTTAAAAGCCCTGTTTAATTACATTTTCGTTTCAGCCCTGTGGTACAGTTGACTTGCTCCAGATTTGTACTTCTTTTTAGGCCCATGAAGCTGTATGTATAAAGAAAGAGGAGCAATACGTGACCAAACCAACTGCACCACAGGGGACAAAGCAATGCATTGGATACCCCTCTGGAACTCAAAGGGATAAACTGGGGTTTTAATGCATGTATGCTAGAGTTCTCCAACGAATTGCTTTCCCACACACAGGAGAGGTTTCTAGCATTCCTGCCTTAAAATCCCAACTTACATCAATGGTCATCTGGGGAATTTGTCTGTCTACTGTGTGGAGTTGGTTTATCCAGAATCTGACCTCTTTATTTTATTGTATATAGGCCTATATGCCTAAATTTTCATTTCACTGTCGTCCAATACAGGTCACTGGTACTCTGGGAGGCGTAAGTCCCCTTTAATAGGCAGGAACAACTATGCAAATGATTTGCAAGGGGCGGAGCCTCCCCTCTTACTTAAGCCACCTTCTGGCCAGAGCCACTTAGATTGATTTGTTCCTGGAGTGCCTTGCAAACCAGGTAGAAGAACATCTATGCATCTTAGTGTTTTATTATTTTTTTTCAAATATGGAATACCACCATTAGGAGGGTGACCATGGCTGTGAATTGCCCTCTCTAAAGTGGCTGGTGCAGCTTCCAGGGATTCCTGTGGACCTTATGCCCTGAAGAGGGAACAGCTTGTGTTGAGCAGCTTCCCTACTGAGGAATTTACCTCTGGGTTATTCCTTATTCATCATGGTCACCTGAAGACAGAAGTCCTGCAAGAAAGGTGAGTCACCCATTGAGTGCTGAAGGTCCACTTGTCCCCACAGTGTCCCTTTGATGGGCTTGTATTTGGGAGTTTTCAATACACTCCAGCACTCATAGGGTGTTTTTATTGCATTCTTAATGTTTATGCAATTTCTGTGATATTCTCTGGGTTTTGGAGCTTGGGATATTCGTTTACTTATGTTTCTTATGTGTTTTATTCTTGTTTGAGCACTTTTTAACGTTTTCTTAAACTTTATTAAAAATTGAGTTCCGCGCCTTTAAGCGCGGCTTTTCCCGCTCAGACGCAATGGCTCCTTTACTCTCTATGGGAATTCACAGTGTGGGACATATCTTTGGAACCGCTTGTCACAGCAACTCCAGAGAGGGCTCATTTTCCTGCTAGGCTCCTGCTCTATCATCCGGATTGTGTTTTATTTATGAGGGGTGTTCAGGGGGGCTTCGGGCACTGTTTAGGGTACTTCTATGGGGAAAACTACATTTCCCATGAGCGCCTGGTTCGCGCTCGTTTCTGATTGGCTGTCATGACGGCCGCCATTTTGTGGTACTTTTCCTATGCGAGTACATTACGCAGGGACCAAGCCTTCTCTCTCCTCTACAGATTAACCCTTCGCTGGCCAGATAAGTCCGAATTTAGACATTTCTGGGGTGAAACTTTAATCCTTTACACTTTTTCTGGGTGATAGTGTTATTAGTGGGGTATATTGACGCTGTGAGCATGTCTACTTCACTGGAGCTAGGGGCTAGACCCAAGTCTAAGGAGGATGGGGGGTCTGCTACCCCCATGGCGTTTTGCTCCTCTTGCCACATTGGGCTGTCTAGCGATAATGTGGGGGATCTATGCCCTAATTGTACTGGTCAAGATAGCAACCCTGGGCTTTCCAGCCACGCTATTGAGCCATCTTGGGTGAGGGAGTTTAAAGCTGCCACTAGGGATCTCAGATCCACGCTTCAACTCTTTCCCTCTCAGATACAGGGGGCTCTCCAGGTCTGGCAGACCCCCTCTACCATCAGGACCTCCCTGCCTAAGCCACAGGGGGCTCCTGATGTAACTGATTCTTCTGAAGAAGAACTCTTACAGGATTCTGATGCTGAGGAACGTACTGTTATTGAATCTAACAGGTCCATTGGGGACCCCTATGAGTGTGACCCTGAAGTCTCGGCTGAGGGCCTGATCAGAGCGGTTCTGAATACGCTCAACCTTCCTCTGACTCAGGAATCCACTTATGATCCTACTGATGTTTTTCAGAAAAAGCCATCTAAGCCAGTGGTTTGTTTTCCAACTAACCCTACTCTTGCCCGTCTGGTCTCTGAGGCATGGAAGAATCCTGATAGATCCTCCTCTGTCTCTAAAAAGTTTGCCAAACTATACCCTTTTCCTGAGGCTGAGCTGGCAAAATGGGTTCATCCTCCCAAGGTGGATGCTCCAGTTTCTAGACTATCCAAGTCTACCGCCTTGGCTGTCTCTGATGCCTCTGCCCTGCAGGATTGGACGGATAAAAAGCTAGAGCTTTCTCTTAAATCTATCTTTGCCTCCATTGGCACTGCCATGCGTCCAACCTTTGCTGTGGCATGGGTTAATAGAGCCATTGCGGCCTGGACTGAACGACTGACTGAAGCAGTTCGCCAGGATGCACCAGTATCTGAACAGTTGCAGCTTCTTGCTAATATCACTGAAGCTCAGAACTATGTTGCTGACGCTGCTTTTGATGCTGTGCGCATGATGGCGAGGGCCTCCACTTCTTCTGTGGTGGCTAGACGCGCCCTTTGGCTGAAAATTTGGTCTGCTGATACAGCCTCTAAGAAAGCCTTGCTTTCCTTGCCCTTTCAGGGGAATTTGCTCTTTGGGTCTGAACTCAAAGAAATGATCAGTGAGGCTACTGGCGGTAAAAGTACTCTTCTACCCTCAGTCTTTAAGAAAAAGTTTCCAGCCAAACGCAATCGGTCCTTTCGTTCCTTTCAGACTGAGACACGCTCCTCGGCCCAAACGGGTCCTCCCACTACGCGCTCCTCCTCCAAGCCCAAACAGTCCTGGAAGCCCAAAGTTGCCCCCAAGGCCAAGACCTCCAAGACTGCTTCGGCATGACTCGCCGAACCCGGGTCCGCATCCGGCTGTAGGTGGTCGTCTCCGCATCTTTCGCCGGACTTGGGAGGAGTCAGTGGCGGACCCATGGGTTCTTCAGGTGGTGTCAGAGGGATACAGGATCCCTTTCTCCTCCCTTCCTCCTTTTCGGTTCCATTTTACTCGTCCTTCTCAGGAACCCACAAAAAGGCGTCTGTTCGACGACGCTATTCAGGATCTCGGGTCCTGGAGGCGGTTCCTCAGGGGGACACAGGTTCAGGATTCTATTCCAACCTGTTTGTGGTAGCCAAAAAGGACGGAGGGGCTCGTCCCATTTTGGATCTCAAAGATCTCAATGCCTATGTGGTGACTTCCCACTTCCGCCAGGAGTCCCTGCGCTCTGTGATTGCAGCAATGTCTCCAGGGGAGTTCCTTGCCTCCCTGGACCTTCAGGATGCTTATCTTCACATCCCTATTCATCCAGAGAGCAGGCGGTATCTCAGGATTGCCTGCCACAGGGGACACTTTCAGTTTGCAGCGCTCCCCTTTGGGCTGACTTCAGCCCCTCAGGTCTTCCAGAGGGTGTTAGGCTCCTTGATAGCGGTGCTTCATCAGGATGGGATCAGAGTGACCCCATACATGGACGATCTCCTACTGAAAGCCTCCTCAGCGGAGCTTCTCCGTCAGCAATTGCAGAAGTGCATGCACACTCTGAACCGTCATGGCTGGATTCTGAATCTGGACAAGTCGGACTTGGTTCCATCTCAGAGGCTTCTGTTCCTGGGACTCCTGTTCGACACTCGCCAATGCATGGTGTTTCTTCCAGAGGATGTGGCTCACCAGATAGCCGTCAGAGTGGCTGGGATTCTGGACATGGACGAAATTCCGGTACCGAAGTTGTCGTCTTTAGTGGGGAAGTTCATTTCCACGATCGAAGCAGTACCATTTGCCATGGCCCACTCCAGGGAACTTCAGAGATTTGTGATCCAGACGTGCAGGAATCATCCAGATCATCAACATCTGTCCGTTTCTCTTCCTCCTCATGTCGAGTCGAGTCTGCACTGGTGGTTAGATCTCTCTCATCTCCTGAAAGGGAGATCCTTTCTAGTTCCTCGTTGGACCACAGTCACAACGGATGCCAGCCTTCGGGGCTGGGGTGCAGTCTGGGGTCGCTTCAGTGCTCAGGGGAAATGGGGTCTGGAGGAATCCCTTCTCTCCATCAATGTTCTGGAACTTCGAGCTGTCCGACTTGCCCTGAGGCACTGGGAGTCTCAACTGACCGGTCTTCCGATCAGTGTGGAGTCCGACAACGCCACGGCGGTGGCTTACATCAACAGGCAAGGCGGCACAAGAAGCGGTTCCGCCTGGTGGGAGGTCAAGGATATTTTGTCTTGGGCAGAAGATCACGTGCCTGTCATCTCTGCAGTTCATATTCCAGGCGTGGACAACGTCATGGCAGACTTCCTCAGTCGTCACACCGTCGACAGCGGAGAATGGGCTCTTCATCCAGAGGTGTTTCACATGCTCACTCAGCGGTGGGGGATGCCTGTGGTGGACCTGATGGCTACCAGGCACAACAGGAAGGTTCCGGTGTTTTGCTCCCGGTTGAGGGACTCTCTTGCTCTAGCAGTGGATGCCTTGTCGATCCCTTGGGATTTCTCCCTGGCTTACATCTTCCCTCCTCTTCCTCTATTGATCAGAGTTATCCAGAAGTTGAAGCAGGAGCGTTGTCCTGTCATCCTGATCGCTCCAAACTGGCCTCGCCAGTCCTGGTATCCGGAGTTGATGGCCATGTCAGTGTCGGATCCGATCCCGCTCCCTGCCCGTCCGGACCTACTTCTCCAGGGTTATCTGTGGAAGGAGGATGTTCACTCTCTCCATTTGATGGCATGGCGGTTGAATCCTCGATTCTAGCAAAGAAAGGATTTTCTCCTTCTGTGGTGTCGACTATGCTTAGTGCTCGTAAGCCTGTGTCCTCCAAGATCTATCATCGCATATGGTCAACCTTCGTTGCATGGTGCACTGATAAGAAGTTATCCCTTGAGTTTCATCTTCCCACTGTCCTGGCCTTCTTGCAGGACGGTGTGGATAAGGGGCTCAGTCTGAGTTCCCTCAAAGTTCAGACTTCTGCCTTGTCTGTGTTTTTCCAGGAAAGGATCGCTATCCTCCCTGATGTGAAAGTTTTCTTTCAAGGTGTGACTCATGTTCGACCTGCCTTCAAGAGTCCTGCTCCCCAGTGGGACCTCAACTTGGTACTGGGAGTTCTCCAGCGACCACCGTTTGAATCCTTGGCTTCCATTCCATTACGTCTCTTGACTTGGAAGATGGCCTTCCTTTTGGCTATTGTTTCAGTTCGCCGGGTAGCAGAGTTACAGGCTTTGTCTTGTAAACCTCCTTACCTGGTGTTCCACAAGGGTAAGGCTGTGCATCGCACTACCAAGGAATTCTTACCCAAGGTTGTGTCCGAGTTTCACATCAATCAGGAGATTGTGGTTCCCTCTTTCTGCCCTAATCCTTCATCTGACAAGGAACGAGATCTCCATTTGTTGGATGTGGTGCGTTGCCTCAAGTTTTATGTTCATCGCACCGAGTCTATCAGGAAGTCTGACGCTCTATTCGTCATTCCTGAGGGACCTAGGGCAGGGAGACCGGCTGCCAAAGTTACTATTGCATCTTGGATTAAAGCTACCATCCGTGAAGCCTGTAAGTTGAGGAATAAGCATGTTCCCTTCCGGGTGACTGCCCATTCCACCAGATCTATTGGGGCCTCTTGGGCCTACAAGAATCAGGCTTCCGCTGTTCAACTGTGCAGAGCGGCCACTTGGTCCTCTGTGCACACTTTTTCTAAGCACTATCGAGTTGATGTACTGGCTTCGGCTGATGCCAGTTTTGGTAGGAAGGTCCTGGAGGCAGTTTTGCCTGTTTAGGTCTTCCGCTCTGTGATCCTTAGTGCTTCCTTGCTGTTGAGCCCGATTGGCTCTAGTTCCGTGTGCGGTGTTAGTTCAGGGATTGTTCCCTTGGTTGGTGTCCGTTGACACTTACAGTTTGGGCTATGTTATTAACTGGTTCATAGCAGTTCTAGTGACTTGGGCCTTGCGCCTGGTCCTTGCCTTACTTCCCACCTCTGGGTCAGCTCAATGTTTGTACATCCCAGAGTACCAGTGACCTGTATTGGACGACAGTGAAAATAGGATTTTAGTCTTACCTGTTAAATCCTTTTCACTTAGTCCATACAGGTCACTGGTCTCCCACCCTGTCAAGGGTCCAGTCTTGGCTCTCCTGTGGCATTCAGTGGGAGACCGTTGGGGCATGCTCACAGTAGTCTTTCTTTTTGCTTACCTGAGGTCAGTTTTAGGGTCTCAAATCAATCTAAGTGGCTCTGGCCAGAAGGTGGCTTAAGTAAGAGGGGAGGCTCCGCCCCTTGCAAATCATTTGCATAGTTGTTCCTGCCTATTAAAGGGGACTTACGCCTCCCAGAGTACCAGTGACCTGTATGGACTAAGTGAAAAGGATTTAACAGGTAAGACTAAAATCCTATTATACTGCTACAACCGCAGCAAAGGTGTTAATATAGTAGAGTGTTTGCCCTTTATGGTCTACTGAATGTGAGAAGACACTAATCTTTACATTAATGGATGAGACTGGGTAGACACCAATTACAGCTCGGTGCTAAATGAGTTTGCCTGAACAGACTTGCTAATATCTGAATTCTGTTGGATGTCTTGAAGCAAATGCATAATTCACAGTCTTTATGAATAAAAGCCAACCTCGATACACACCCACAACCGGTTCCTCTAAACCCTAAAACTGCCTACCCGATATCGGATCCCACAGTACATGAATGTAGGAGATCCTCCCGGTAAAAGCAACGGGCTATGTGAACTCGGGTGAATGGGTCTTCCTATTGGTCAAGTGTAACCCGAATCACATACAAAGTATCACAGGGCCATCATTTCGATCCATATAATGAAAAATACCAAATGACTATAATGTGTACACAAGTAACCCAACGTAAAAAAATATATAGAAGAGGCAAAAAAGGAAACAATGCTGAGTCCAGACCATAACCCAAACGGTTAAACTCTAAACAACAACTTAGTGTAGTCTCCCTTCTGCCCAAATCTATATACAACAAATCAGTCAGAGTTATGTCGCGGAATAATTCTTCCGGTCCGAACTCCGATGATTTAGTTATTCAGAATGGGCAAATAGAACCACACAACCAAATTATAATAAATATAATAAAATAAATAAAAATTCCTATAGAAATATCTTCTATAATGGATCCGACAAAGTCTCCTCAACTCGCAGTACCGCAGCTGTGTATGGTCCACTCCTCTCTCCCTTTATGCTGTATAATGGACACTAGTCTTGTTCGTTTTCTGGGTGGTGGAATCAAATGTCCCCACTTCAGTATCTGCTGGTTTGTTCAACAGGTCTGTTCTCAGCTCGCATTATTAGGAGTGATTGATCACACACTGTTCCTCCACGTGCTGCTGCTTGTAAGATTGCAGTTGCCAACCGGCTGATTGTATCTCTCTCTTCTCTGTTTGACCGTGTCACTTTGTTCTCAAAGGTGAATGATGTCCTGTTGAATTATAAATCCGAAATTTCTAGCCGGTCTCTCTCCATACAACGCGTTTCAAAGCACTCTTGCTTCTTCCTCAGGGATGAGAAACCTAATGACAAAAAAATGTAAATAGAAGCTCTCCATAATTGTTCCGTTCCTAGAACTGGAAGTTCATTGTTCCATATGTTAACCCCTATATTCCTTTTACTAAAAAAATAAATAAAAATAAAATAAAAATCCATTTTGAATATAAATATTCATTTGCCCATAATTAAACACAATATCATGAAATCCTCACAAATAGGATACTGTGTATATATCTATTGTGTAAAAATAAATAATATATAAAAAATCCTCCAAATACACAAATAACCCCCATGGGGTGACTAATATCCAACATTTCTGAATACAGTACAGATAATGGTAAGGACAAGCAGCTCTAATATCTAAATAAAAATCTAGATCCCACGCTGCCCCCACCAAACCCAAAGTAACATAAACCTAATATTTTCCACATACATACTTAAGTTTACTCCAAAAAAAACATACAGCTCCATGTCTGCATTAAGTCCCCAAGGAAGACTACTTTTCATCTCAAAAATCCACTCCGATTCTTTCCTCGACATTTATTTAATGAAGTCACCACCCCTCCAATTCCTATTCACACTATCTATAGCTATAAAAGACAATTCTTTAACATTGGATTTGTGATACTCAGAGAAATGGGATGATACCGAATGTTGTTTGTATTTAATTTTAACATTATATATGTTCTTTTACCCTATCTCTCTGTCTTCTCTTTGTACGTCCTATGAACGGTTTCCTACAGGAACACTCCAACAAATATAATACTCCTTTTGTGTTGCATGATAATGTTTCTTTAATTTTATATTCCTCTCATGTAGCCATAGACCTAAATTTTCTTATATTCCCTTTTAATATTACATGATTTACACCCTACACACTCTCCACATTTGTAAACACCTCCACTACCATTCATCCAAGTTCTCTCAGGATATCTCTTCGGATTTTTTTATACTGGGTGCTATTTTAATACCTAAATTCGGAGCCTTACTATATTCCAATTTCGGTTTCTGTATACATTCTCCTAAAATTTTATCATTCTTAAGGACTTCCCATTGCTTGTCTATAATATTTTTTAATTTATTGCAGCCTGTACCAGAAGGACAAAAAAATAACCATATCCTCATTCTGATCCCTATTTCTTTTACCTTCTTGTAATAATTCTCTTCTTTCATAGTTTTTAACTTTATTAATTTCGTCTTCCAAGAATTTTTCATCATATTTTTTCTTTAAACCTATCTATCAATATATCAGCTTGTTTTTCAAATTCCTCTATTTCCGAACAGTTTCTTCTTAACCTTACAAATTCCCCTTTAGGTATATTACGTAACCATGGCGAGAAATGATAACTGTCTGTCGATATGTAACTATTTACATCTGTTGGTTTAAAGAATGTCTTAGTACACAAATTATTATCCTGTGTGTGTGTGTGTGTGTGTGTGTATGTATATAAGTGTGTATGTATATGTGTGTGTGTGTATATATATATATATATATATATATATATATATATATATGTGTTAGATCTAAAACGTTGATCTTTGTTACTAAATTCCCTAATGAAAGTCAAATTATATTCATTATTAGTGATATACTCAAAAAAAATTAATAAAAGTGATTCTGACCCTCAGCAAAAAAAAAAAAAAAGTCATCGATGTACCTTTTCCATAGTACCAGGGTCGCACCGAACGGGTAGTTCTGTATATATTGGTCCTCACCCCATATATAAATTTGTATAGCTCGGTGTGAACCTGGTACCCATGGCAGATCCTCGTGTTCGTAAATAAAAATCACCCTCAAAACAAAAATAATTGTGCTCCAAAATAAATCTTCTCAACATTATTATAAACTGAATCTGAGATTTGTGCAAATTTACATCCTTATTCAAAAACCTCATCGTGGATTCACACCCTTTTTTATGATCAATTATAGTGTAAAGTGAGGAAACATCCATTGTGACCAGTAAATCCCCTGTGTGCCAGTTCAAATCTTGTAAAATATTTATATGTGTGGTATTCTTAAAAAAAAAACGGTAATAATCTATATATCTACTTAAGTTACTTGTTATAGATTTAATACCCGAAACAATGGGTCTTCCCGGAGGATTCTGTAGATCTTTATGTATTTTTGGTAAAAAAATAGAATCCTAGGATATTCTTTAACCCATTAACGACAGTCACGTGCAGCCGGCACTTGGTGACCTTAGGGCTTTTTTATTTTTATTATTACTTCCGGTTCAGGGTTCCGAAGCTGCGTGCAGCCGCGCTGGGAGCCCTGAACTCCGTGATGTGCCAGGACAGTCACTGGTCCTTAAGTGCCAGAACAGCGTGACGGTCCGGATACGTCATCGGACACGAAGGGGTTAAATGAGATAATCCCTTGATCTGTACCTATCTGTATAATCTCTTTCAATGATTCCTGAAATTCTTTTGTTGGATCCTGTGTTAATTTTTTATAAGTATTTTCATCTAATAATAATCTGACTGCCTCCCCCAAATATTGTGCTTTGGACATAATTACCGCCTCCCCCCTGCCCAAGGGGCATATTTTAATCCTCTCATCATTCTGAAGTTGTTGGAGTGCTGTATATCCCCTTTTATTCATATTAAAATTCTTTTTGTTGTTCATTTTTTTTTATATTCCTCTCTACTAAATGTTGAAAAGTGCTTATACTTTCACTAATCTCATTTTTCGGAAAAAAACATAGATGATGGTTTTAATGTAGTGTGTTTTAAAATTTGAACTTTCCTTTCTCCTTTCAAACTGATGTCTTAAGAAAAATTTTTTTGACATTGTCTAACATACTTCTGTACTCCTATATACGCACCAAATTTATCACATTTCTGAGTGGGTGCAAATTTGAGACCCTTAGATAAAACTGCTTTTTGTGATTCATCCAAAGAAATATCAAATTTAAAATACCTGCATTTTGAGCTACCTCCTTATGTAATTTCTTCTGTCTCTTCAGTCCTCCTCGTGTACCTCGTTTTGTCCTATATAATGATGTCCCTGTTCTTTCCAAACTGGTCTCTCTTCCCTCCTTTGTTGTATCCCTTGTTTGTGTTCTCTGGTTATAATTCCAACCCTGATAACCTTCTTTCATGTTGTTCTGTCTTCTTGAGTTCCAGCCTCTTCTCTGCTTGTAGTTCCATTTCTGAAACCTCTCTCAAATTTTCCCAATTGCCTTGATTTCCATAGTTCCCCTGTCTCCATGAAGACCTGGGGGATATAATGCTCTCCTCTCCCTGTATCTTTCCTTCTTGTAATTTTGGATTTTTTACCTATTTCCTCTAATCCCCTGTCTTTCTCTTTTTTTCTTGTGCAGTTTTATTCTTCATATTTATCCATCTAAACTTATTCTGTTTTCTTTTCATTATGTTATTATCCAATTTCTCTATTGCAGTAGATGTTGTTTTTTTTTTCCAAAAAAAATATACCGGTCAGTGTTTTTAAATTCCTCATTGCTCCTCAATAACGTATCTACCTCATTCACCATTTGTTATTTATTTTCTTTTCTTGTTTCTATTAGATTCATTAGCTTTAAAGAACACGTTTTTATTATTTCTTGCCATTTTAATATAACCTATTTGTTTCTCAAATCATAAGCTAGTACTTTTAGAATTTGTAACCCTTTAGGTCCACATATTTTTGTAATGTTATGTGATCCCAATAATACTTAGATTTTTATCAATGTATTTTCAGTTTTCTTAAGTCTCTTCCACTTTAACATTATTTCTCTGATTGTTTTCATTGGAATTACCACACCACCTGTTACCAATCATTATCCTCCGTTCCCTTAAATCCTTAAACCCTTTGCGTCCAATGACATACCTGGACCTTCATGCTGGTCCGGCACTTAAGGACCAGTGACGGTCCTGGCACGTCCAGGAGTTCAGGGCTTCCTGCGCGGCTGCACGCCACTCCGGAAGCCCTGAACCGGAAGTGATAATAAAAGCCCCATGGTCACCAAGTGTCGGCTGCGCGTGTGTGCTCCGGTCGTTAAGGGGTTAACCCCATGATTAGACATACTCATCACTCCTGCTGCCATATAATTTTTATAGAATATTTAAAAACTGCTTCTATGTCATATTAGGCAAAAGACCAGCAAATGTATATTCATACTTGTTACTATATGCTAATTGCGGTACTGTGTGATTGCAGTGTGGTCATATGCTAATGAAGCTTTTTCAGTGATGTGTCCTATTCTAATGGACGTGTCAGTGACATTTCATATGCTAATGAAGTTCCATGGTGTACCAGGAAATGTTCACTTTCCCAGAAATAAGTGTGAATATGTCTTAAACTATACATCTGCTGGAATGTTGGCTAACATGACACATAGGCAGTTTTCAAATAGACAAACTTGAATTAAGATGAACGTTTCACTTTAACTATTCCCCTGTTGGTTTTCCTCAGAATTGCTCTTCTGTTGCATTTATACATATGCCATTGTGGATTTAATGTCATAAATATTTAAGTAATGTAATATGCAGTAAGGCAGGGGTGCCCAAGCCTGTCCATAGTTCTCCCTAATGGTGCAGGTTGTCAGTATCTCCTTACGTGAACACAGGTGGATTAATCAGTGGTTCGCTTATTTGTGTTTAATTGAGGAGAGCCTGAAAACATGAACTGTTGGGGTAGGGGCTTGAGGACAGGCATGTGGGGGGGGGGGGGGGCTTAAGAGTAGGTTTTAGTACCTACGCAGTATGGTTAAACCATTGAGTGCCAGTGGGGTATGCAATGCCTTTGCAAGGCATTTCACACCCCTCTGGCACTCAACGGGTTAAAAACAAGGGTACATCAATCCTGGTTCTCAAAAGCTACCGACAGTTCAGGTTTTCTGGATATCCCAGCTGGAGCACAGATGGCCTAATTAGTGACTCGGTGTCTTTATTTGGCCCACCTGTGCTCATTCAGGGAGATCCTTAACCCTTTGATATCAGAAAAACAATGCATTGCAATGCGTTGCGTACACTCTGCTACTCAGAGGGTTAAAACATGCTCTGTTTGGTAGCTCTTAAGGATCAGGGTTGTGTACACATACTAAGGACGAGAAGCACACATGTAAATATATAAAGTTATGCACAAAAACTCTGTTTAACCTGTTGAGGACCACATGCAACGCATTCCCTACCCCTTTGATCCTCAAGGCGGTTAAGCTTTTGTTTTTGGGTAGAAAAGTAGAACTGACTGAATGCAGCAGGCAGAAACACTTGTATTAAGTTTCCTTTTACTAAAGAAGCAAGCATTGTCATGGTTACAGCCACCAGTAACACGTATCACATCTCTGTACATATTAAATTACCGTTACTTTGAAGAACATTCTGAGAAAATAAAACCTGCTGTGTCTGCAAATGCTTTCTACCTGAGAGGTATCTTTTTGTTGTTAACTGTGCTTTTTCATTTCCATGTCTGTTTGTAGAAACTTTATTAGAAAGCTTTCATAATTCTACTGCAGACCATGGATGATATTGAAGTCCTTAATGGTCTTTTTAGGTTATCATACCTCCTAAGTGTCTCTCTTTGAGACCCAAATCCCTCTGTCCCTCTTTTTCACCCACCAATTTCTGTATGTGAGAAATAAGTCCCCAATGATTTAAATAGTTGCGTTTAACTTCTTGAATACTAGTGGTCTCCAACGCATTGCTTTGAAATCAACTGGAGGCCTCTCTAGCATCCAAGTTGTTTAATTTTACAAATGTAGTATAGTTGCGTTGTCCCACATTTGCTCCGCATTTTCTCCAGTGACCAGCAAACACCAATGCCCCCCTCTGTGAACCTTATAATGTTTTTTTGTTTTTTTTTATAGCTACACTCTACATCAGAGTAGACAACCTGAGACCCTCTAGCTGCTGAGAACTAGAGGTATCGCCATTATCTGCTAGCTGGCTGGTGGGAGATAGTGGGAACTGTAGTCCTCAAAAGCTGGAGAGCCTCAGAATTCCCAGCCCTGCTGTGCAGTCTAATCCAGGGGTGCACAGCTCCAGCTCTCTACCAGGTGTTAACCCTTTGAGTGCAAGAGGGGTATTGGATACCTTTCCGGCATTTAGAGTATTAAGGCTGTCCCTTCTTTATGTACATGGGAATTAACGAGTAGCTCAATAATTTTGAATGCAATCAATGACTCTATTGTATTGCGGTTAATTAGAGACACCAATAGAGTCCAAGGGATTAAAATGTAAATCGTGATGTTTTAAGTGCCATTGTGGACCTGAGTCGGACCATTTTGTTCTAATCTGTATGTATTCTGGTAGCTAAGAATGAATGAAAACTTTCACCCAACCATTAGTCTCTCAAACAGATTATAATTTTATGCAATCACAGTAACAAAATAAATTAGGTTGAAAAAAGACACAAGTTAATAGAGTTCAACCTTTGCCTCATAACCCAGTGACATGAGAATTATATAGCTTTCCTGTTACCAAGTAATTTAGTCTTTATCAGGACTTACTGATTTGCCTACTAATACTCAGCATAACCTTGTATGTTCCCTTTTGAAAGAAGTGTATCTAATCTTCTCTTAAATATATCCATTGTATCTGCCATAACCACATCCTTGTGCAAGGAATTCCATAATTAACAGACCTTACTGTAAAAAAAAAAAAAAAAAACTTTCCTCTGCCAAAGTGTAAACCTCCTTAGCTCTAATCTCAAGGGGTGTCGCCTGCTCATTTGATCATGCCTTAGAATTAATAGCTCACCACAGAGATCCTTGTATTGACCTCTCATATACTTGTACAATGTGATAAGATCTCCTTTTAGTCGTCTTTTCTCTAGGGTAAATAAGCCAAGTTTGTCTAGTCGTTCCTCATACGACAAGTCCTCCATTCCCTTAATTCATTTTGTTGTTGTTCGATGTACCCTCTCCAGTTCTAGTATATCTTTTTCCAGAACTGGTGCCCCACACTGTACTGCATATTCGAGGTGAGGTCTTACCAATGATTTGTACAATGGCAAAATTATGTTATCCACTGCTTCAGTACCCCTTTTTATGCAAGACAGAATGTTGTTTGCCTTTGCTACTGCTATTTGACACTGGTCACTATTTCTAAGTTTGTAGCTTACAAGGATTCCAAGGTCTTTCTCTAGCAACAAGTCCCCTAAAATGATTAATTAAGTTCATAAGTAGCCTTGGAATTTTTTCTTCCCAAATGCATGACTTTACACTTTCCCGCATTAAACTTCATATTCAATTTGTTTGCCCAATCTGCCATTTTATGTAAATTCATCTGTAGAGAGCAAATATCCTGTTCTAAATTAATTACCCTGCATAATTTTGTGTCATCTGCAAATATTGATATTTTGCTTTCTATATCTATTTCCTGGTCATTTATACACATTTTAACCCCTTTAGCACAGTGTTCCTCATGCTGAGCCAGGATTCCACAGCAATATTCTTGCAATGTGGCACCTACAACCCCCCAGGGGCCCTTCACTGCAGAACAAGAGCCAGTTTGGGTTGACACTGATGGTGAGGACATGGATTCCTCCTTGTCCTTTTGGGATGCCTATGAGGAGGACACTTGCTCCTCAGTTTAGGAGCTTAGCAGAGCTGTATTAGAGACTTTGCAGGCCTCTGAGTCTACCTCATCTGACATCTTCTACAGGTGCAAGAGGGTATCAACTATTTTTCCTCTGTAGTCCAAGTTATCCTGGAAGAATCCAGATAAGAGGCCCTTCCTTAACAAGCACATTTCCAACCTCTATCCTTTCTCTGCTGAGATTTTGTCACAGTGGCTGTTTATCCTCCACCATCTTGCCATGCTAAAAACATTGAGCCCCCTTAAGGATCAGGCTGTTAAATGTTTAGATTACTTGTTGAAGGCAAATTTTGCATCCACTGTGGCTGCCATGTGACCCGTTTTGGCTACAACTTGGGTAAGTAGAGCCATGGCTGTCTGGGGTGAACAACTTGCTACTCAATGCTCTTTCAGAAAGCCACTGTCTGTTTAGATTCAAGAGTGTGTTGTCATCCTGGAGCAACATGGTTGGTTGCTTAATCTCAGGTAATCATCTCTGGCATCTTTTCAAGCAAGAGATTAAACACCCTTCAGGGGGTGCTGTTTCTACTGGAGGACAAATTCAGTCTCTTAATGTTATTGAAGCAATAGTCTGTCATTTGCGATGGTAAGGGATTATATGAGTGTACTAGGTCGCCTGATGTCAGCTCTGGAAGTTGTTCCTTATGCTCCGTTCCACATGAGGGAGCTGCAACTGGATATTTTCAGGAGATTGTAAAGACAGCTCTCACCTGTCTCAAGCCATGTCCCTGTCTCCATGAACAAAGGAGGACCTTTGTTGGTAACATCATCTTCCTCTCCTAAAACTTGGATAGCCATTTGTCATACCTGAATGGGTCGTTTTCACTTATGACATCAGCCAAACAGGCTGGGGAGCCGTCATGGGTCACCAAATGGTGCTGGGTCATTGGACCAGGCAGGTGATTCTTCTTCCCATCAACATTCTGGAAATACAGACTATTCGCCTAATGCTTCACAACTGATCCAATGTGGTGTTGGGTATATTGGAGAGGGTCCAGATAGGAAATGCAACAGCAGTTGCCTACATAAATCATCAAGGAGGAACCAGAATCAAGTGTGCTTGGGTGATGATTCAGGATCTCCTTCAGTGGGTAGAAGCTCATGTATCAACCATCTCGGGTTCCACATCCAAGGCCTGGAAAATGTGGTCACAGACCTTTTTAAGTCACCAGCATCTGAATCCTGGAAATTGGGAGCTCAGTTAGAGAGTGTTCGACCAAATTGTAAACCGCCAAGGTCTTCCATCCGTGAATCTCATGGCATCCTCCTAGCTTTTGTGATGGATGTGATAGCCATTCCATGGAACTTCCATCTATCATTAGTGTTTCCCTATTGCCACAGTGCTGAGGAAGATCAAGATAGAGCGTAATCAAGTCATTCTGATTGTCCCCTTTTGGGCCCACCAGGCTTGGGTCTTGGCTTTTTACATCCCTTCAAGGTTGGATATACTCACCCATGGTCCACTTGGCTCTTGAAGCCAACATCTTGAAGGAGGGTTTCTTAGATGCTGTAATCTACACTGTGGTTCAGGCTTGGAAGCCCATTTCATCTAAGGCCTATCATGTGAGCTGGTCTCTGTTTTACCAGTGGTGTGGTGACTGAGATGTGACCCCCACAGTCTTTCAGCCTCCCTACAGTTCTGGCCTTTCTTCAAGATGATGCCAACAATAATCTCAGTCTGAGTTCTATTAAGGTTAAGATCTTTGCCCTCTCTGTTCTTTTTCAGAAGTGGGTTGTTTTTCTTCCTGATTTCAAGACCTTTGTTCAGACGGTGAATCATGCCTACCTTACCTTCAGGGATCCTACTCCTCGGTGGGATTTGAACCTGGTATTAGGCTCAGAGTGAGGCCTCTGGAGAACTCGTTTTTCGTGTGTTTCTTTTCATCTCCTGATGCTTAAAGGGATAGCAATACTTAAGTATTACTAATCCCTATAGTAAAGTACTACTAAGAAAAAACGTATTGCCCTCAGTATTTGAGAGATGATCGCTTCTAAAGTTGCCCTCTCCCTCCCCCTTCCCCGTAGTCAGCATTGTAGCTGACTCAGGGAAATCCGGTCATAGATCGTCAGGCGGCTCTGCAGCAGAGCCGCGATCTTGTTAATTAAAAAAATTTTTTCACTAAAACGGTCTTCTACGTGTGCTTGCAAACCAAACACACGTAGAGGACCATTTCAGTGAAAGTTTTCTTTTTTAGTAACGCAATCCAGCTGAGCTGGAGAGCCGCCTGAAAGTCGTACGACTTTCTTCCCTGCAGTCAGCTATAACGTTGACTACGGGGAAGGGGGAGGGAGAGGGCAACTTTTTGAGTGATTATCTCTCAAACCATAAACGTTTGAGAGATGACACTGGGGGCAATACGTTTTTTTTTTTTTTTTTTTAGTAATACTTTGCTATAGGGATTAGTAATACTTAAGTATTACTATCCCTTTAAGATGGCCTTCCTTTTGGCTGTTGTATCTGTTTTCTGAGTGGCCAAACTACAAAATGTCTTATAAATCCCCTTTCCTAGTTTTTCACCATGACATGGCAGTTCTTCGTACTCACAAAAGTTTTTTTGCCCAAGGCTGTCTCGTGGTTTTTACATCAACCAGTAAATTGGTCTTCCTCCTTTTTGCCCTGTTCTTCTAACAAGCAGGAGCTTCATCTGCTGGACATGGTATTTTGTCTTAAGTACTATGTTCATCATATGCAGCATTTCAGGAAATCTGACTTACAAGAATCGGGCCTCTGCTGAGCAGCTGTTTAGACAGCAACATTATTGTCTCTTCATATCTTCAACAAACACTTATGTGTAAATGTCCTGGGCTCTGTTGAGTCAAGCTTCAGCTGAAAGTCCTTCAAGCGTTAGTGCCTGTTTAAGGATCCTTCTGCTCTTTCTCTACAGATTTCTTACCCCTGTTTCACTGTCGTCCAATACAGGTCACTGGTACTCTGGGAGGCGTAAGTCCCCTTTAATAGGCAGGAACAACTATGCAAATAATTTGCAAGGGGCGGAGCCTCCCCTCTTACTTAAGCCACCTTCTGGCCAGAGCCACTTTAGATTGATTTGTTTCTGGGTGATAGTGTTATTGGTGGGGTATATTGACGCTGTGAGCATGTCTACTTCACTGGAGCTAGGGGCTAGACCCAAGTCTAAGGAGGATGGGGGGTCCGCTACCCCCATGGCGTTTTGCTCCTCTTGCCACATTGGGCTGGATGGCGATAATGTGGGGGATCTATGCCCTAATTGTACTGGTCAAGATAGCAACCCTGGGCTTCCCAGCCATGCTATTGAGCCATCTTGGGTGAGGGAGTTTAAAGCTGCCACTAGGGATCTCAGATCCACGCTTCAACTCTTTCCCTCTCAGGTACAGGGGGCTCTCCAGGTCTGGCAGACCCCCTCTACTGTCAGGACCTCCCTGCCTAAGCCACAGGGAGCTCCTGATATCACTGATTCTTCTGAAGAAGAACTTTTACAGGATTCTGATGCTGAGGAACGTACTGTTATTGAATCTAACAGGTCCATTGGGGACCCCTATGAGTGTGACCCTGAAGTTTCGGCTGAGGGTCTGATCAGAGCGGTTCTGAATACGCTCAACCTTCCTCTGACTCAGGAATCCACTTATGATCCTACTGATGTTTTTCAGAAAAAGCCATCTAAACCAGTTGTTTGTTTTCCAACTAACCCTACTCTTGCCCGTCTGGTCTCTGAGGCATGGAAGAATCCTGATAGATCTTCCTCTGTCTCCAAAAAGTTTGCTAAACTTTACCCTTTTCCTGAGGCGGAGCTGGCTAAATGGGTTCATCCTCCCAAAGTGGATGCTCCTGTGTCTAGACTATCCAAATCTACTGCTTTGGCTGTCTCAGATGCCTCTGCCTTGCAGGACTGGACGGATAAGAAACTAGAGCTCTCTCTTAAGTCTATTTTTGCCTCCATTGGCACAGCCATGCGCCCCACTTTTGCTGTGGCATGGGTTAATAGAGCTATTGCGGCCTGGACTGAACGACTGACTGAAGCGGTTCGCCAGGATGCGCCTGTATCTGAACAGTTGCAGCTTCTTGCTAATATCACTGAAGCTCAGAACTATGTTGCTGACGCTGCCTTTGATGCTGTGCGCATGATGGCGAGGGCCTCCACTTCTTCTGTGGTGGCTAGACGCGCTCTTTGGCTGAAAATTTGGTCTGCTGATACAGCCTCTAAGAAAGCCTTGCTTTCCTTGCCCTTTCAGGGGAATTTGCTTTTTGGGTCTGAACTCAAAGAAATGATCAGTGAGGCTACTGGCGGTAAAAGTACTCTTCTACCCTCAGTCTTTAAGAAAAAGTTTCCAGCCAAACGCAATCGGTCCTTTCGTTCCTTTCAGACTGAGACACGCTCCTCGGCCCAAACGGGTCCTCCCACTACGCGCTCCTCCTCCAAGCCCAAACAGTCCTGGAGGCCCAAAGTTGCCTCCAAGGCCAAGACCTCCAAGACTGCTTCGGCATGACTCGCCGAACCCGGGTCCGCATCCGGCTGTAGGCGGTCGTCTCCGCATCTTTCGCCGGACTTGGGAGGAGTCAGTGGCGGACCCATGGGTTCTTCAGGTGGTGTCAGAGGGATACAGGATCCCTTTCTCTTCCCTTCCTCCTTTTCGGTTCCATTTTACTCGTCCTTCTCAGGAACCCACAAAAAGGCGTCTGTTCGACGACGCTATTCAGGATCTCTTGGACAAAGAGGTCCTGGAGGCGGTTCCTCAGGGGGACACAGGTTCAGGATTTTATTCCAACCTGTTTGTGGTAGCCAAAAAGGACGGAGGAGCCCGTCCCATCTTGGATCTCAAAGATCTCAATGCCTATGTGGTGACTTCCCACTTCCGCCAGGAGTCCCTGCGCTCTGTGATTGCAGCGATGTCTCCAGGGGAGTTTCTTGCCTCCCTGCACCTTCAGGATGCTTATCTTCACATCCCTATTCATCCAGAGAGCAGGCGGTACCTCAGGATGGCCTGCCACAGGGGACACTTTCAGTTTGCAGCGCTCCCCTTTGGGCTGACTTCAGCCCCTCAGGTCTTCCAGAGGGTGTTGGGCTCATTGATAGCGGTGCTCCATCAGGATGGGATCAGAGTGACCCCCTACATGGACGATCTCCTTCTGAAGGCCTCCTCAGCGGAGCTTCTCCTTCAGCAATTACAGATGTGCATGCACACCCTGAACCGTCATGGCTGGATCCTGAATCTGGACAAGTCGGACTTGATTCCATCTCAGAGGCTTCTGTTCCTGGGTCTCCTGTTCGACACTCGCCAATGTATGGTGTTTCTTCCAGAGGACGTGGCTCACCAGATAGCTGTCAGAGTGGCTGGAATTCTGGACATGGACGAGATTCCAGTTCCGAAGTTGTCGTCCTTAGTGGGGAAGTTCATTTCCACAATCGAAGCAGTACCATTTGCCATGGCCCACTCCCGGGATCTTCAGAGGTTTGTGATCCAGACGTGCAAGAATCATCCAGATCATCAACATCTGTCTGTTTCTCTTCCTCCTCATGTCGAGTCGAGTCTGCACTGGTGGTTAGATCTCTCTCATCTCCTGAAAGGGAAATCCTTTCTAGTTCCTCCTTGGACCACAGTCACTACGGATGCCAGCCTTCGGGGCTGGGGTGCAGTCTGGGGTCGCTTCAGTGCTCAGGGGAAATGGGGTCTGGAGGAATCCATGCTCTCCATCAATGTTCTGGAACTTCGAGCTGTCCGGCTGGCCCTGAGGCACTGGGAGTCTCAATTGACCGGTCTTCCAGTCCGAGTGGAGTCCGACAACGCCACGGCGGTGGCTTACATCAACAGGCAAGGCGGCACAAGAAGCGGTTCCGCCTGGTGGGAGGTCAAGGATATTTTGTCTTGGGCAGAAGATCACGTGCCTGTCATCTCTGCGGTTCATATTCCAGGCGTGGACAACGTCATGGCAGACTTCCTCAGTCGTCATACCGTCGACAGCGGAGAATGGGCTCTCCACCCAGAGGTGTTTCACATGCTCACTCAACGGTGGGGGATGCCTGTGGTGGATCTGATGGCTACCAGACACAACAGGAAGGTTCCGGTGTTTTGCTCCCGGTTGAGGGACTCCCTTGCTCTAGCAGTGGATGCCTTGTCGATCCCTTGGGACTTCTCCCTGGCTTACATCTTCCCTCCTCTTCCTCTATTGGTCAGAGTTATCCAGAAGTTGAAGAGGGAACGTTGTCCTGTCATCCTGATTGCTCCAAACTGGCCTCGCCAGTCCTGGTTTCCGGAATTGATGGCCATGTCAGTGAAGGATCCAATCCCACTTCCAGCCCGTCCGGACCTGCTTCTTCAGGGGTATCTGTGGAAAGAGGATGTTCACTCTCTCCATTTGATGGCATGGCGGTTGAATCCTCGATTCTAGCAAAGAAAGGCTTTTCTCCTTCTGTGGTATCGACGATGCTCAGTGCTCGTAAGCCTGTGTCTTCCAAGATCTATCATCGCATATGGTCAACTTTCGTGACATGGTGCTCTGACAAGAAGTTGTCACTTGACTTCCATCTTCCCACTGTCCTGGCCTTCTTGCAGGACGGTGTGGATAAGGGGCTCAGTCTGAGTTCCCTCAAAGTTCAGACTTCTGCCTTGTCTGTGTTTTTCCAGGAACGGATTGCTGTCCTTCCTGATGTGAAAGTCTTCTTCCAGGGTGTGACTCATGTTCGACCTGCCTTTAAGAGTCCTGCTCCCCAGTGGGATCTCAATTTGGTGCTGGGAGTTCTTCAGCGACCACCGTTTGAATCCTTGGCTTCCATTCCATTACGTCTTGTGACTTGGAAGATGGCCTTCCTCTTGGCTGTTGTGTCAGTGCGCCGGGTAGCAGAGTTACAGGCCTTGTCTTGTAAACCTCCTTACCTGGTGTTCCACAAGGATAAGGCTGTGCTTCGCACTACCAAGGAATTCTTACCCAAGGTTGTGTCTGAGTTTCACATCAATCAGGAGATTGTGGTTCCCTCTTTCTGCCCTAATCCTTCATCTGACAAGGAAAGAGATCTCCATCTGTTGGATGTGGTGCGTTGCCTCAAGTTTTATGTTCATCGCACCGAGTCTATCAGGAAGTCTGACGCTCTATTCGTCATTCCTGAGGGGCCTAGGGCAGGAAGACCGGCTTCCAAAGTTACCATTGCCTCTTGGATTAAGGCTACCATCCGTGAAGCCTATAAGTTGAGGAATAAGCATGTTCCCTTCCGGGTGACTGCCCATTCCACCAGATCTATTGGGGCCTCTTGGGCCTACAAGAATCAAGCTTCTGCTGATCAACTGTGCAGAGCGGCCACTTGGTCCTCTGTGCACACCTTTTCTAAGCACTATCGAGTTGATGTACTGGCTTCGGCTGATGCCAGTTTTGGAAGGAAGGTCTTGGAGGCAGTCTTGCCTGTGTAGGTCTTCCGCTCTGTGATCCTTAGTGCTTCTTTACTGTTGAGCCCGGTTGGCTCTAGTTCCGTGTGCTGTGTTAGTTCAGGGATTGTTCCCTTGGTTGGTGTCCGTTGACACTTACAGTTTGGGCTATGTTATCAACTGGTCATAACAGTTCTAGTGACTTGGGCCTTGCGCCTGGTCCTTGCCTTACTTCCCGCCTCTGGATCAGCTCAATGTTTGTACATCCCAGAGTACCAGTGACCTGTATTGGACGACAGTGAAAATAGGATTTTAGTCTTACCTGTTAAATCCTTTTCACTTAGTCCATACAGGTCACTGGTCTCCCACCCTGTCAAGGGACCAGTCTTGGCTCTCCTGTGGCATTCAGTGGGAGACCGTTCGGGCATGCTCACAGGAGTCTTTCTTTTTGCTTACCTGAGGTCAGTTTTAGGGTCTCAAATCAATCTAAAGTGGCTCTGGCCAGAAGGTGGCTTAAGTAAGAGGGGAGGCTCCGCCCCTTGCAAATTATTTGCATAGTTGTTCCTGCCTATTAAAGGGGACTTACGCCTCCCAGAGTACCAGTGACCTGTATGGACTAAGTGAAAAGGATTTAACAGGTAAGACTAAAATCCTATTTTTTTGCTCAGTTATTTGGTGTGCAAGTTCCATGTCCATTGACACCTGTGGTTTGTTGGTACCAGTTAGTCCTGTGGAATACTACACTACAGTGGTGGGTTTTTTCTTTTTTTTTTTTTTTCCTCTCAGGAATCTTGGTGTATGTTTTGGTATATCCTTATGGGTTCCTGTGTTCCACATAGGATGTAAGAGGAAAAAGAGTATTTTGGTGAAATCGCAGTGAAATCCTTTTCTTGGTTCATGTGGACTACCACCTGGATAGAAAAACATGTGATTTTGTTCCCCTTGCAGAGGGGGTCACCTTGGGGTCTTTGTTTAGGGGCTTTCCTACTTCCCTTTCTGTGTTTTTCTTTATTTTATTTTGCTGTACGTTGAAACTGAGGAGCTGGGAGGGGTGGGCTGAATGGCAGAGGAGTCTCCACTTTATGGTGCCTGTGTTTCACATGGACTAAGAGAAATAGATTTAATGTTATGTTCACTAAAATTCTTTTAAAAAGCTTTAGGCTATATGAAGGAGAGAATCATTCTTTGCTTTCATAAAAAGGAGAAACTTCAATATTCATGGTTTAGGGTGAAGTCTTTCTTCAAGTTTAGCTACAAATGTCTTTTACTAATTGATCGAGACAACCTTTTTTTGCAACCTGTGATTAAGATTTCTACCCTGGAAAGGGTTAAAAATAGTTTTTGGATGTAGAATCTGGCAGTTTTCCAGATACTGTACTATAATGAGATGCCAGAGTAATTCTCCTGGCAATTAATGAATCCACAGATGGAGTGTCTTTGTTTACATGGTCACTTTGAGAATAAAAAGGGGCACATACGAGACACCATAAATCACAGAATGCATAAAAGGAATAGGCTGAGCAAATTTCCTGTGTCATGAAAGAAGCAAGCTTAATTCTTTCTATTGTTAGGGGACCTTGTTCTTGCATGTTTTCTTTTTTTTATGGCAACTGATAAAGGTTCAAAAGCATAGAAATAACCCTTGAATGCTAGAGATGTCTTCAGCGCATTATAAAACATTGCTTTTGAGAACTCTCCAGCATCCAGTGGGTTAAAAAGCAAGTTGAGCAACTTGGGAACACCCTAGTTTTTTGATGTATGTTTAAAGCGGAACTACCACCCTTAAAAAAAACAAAAAACAAAAAACAAAAACATTGTCCCAAATAATTCCCCATCTGGCGACTAGCTGCTCAGTAGTGCTAGTCGCCAGAATTATTACTGCGTTCATGAGAATGAGCCACTACTCCGGAACTGACAGGCAGGACGGAGCGTAGACCTCTTTCCAGGGTGACCTCTGCCTCTTGCACTGTCAGTCCCAGCCGGCTCTAGAAGGAGCTGCTAGGAGCTGTTCGGCTACGGAAGGGACTGACAGCGCAAGTGCACAGACGTCACTGTGGAAAGATGTCTGTGCTCCTTCCTGCTTGTCATTACTGGAACAGTGTATAATTCTCATGAACGAGGGTATAATTATGGCAACTAGTGCTACTGAGCAGTTAGTCGCCAGATGGGGGATTATTTGGGATAATGTTTTTTAAGGGTGGTAGTTTCGCTTTAATCTCTTGAACCAACAGGTGGTATGCAGTGCACACTGCTTTACTAGCAGTCAATGTATGTAAATCAAAAGCTTTAAAACAACAGTTGCTCATAAAAGATCACATTTTATCAAATTAAAATGTCAAATTTTTGTGCACCATGCCATTTCCTAGATTTTCTTAAAGTTGATCTGTCACTTTTTTTTAAAATGATTGGAACAACAGCGCCACTGTACAATTTCAGGCCACTGTGACATTTCCCCTAAAAAATTCAGCTTTGAGTTGTAATAACTTTTGAATTAAATACCTTTCAGCAGTGAGAGTACCCTTTTTTTACTCAGAGGGATAAACAATACAATGTATATTTTTTATATATATATATATATATACCGTTGGAAACAACATTACATTTTATATGTACTTTGTGTTAATTTCTCTGGAATGTGTAGATTAATAGATATTTAAGTATTTTATGTTAATGATCCTCTCCATTTCTGAAACATCAGCTGAATCACTGCTGATTGTTAGTGCTGTTCTTTATACACTCCAGTTCCTCACCCATGCATCCTAAATAAACCCACTCATTAGGAGAGATACAGGTGATCAATCTGAGATGACTTCTCCAGTGATATTACTTCTCCAGTTCCTATGTTATTATATGGAGCATATGCATTAAAGTGATAGTAATACATAAAATTCAATAGATTTAGTTCTGTAGATATTTAAAAAATAAATTAATTGCGCCATTTCTGATCTCCCAAACCTTTATGGTTTGGGAGATATCAGTCTGCAAAGTTCCCCCTTCCCTCCCCTTGTGCTGACGTCCGCTTTCAAAGTTACATACGGAGATCACAGTCCATAGACTGTCCTGCGGCTCTTCAGCAGAGCCATGATCGCAGTAGTAACAGCAATACTTCATTTGAACGGTCTACAACATGTGCCTGGTTTGCAAGCACACATTGTAGACCGTTCAAATGAATTTTTAGGTGCAATATCACATTGGCCTGAACATTTACAGTGGCGCAGTTGCTACACCATCCTATGGAGATTCATGTTCTACAGACCAGAGCAGTCCATAGGATGGTGTAGCAACAGTGCCACCTAAAAATTCAAGTTTCAGCTGTTATTTTTTTTAAATAAAATATCTCACAGCGGTTGGAGTACCCTTGTTTTACTCAGGGGGATAAACCCTACAACTTATATTTTTTTTTACATTTTAAGTATTACTATCCCTTTTAATGCCAGCAAGCCCTGAACACCAGCCCCATGGCATGTGCAGGGAAATGGCATGCACTCGTTAAGAAAAGAAAAGCCCCAATATGCCCATAGTTTGCCCCATTGTTCTCAAGGAGTGGTGAAGGAGGAAGCCCTGCCCATAACATGCCCATTTCCAAACATCCTTGGATCCCTTGCACACATGCACGCACGTGCTCTGGATACTGACAGTTCACCAGGCTCCTCCTCCTCCTCCTCCTCCATGATCTTTTGACTCACATTAAGTTAAAGCAGATTGGTCAGCTCTTCTCACTTTTATGGGGCTCCAGCTGAATAGGACAATAGCTGGTATCTTCTGATTGCAAAATGGGTGCACTGTCACTGACAGCATTTCTAAACTTTTAAACTCATTAGGATGTACTACATATATACACAAACAGTATTTGCACTAAGACACAAAACAGGAGGTGGTTTATATACAGTCTAATGGGCTTAAATGAGTTAACACTTTAAAAACCATCAACAAAAAGCACAAACAATTTACATAGGTGTATTTGTTGAGTGTTTTTGGCTGGCCTCCACATGATTTATTTTCCAAAAATGTAACCTTGACACGCCTTAGACAATTATTTTGAAGTAAAATAAGAAAACTTTATCTTGGTGAAGTTCTTGGTAAAATCCTATGAGGAGTTTTTCCTGTATCAAGTTTTGGCTTTCAGGTTGTTTAAAGGTATTTTCTGTCATGTTGAAACCTGTTCCCTATAAATCATATTAAATAAATTAGCATTGCATATCAATGTAAACAATTCATCTACTGCTTCATACCTGGGCATTTCTCAGCAGAGTTTACATTATAATTCATTTACTTTTTTTCACATGCTGACAATTGCCCTGTTTCTTTGCTATTACAGGATGAAATTACTGTCAGGAACCATACACCCATAAGCAGAAGATTGACACAGTAAGAAATGTTTTCTTATTTACTTAGTTTAGTGCATGGAAATGTAACTTGGTTGTCTCTTATGTTCTACTGCAAAACTTTGTGCACGTAGGAGAGACGTTTGATTGCACACAATGGGCCTTACATACAAAAGAAGAGGTGCAGTTCTGAAGCAAATCTGCATCATAAGAGTCAGATATTCTGCAACTTATAGATGATTTAAATTGTGTTTTAACATTCTCATTACAAGGGAGGTCCCCCAATTTAACCCTCTGAGTGCCAGAAATCTATCCAACACATCGAAAAGCACTGGATACCTCTCTTGCGCTCAACAGCTTAATAGCCCCAATTACACCAATAGAACATTTTTTGTTCCGTATGGTGCAGTTAAAGCGGAACTTTCACCCACTATAATGTCACCCTGCAATAATTAAGCAGGTAGCAACTAGCTTTATAATAAATATATTACCTGTCAAATGTATCCGATTATAAAGAAATCCTGTATTTTAGGAGACCGGAAGCCAGGCATCAGCGCGGACATCTTGCCTGCGCTGTCAGTCCCGGTCTCCATTGAAAAGCATTGAAGTTACCGCAAGGGACGGACTGCGCAGGCGCATAGACCGACCTGGCAGTCAGTCTCCTAAAATAAAGGATTTCTTTATAATCTGATACATTTCACAGGTAATATATATATTATAAAGCTAGTCGCTACCTGCTTAATTATTGCAGGGTGACTTTATAGAGGATGAAAGGTCCGCTTTAACATGCCCCAGAATTCTTGTCAGATCAGTATATAATTAATACTGTAGGAAATTCCATCGTTCTCGAGTATTTCAGTATATTGTAAGGAGTAAAAATATTAAAAGGTGCCAATTTCTTCCTTTAGCACCATTTGTGCTCACCAGGCTAGGGGTAGAAAAGCAAGTGACAGCTTATTTGATGAAGTATAATATATACTGTCAGAAAATGTATGCCTTTCTTTGACGGGATAGTAATACTTCAATATTACTAATCCCCATATTGTAGGCATGTTAAAAATAATTTAATTGTCCCCAGCGTCATAACTGCCTGCAAAGTTACCCACTCCCTCCCCCTTCCCTGAAATCAGCGTTGTAGCTGACTGAAGGGGAAGCCTGTCGTACGACAGTCAGGCAGCTCTGCAGCAGAGCAGAGATCACGTAAGTAAAAAGGAATTATTTCACTTCTACGTGTGCTTGGTTTGCAAGACCATTTCGGTGAAATAATTATTTTTTTACTAATGCGATATCGGCTCTGCTGCAGAGCTGCCTGGTGCAAGTGAGACCGGATATCACTGCAGTCAGCTACAACGCTGATTTCAGGGAAAGGGGAGGGAGGGGTGAACTTTGCGGGCGGTTATCTCTCAAACCATAAAGGTTTGAGAGATGACACTGAGGACAATTAAATTCTTTTTAACATGCCTACAGTATGGGGATTAGTAATTAAGTATTACTATCCCTTTAAATATAAATCTGTTTTAGGACAGTTTTACCATGTACACAAACAAATATAATCTTGAAAATCTTGGGGTCTGTGCAGGCCATGTATGTAGGTTTAAACAACTTATTTAGTAATTGTGTCCTTGGGGCTTCTGAGTTTTCAAAAATAATTGAAACTTTCACAACCAGCGTAAATGTTTTTGATCGATAGCATATGATATTAAAATCATTTTATTTTTTTTTTATATTTTATTTGCATTTATATCCTATTTTTCACACAGTGCGAAAATTACTTCAAATAAGGCACAAAAAAGCTGAATTTGTTCTTAAAATAAATAAATAATAAAATGTTTAATCCAACATATTTGTTACTTTGAAAGCTCTTTCAAAATCTCCAGAGTTGTTTTTAATGTCTCTTTAACCACTAAAGGGTTGTAAAATGCATTACTTTAAATGTCGCTCATCCTCCTAGATCCTAAAGGGTTAAATGTGACTTTTAAACCTTCAGATGCTATCTCCAGCACATTTATTCACAATACATTGGAGTCTAATATAAAATTTAAAAATCAAAAAGCCCTGTGTAGTATTTTTATTCAGCCCCCATGGTGCAGTTAGGCTCTCCCAGCATTGCTCCTCTTTTAGTTTGTGCATATGGCCCTTACTAATAAACACATCTCTGCTCAGATATATATATATATCTATCTATATCTAATATACACACACACACACAAAACACGGTGGATAACATAATATACTAGTTGAAGAGCCCGTTACAGTGCCACTGCCAGCTGGTCGCGGAGCAGTCATGCACAGTAGAGACTGCCCGCGTTGCGGCTGATACAGTGCCAGCCGGTTGCGGTGCAGTCATGATCAGTAGAGATTGGCCGCGCCTGATACAGATCGGGACTTTCCTTCAGAGCAATCCGCTCTTTTTCAGCCTCGTCACTGGCAGTCTCTACTGTGCATGACTGCGTCGTTACACACGTTTTAGCAAATTATTATATAGGATTCCGTGAATAACACCATACTGCTGTACCAGTAAATAAGACAGTTTAGCTCTCAATACAGCAAACTGTTGGCTAGGTTTGGATTATGGTATATGTGGGTGGATAGCCGTTACATTTTGTAGAACTGCTTTACAACTACACAGTGAGACTTATAGTAGCAATACTGAGGCAACCCAAATGCACCATAAAGGATAGAATATACATTCCCATTGCTAGATATCTTTGATGCATTTCAACACAGTGTGTTGGATAGCTCTCTAGAATTCAGGGGGTTAAAAGGCTATTTAACCCCTTAAGGACCATTGACGTACCAGGACCGTCACACTGGTCCGGCACTTAAGGACCAGTGATGGTCCTGGCACGTTATGTACTTTTACTCACCGCGCTCCTGTAGGAGCGCTATGAGTAATACCGGGGACTTAAGTTGATTGCTCCAAGACCAGTGCGATCTCTTTCAGTCCCCCGTTCAGTGTGCCGTGACCACGTGATCAGTCACATTAGACGGCACGTCAAAGTTTCCTATGTGGTCCTTAAAGGACTGCACACCCCGGGACCACTGGTCCTTAAGGGGTTAAAGGAGTGGTAGACTATATTTTAATTAAAATCTATATGTTATAGGGCTTTTCCTGCTAAAGTAAAATAAAGGTACTTTCACTGCTGGCAGTTGTTTATTTTCAAATATATAACTGTGATAAAGCTATTTGTGATCACATTCTGTGGAATTAATTATACTGAATGACTCAACTCTCCCATAGAATGCAATATACAGGTTAACATTTAGGCCACTACAGTGGAGGGCACTGATGATATAAATAAATAAATAAAAGTATAAATATTGTTTAACCCTTTGGGTACAAGACAGGTATCCAGTGCCTCTTTGGCAGTCAAAGGGTTAAGCTGTCATAATGCTGTATAGATTCTTCTCCTAACAGTTGGACTACCCTTGGTTTTTTTTTCAGGGGAAAAAGCCCTAAAATATGGTCTCTTTCTTTTTTTTTTTTTACCTGCTTCTTTAACCCTTGGAGTGCCAGAGAATTATCTGAAGCATTGCAATGCAATGCTTTGGATACTTCTCTGACACCTAGAGGGTTAAAGCAATAATTATTTGGCAATTTTTTTTGTCTCCTTTGGTGCAGTTGGTTTTCTCCAGAATTGTTATAAACTGTTTTTGTGTGTGTTTTGTTGTGTGTTACACACTAGCTGCTTGATGTTCTACATTTGTTTTATGTTCCACAGGACAAATATAGATCCAATGTGAATCTTTAGCTTGCTTCATTTAATTAACAGTTTACTGAGGATTTTGTTGTTCTTGTTGTTTTTCCTTTTCCATTAACAAATACGCGTGTGTTGGGAGATATTCTATTACACCCTGGATGCTAAATGATTCTCCAATGTAGCAACCAGTGGGTTAAATCCTTAAAAAAAAAAAAATTACAGGTTCTAATGTCACGCATTTATACAGAGCTTCAACTGTTGCTAGGGATTCTGGAAAATAACCTGCAAATGAGAATGATGACCTTGAAGGCAGACAAAGGTAGACAGAGAGGCTAATTGACTCTGGAGCCCGTCCCTCCCTCTATATTTGGTGATTGGTGGGTGTACAAGTATCTTTAGTTTGATAGGTTGGAATAGGTCATTACTTACCTGGATTAATTTGGAAGGAGATCTTTCCTTCTCCTTCTTTTCTGTATTAAACGGTCTATCCCAGGT
This sequence comes from Rhinophrynus dorsalis, assembly GCA_037306005.1. Lineage (NCBI taxonomy): Eukaryota > Metazoa > Chordata > Amphibia > Anura > Rhinophrynidae > Rhinophrynus > Rhinophrynus dorsalis. The sequence goes on along the minus strand of CM074718.1, from coordinate 409,109,243 downwards.
TTTGTACCATCCCTTCTCGACCCGTCTCTGAGAGCTTCTCTTCTCTGTTTTCTGTTCTGAAAACCACTAAATATATGAACTGCACGTCACACAAAATGTATATATCCGCTATAAAATACTTGATAATGTCCTAAAAACGTGATTTCTCAGAGATGAAAACCCGTTTGTGGACATTCAATCGCAGACAATCCAATTGCAGACTGAACTGCATATAAGCAAGATGAAGAAGAGGATACAAAGCACCACTAAGGGTAGTAAGTTATTAAGTACATCACATTCCCCACCCTACAGTAATATTACAGTTTTCAGAGGCTATTTACTCACCTCCAAGAGCTTTTGGCATACATTGAAACAAGCCCCAGGCTGACTGATACTCCACACTCCCAGCAGTTGAACTTTTACACTGTAAAGCTTATTCCTCCAAAACGTGTACCTAATGTGACTGAGCATCTCTGGTCTTCTTTATCTCCCAGGAAAACAAAGAAATGCACAAATCTGCTTTTTTTTTTTTCTTTTGTCTTGTGAGATGAATCTCTTCTGCTTCACTCTTCATCTCATTTTCCCTGGCTATTAGTCGTTCTCTAGCCCCCTCTTCCCTCGCCAACTTCCAAGGGAAGGGGTGAAAATTTCCGCCTCAAACTGAAATCGGCAAAAAATGGCGCTTTCCGCTTGGCAAAAAACTTCCTGCAAAAATTGCAGATTTTCCACTTTTTTAGTATTTAATTTACCAAAGCCATAGTATAAAATGGGCATGAGGGTGCCTGTGTTGGTGGGATGTGGGAAAGAATCAGTTGAACAGGGGATGATTTATGGGGGGTTGTGTACTGTGGTTGGGGGGAAGTTAATAAAAAATAAATTCTAAATAAAATGAAAAAACAACCCATAAGATGTGGTATAAAAGGGGTCTGAGGAGGGTGTCTGTGTTAATGAATGAATCATTTGAACAGGGAATTTGTTTTGGGGGGGTTCTTGACTGCTTTTGGGGGACAGTTAATAATAAAAAAAATCAATAACCTAAAATAAGACATTTGTATGTAAGGTGATAGAGACAGGAACCCCCTGACATAAGTTGCCACTGGGGTGAACTGATACTTGACTTGATAGAGTATTTAGTACAGGATGATTTGTTAGATGTGTTAGAGGCCTTTGTAGGACTTAGACTTAAATTAGAGGCCCAAGCCTTGAACAAACATTGATTTGTAAGACTTAAGCTTGTTTGACACAAGCCCTAAGGAAACATTGATTTGTAGGACTTAGGCTTGTTAGAAACAAACCCCCCAAAAATTGTTTAATTTTTGTAGGACTAGTTTTTTTTTTTTTTTTTTCTTTTCAAAAGAAAAGAGAAAAAAATAAAAATGCCATACTGGCCTAATGCCAGCAGGTCATGTTGGCTAGTGGCCACTGTCAAATGACCTCCTGAGTTGCAACTGCTGTTCCTACTGCTGCTGCAGAGTTGTTTAAGCAGCATGATGATTAGGCAGGTGAAAGGGAATGGGATCAACAATAGCAGTAACATGGAAGATGGATGATGAAGGTTCCACTTGCCACGACTGGCTCCAGTGATGTGCCTGAGGCAGTAGCAGCACAATAAGTAGCCCCAGTCTATGTGGAGAAAAGAAGTTGGCCATTAAATCTTCACCTGCCCTTCCTCCAAAATCATGGGTGCTTATTAGAATATATATTTTTCCCTTGAGAACAAGAACTGTGGCTTCCTTCAGCAACTGCAATGTGCACATTGTGTGGGTGGTAAATAACATCTGGGGGCACAACTGTATCCAAACACCATGACACCCGAAACAAAGTACTGCCGCTGTCACTGTACCCCTTTTCCAGACCCTGCTAAGGACACATGACAGCTTGCTGACAGTTTAATAGTACCGATGAACCCTCCCTGCCACTATCTTAGCATATTCTGCAGGATGAAATCTCCTCAGATGCCACCTGATGACCTGGTATCGATTCTCCTCCACCACACTGGCATATTTGGTCTGTGCACCACACAGTGTGCAACAGGTAGAGATAAACTGCCATATCCTAACATCAAAAGAGTGGCTATCATTTGACGGGGGAGGTAAAGATGAACAAGGTGGACTGGCAGGAGATGTACTTGTTACCCTAGAGGAAGAAGGTGATGTTGATGGTGAGCTAGTTGTTTCGATCGTCATGGAACTTCCATTGTCTGTCTGGGTTCCTTTATTTTTCCTCTTCTTTGATCTCCACCTTTCTGGAGAGTCAGGGGGTACAGTAACAGCGGTGCTAGATTTCTGTAATGGGTGTTTGACTTTAACATGTTTGACATAAATGTCATGGTGTCTGTGTTTGATGTGTGCTATCAGGGAGCTTGTGCCAAGATGTGTTCCCTCCTTTCCCCTTCTCACTAACTTTTGACAAATTTTGCACTGTACCATTGTTGATGGTGACTGCACTGTGCCTGCCGGAAGAGAACAATAGTCCCACACCCATGACTTCTGGGGGGGGAGGGATAGGGAACAGGTGGAGAAGAATGGCCTCTTTCTTCTTCTCCTCCACATTCCCCTTCACTTTTTGTGGCAGCGGATAATGTTGCTGCTACTTCATCAGATTTAGCACTGCAACTAGGAACAGGAGTATTGCTGATGCTGGCAAGTGGAACTTGTCCTAGTCCCGCATCACTTGTTGACCCCATTCCCACTGTGTCCATGGTGGTCTGTGGCATACTAGCTTGCCCCTCAGCATCCTGCTGCCCTTGCATCTCAGCAGCAGCAGCAGAAGTTAAAGCAGTTGCAATTTCTGCAAATTCCAAAAGCTGATTGCTAGTGGTAGTAGTGATGCCCATCCTCATTCCTGTCTCCCATTCCTTCTAAGTTTCTGATAAAAAGGCCATCCATGTCTCTTCCACCCCAGCTTCTCCCACATCACCACCACCACCACTAGTCCCTACGTGCTGCTGCTCCATTATAGGCATCTCGCTGATGCTTGGAGGAGGGTCCTCTGCTGTCACACTTGGCATCATTTTCTCCCCCCCCCCACACACACTTCGAGTACTACAAGAAACACTAGCAGCAGGCAAAGTATTGGTGGCAGCAGGTTCAGCACTTGCATCAGGTACAACACTAGTGGCAGCACATCTGGCAGCAGGTACAACACTAGTGGCTGTAGGTGCAGCAATGGTGGCACTGGCAGCAGGGGCAGCACGTCTTACAGCAGGCACAGGCAGCTGACCTGTCCTGCTCTCACTAGTACTACCCTTTTCTCCCTTCCTGCCCATTCCCTCTTCTCCCTCCCTTCCCATTAAATTCCCAAGATCCCTTGGGGTGATTTAGGGGGACTGGACAGCATTGGTTCAGTACTGCTAGTCACTTCCTCCTTCTCCTCAGATTTTGTGGACACACAAGGGTCCTTCCAGCTCCTCCATTGATTATTTTTCACCCTGCTCATAGTGATAGCAGTCACTATGAGCCTTTCCTGCATCAGTTTTTGCAAAATATCACAGCAGAACAGCACAGCACGTCTGTAGCTGCTTCTATTGTGTCTGCCTTTGCGAAAACGACACCTTTTTATAGCGAAAGTGCAAAAACAATGTAAATCAATGGGCGGAAACTTTATAGCCATTGAAAAAATGGAGAAAAATTTTGGCCAATGGGCGAAAGATGCAAAAATTTTAATTGCTAGTTTTAAATCGGATTTTCCTGTGAAAAAGCGGATAACAACGTGTTTTTCGTTACATTTCCTGTGGGAACACGGCGACAAGTTTCGCCCATCCCTATGCCAGTCCCAATCAGCCCAGTGCGACTGAAGAGGATATTGGTATATTGTGGAGTCCCGGCAAGCAAACAGGGAGATTCCCTGGAGGTTCCAATGCAGGAAGGTTGGAACCCTTTAGTGCTGTGGGTGAGGTAGGCCACACGTGGGTTATTCCAGACCTCCTAAGATTGTCCCTGGGGAAAGGGCATCAGCTGCCAAGAGCAGGGGAATGGCTTCCCTCAAAAAGTCCCTCATCGGGTGGTAGTAGGTGCTGTTTTCCACATTCTGCCTCAAGAGTTTCTATCAGTATGGCCATCTCAGATGGGAGGGGGGCTAAGAGCACTTGCAACTGTGCAAGGGAGGGCACTGCTGTCATTTCTTTTCAGTCATCTCCACTAAGCTGCTTTGAGGGCTCTGGTGGAGGTGTAGGAACTGTTGAATGGTGGGCCATTTACCTTTCCACCCTTAGAGTTTTTTCTTTGTGAGTGGTCCCTGTCACAGAAGGATTTTTGGATAACCTTCCGATGGGTCTGCGAAAGTAGACTTACAGTAGGGAATGGTGAGAGGTGTAGCCAAAGGGACTTTATTTCCAAAAACACATATATTGCTCACTTTAAAACAACAGAGATAAGATACAGCCATAGTTTGTAACTTGGGCAATGATGAATAATCCCTCTCTGATGTTACAACACATGCACACATACTTGTAATTATCAGGTAAAAACTGTATACATCAACTATGCACACAGTAATCAATGGGAAAGGGAGTACAGTTGCCACAGAGAAACAATGTGATCAGATTAGAGGCATGGTTATGCAATCACTGTCTTTATTGAGACAGGCGTTTTGCTCTTCTCTAAAGGGGCAATGAATAAACTGACTCCTAGCTGTCTCTCCATGACTCCTTCATCCCATTGTTTATTGTACCATTAAGTCTAATTATTCTTAGAAGTAGATCTTCACTGATTGTGCCCTTTGTTTCCTCCTTTCCCCACTTCCCAGTGATTGCCCTCTGCTGGCCCTGCCCTCCTGATCAGCTTTGTCACAAGGTCCTAATTCCTGGAGCTACTCCACCGCCTTTCATCCATGGGCAATGTATACTGTACCCTTGCAATACAAGAAAATGTCTATGGGATGTAGCCTAGGACGACAAAAGTCCCATTATGAACCCAGCCCTAACTGAGACAAATCCATAGGGTCTCTCAGTGGGTTATAAGCCAAAGTCCAGAGCATGAGGCTAGGAGAAGTAATGTGAAAGTCCTATGTCCACACAGTCCAGTTCTTAGCATGTCACTTACTTCTGGTGATATTTCAGGGGCACAAAGGGAAAGAATAGCCTTTAGTTGCATGGCTAGACTTTAATCTTGGGCCCTGTGGGTCTGCAGTATTATCCATGGTTGGGAACTGGGGGAGCCAAAGACCTTCCAGCACAGTCCCCACAAAAGAGGTAAGATCTGATGAATGAATCTAAACTTATCTTAACCCTTTGAGTGCCAGAGTGGTACGCAACGCAGTGTGCTGCATTCCACTGTGGCACTCAGAGGGTTAAGGGTGTGTCAGCAAATGATGATGGTGATATTGACAGCAGTCTCTGTAGGGTGTTTCACCTTCTTTGATGAAACAGGCTGGCAAGTTTAGTGGGTCAGAGGACCATGATAGCAAAAACAGATATAGAAGCTGAGTTCTGATTGCTTACAGTTCTCCAAGGTCCCATGCATCTCCTGGGTTGCTACTTTGAACGGAACTCTTATGTTGACAGGTGTTTACTGATGGGATGTTCCATTTCCTGACCTTACCTTGAAGCATTCAGAACTCTTCTTGAGCGGGTTGTCTGGTCTGAAACGGATTTGTTATGTGATCAATTAGTTTGACAATATTCTCTGTATTGGGTCATCAGACACTAATCTATGTATCTTATTGAGAGGCTAGCCAAACCACTTGGGATCCCTCTAGTTCCTGGTAAAACTGACAACTCTTAGATGGTAATAGTTTTTGGGTATTACAATTGATTCCTGTAATATGGTATATCACTGTCAAGTAGACAAGCAAAAAGATTTGTGACAGGTGATGCACACCATGCTCCAAGCTAAAAAGGTATACTCTGGCAACTGCAGTCTGTGTTGGGGAGAGTTAAACTTTGCTTGTTGGATTTTTCCAATGCAGATAATCTTTTATAAGATGCTCTTCATTTCAGTGGCTGGGGTCAGGGAGCCCCATCATTTATATTCTGCTGAATAACAAGCAAAGTGTAATAATAGGACTTTCTGGCTATCCATCCCCATCATCTAATATGCAATTGATTTGTTTTTGGATGTAGCGTGGACACAGGGTCTTGGGCTTATTTCACTGGGAGGAAGTGTGCAGAGCTGTGACCTGCATCTTAGTCTGAGTCAGGTTTGACAAAAAATATGGTGTTTCTTGAGCTGTTTCTCATCATTGTGGCTGTTGAGTTTTGGGGTGTTTTTATTCGAAACAGCTCTGTTATATTTAATTTCAGCAATAGGAGAGTGGTTCAGGCAATTTCAACCTTGTCATTTAATTAATTGCCTATTGTCCAGCTGTTATGGTATTTGATTTTGTCCTGTTTGAATCACAATATGTGGTTTAGGGTTAAACATTTTCTGGATGTGTAATTGCTGATTCTTTATCTCCTTTTCAGTGGGATTGTTCAGGTTTCTGACTCCAGACGCAATGGGGGAGTGGGGAGAAGGGTTTGGAAGGTCTGTGGAAGCTAGGGTTCAATATACATGTATGATAGTTTGCAATTCTTTAGCCATACAGCAGTGAATGGGGGGTTTGGTTTCAGATGTTGTCACAGGTTGGTGGTTGTCTGATTGTGACAACATGGATCGCTTGCTATGTTATTTGTCTAGGTTGAATGAGTAGGGGCTACCACCAGCTGTAGTATCTAGAATTATTTTTTTCCTAAGTTATGGGGTTTAGGGATATCACCAAGTTATTTGTCATCAAGTTACTGCTGAGAGAACTTCATAGGGTGGTATCATCTGTGGCCTATAGAAGACTGTGTCTTAATGTTTTGAATGGCCTTTTTCTGCAGCTTCTATCTTACTTCAGCTATGATCTGCTTTATTTCAGGCTGATTTTTTCTTTAGATTTTATGACCTTGTATAGCTAGGGGGACTGGTTAGCAAGAGTACAAAGTGGGGAAGATTCAATGTGGGGTTCTTAGGATACATGAAGGGATGGTTGAATTTTTGATCAGAAGGTCAAAGATGCATAGGTAGGGCATGGGGACAGAATTTCATTGTACGCATTTGTTGCTTTGCTATCTGTCTTTTGTTGTTGGGGCTTTGTTGCTGATTGATCTGGGGCTCCAGGTCCCTGGATGTTGCATGAGTAAAGCTACTTTCTTTCTTCGTTTCAATTTACCACTGTCTTTTGTAGCTTGTTCAGGAATTGGGTTTGGATACCCAACTGTACAACTCACATAATTTCTGGATTGGAGCAGCAACAGAATCTCCTACCTAGATGGAGGCTAGGGAAGGACAGTATTAGGTGTATTGGGATAAACAAGAAGTAGAATGGATGGTGGGTGTGCCCATTGTTCTAGAAGTTGTGGTTGGTGGGGTGCATGCAGTTATCGGTTACTTTTTAAGGCTACAATATCTAGTCGACAGACTTCTAGGTAGACAAATTAGCAAGTAAAATGGTTAATGTATGTTTATGGTTCCCACTGGATCTAGGGATATCTGCGTTATATTGCAAAGAGAGGAGGAGTTGGGGAGGTTGTTAGCATTTGGTGGGGTAAAAAACTTACAGAGCAGTCAGTTTTGACCTCCCATCATGATCATTGTGTGCCTTCAGGCATTTTGTGATCTTTAACCCATGACATGCCAGGACTGTCACTGGTCCCTAAAGGACTGAAATCTGTGACGGTCCTGGCACGTGCTTCAACATTAAAGGGATAGTAATACTTCATTTTATCTTTATTTTATTTTGTAGGCATTAAAAAAACATGAAGAACGATATAAGTTTTATTTCTCAAACCTTTATGGTTTGAGAGAGATTCACAAGCAAAGTTTCCTCCTCACTGACGTTACCTCTCTAGCTGTCAGATTTGGATTTTGGTCTGCAAACCGGCCGCGGCTCTACAGCAGAGCCGAGATCGCCAGATAAAAGTACTTCACTGAAATGGTAACAAGCACACTTTGTAGTCCATTCCAATGAACTAGTTATTTGTATATGTTGCAATCTCGCCTCTATTGAAGAGCCGCCGGCTGGTCTGCAGATCGGATTCAAAATCTGACAGCCTGATGGCAGACTTGACCGATTTGGTCAGTGAGGGGAAACTTTGCTTGTGAATATCTCTTAAGCCATAAAGGTTTGAGAGATAAGACTTACATCATTCTTCATGTTTTTTTAATGCCTACAAAATAAAAGATAAAACGAAGTATTACTATCCCTTAAAGAAATGACCTTGCACCATTGCTTTCACTATAGTAACTTTAGCTTCATGCCTCAAAATGATATATATATGTGTGAGTTTGGAGACCTTTGTGAGAAACTATAATTTAGTTTCATTTCAGTCTTCTCGGTGGGAATCTCGCATGCTTTAAAGAGAACTAACACCACCTGATAATAAGGCCACTTACAACTATGATCAGAACATTCTATGACCTTTATGAATTTTGTCATATATGTATGTTAACCCTTTGAGTGCCAGAGAGGTATCCAACGCAATGCATTGGATACCTCTCTGGCACTCAAAGGGTTAAAGAGAAATTTTTCCTCAGTCAAGGCAGACACGGCCATTTCTAACATTACCACAGGACTTCAGACAGTGCTCAGTGCAGCTAATAATCTTAAAGGGATAGAAATGTTTCACAAAAAAAATCAGCTCCGATTAATCTTCATATTTGGGCCATGGAGCATGTTATTTCAATACCGTCCAAGTTGTAGTTCAAGTAATAACAGTCTACTGATGTAACACTGCTCACCTAAGAGCAGCAAGACTGTTTGGATGGATCGCAGAGAGGGACAATCTTTAGTAAGCATAAGGGAAAAACCTGAAAAAACCTGTCAAGGGGGGCAGGGTTTTCCTTATGCTCACAGTAAGAAGATTGTCCCTTGCTGTGAGCTGTCTGGTCCTGAGGAGAGGTGGCTTACACTAGGTAAAAGGTGTGGGAGGGGGACACTTTATCATTCAGTTACTACTGAACTACAACTATGACAGTATTGCAGTAACACTCTCCATGGCCCAAATACTATGAAGATTAATTGGAGCTGCTGTTTTTGTGAAACATTACTATCCCTTTAATCCTTTAAGCACCAGAGGGTTGTACAACATATTGCTTTGCAATGTGTTATGCTCTCCTGTGGTCCTTAACCTCTTAAGGACCGGCCGCGCACGCACGCAGGTGTCACTTAAGGACCAAGTAGCATTTTTTTTTTGTTGTTGATTCTGGTTCCGGACTCCCCAAATGGCGTGCAGCCGCGGGGGGAGGCCGGAATTCCATGACGATCATAGTACGTCATGGGTCGTTAAGTCAGATCTACCCATGAAGTACTATGACCGTCATGGGTCGTTAAAGGGATAGTAATACTTGAAAATAAGTTTCTTTTATATTGCAGCCATTAAAAAAACATGAAAAATGATATAAGTCTTATCTCCCAAACCTTTTGGTTTGGGAGATATTCAGAAGTAAAGTTTCCCCTGGAGTGACGTCATTGCTCCACCCTTCAGATTTGGAATCCGGTCCCGGTACCGGCTGTGCCTCTCCAGAAGTGCTGAGATCACCATCTTTAAAAAGAATTTCTTAATTGGAATGGTCTACAAACTGTGCTTTCAAGCCAGGCACACTTTGTAGATAGTTCCAATTAAGTAGTTCTTTTCAAAGAATCTTGGCATTGCTAAAGAGCTGCCGGTTGCTCTGTGGACCGAATTCCAAATCTGTCCACTAGATGGCAGATTTGGCTGAAACAGCCAGGAGAAGAGAATTTTACTATATTTTACATGTGAATATCTCCCACACCATAAAGGTTTGGGAGATAAGACTTATATAATTTATCATGTTTTTTTAAGGGCTACAATATAAAATACAATTATTTTCAAGTATTACTATCCCTTTAAGGGGTTAATGGATTAAGTAGGGTCATGCACTCTGCCTGCTTCAGTTTTAAAATACTGCCAGCAACTGTTACATCCACTTACATGGACATGACATCCAGGACTGACCTGAAGATATCTCTTAAATAAAAACATAAGGGCAGAATTCTTAGGGTCAATTAGGATTTTCTAGCCATAGTAGTATTATTATTGCTAAAACAATAATATTCATTGATGAGCAATGCCTTGCTTACCCCTCTGGCACTCAGTGGGTTAACCCTACATCACAGAGAAGAAGTGTAGACTGTTGTCCATGAAGTGCAGCTATGTTTTTTATTTTCATACTAGTGTAAAAGCCAGTGCACACTGGCCAAGGTCCGGTGAGTTAAAGAGCCCCAGTCCTGCTCTACGTACTGCCACCGCCTCACTGGTGCCGCCCATGATGCAGTCATGCGCTGTAGAGACTGCCTAAACACACAGAATGCTCCCAGCATTCCTACGCCTCCCAGCATTCTGTGCGTTCCGGCAGTCTCTACTGCTCATGACTGCACTGGACAAACATTCTGGCCTTTTATATTATAGGATAAATAATGCTCTGTTTCAGTTTTCAAATTTTTTTTTTTCCAAACAGAGATGTTAAAAAAAAATTCACTGCTGATTTCTCAACTTTTTTTGCAGTATTTTAAATTGTTTATTTAACCCTTTAAGAATGAATTGCACGCTTCACTGGTCCTTAAAAGGGGTTAAGAAAATAGATACTCCAGTGTTAGTTTTAGAATGTAAAACAATTCTGAAATGTTAAGTCACTTGGAAACTTTCCAGAAACCACTTCTGTGCCAATAACAGAAAATGAAGTAGTCATTTAGCATATAAGGAATATTGTTCTATGTGGACATATAGAATGTTCTTTATCTGTTACACGAAGGAACTACTATTGAAAGACGTTAGTAGCAAATGCTGTTAACCTTTAATGTAAACCAGTTATGACCTAGATTCCATTGCAGTTTATAAGTGTTATCACTGATTTTATCTGACAGATTCTCTGAAGTCCAAGAAGAAATTGTAGACACCATTGATTAATTACGTAACTGCAGAATAATCTGTGCCTTTATTTTGTATGCATCACCCCACATACCAATTTGTACATTCATATAATGTTGTGAAAGTAAACATAGAAAAACATATTTTATTGATATTAAAAATAAAAACTGAAACTGAGGAATCCCAAGTATAAAATAGTAGCTTATTCATCAGCTCCTGTGCACTGGGGAAAGAGGACTTAAAGTACAAAGATTTGTAATAGAGTAATTTTGTATAAAAAGATGAGCTTACTCCACAGAGAACATTTAGATGAAATATGGACAAAAGTTGCTTGTGAGGCAAAAGTGTGGAATGCTGTTTATTATAACCTTTGATTTAAAGGGATAGCAATGTTTCAAAATAAAAGCAGCTCTAATTAATGTTCATAGTATTTGGGCCATAGATAGTGTTATTTCAGTACTGTCCGAGTTGTAGTTCAAGAGTAATTGAATGATAAAGTATCCCCTCCCACCCCTTTTACCTAGTGTAAGCCACCTCCTCTCATATGTGGAATCTGGTCTTAAGACCAGACAGCTCACAGCAAGGGACAGTATTCTTACTGTGAGAACAATGAAAACCCTGCCCCCCTTGGCAGTTTTTTTTTTTTCATGTTTTTCAATTATGCTTATTGAAGACTGTCCCTCTCTGCAAACCATCTGGACACCACCTTTCTGTTCTGAGGGGAGCAGTGTTACACTAGGTAAAAGGGGCAGGAGGGGGATATTTTATCATTCAATTACTCTTGAACTACAACTCTGACAGTATTGAAATGGCACTCTCCATGGCCCAAATACTATGAAGATTAATTGGAGCTGCTTTGATTTTGAAACATTACTATCCCTTTAAAAGTCCACTATCTTCACATAGTTGCCTTATTGGCAAATCCACCTCTAGGCTGCATTGTGAGTCGTGTTGCACCAACAGTGGAGAGGAAATGAGCTCTCAAGGGAGACCCAGGTGCTCCACCATTGCATGAGTGGTTCATAGAGATGGTTTTTCAAAAGCCTAACATAGTGAGTTTGTGGCAGCCGTGTATGAAATCCAGAAGTTTGTGGCTGAGAGCCAGATTTACAGGTTGTTTCATCAGAGAAGGTCAGTATCCTGACACCCCTCTCCCAATGGCTGATAGGAGCAATTTTGGAGAAGTAGTCCCAGACTTTTTTCATGATGTATGCACCCACAAAGCATACTTGGTAAAATGTGATAATTGCTTTTTAAGCAAGAAGCACAAATATGTCTTCTGGACTCCTACTATGGTAAATATACACATATTAGGCCTTCTGGAAAACATGATATTAGCCACACTCTATTATTATAGTGCCCCTTTAAATGCAGACTGCTTGATGGTCTGTCATGTCAGGGAATATGGTGGCATTATGATTGAGAAAGGTTACTCCAGAAGTGAATATCCATTCTTTAAGCATGGTTTCTGATTTCAGCTTGTGTTATTAATTTTTTAATACAGAGCTGTAGGGTAAATCAAATACAGTGACAACGGTGTGATTGCTTTCCCTGAGTTATGATTTCTAGGTCATTGTAAATCACCAGGTATTTACCATGTTTTAAAAAATGAAATTGGGTTGTGTTAAATCTTTAAAATAAAAATTTAAATATGTATTTTACCTGATTTAGGAGAGGTGAAGACTGTAGAATTTGAACAGTGTGGACCAGAATCCTTTCAGTATAAAATGATATTTGCTATGGGATTCAAGGTGACCTTATGGCCCAGCCATTTTTTGTTGGAGTTGTAGGAACAAATATACATATCATCCTATTCAGCCATTGTTGATCCACCGGAGGATGAAGGCCTCCTCAGTAAGTTTCCAACAAGTTCGGTGTTATGCTTTTTGTTGCCTCTGTATGTCAACAAATTTGGTAATTTCCTCTACAATTCTTGTATTTCGTCTTCTTCATGGGCGATTATTATCGAGTGGAATCCAATACAAATTTAATTTGGTCCATCTACCATCAGGTCTTCTTGCCTAGTGGCCTGCCCATTTCCATTGTACGTGCTTTAGTGATGTCAAATCCATGCACATGTTTCTTGTTATATTCATAATTTGACATTCCATACTTCTCTGTGTGACCTTTCATTTTTGTATAGCTTTGGCATTGTGTCCATGTTTCACAGCCATATGTAAGAACTGGGAGGACACACTGGTCAAAAATCTTTTGCTTGAGGAAGAGTGGTACATTTTCTTAAAGACGGTATTACTAAGTTTTCCAAATGCTTTCCATTCCAATTGTAACTGTCGCTCAATTTACATCTGTTGGCATTTCCTGTACAAGTTAAACAAGGATTTAAAGGAATAGTAATATTTGTTTTCTGTAAACTTTAATTTTGTAGGTATGAACTAAATAAAGCAAAACATCAAAGTCTTTTTGCTATAACTTTCATTCTTGGATTTTGGTCCTGGGACCAGACAACTCGCATGGAGAGTCAAAATAGCACTGCATATACAGCAAATCTTCATGACAACAGTCTACTGCCTCAAACCAGGCACGCTTTTTAGACCGTTGTCTAATTTGCTGTGTATGCACTCCTCTTTCAGTTCTCCAGACGAGCAGTCTGGTCCACTGACCAGAATCCGAGTTTGTCAGTTAGAGTGCTGACATGGCTAAAAGGGGCAGGAGGGGTAAACTTTCGATCCAGATTACACTAAGAGTATGAAAGTTATAGCAAAAAAACACTACAAACTATTACTATCCCTTTAATTAAAGATTTTAACTCTGTTATAGAAGTCTAATTCGTTGCACCTACTTGAATTTTGCTAATCTGAAGCAGTCTTACATTTCACTTAATGTAAAATCTCAGGTATAATTAAACCCAAGATTTTTGGGGAAAACAGAAGTGCCTATGTATAATAAGCACCCTTGTTTTCCTTCCCTCTACATACTAAAAAATTTAGTTTCTTGTCTGCTTACCTGACTCCACCCATCTCAATATGATCCCACCTTCCCCTCCCTCTACTTACCCCTACAGAGACATCTTGGATATCCATGTGAGGACCTGTGTTGGTTCAAGATACTGCAAGTGCCCCTGAGCACGCTGCACAAATGTCCTAGATGCCTCCGGAGGGTGTGAATAGGGGGAGGGGAAGATGGGAGCATATTGAGATGAAGGGAGGAGTGGAGAAGACTTGAGGATATATATATATATTTTTTTTCTCTCATGCATAATACCACCCCCAACATCACATAAGGGAAAAAGGGGCAAAACTGTGAGTATTTATTATATGTGAGATTTTACAGTACTTAAAGTGCATACTCTATTTCTGGGCACCTATGGGACATATGGTTTACGTAAGTTGCATGAAACATGACTACTGGGTTGCATTGTATCCCCGAGTCCCCCTAAAACAAGAATGTGCAATGTGAATCCCACCAGCTGCTGCCACACTACAACTACCATCGAGGGCAGCAGCAGGAGCTCACATTGCATACCACTGCCCTAAAACACCTCAACAATATGCCTGCAATAGATACCATTAACTCAAATGGAGTCTGTTACTGTCTTGACAATAAAGGTATGTGAATGCAGCTTTCTGCAAATTTTGTGCAGTGATGTTCAGGAAGTCACTGCATGCAGTAGGTGCACTATGGCCTTCAAGGCACTGTGTAAAAGTTCATGAGACCTATTAAAGTGATGCAGTGCACATCAAAATGTTTAATTGCTGTGGACCTTGCATAAATATCAAACGAACATGTCTGTTTTGAACTCTGCCACTTACCCAGAAGTGGTCCTTGCAATCCACTCATCGGGGAAATTAATTTGCGGCTCAGTCTCCATGTGAACATAGCGTAAGTCTGGAGAGTTTATTGAATGCTGCTATGATTCTGTTACTGTAGATGTGTTTTTGCTGGTTGGCTCAGAGTTCTTTTATTGAGCTCTTCTGTGTTCTTATAAATCTCTCATCTTTCTGTAACTTTCTGTGTAAAGCACACCATCATTTCTGTCTGCATTGACTTGTTACAGAATTCAGGTCCAACGATCTACACAGTTAGGTATATTAACCATTATGCTGGCCAGATGGTAAGTGGCAGTAACATTACAGGATATTGATGATACATACTGCAGGTGAAGGGTTAACGCTTGGTATAAAAACTTCCACACTAACAAATGGGGAAGAAAAAATGCTTCAGGGCACTATTTAGTGACTCCATCAGTCATGGTTTGGCTTCTTTCTGTAAGACATTTCTTTTCAGTGTGTTTTTAGTGACTCATTGTATTCATGATCAGAAGTGGGCAAAGAAAAACAAAACAAATACACTCAAAGGTCAGTTTTTATTTCTTATTTGACTGCTTGGTTTAGATTAGAGTGCAAGTGGTCCTTCAGAAGGGTATGGAACAAAGGCTTTGCTTTCATAGTAGATAACAAAGTAGTGGGAGTTTGCAGAATGGAGTCTTATGGAACAGTAGTGAGTACAGGGTCCTAGAGAAACTACCTTATAGGTCCTGTTTTGCATACCATAAGTAACATTGTATTCTGCAAAATATAAAATATTCTTCAATTAAAGGTTTTATCGTCAAAGGCAAAAAAATCCCCAAATCCTTTTCGTTTACACAAATTACAAAGTTCATACTCAAACAGCAAATTCTGGGTTAACATTATAAGAACATTAACCCTTCGTAATTTTCATACATCTTATTTACCCTACTGGCACTCAGACTTAATTGATTAGAAACATTTGCATTTCAGTTTAGGAATTTGCTGTGCACAAGTCTTTCATTTAAATCCCCCCTCCCCCCTAGTCATAACACTTACCTTGATGTCGGAGGTCCATAAGATCAATCTGTGTGAAATTTGTTCAGTAGATTTTGCTTTAGGTTTGGTTTAAAGGCATAGTGATACTTAAAATGTAAAGAAATATATATTGTAGTGTTTATCTCCCCCTGAGTAAAACAAGGGAACTCCCACTGCTGAAAGTTGTTTTATTTAAAAGTTATTACAGCTCAGACTGTATTTTTTTAGGCGCAGTATTTCAGTGGCCTGAAATTGTGCAGTGGCGCTGTTGTTACACCATCTTATGGACAGCTCTGGTCAGTTGACCATAAATTTCCATAGGATGGTGTAGCAACAGTGCCACTGCACAATTTCAGGCCACTGAAATATTGCACCTAAAAAATAAAATCAGGTTTGAGCTGTAATAACTTTTGGATAAAACACCTTTCATCAGTGGAAGTACCCTTGTTTTACTCAGGGGGATATATACTACAATGTATATTTTTTCGTATATTATTTATTTCTATCCCTTTAAGACATGTGATGGCATGCAGATTAACCAGGAAAACTTCTATTTTACTTTAAACTAGTTTAAGAGCCCATGTACCCGGGCCACAGTGCCACCCAGCAACTGTACCGCGGCTGATAACGGAACAGGGCCCTCCGGAATCATACCGTAGTCCTCTCTACACACCAAGGGTGATTAGGTATATTTATTTAAAATACACATGGTTTGTTGGTCCTGGTGATATGACCTGGAATCCAAAATGTCAGTCAAATTCCTAGTTTTAGGAAAATGTTTTAAGAATTTGAAAAACAGCATTTAACACAAACCTGTCATTCAACTTTAACTGACAGCACTACTATACTATACATGCAATCATTAGCCTTTTTGTTAGTGTAAATATATAGGTAGGTTTTATGTACACTGCATATTATTTACCTTTTATTTAGGGGGGGCACCTCATCCTCTCTTAGTGTGTACACTTGCTTTGCAATGTGTTACACAAACCTCTAACATTCAAAAGGTTCATTGGTTGTATTTCTGTGTAATTACTTTGCACACTAATTTGACAATGCAAATGGATTTAAAGATGCATTGTTTGTAACCAGCACTGCATATTGTCTGTTTGTTCAGGCCCTATAGATGAGGTTGTACATGGCATGATGGAATGCGTGCATTTCCCAAAATGAAGCAGAGGAATCTACACACCTACCACTTCTAGGACAGACCTCTGTAATTATACTAAGTAATGTGGAAGTAAATAACATGAACATCAAAGGTGTGTCACAACAGACCATAAATTCCTCTACACCATAATATCTGAAGTTCATAAATAAAAAGTTGCTATGCAAGGCATCCTGCTATGGAACATGAGCAGAAACAAAAAGGGTAAATGTATGCGAATGTACTAGATTAGCAAAGGTTAATTCTCTTGAAGAATCATGTCTTTGCTTCTTTGGTAATCTGTGGTCTTGCACAAATCATTTTGGGAGAAATGTTTTCACCCCCTTAAAGAGTTAACAAAAGGGGGATGTATGCAACCAAAATGCTGAAAGTATCAACGAGGCTCATGCCACTTGTTCTACTGGCGTGTTTCCAGAACATTGTTGGTATATTCGTTTGTGGGAGTAACCAGCTCACAACCACTTGGAAACAATCATGGTCCAGCCAAATGTAGAAAAACATTGGGTGGCAGGTGTTTACAACAAAGTTTTTCTTAAAATTTCATAACAAAGAAAGGCAATCAAATATTGGCACAATTAAAGGGGAACTACCACCCCACACAATGTTTATCTTCCCTAAGTCCCCATCTAGCGACTAGCTGCTTAGTAGCGCTAATCACCAGAATAATTACCTTATTTAATAGATTTCTCCTCTCTTCCATGGGTGACAGGCAGGACGTAGAGAAGACATCTTGCCATTGTGACGTCCGCGTGCCCAGAAACTGGGTCGGCTTGGAGAGGACTTTTTTACCATTCATTGATCCCTTAGCGGAAACATTCCTGCCCGGGGAACACAGACATAGGCTTTTGCCCACACACCCGATTTATACCGGCGGTTTTGTCCACCTGGGATCACTCAGTTCGGAAAGAAGCTATTGCCTCCCTACCTTTGCCCTTCACTAAGCTATTTCTGCATAGGCCCACCCCCCTCTGTCTTCAATCATCCCAATTCCTGTGTTTTTCCACGGATTTGACCACTTGCAATAGCAACTCTCCCTCCCTCCTGGCAACATATGGACATACATTCAAATTAAGCACTTCCTAACCAACCCAAAAATTTCTGAATGCTTCACTTGTCCCCTCTCACCATTTGAATGTCTCCTCCTGCCTGTCGCACGATCTCAACCCCAACTCCTGAGTTGAATCTATACCATCTTGTCACACTCCTCTACACCACCCAAACCGCCCTACGCAATTGCATGGGAAAAAGAACTTGGTGCCACCTTGACTATACTGGATTGGAAGTTAATTTGGAAACATACCTTTCACTCCTCGATATCTACACATTATATAGAAATTAACTTTAAACTTCTATCCAGGTGGTATTACACTCCTTCCAGATCCAAAACTTTGCTGGAGGTGTTCCTCATCGGAGGGCACGTTCCTACACATCTGGTGGACTTGCCCGTTACTTTGATCCTTCTGGGATACATGTCTTTCTCATATTGAACTACTTTTGCATTGCTCTAGTGCGGGACTCCTGACACATACTATTGTTCCATGACTTACCTAACATTTCTCCTCAGAAAAAGACATTTCTCCTCATGCTGTTGAATGCAGCTAAAGCCCTCATTCCTCTGGGATGGTGCTCCTCGCTACCCCCCTCGCTCAAGGCCTGGATTGATAAAGTTGAGGGCCAGTTTTTACTCACTAAGATGTCATGGTTGTACAGAAAGAGAGACCCTACACCTGTGGTGCAACTTATGAAAACTTGGTTTGCTCATCACAACGTATTGTGTTGGTTTCCTAGTTGCCGGTGCGTGTTACTCTGCCCTCCCCCACCATCCTACCCTTCCTCTCCCTGTGTACCCCACCTTCACTTCTTCTCCTCCTTCCCCACTCTTCTTTTCTCTCTTCTATCTCTCCTCTCCTTATCTGCCTAAAATCCTCTCTTGGCTAGCCTTACCCCACACGAGCTTTAGACAGGGACTCCTAAGTCTTTTTGCATGGTATACAGACTAATTGTTACTTTTGTCAGAGAATCTTATTTTATCTTCTGTGTATGATTTGCTGTTTACATTGTCACATTTTGAATCCTGTAACTTCCGAGCTCATCTGTCTTATACACATGTCAATTTTATGCTGGCTGAATAAAAACTTAGTTATAAATGTGAAATAAACTCACATCCCACATTTTGTCCACCCCTCTACTCATTAGAAGATGTCACAATTCTTCAGTAGGTGGCTGCTAAGCCACACCCTCATAGGAGATGGGCTCAGTGGTTGTCTACTAGATGTATAAACACATGGTCCAGAAATATAAATGCAGAAAAGGACTTAGACAAAATATGCATGAGACTTTTGAATACTCTTGATAGATGTTCAGATGGTACAGAGTAGGCTAACAATGTGCAGGAGAAACATCGGTACTGCCACACAGATCACTTGTGACCATCATGTGGCATACAGGCAACATCACTGCCTGTCCATGCCCCACAGCATCTCTCGCTCAGGTACTTCTGCTGTATTATTTGATGATATTGCTGCCTAGTGTACAGGAAACACTTAGATGTGTTTATATTGTAATTCAATAAAAACTTTGTTTTAAACACTTGAAAATGTTGGCAGTCCAACCAACTGTACTAGAAAAGTGGATGCTAAGCAGGAGTGGATTTGTTGCTCCTGTAAGTGATTAAACTGGTGGTGTTCTGGAAACACAACATTCAAACAAATGGGTTGAGTCTCAATGAGCCATTCAGCTTTATTTATGCATTTCAATATTGTTGGTGAGCACACCTTGTCTCTCTTCTCTCTTTGCATTTGGGCCTGTCCTGGATGTCCATGAGTGAACCAGGATCTTTGCAGCAATCTGACAACATCAACCAGCAAGGTGGCAGAGCTGTGTGGAGGCAGAGTAATCTCCCGAAGTAATTTGTAATGGAGCACTGTCTCCTACTGTTGACTTATACAAGTGAGCAGACATTTGGATGATTTGCAAAATATGTATTCAATGTTTAGGTGATAAAATACATGAGGCCCTCCTATTTGTTTTTTTTTTATTGGGAATTGCCTCATAATTACTTCTCTTAGTGAATGCTACAGGACTCCCATTTTGTTCTCTAGCATTTTGTTTCAAGTAATGCAGCTATGTGCATGGAACCTTGGATAATCATAAATGTGACTAATCCAGAATACGTAACAAAACTTGTGCCTAACTCCAATACTAAGCCACTTAAAACAAAAATAAACATGTGTATGATGATTGCACCAAGGTTATGGCAGTGGGGAAGTATATTGGTGTTTTGGGCTGCTCATTTACCCTGCAGCTTGTTTATTGTTATGTGTTAATAAGGCAAAGAGGAAAGTAGTGTAACAGTACTCAGTTTCCTTGTGGAAGCTATAGGGGGTGTTTGAGGCTGACTTACATTGTCTTAAAAGAGCAGCAGACTTTTTCTATGAAAACCTATATGTTATTGGGCTTTTCCTGCTGAGTAAAACCAGGGTTATCTTACTGCCGGCAGTAGTTTTATAAAAAACAAATTGGTACAGTTAAAACTGTAAGGAAATTTGTATCCTTTACTTCCTGAAAGTTGCAACTTTCAGGAAGTGACTTAGAAGTTACTACAACCTTCTGTGTAGATTTATTGTCAGTGACTCACATCTCCTATGGAATACAACAGAATAACTGTGAAATTCATGACTAGAGGGCTCTCAAAAAATTAGGCATATGGCGATTAGCTTCTTAACAGTGATATTATCGGGAACAAATACCACGTTCTGAAGTAATTCTTCTTTTTCTGAGACTGGCGGCCAGGCTTGCATGCAGACATCTTGTCTTAGAGCCATCTGCGCTCCTCTTGGAGGCAATGCACGGAACCTTAAGGTAACGGAAGGGACTGACTGTGCAGGCACGCAGACAGCTCTCAAGCAAGAAGCCAGGCCATCCGTCTCAGAAAAAGTTTTTCTTCAGATTGTGGTACTTGCTCCCAATAATATCACTGTTAAGAAGCTAATCACCATATGCCTAATTATTGTGAGGGGACTTTATATAGGGTGGTAGTTCCGCTTTAAACAGTAATAAGTGTATAAAGACACACCACAGTAAAGGACATATCCTTGTTATATAAGGAAATGGTGGGAAAGAAAATTAGCTGAGATGGCGGATTCCTTCGTTCTCCACAGTATTATCATTAAATGATCATAGAGCCATACTTGTGAGCTCAGAAGCAACAACTATCTTCTAGCTAAAATTTAACTTCAGTATCTTGAAATATTAGGAGGTGGAAGTTACAACATATGTTCAAATAGTTCACCTTGTAGGTATAAAGTAGTTATTTTTGCGTGCATGCCATTCAACACTGTATAATTAACCTTAACATTTGAAGTATTATTATAGTCTTTTCCTTGTAAAAGCAGAGGCTTTTTGTTTTGTTGGCAATAAATAATACCTAGGTAACTATGTGAGATGACCTTGAGAACAGCCTCCAATGAGGATCCTCCAGGCTATACTGGTCAGTCATTTACTATATTAACTTTTGAACTGAAAATATTGAATCAAAGTTTGGCACTTTAAAATAACTTGTTGTGCCATAATAGAAGGTTCTCTCTTTCCCAAGGATTTTTTTTTCTTTAAAACACGGTAAGGCAAATATTTATTATATTTGAATTTATTAACCTTTTGAGTGATAATGCCTTGCTTGCAGTTGTCCTACAAATGGATGCTCTCTCTATTAGCTTGCAGTTAAGTGAGATAGCTTCAGTCTTTCTGGCTGTCAGATAATGTTTTGTACAAATCACAGTTCTTCACAGAACCAGAGGGTGTGCAACGCTTTGCTTCACAATGCCTTACTCATCCCCCTGCTCCGCTAAGGGTTAAAGTCCTCGAGCTCCCAAAAGCTGGTGTTTTGTTGACTACCAACTGCTGCAAAATCATACTCACTTTCCTAGCCAATAGGAATGAGGCTGCCACTGGCAGCTTCATCTTTTGCAGGAGGGTGGCGCAGGAAGCTTATGGAAGACTTGTAAATTAGAGCCTATATGTTTGTAATTCTGCTACTGAGAGAGGTGGGAAAAATAGATTAGGTAGGGAAAGACTAGCTTTAATATGTTCTGATTATATTTTGTCTTTAATTTGGTCTTCATAGCTTTCATTCTTTGATTTCTCATACCCTACATTTTGATGCAGAACTGTAATTCATAATCTGAAGTACAGTAAATGGTTTTAAGTTGGGATGTCATATTTAATTCCTGATAGGGTAATACAACCCAAGTTCAACTTGGGGTTATTTATCATAATTTCATTAATGGTGACCCGAATGCCATGAGATAGAGAGGATGACTGTTTTGTGCCAAAAGCAATTTCTGGTTCCTGTGAATGTTCACCTTTTAAAGGTATCATGCATTAAAAAAAAAATATATACCTACATCCAAGATACATGTTTAGGTCTAGAAAATGCATTGCACTCCTCTCTGGTGCTTAAAGGGTTAAGAGACACAAAGTAAAGGTCAGTGTTTCTTAACTGCATTCCTAATGGTCCAGGTTTTAAATATTTCCCTGCTTGAGCAAAGGTATGTGATTAATGGAACTTTTTATACTGCTTAGTTCACCTTTGCTTTATAAGGGAAATACTGAAAAAAATTACTATTAGGTGTATTTGAGGTCCTCAGCTGAGAAACTCTGATATAGGTTACTATTAAACCCTGAAGTGTATTGTCTGATCTAATGTGACAGTGAGTAAAGCGAAGTAAAGCAGCTGTGTTCTGCAATTCGTTATCTTGGGTAATGCAGAATAAAAAGTAATTAAAGGGATAGTAATACTTCGTTTTATCTTTATTTTATTTTGTAGCCATTAAAAAAACATGAAGAACGATATAAGTCTTATCTCTCAAACCTTTATGGTTTAAGAGATATTCACAAGCAAAGTATCCCCCCCCCCCCCGTCTTCAGCCAGATCAGAAGGGAGGTGCCCAGGTAGACTGCAGAGAGGGACAATCTTCAATTAAGATAAGGGAAAAAGCTGAAAAACTTGTCAAGGGGGGGAAGGGCTTTCATTGTTTTCATACAAAGAAGATTGTCCCCTTCTGTTATCTGTCTGGTCTTACAACCAGATTCACATTTGAGAAGAGATAGCTTACACTAGGAAAAAGGGGCGGGAGGGGGAAACTTTGCTTGTGAATATCTCATAAACCATAAAGGTTTGAGAGATAAGACTTATATATCATTCTTCATGTTTTTTTAATTGCTACAAAATAAAATAAAGTTAAAACGAAGTATTACTATCCCTTTAAATGCAATTTGACCAGTTGATTTAAATTCCATTTTACGTCTGAAGTGTTGTTGCACTGCAATGTCTGTTGCAGGGGTAACTCAAAATATAAAACTGCTTGCAAATTGGGATGGGCAAAATATGAAAAACAGCACTTCTCGCTTTGTGTGGGAATTCACATGAAAAGTATAGTTTGCCTGCTTTTTCCTTCTATTTTATTGCATTAAAATCTATGCTATTGTATTTGCCCCCCACATGGAGAGTTTCCCCGTGTATTCCCACAGAGCTAGAATAAAAGGAGTGTCCGTTTCCTGTATGTTGTCAGTCTGTGCTTAGGATAGAGAGAGAAAGCAGCTGCACTTTGAAGCTGGAGGCAGATTGACAAAGAGAGGGAGCTGGAGTTGATGATGGGAGTATTGGTGGTACCTAGTAGTTCTATGGGTGTGTAACGGGAGAAAGGAGAATTAAAAAAAAAAAAAAAGTAGTGAAAACATTTTTTGACTTGTAAGTGATAGTCAGATAGGCAGATGATTGAAGTTCCTACCTTTATTGAGACTGAGTGAAGAACAGAAATACTTTGCAGACAGACATAAATACGCCATATATTCAAGCAGAAAACAAACAAGTACAATTTACTTGACATACTCCTACATCCACAAGAACAAGAGGGACAAGCATGTACTAAGGTGTTGTTGGATGGTGCTGCATGCCTACAACAGCTGCTGTGCCGAGTACTGTATTCGTTATTGCAAGCTGTGGATATTGAAGCTAACAGGTCTAGCATCATCCCAGACTGTACTGTAAAAATTAATACAGCATGCAAGTTAGTATATAGAGAAAGCGGCTGTTGAAATTCTGACACTATCAGGCAAGCAAACAGCGGTAGAAGGAGTTTGGAGTGTGGTTGTGTTTGTGTTTGTTTTGTAGAGAGGTGTCCCGAGTTTTGACTAAGGCTGACCATGACAGATATTATCGACAGAGAAATAAATCACACAATATTTTCAGACAGGCAGAACATCAGTCCACATGGTAACAGCTCAATCGTGTAAAAATTAACACAACTTGCATCGTGTCCATCAGATGTGTTAAGCGCACAGGGAAAGGAGCAGGACAAGTGCACGAATGTGTTGGTGGTAGTAAAGTTGTATCACAAAATTTACTTCAGCCATTGTTGCTGCAACTCATGCCATAAATGGTGATAATTCCCCAATCCTCCTGAAGAGGCTGCTTGACCTAAAGGGTTCAACAAGTAGTAGTAAACCTTTGAAGAACATTAAAGATGATGATGAGATGGTAGTGTTGCCATAGCTGAGCAGTATTTATCAGTGAGACCAACTTCTGCTTCAGACAGTGACAGTAACTCCCTGTTGAAACAGGAAAACTGGCAAACTAAAAGGAAACTTTCAGACTTAGAACCTAGAAGAATATTTATGTAGTGGGGAGTAAGTGGATGGTGCCAATGATAATCTAATTATTTATGTTGATGTTGATCAAAAGTGTGTCACACCACCATCCTCTCCTTCTTCTGATGCAGATGAAGTAGAGGGTGAAAGTGATGATTATATGGTCAGAAAAATTAGCTGGAAGGAAAAGGCTCTTCTTTTTCTTTTTTTTTTTTTTTTTTTACCACTGGAAAAAAAGGACTATTCTTGCTTATAAACTATTTAAAAAAAAAAACTGGAAAGTCTGACTCTGGACAAGTAAACCTGCCTAAAAATACACACTCATCCTCTTGGTCATCAGCAGCAGCATGGCTTCCAAGCCCAACATCCTTCCAGTCACACACACTGTTGTTGATTAAGATTATTAACACCACTAACACATTTCAGTGGAGAAGGTAAAAAAAAAATTAGTCATTAGCACAGTATAGAAATCCTTTTCTAAATACCAGGAAAAATAAAAGCAAAGCAAATGAGTTCATAAAACATCTAAACAAAAAAAACAATTAACAAATGCAAAGTGTCCATATAATATATCCATGTAACACCATTTCCATAGACACATACAAATGTAACATACTCATTGCACAATTTCAGGTGTGTTACATTTACATACCTATATGGGTGGAATGTTACATGGCAACACTTTGCTGGCATTCAGAGGGTTACAGCGACAGTCCTATTGATATAAATGGGGATTTTAACCCCTTGATGTTGGGCTGCAAGGCATTTGAAAGATTTCTCTTTATGGAGAGACTCATATTGCCAGCCTACGAGCCTCATGTTTGACGTTCAAGAAGTAAAGGGTTTATACCCTTAGAAACATTAGCAGCAACATCATCACAAATTTTGTAGAACACATCATCACAGAAAACAATTAATGTCTTAGGGGCAGAAGTCTAACGTTTGTGGTGTTGGTGGCACTAGCACATCTGTATTGGACTTGCTCCCAGAATATATGTTTGTAATGAATGTCTGTCTGCAAGGAGTAACCTCACTGCATGTGTTGATGGGTAACACATATTTACAGGATAACCATGTTCTAGGCCAATATGATGGCCCACTTGCGAACTGGCAAACAAAATGGTGTGTTGCTAGCACTGACATATACTTCAGTTTTCAGTGCAGCTGGTTATATTTTTAATGACCTTAGGACACTCCTAACCAGCAGCAGTGTTGGTAGACTTACATTGTTAAAGAAGAACCAGCATTTAACCCCTTAAGGACCAGGGACTGTTTTTTTCTCTCTTTCTGAAACCGATTCCGGACTCCCTGAACGGTGTGCAGCCGCGCGGGGAGCCTGTAATTCCATACGGTCCAGGACTGTCATGGGTCCTTAAGGGTATAACAACCTTGTAAAGCTTCAGAGGCAGAATCTGGTTGGGTGACTAGACACGGCTCTTCAGGAGCGCTGGCATCGAGGTGTCTAACCACAAATACCTCATCGAAATGGTCTACAATGTGCGCTTGCAAACCAGGCACACATTGTAGACCATTCTGATGAAGTATTCATAGTTGGATATCTCGATCACCGCGCTCCTGAAGAGCCGCCATCTGGTCCCGGAAGCAGGATCTCATGCCATCCGCTATACAGCTGATGCATGAGAAGGGGGAGGGAACAGAGGACTTTATTTTATTATCTCTCAAACCATCAAGGTTTGAGAGATATGAGTAAGGCCATTAATTATTCTTTTATTCCAGCTACCATTTTACTTTTTGTTGGGACATTACAATCCCTTTAAAACAGATTAGATCAGTGTTTCTCAACTAACCAGAGGGCTGTGGCACTTTGGTGTGCCATGGACATATGCCTAGTTATATCTATGAAGACCTTGACAAAAATGTGAATGTTGAGTTACAACTGAATCTTTATGCAAATTGTTATAAACAACACGTTTATTTAGCTCTCACAATCAGAATAACTAAACATAACTATACATTTATGTATTTGTATCCTTCATTAAACCCTTGAGAAATTACATAAAATGTTAGGTGTGCCCCGGAAAATTCCAGATTGCATGTTAGGGGAGCCTTGACCAAAACGTTGAGAACCACTAGATTGGATAATTCTAAAAGTACATTGAATCTTTACTGGTGATTATCTAGAAATAGAGAATTCTTGGTTTTCTGTTACATTCACAGCTATATTATGTGGCCACTGCTGAATTCAAATTAATTTGAATGACGAAAAGGAGGCTTTAGGTCACCCTCTCTCCAGCCAGATATACTACATTTCAATTCTACTCTCAGATCACAGCTAAATCTGTTATGTAGTAAATGTATGGAATGGAAACAAGGTTTCCTCCTTTATGCTTATCGATATTATCTAAAACTAGTAAGAAAAATAAGTTGAGAGTTGCAGAGGAAAAAGTTTAAGGTAGAACCAGATGGGTTTGGAAAGGGGGTTACAGTGGAACAATGAGACTAAGGAAGTTGGTTTAGTCACAGTGTTCCATAGATTTGTATATACATACAAATAAACTACTTCATATCTCTAAATCTATTCATTTAAATACAACATATTGCTGATTTAGAAAGTTATTCAAAATCACGAAGATGATTGGTTGACTTTAAACTGCAGCTATGCTTTAATTAATTTAATTAATTCACACAGGGGTGCTTTTGTTTCAGATGGTAACGCACAAAAAGAGAAATAATTAATTGATTACCGTTATTATTGTGTTTATACAGGGCTAGCCATATGAGCTAGGATAGTGATAGCTGATATACAATCAAATTTCAGCCTGTGAGCTGAATCTGGTCTACAGATTCACACACACTACACACTACACACACACACACACACACACACACACACACACACACACACGTTATCCCTTACTGTGAGTTTTTATGTACCCTACATATAATACACATTCAGCTTGAAGATATAGCTATGGCCCTCCTAAAAAAATTTGGCCTTGGGCCAAACTAACTACCCAGCTTTGGTCTTTAGACTTTGTCAGTCCATGTAGTAGGGAGATGCAACATTCCTTAACTTTTACCATCATTGCATTATCACATTTACAAACTGGTCTTGTTTGTTTCAGTGGAATTGCAGAAATATCAGTTACGTGCAGTTTGTATGTGTGTTGCTGCTGCTGTTTTTCTGTTAAGGGAAAACATGCTTGAAGGAAAAGGCAAAACCTTGCTATATTATTATCATACCTGGGAACTCTCCGGATTTGCAGAGGCTGATTCCTCCAGATGTGGGGAGTTTCTATTGAAACTCTGCCACATCTGCTTTTTCTCCCACTGTTCCTCCGTCCCCAGCCTTCTGTGTGACACCTTTAAACCCTGCCCCCCCCACTCATGTCAAGCCCCGCCCCTTTTTGACACAATTGGCGTCATTTTTGTCACCCCCTGCTGAACAGAGGACTCACCTCCGGGTAGCCCTCAACTGGAAGTTCCCAGGTATGATTATTGGATGTAAAATGAAATCTTTTTTTCATGCACATCTTATCAAATGGTCACCAATTCACCTAACCTGCTTGTGCAACCTGTGCAAAGACAGTGAGATCCTTATAACCTGCATGGTTAACCCTTGAGTGCCAGAGAGGTACGCAACAAATTGTTTTTCAATGCTTGTGTACCACTCTGACACTCAAAGGTTTGAGGACTGTTAGGAATGCAGTTTGACAACATTTCCTTACATGATCACGTACAAGTGCTTCTATACAGAAAGACAACATCTGTCCATTGAAATGAAACACCAGTGACTGAAAATGGTGCTTTTGTTATCAAGTACATTTGAATCTGTATCTCTAAAAATATTTATGTAAAAGCAAAACCAGTTGTGTTAAATGAACAAAAGCACTAGCCAAGTGTGTTGCATGTTGTGTTATTTCAGTGGTTTGTGAAAAGCTGTAATAGAACAAAAGGCTTTTTAGAGCATTCTCCCATGAAGTAACATGCAAGTGAGACAGAATCCAGTATTCCTGCAGCCATAGTGAGAAGAGATGCAAACAACATGTGGTTTGAGAGAAGCTGGGTAAAGTTGCATTGTATATCCACTGCAGCATCTAGAGGAGTTGGGATTAACTAGCAATCCAAATTGGAATATTTATCTACAGAGAGTTAAGTTCTGACCATATGAATAGATTCATTAGGAAATAAAGACAACAAAATAAGGCAATCTTACAGTAAAATTTCAGCTTTCTCTGGGATTCTCTAAGGCATCATACCTCTCAGCTGTCCCGGTTTAGGAGGGACATACTCTCTTTGAGGCCCAAATCCCTCTGTCTCTTTTTCACACCCTGTTGTCACTCTTTTTAGGAGATCAGACTGTGAGGTGGGTATATAACTATCACATTGCTCCACAGCATTAAAACTCATATATTTGGTTAAACTTCAGTATTTATATTTATAAATTAGTCTGAGTAAATGATGTTGGCCTTGCTCTAAAGAATTTATTCAGTTACATAAAGAGGCATCAGTAGGTTATTAAATAACCTAAATATTCCTGGTAGTGCCCCACCAACAAGTCATACACACAGCAAAACCTAAAACAAAAGTGTCCATCTTTGGCCATTCAAAATGTTGGGAGGTATGAGGCAGGGGTGGGCAATGTGAGTGCTTCCAGGTGTTGTGGACTCCCATCATCCCCTGGCAGAGAGATGAAGATGAACACACTTCTCTCTGGGTCCAGTTTTCAAGCAAAACGTGGAGTAATTCTGGGGCAAACCATCTTCTCAATACCCCAGATTTGCTTTTCTCTTTATCCTGCCTATCACCCATACAGCATGTTGTGAAGCAATGCACTGGAGACACCTCTAGCGTCAAAGGCAGTGATTTCCAAACTGGGGAGCCATGAGGCTCTTAAAGAACAGGAGCAAGGCTTTGTTTCAGCAGCAAATGTCAACGTTGTATTTGTATTGCTGAAAAGTAATCATGGTTTGACGTTTGGGAAAAGTTATGAAAAGCACAACTATATAAAAGAGAGAGAGCACTACCCTGTGCCTAGTATCCGTTTTGAACACATGCACAGCCAAGTAGCTACTCACAGCAGTGGACAGCAGTATGCAAAAAGCATGATCCAGGTAATAATAATAATCCTTTATTTATATAGCGCACACAGATTCCGCAGCGCTTTACACTCATATTGGTTTCTGTCCCCATTGGGGCTCACAATCTAAATTCACCTATCAGTATGTTTTTTTTTTTTTGGAGTGTGGGAGGAAACCGGAGTACCCGGAGGAAACCCACACAAACACAGTGAGATCATACAAACTCATTGCAGATGTTGTCCCTCCTGATGACACAGTATACTTCTCGATTTAAACATAAGTGAAGGGAAGTACAATACAGAGGTGAGCCTTCAAATCCCTGAATGAAAATAGTGTCCCAGGAATAAACCAGTGCCTAAAATAAGTATTCACAATGCGGTTCTACATGTTTCTCAGGGTATAACATACCACTTCTTCAGGAACAGTCAACAGTCTGAGCATGCTTATCCAGTAGAGGCATTTTTGTTATTAGCTAATATTTGGCTGTCAGATCTGAGCCTTTGATTAAACTAAAACACAGGCAGGGATTCTTTACAGTAAGGGCGGTAAGGCTATGGAATTCTTTGCCTCGGGATGCTGTGCTTGCAGATAATGTAACTGCATTCAAAAAAGCAATGGATGCCTATCTAGCACAGAACAATATTGACAGTTATGACAGATGGCTTCAAAGCAAATAGGATATTGAGCCGGGGAACTATTTGACACACTCACACACACACCTACATTGGAAATTGCTCCAGAGGGCTTTTTTGTTGCCTTCCTCTGGATCAACAGGGGTGTTATTGGCATGGGCTGGACTTGATGGACGCATGTCTTTTTTCAGCCTTATCTACTATGTTACTATGTTATGCCTAGTCTCTAACTTACTCTGAACACACTGTCCTATTGATTGTTCCTGAAGAAATGGGGTGTTATATCCAGAAAAAAACACAGAGCTGCATTCTGACTACTTATTAATTTTATTCACTGGTTTCATTTTTAAAACTGTACTCTCATTCAGGACTTTGGAAGTCCTCCTATGTATTGTGCTTCCCTTTACTGTGAATATAGCCATTAACTAGTGCTCTACATTGCTGTCCTAAAGAAATATCCAATGACTGATGGTATCATTTTTGACTGTTAATGCACTTACCTGGGAACCTTCTTCTCTTATCCCCTTGAGTAAGGCGCTACTCTGTGGATGAGAGTGTCCAAATGGCACCATTCATATGATAATGTGAATGAGGCTTAAAGTGTTAGTAACGTCCCATAAAGATTTATAGATCTATAAAAATCTATACAAATCTATAAAAATAATTATGGGACATTACTAACACTTTAATCATGGTGAGTGGGATTTGGGGTGTGGTGGGGAGGTCAGAGGGGATGTAACTTGGTTGGGGATGGACAGAACAAGCAGAGAAACTTGCCAAGCCAGAGAATCAGCCTCTGTCCCTGGGGACCAAGTAATTAACTGTAAAATCCAGAGTCTCCTGAGCAGACTCTGGCTACTTGTGACCATTACCAGTTACAAGTATTAATAAATTCAGCATGATGCAGTATCCCTGTGATTTTAAATTATTGTTGACATGTGTCAGCATGAAGAGCTTGTGCTCCATTCTAAGCATTTCCTGAGAAGATGTTCAATCTCTGTGTGTCACATGTTTGCCTCAGTGCCCCCCTCCCCTCTTCCCTATACACAAATTTCAGTAGTCCTTGTGACCTTTGAACCTATGTCACTGTGATCAAATTGCCTGTGTGACTCTTTTGCCCAGGTTGCCTAATTATTTTGGCCCAGGGCTATGTCACTCTTTAAAGGTTGTACTGCATTTTAAAACAAAGCAGATGTGTGTATGTGTGTGTGTGGGTTGGTATGCATGTATGCATATATTAAATTCACATGGAACACCTCTTTCCTGGTGAATTCCCCCAATGTAACAGGTGTTACTGTTACAGGCTGACACTATATTTAGAGAGTGTTAAAATTAGTTAAAAGTATAACACCTCTGCTCAGTAGCCGAGCGGCATGTGGTGTCATGTGGGAGCAGTACTTATAGTGCTTTGCAGCATGCTATCCTTCTCCCAAGGCCTCCCACTCTCCTGAGCACTGCAACTATTGGCTGCAGAAGCAGCTACAGCAAGTTTAAAAGGCCAAGCAATACATAGTTTTAAAGCACATAACATATGATTTAATACTATGTCATGTTTAGGGAAGTCTGGAAGAGGTGCGAGTATCCCTTTTAAAGTAGTAGGTCTTGCAGAGCTATATTTACAAGAAGTAGACTAGACTCTAGACTGTAAGCTCTCACGAGCAGGGCCCTCTGATCCTCCTGTTCTACACATCTGATTGTACTATTTAATACCTCTGTATGTCTATTCCCCAATTGTACAGCGCTGCGGAATTAGTTGGCGCTATATAAATAAAGAATAATAATAATAATAATAATTCTATATCGTTCTCACTTGTGATAAAGGTTTTTTTGATGTTATAACTACTTCCTTTCCTCATTCATTTTCATGTTTATACTGCTGGTCATGTTACTCCAGGTTTGTTTCTCCTTATGATACCAAGAGTGATAATTAGTTGGTCATTGTCGGAGCTATTCTTCCATGGAGTGGTTTTAAACATTTAAACTGGCTTATCATGTTAGTGGTTGTGTTTTATCTGTTTGCATTAGTTCCAAGGGCTCCTCTTATCTACTGTGATTAATTCCGACTGTGTGCCTCTACCCCTCCAATCAAGAGCCTGTCTCCAACCAGAGGATTTTGGAGAGGGGAACTTTGATAAGAGCAAGGTTAATTGCACTAGCAGTACAAATGAAATCCCTTGTGACTGGTAAGTGATTGATGTGGATGAATGTGTACCTTTTTAATTATTTCAAAGTTTATTTTGCATAACTGCACAGAATTCCAGGGCCACTTAAACAGAATGCACCACCAAAAATGGAGAAGAGTTTTTAACTCTATATGTATACTATGAAAGGGTTATGTATATATGGACATAGTTTCTCCCTCCCTGTCTCTGGGGGCTATAAGCTGTGATGGTTCCAGCTTTCTTGGGCAGAACAGCATTAGACCAAAGTAGCCTATGTTCAGTGCATTTTATCACAGAAACCTGTGATGATGGATCTGTTCTGCAGATATACTCAAACCAAGGTTCTGTACAAAGGAAAGGTGGAAGAATTCTGGAACAAATCCATTTGATGCTAAAGAGGTATTTAAGGGGTTAAAGGGATAGTAATACTTCATTTTAACTTTATTTTATTTTGTAGGCATTAAAAAAACATGAAGAATGATATAAGTCTTATCTCTCAAACCTTTATGGTTAATGAGATATTCACAAGCAAAGTTTCCCCCTCCCGCCCCTTTTACCTAGTGTTAGCCATCTCTTCTCAGATGTGGAATGCAGTCCATAGACCAGACAGATAACAGCAGGGGACAATCTTCTTCCTATGAGAACAATGAAAGCCCTGCCCCCCTTGACAAGCTTTTCAGGTTTTTCCCTTATCTTAATTGAAGATTGTCCCTCTCTGCTATCTACCTGGGCACCTCCCTTCTGCTCTGGCTGAACAGTGTTACATCAGTAAAAGGGGCGGGAGGGGGACACTTTGTCATTGAATTACTCTGGAACTACAACTCTGACAGAATTGAAATAACACACTCCAAAGTCCAAATAATATGAAGATTAATTAGAGTTGCTTTTATTATGAAACATTACTATCCCTTTAAAAGCCTCCATTTCAGTGAATGGGGATTTGGGATATATGTATGTCCCCTATGATGCAGACGGTTTGCTCCAGAATGACTCCACTTTTAAAACCTATGACTCTAACAGGGTGTTAGACGTACCAGTTGTTCATGATTTCCAGGGACAGATCCAGGATCTATTACTAATTTTGTCCCAAGCCCCATTGTAATCAGTGGAAATGTTAAGAATTTGTGTGTCTCCCCTGTGGTGCAGTTAAAGGGGATCTATCACCCCTATACAACTCTGTTTAAATAGTTTTGTTGTATTTCGAATATGTTGAAAAGTTTATTAATTTTTTTTTTTTTTTTTAATGCTTGTTTGCCAAAATTCAAAGGATAAATTCTTCCCTGAGCCCTACTTCCGGACAGACTGAGGTTACCTGCTCTGTACCTCAGTCTGTCACTCTGTCTCTGCTCCCTCCCTCTATCCAGCCTCCTCCAATGACGGGGGCTTTCTGTCTGTAAGCTGGAGCGATCTCATAGGCAGAGGCATAACTAGAAGCCTCTGGGTCCTGGAGCAAGAAGTGCCGCGCCCCCCCCCCCCAACATATTGGCCCCCTAGATCACATTGATCCCCTATACAATGCCCCCATCTCCTACCTGGAGCTCCCTTGTGGTCCTCTTAGTAATGCAAAGCGCTGGGAGATGTCATCTCCCAGCACTCTGCATTACTAGAGCGCCGGTGGGAGATTGCGGGCGCCAGGCGGAGGGGTCACAGGGGGAGGCTGGGCCCCTGTAGTGCACGGGCCCAGTCGCAGGTGCGACCCCTATAGTTACGCCACTGCACGTTGGCCAGAGATCACACCAACTTACAGACAGAAGCCTCCGTCATCGGAGGAGACTGGATAGAGGGAGGGGAGCAGAGGCAGAGTGACGGACTGCAGTACAGAGCAGGTATCCACAGTCTGTCCGGAAGTAGATACAGGGCTGTATTTATCCTTTGAATTTCGTCAAACAAGTGTTTTTTTTTTGTTCTTTTAAATTAATACACTTTTCAACATATTTGCTATGTAACAAAACTATTTAGACAAAGTTGTATAGGGGTGATAGATCCTCTTTCATTTGCTCCAGAATTGCTTTAGTTCTCCCCCCCTCCTAAACAGGTATTTCTGTACTCTTTCAGCCAAGTCTCTTGTTCCAGTGCTCCTTCCCTACCTAAATCCCTTTCCCCTTCCAACCAGGGAAGCGATTCACTAAAGTTAGATGTAATGGCAAAATGTCTGGCAGTATGTGGAGATCACTTCACCATGGAGAATAAGGCACATCTCAATCTCAATACATGCACTAAAAGTGAAGCATGAAAGAGGAGGCGTTGAGACTTTAATCTTTATCATATGATGTTGGGGATAGAGACTTTGACTGCAAGAACAGAAAGCAAGATGCAATCAAACATATTTCTTTATCACAATACAAAGCTTGAAGTCCCATCTACAGAGGAGCTGCATCTCCACTACCCACCGAAAAGCTGTTCCATTTAAGCAATACAGAGATGACTATGAGCTGATCAATGTAAACAGTCCAGAGCCATCCATCAGCTGATCGATGTAAACTGTGCAGAGCTATGCTGGCATCTGGGGTCTCTAATCAACTTAGTGCTGTTGGGTAATTTGTGTAATAATGCAACATAAATTAAAGTTGATTGGACAGCTGCTAGCATAGCTCTGCACTGCTTACATTGATCAGCTGTGTTGCTTAAATGGAACCTCTTATCAGTGGGAAACTATGGCAAGATACAAAATTTGCCAACATCAGGGAGGCAAATTTTGTTTCTGTGAGCTCAAATAGCACCACCAGCTATCAGAGCTTAGTGCTTATTGCGACTAGCCATATTAATATATAAATACTCCCTCGGTTATATGGAAATAACGTATTCTGACAAATTTCAGTGTGTAAATGAGACACTGGTGAAGGAGGTTCGTATAAATGCTAAAAAGTAGAGTGAAACGTTGGGTGTGTAGTAATCGCAATCATTTAACTGACTGAGCTCTTATATTTAAAGACACAGCTCAACTAAGTTCAAATAAATGTTTTCTGAAGAGGACAATTTACTCATGCGTTAAAGAGTAAGTTCAGGGTTCTATTATAGGGATGTAACATATGAATAATTGTTACATATGCTAGCTGTGAGTATGTGATATTTCATTATCTCAACCTATTTCATTTTTTGGTGTTAGTGTTCCTTTAAGGTGGAACAGGGCGAGTGTAAAGGGACATATGGATTGAGGCCGATATAGGATGAAATAGGGTGTTTGTGATGTGATAGAGGGAAATGCTTTCCTCATCGCATCAGAAAACAGACTTGTGGCTGTAGAAGAATCCTCTGTGAGAGGTGTATGTCCTCAGGGCCACCTATTTCTCACCACTGACATAAGGTTCAGATACCCAGCAGGCTACTTGCTAGGGCACATTGAGGACTAAGTGGATTTCACTGCATTTTGAATACTTTTTTTTTCTTAAAACTGAACTTTAAGATAATAGCCAGTCGCCATGCATTCATTAAATGCATGGTGACTAGCTTGAAAATAGATGACTTACCATAAGAAAATACATGTGTCTAAAGGAATCCATCCCATTTAGGGACTGAAGGGCAGGTTAGTGCAGTCTGTGAGCCTGCGCCGTCAGTCCCTTCCGGTGACCATATGGTGCAAAGCAGTCTATGGAGACTGGGACTGATGGCACATGCACACAGACAAGATGTCTGCGCTGTAGCCTCAGTTCCGGTCTCCAAATGGAACGGATTCCTTTAGAGACACTATTTTTTATAGCAAGACATCTATTTTCAAGCTAGTCGCCATGCATTTAATGAATGCATGGTGACTTGCTATTATCTGAAAGTTCCGCTTTACTATTGCAAGTGTTTATAAAAGCCTTTTGGTATTCAGTGCCAAATGATAACTAGATAATTCTACATAATTACTGTAATTAACAAGATGTATGAAGAGTTCTTCGTATTCCTAATAATTATTGGCTTTATTATGAGTACTGGCCCTTCATATGACACATCTCTTACTTACGCATCCTGGATCATCTTCCACTTCTTTTCTCAAAGGTGATTACTTTTTAATTGTAACTTAATTGAGTGTTACAGGTATTTTAATCCACCTGTGTTTTGTAAGTGTTCACACCAGTTATGTACTTTATTACACCACTAGATGGTAGCACATATCTGAAAGGCATCATTGCAACTTGATGGTAGAGTTCTGTAGGATAACTGACTACGGGGGGATGCAGCATCGGAGAGAAATACAGACTTCAATTGATTTAAATTAAATGCTAGATTGAATGCTAGAGAGGTCTTCAGTGATCTGTAAAGCAATGTGTTGCAGATCTCTAGAATATAGGGGTTAAAAGATCCATTTAAATATCTGGGAATCTTAACTACTGATTTTTATCAAATTTAAGTGAATTCAGTGAATCCATGTGTGAAATCTTTACAGACCTCTATATGCTACTCACCATTGAAACTGCAACACCACAGAGGAGAAAACAACAACCTGCATGAGATGTGTAACTGGTCTCTGTTCTGAGTGTCTAAGGGTCACATGGGTAACAGGTTAGGTGGGCAGACAGGTGGTTAGCTATGAGGACATTTAACACTGCTTTCCTGATATGGGATGTTTTGTGATATTCCTAGGGAATAACAATGTCAGAAATATTGTAAACTGACAAACACATGAGAGGCAGTTTCATTGAATAGTAGTAGGTCTGGTTTTCCATGCTACCCATTGCACACAGGTTGGCCATGATGTCAGGACTGTGCAACAATTTTCCTTTTATATTAAAACTCATTGACCAAGGACTAGCTTGCAATGTCAGACCCCAACTTGTATGGATTCCCATTTCCAGAAAATGGCATTTTACAACTCATTCACAACAGCAACCATACTCCTATGTGACTTCCAGATAACTACTGGTACAGCTGTGTTGACTGAAAGTTTCTTCAATGAGAATTGTCTCCAGGCAAGAAAACTGTGGCCGACAACTGTCATATGAAGGTTTTTCCATTCAGACTAGTATGTATTGATGGCTGGCCAGTGCTATGGAGGGGTGCTAATCTGTGAGAAGCTGAAGAGTGCATTGTTCAGTGCCACAGCTAGCCATTATAATGGAGTGGCAGTCCATCTGTTGGATTCCTTACATACAATTGTCATGTTGTATACCTCAAGAAACTTGCAATATCTTGCTGATTGCTAAGGCAAACCCCATAGAGGACAAATGACAAATTCTCGTTTATTTGAGGCTTTTAACCCCTTGAATGCCAGATTGGAGACCTTTTTATGTTTGAGTTATTTTGTGTGGAGTCCCCCCACCCCTAAATTTCCTCATGCCATCTTCACTCTGCTCAGGCTCTTCTTCATTTCTGTAAACTTCTCCTATTTGTTCCTTCAGGACGTCTCCCATGCTGTACCTAACATCTAGAAACCCCTTCCATGCCTCATCATTCTTGCCTGGGACCAGATACTTAAACTGTCCACCCTTTTGACTCCCTTATGGATTTCCTACACCACTGTACAATCTAATACTATGTTGGACCACAATTTTCTCACAGCACTTTTACTCCCTTGACATACCTTGGTATGTCTGCACATTGTTCTACAAAACATTTCTTTCTTCCATCCACTGACTGGGCGGCCCATGTGGCTTGTGTCACTTGCTTTCTAAGACACCGTCCTCTGCCCAGAACACCAGTGGAATTGTGAGTACTCCCAGCTGTTGAAGGCTAAACTCCCATCATCCCAAACCAGTTGCTGGTTGGCTGGTGGGCCTCTAGACTGTAAGTTCCTTTCCTTTTGTATTGTATTCAAATCTCAGTGTCATATGCCTCAGTATGTCTGTTCCACATTGAAAAGCATTGCAGAATGTGTTGGTGCTTAAAAAATAAAATATAAATATAATAGTATAACTTGGTTACAAAGGAAAACAGGGTTTTTTCCCACTGAAATCAAATTATCAAAGGGTTAACACTCATGAACTAACATAATAAGCAGGATAACCTTTACTTGGTGTACAAAAACTACAACAGTAAAACATTTCACTAGGTATATGATTGTTTTTGGCTTTGAGCCCTCCTGACATGCAGTTATTCCACTGTACTGAAAACAGACAAGAAAAGCCTGTTTTCATTTTTACCTTAAAAAGCCACAGTTATATAATTTTAGTTCAATTTCCCTATCTTCTTAAAGGGCAACTGTTTTGTAGATGGCGTCCTCTCTGCAGGTCTGCTACACTGAGAGCAGACCTGCCGAGGAAACTGGATTGCATTGTTAGCCCCTCCAGGTCTTTGGGAGAGCAAAACAGGTGTCAGAAAAGGGATGTCCATTACACCCTGATTGATGCAGAGATAGCAAGAGAATGGCAGAGTAGAAGTGATACCTTTATTGGATAACTGAGTCTCTTTAGAATGCAAGATTTCTACACTGCTTGGATCTCTTCTTCAGGCATATTTCTAAATATGCCTGAAGAGATCTAAGTTGTCTTGAAAGCTTGAATTCTACAGCTACTCGGTAAACCAATAAAGGTATCACTTTTACTCTACCAGGCTCCTGCTTTTCCTATGGCTAACATAGTACCACCTTTTACCTATGATGCAGAGATAATGGGGGGGATTCACTAAGCGGTGATAAAGTGTTATCGCGTCTCCAGTTCCTGTGTTATTCTATGGAGCCTATGCACTAAGATCTCCAATGCTGAAGAAATCTTAGTGTATAGACTCCATAGAATAACATAGAAATTGAAGAAGTGATAAACTGGAGAAGTCCTCTTCTTTTTATTACATCTTTATCACCACTTAGTGAATCTCCCCCAGTGACTGATCTGTGAGTCTTGAAAATTAGTGTGCAACTGCATTATCTATTACATTACCTGGTAAAATCCAGACTGCTAAGGATTGAGAATGATGCTATTAAAATGTTATTCCCATTATTTTGTGTTAGATCTGTAAAATATAATCATAAACTTGTTTTTTTACGCATATGAAAGCTATCCTACTCGGACACCATTTGATTCATTTTCTCTGTTCGTAATGATAGATTAGGGCTAAAATAGTTAAGATATTGAGATTAGTACATAACACTCTTGTATTCAAAAAGGCAAGTACCTTTTAGGTAGGTTTCTGTACTATCACTTATCAGATGCCTATCAAGGTTTCTCTGTTAATGGAAGTCAGGGAGCCCTGTGGAAGGCAACAGTCAAAGCTCCAATGGAACATTTATAAGACTAGTCTTTAGACCTCAGAAAGAGAAGTTTTACAGATGGTGGCATGAAGTACAGGATATTTCACTATTTGAGTGTCAGAGGGTTATGCAAAGCATTGTATTTACAACTCCAATTCATTTTTAGGTGTTAGCATGATGAGACCTACAAGGATTGTGAAGAACACCCACCAAGAATGATCAAAATAACATTTTTATGTTCTTAGGCATGTTGGCCCCACATTGGTGCTCAAGTCACTTTTTTTTTTTTTACATTAAAACATGATATCTACGTTAGTCATAACTTGCCATCTTTTCCAACCTTGGGAACTATAAAATTCTGTTGTAGACAATTAGACTTGAATGATTCTAAACAGATCATATAAAGGCAGGGGGCAGTGTTCTCAAAGTGATGCTTGGACTTCATAGGAAGTTCATAAACACTTGGAGAATTCCTATTTTCATCAATGACTTTCTGTAAGTCAATGGGTTCTTCCGACATCTGTCTTTTGACTTGTGAAAGTTCTGGAAATTGGATAGGAGAAAGTAAGCTCTGTAGGATTAACACGGAAGAACTTTATCCTAGGAAAAATTACTCTTACTTAGGCAAGTCCTTCTGATAAAGCAATTTCCAGTTAAGCCCCTAAGTGGGTAAAAAAAATCCTTCCTGACTCCAAATGGCAGATCTTTCCCTGGATTAACATCCTATCTGCTTTGAAGCCAAATGTCATAATTCTCAATATTGTTCTGTGGTAAAGAGGTATCCACTAATTTTTGAAAGCAATTATAGTATTTGCAATCATGTCACCCTGAGGAAAAGAATTCCTTAATTTTGCTGCACTTACTGTTAAAAATCCCTACCTTTGTTTTGGTATATGATGAAGGACACCTACCCACGTAAGCCCTTATGTTAAACAAATTAAGTGACACTATGTGCTTACAATTTAATTAAGCGATTATATTGCCTGGTGGTTGTGGTGGCACATTGACTAATGAGAAATTGTAAAAGGGGGCTGGAAATGGTGCATAGCATAGAAGTGGTTTTAACATTCTCTGTATGTAGTTTGGTGGTGGGCCAAGCTGTCCCAGCCTCGCACTGTCGGAGGTATTAAAATTAAATATTAAAAGGTATTATATTCAATGCACCATTACGTGGTAGGAACAAGATATGTGATGTCAGGTGTGAGGCATACCAGACATTGACCAGACACAAGTGGGGATATTGGGGCTGTATGCTGTGTGGTGTTTAAAGGGATAGTAACCCCCCCCCCCCCCCCCGAAAAACGTGAAACCAAATGCTAGGAATCATCAAAACATACTTAACTCCCATGTTCCCATCTCTCAAACCGTTATGGTT
The DNA here is from genome assembly GCA_037306005.1 of Rhinophrynus dorsalis. Lineage (NCBI taxonomy): Eukaryota > Metazoa > Chordata > Amphibia > Anura > Rhinophrynidae > Rhinophrynus > Rhinophrynus dorsalis. Next base: position 409,068,497 of record CM074718.1, on the reverse strand, counting down.
TGAGAGATGTAAGAAAAGAAAGACCTCCGCTCCCTCCCCTTTCTGTCTGGCAAGCTGTAAAGCTGTCGGAGGCAGAATCCGGTCGATAGACTTACAGCGGCTGTTCGGAAGCTATGTCATCTAGATATCTCAGTATAATTACTTCATTGGAATGGTCTACAACATGTGCTTGCAAGCCAGGCACGCGTTTTATACCATTCGATGAAGTAATTATACCAAGATATGTAGATGACAGCGCTCCTGAACAGCCACCATCTGGTCCTGGAAGTAGGATCTCATGACGTCCGCTATACAGTGGATGCATGAGAAGGGGGAGGGAGCGGAGGTCTTTCTTTTCTTACATCTCTCAAACCATAACTGTTTGAGAGATGGGAATATGGGAGTTAAGTATGTTTTGTTGATTCCTAGCATTTGGCTTCACATTTTTCAGGGGGATTACTATCCCTTTAAAATGTGTAGCCCTGTTGGAGCTTCTGGGAAGTGGAGAAATTAGGTTTCCTCTTCTCCAGGAAACTTTTTGATGTATAAGGGTAAAAGGTAAAGCAATTCTAGGGCTATATAGCTGTATCTTACGGTTACCAATAAACATTTCATAAAATTCCTATTGTATTATGGGGGCTTTCTGCTCCTTGAATGCTAGAGAGGTCTTCAGTTCATGGTTTCACATTGCAGACCTCTCTTTCATTCAAAGTGTTAAAAAATACTTTGAAGATCAAAGAGTGTACAATGATTTGCAAAACAATGTTTTGTACATCCCTCTGGTTCTTTTTAATGTCTTTTTTTATTTTCTTTTGTGCTCCTTGACATATGTAATGTAAGGGAACTGGATTGTTAAAGTAGGGACACCATGGATCAGGGGATGTGCTCACAGGGTCCAAGAGTTGTATAAGGGAAAGGTCCCTTTAAGAAAATAAATATAAAGGTAATAAATAAATAATAATAGAGTGGCAGAACTTTCTGGAGCTAGCTGTCTATCCCTCCAGGCAGTGTGATTATCTGGCAAGGGTCTACCTTGTTCCAGGTATTGCTACTTGGGCAAAAAAGGCAGCTATAAATACCCCTGTTTCCCCCTGTGAACATGGAGTGGGGGCACTTCCATCCCCCCTACAATTACCACCTCCATATAAACAAAGGGGCTGGACGGGCTGGCCTGGGGGTCATATTATGGTTTTGCAGCCCCCCCCCCCCCCCCCGGAAAAATTTCTACGGACACCACTGCTTGTGAAGCCCTCACCCTGCCTTGACTCGGTTGGTAAGCATCTCCGCTCCCCCCCCCCCCCCCCCCCCCCACACACACACACCAGAATTAAAAAAAAAAAAATGTATAAGTGGAAATATGTAGATGTGTGTGTGTGTGTGTGTGTATATATATATATATATATATATATATATATATATATTGTAAAATAAAAATAGAAGAATAAACAAAGAAAATGTTAGCCCTTTGAGTGCCAGAGAGGTACTGCTCTGGCATTCAAAGGGTTAAGAATGCTTTTAGGTATAATGTTGTAGCATGGAGGGTTGTTAACCCCTTAACGACATGTGACGTACTATGACCGTCACGGTCCTTGAAATACTGAAGGACCGATGACTGTCATAGTACGTCACATTCTTTTTACTTACAGCGCTCTACCGGGAGCGCTGTAAATAAAAGTAGGGCCTGAAATTGACCGCTCCAAGATCGGAGCGATCTCTATCAGGCCCCAAAGTGACGCGCCGATACACGTAACAGGTCACGTGTACAGGCGCGTCAGCGTGGATCAAATCGGTCCTTATGGGACAGAAACTTCCCAGGACCGCCGGTCGCTAAGGGATCAATAAAATTGTGGTTATATGAAGTTATTGTTGGCTATTGGCTGTTAGGGCAGAGCCTGTCAGGTGTGGTGACTGGATTCCACGTCTAAGGAGAAGCGGCTTGCAGGCTGTAAAACGGGCGGTAAGGGAATCCTTTAGTAGTGAGTTTCTTTTGAACTACAGCACAGAGCATCCTATAATATAAAAGGCCAGAATGTTTGTCTGATGCAGTCATGTGCAGAGAATGCCCCTAGCATTCTGTGTGTTCAGGCAGTCTCTACTGCACATGACTGCATCTCGTGTGCCGGCAGTGGCAGTACGCAGAGCAGGACCTGCTTCTTTACCTCACCGGACCTTGGCCAGTGTACACGGCCTTTTACACGAGTATTGAAATAAAAAGTTACATGATCCTCTTTATAGGAGGATCAATTGGAGCTGCATTTTGTTTCAAGCTATTACTATTCCATTAAAGGGTTAGTAATGTTTCATATCAAGTGAAGCTATGATCTCTCCGTATACTCTGTTACCTTCTTAATGCTGACATCACTATATTTTCTTAGAAATTATATTGTTCCCCTCCCACCCCTTTACAGTATAGGAGGCCGCCTCCCCTTAGATGTGAACTTAGGTCGTTTGACTGGACAGATCTCAATGTGGAACGAGCTTCCTTAATACGGTATAAGGAAAATCCTGCTCTCTTTGATGAAGAAGTGCAGGTTTTTCCTTATACTGAATGCAGATTGTCCCTCATCGTGATCCTTCTTCAGTTTTGAGGCAAGGAAATAATTATAAGGGGCAGGAAGGGGACAATTTATTATATAATTTCAACGGAAATATAGTAATGTCAGCATTAGGAAGTTAACAGAGCGTTGGCACATAGTTTAAGGAGGGATTGTAGAGTCACTTGATTTGAAACATTACTAACCCTTTAACAATATTTTACATAATAAATGCTGCGACCTTACCACCATCCTACAGTTGTCAATGTATTTATTTAAAGCGGAACTACCACCCTATATAAAGTCTCCCCCAATTATTAGGCAAATGGCAATTAGCTTCTTAAGGGGATAGTAATGTTTCATAATAAAAGCAGCTCTAATTAATCATCATAGTATTTGGACTTTGGAGAGTGTTATTTCAATTCTGTCAGAGTTGTAGTTCCATAGTAATTCAATGACAAAGTATCCCCCTCCTGCCCCTTTTACTGATGTAACACTGTTCAGCCAGAGCAGCAGGGAGGTGCCCAGGTAGATTGCAGAGAGGGACAATCTTCAATTAAGATAAGGGAAAAACCTGAAAAACTTGTCAAGGGGGGAAGGGTTTTCATTGTTCTCACTGTTATCTGTCTGGTCTATGGACTACATTCCACATCTAAGAAGAGATGGCATACACTAGGTAAAAGGGGCGGTAGGGGAAACTTTGCTTGTGAATATCTCTCAAACAATAAAGGTTTGAGAAATAAGACTTATATCGTTCTTCATGTTTTTTTAATGCCTACAAAATAAAATAAAGATAAAACGAAGTATTACTATGCCTTTAATAGTGCTATTATCTTACACAACTAGTCAGTACTGAAGTAATCCTTATTCTTCAGAGAGTGACAGCCAGGCCTCTTGCTTTATATCTGTCTGTGCGCCTGTGCTCTCAGTCCCTACAAGTGCCTTAACCCCTTCAGTGCCAGAGGCTCGGGCCATTTCCTGTACCCTGCAGGCCAGACACATTTCAGCATTTTTGCTATCCTTCTGTTTAGGCTTGATTTCCTCTGGGGATTTTTAGTTACCTATGGAAAACTATATATTGTTTTCTCTGTCGTCCAATACAGGTTACTGGTAACTCTGGGTAGGCAATCTGCCCCTTTAAGTAGGCAGGAACAATTCTAGAAATGACTGCAGGGGGTGAAGCCTACCTTCCCTCCTTGGCTGCAGCTAGCCAACCAGCTCCAGAAAGATTAGTTCCTTGGTGAAGATAACACAGGCAAGAGAACAGTTCTGCTGGAGTTTTAGAAACTTTATATTTTTGTTAGATATGGAATACCACCATTAGGCAGATTTCCATAACTAACAATGCTCTTAGATGTGACTAGCTCAGTATCCAGGTGCTTTTTGTGGACCTTAAGCCCTGAGGGGGAAAATCTTGATTCCAAGTGCTTCCCCAGGAGTTACCCACTGAGGTTACTTCTTACTACATGGTAATCTGAAGACAGAAGATCGGCAGGAAAGGTGAGCAACCCTTTGAGTGCTGCAGGTCCACTTGTCCCACAGTGCCCCTCCGCACAGGGGTGTTTTCATTTGGAGTTCCTATTGCACACTCTTGCATTCATTGGGTCTATCTGTATGTCTGTTGAGTGTTTTGGAACAGGTTTATGTGGTAACTTAACCCTTTAGCCGCTGGATTGGCACTTTTTTGGGGGGGTTTCTAACACATTTCCTACTGGTTTAGTGTTTTTTGGGTGTTCTAACATGTTCTAATGCTGTTTTAGGCATTTTAGATTTACCCTCTTAATTTTGTAAAATTTGAGTTCCTTTATTGTATAGACGCCATTGCTCTATTCACTTCTATGGGACTGTACTGTTTGGAACATAGTTCTGCAACCGTTTAACCTAGCGACTTCAGAGATGGCTCATTTTACTTGTCTGCCCTTGCTCTATCATCCGGTTCGTGTTTCTAGTGTGTTGGAGGGCTCAGGGGGCTTTGGGCACTGTTTGGGGTACTTTTCTGGGAAAACTACATTTCCCATGAGTGCTTGCTTCGCACACTCGTTTCTGATTGGCTCCCACCATGGCAGCCATTTTGTGATCTTTCCAGAACGAGTATCCTACACAGGGCTTGGACTCTCCTTCTCTCCTCTGCTGATTAACCCTTCGTCTGCCAGATACGTTTATTTTAGCGATTTCTGGGGTGAAACTTTAATCTTACACACTATAATTGGGTGATTTCTTATACAGTAAGGTTATTGACACTGTGAGAATGTCTGTACCGCTGGAGCTTGGGGCCAGACCTAAGACTAAGGAGGCTGGGGTCTCTGTATCCCCCATTGCGCATTCCTCTTCCTGTCACTCAGGGCTACCTAGAGAATTCTCACGTCACTTATGCCCAGCATGTTCTGATGTCCCTGACAGCATTCCAGGGACCTCCAGCCATGCATTAGAGCTAGCTTGGGTGCAAGAGTTCAAGTCTGCTACTAGGGACCTTAGGTCCACATTGCAACTCTTTCCATCCCAGTTACAGGGGGTCTTTCATTCTTGGCAGGCCCCCTCTTCAGTCAAGTCTTCCCTGCCTAAACCTCAGGGATTACCTGATGTGTCAGATTCCTCTGAAGAGGAACTGCTGGTGGATTCAGATGTTGAGGAATGTTCTGTGTTGGGCTCCTCTCAGTTTTTTGGGGATCCTTTTCAGGCTGATCCTGAACCCTCCGCTGAGGGCCTGATCAGGGCTATCTTAACTACTCTTAACATTCCCTTACTTCAGGAGGTTCCTTTTGACCCCCCTTACTTTCCACCTAACCCCACTCTTGACCGCCTTGTGTCTGAGGAGTGGAAAAACCCCGGACAAGAAACCCTCTGTGCCCAAGAAATTTGCCAGGCTTTATCCCTTTTCTGAATCCGTGCTTACTCAGTGGGTTCATCCTCCCAAAGTTGATGCTCCTGTTTCCAGGCTATCTAAGTCTACTTCCTTACCAGTCTCTGATGCCTCTGCTCTGAAGGACTGGACTGACGAGAAACTTGAGGTCTCCCTCAAGTCCATTTTTGCCACTGCTGGTTCTGCCATGCTTCCAGCATTCGTTGCTGAATGGGTGAACCGGGCCATTGCGGTCTGGACTGAACAGCTCACCCAGGCTGTCCATCAGGATGTGCCTACTTCGGATAAGTTGCGCTTCTCACCAACACTTCTAAGGCTCAGCACTATGTTCCTGCTGCCTTATTTGATGCCATCCGTTTGGTTGCTAGGGTTTCCACCATGTCTGTGGTGGCCAGACAAGCTCTTTGGCTCAAGATCTGGTGTGCTGACACTGCTTCTAAGAAAGCATTGCTCTCCTTAACCTTTCAGGGTACCTCCTTGTTTGGGCCAGATCTTAAGGATCTGATCAGTGAGGCTACAGGGGGTAAGAGTACTCTTCTGCCCTTGGTTCCCAGGAAGAAATTGCTGCTTAAACGCAATCTGTATTTTCATTCCTTTCAGAATGAGACACGTCCGGCAAACCAGGCGGTTCCCTCAGCTCCACTTTCGTCCTCCAAGGCCAAACAACATTGGAATCCCAAGGTCTCCTCCAAGCCCAAGGCTTCCAAGCCTTCTTCGGCATGACTCACTGAACCTGGGTCCACACTCTGCTGTGGGTGGTCATCTGTGACACACTCACAGCATTTGAGAGGGTTCAGTGGCAGACCCATGGGTTTTACGGGGGTGACGGAAGGGTACAGGATCCCTTTCGTCTCTTTCTCCATTTCGCTTTCGTCCTTCTCACGTGCCTCAGGGCGCAGGGAAACGCCGTCTGTTCGCCACTGTTCTGGACAAGAACGTTCTAGAGCTGTAACGGTTTGTTTGACTCACAGACACAGTGGTTTAGGATAAAAACACAGTTTTACTGAATTCTCAATACAATAAGAACCCTCACAGGTCCTGTAGTATACAGGCAGTATAATACAGACACATGACAGGTTAAACATACAATTGCCTACACAGGTCCAGTACAATATAAAGGTATAAGTAGCATATACTGACACAGGTCAGGCAAGAGGAGCAAGTTTCCTAGGACTCTGGTACTGCAGGAGTTAAAGTTCATCAAAGAGTGTAAACAGTCCCATGTGTTAAAGGGATAGTAATACTTGGTTTTAACTTTATTTTATTTTGTAGGCATTAAAAAACATGAAGAATGATATAAGTCTTATCTCTCAAACCTTTATGGTTTAAGAGATATTCGCAAGCAAAGTTTCCCCCTCCCGCCCCTTTTACCTAGTGTAAGCAATATCTTCTCAGATGTGGAATGCAGTCCATAGACCAGACAGATAACAGAAGGGGACACTCATTCCTATGAAAACAATGCAATCTCTGCCCCCCTTGACAAACTTTTCAGGTTTTTCCCTTATCTTAATTGAAGATTGTCCCTCTCTGCAGTCTACCTGGGCACCTCCCTTCTGCTCTGGCTGAATAGTGTGACATCAGTAAAAGGGGCGGGAGGGGGACACTTTGTCATTGAATTATTCTTGAACTACAACTCTGACAGAATTGAAATAACACTCTCCAAAGTCCAAATACTATGATGATTAATTAGATTTGCTTTTATTATGAAACATTACTATCCCTTTAAAGTACTGAGATAGCACTTATAGAGAGCTTCAGATCGCCCAGGGCTAGCAGAACAATGTGAACTTCCAGAGTACAACAGATATTGCGTAATGAGCACTGCCGGAGCAGTAACGGAGGCAGACACTGGCAACCTGCAGGAGCAGTAGCGGAGAACAAGCCAATGGCGACTACTGGAGCAATAACGGAGGCAGACACTTGCAACCGGTATGAGCAGAAACTGAGGACTAGGCCAAAGGCACACTACCGGAGCAGTAATGGAGGCACACACTAGCAACCTGCAAGAGCCGTAACGGAGGACAAGCCAGTGGCGACTACCGGAGCAATAACGGAGACAGCCACTTGCAACCGGTATGAGCAGTAACAGAGGACTAGGCCAAAGGCACACTGCCGGAGCAGTAACGGAGGCACACACTAGCAACCTGCAGGAGCAGTAACGGAGGACAAGCCAGTGGCGACTACCGGAGCAATAACAGAGGCAGACATTTGCAACCGGTATGAGAAGTAACAGAGGACTAGGCCAAAGGCACACTGCCAGAGCAGTAACGGAGGCAAACACTGGCAACCTGCAGGAGCTGTAACGGAATAGACTCAGGTGCTAGTAAGCAAGTGCAACCAGATTGCCTGCAGAGTTAGAATGTCACCGAGGCAACAACCGCAGAAGAAGCAGGAACGTCAATCAAACCGGGTCGGTACACAGGAGCAGGAACGTCAGCCAGGCTGGGTCGGTACACAGGAGCAGGAACGTCAGCCAGGCTGAGTCAGTACACAGGAGCAGGAACGTCAGCCAAGCCGGATCGATACACAGGAGCTGGAACTTGAAGAGTAGTCAGGCAGGCCAAGTCGGTACATTGGGAAACAGTGAGCAGTAAGCTAGCACTGGTACAGGAACACCACGAAAGGGCACCATGTGGGTGCAGGAGCCCAGTATATAAAGGCCATACTGGGTGGGATCAACACAGGACAGCCAATGGGAGCACTACATAGGATAACTGACATGAAAACAAAAACAAGGGAGCACTGGCACCGTGATAAGAGCCAGTGCCAGTTCAGGACAGCGGTATGGGTTTTTTACTCAAACCTCTTTGTGGTCTCCAAGAAGGATGTATGTTGTCCCGTTTTGGACTTGAAGGATCTCAGTTCCTTTGTGACCCGGACTCATTATCATCAGAAGTCTCTACGGACAGTGATTGCTGCCATGTCCCCGGGGGAATTCCTTGCTTCTCTGGATCTTCAGGACGCGTACTTGCACTTTGCCATTCATCCAGAGAGCCGGTGGTACCTCCGGTTTGTATCACGGTGCCCGTGATTTGCTGCCTTTCTTGTCAGTTACCTGAATGGCTCTCCATTGGCTGTCTGCTATCAACCCGCCCAGTATTGCCTATTTAGACTGGGCTTGGGCACCCTTTGGTTGCCCTTTCGTGGTGTCTCTGTCGCCTGCACCTGCACTGTGTTCCTGAGCTTCCTGGGCCGTCTACTATCTATGCTCTCCAGTGATCGCCTGAGTTCCTGTCTGACAGCTTCCTCGGTTCCAGCTTCTGTTCCTGATCTGGTTGGGTTTGCTGTTCCTGCTGCAGTTCCTGCTCCGGTTGTCTGCCATTCATGGTCCGGCTTCCTGTCCTGTACCGGCTGTGTTCCTGCTCCTGGATGCCTGCCGAGTGTCTACTTCCTCCAGTTGCCTTTGGCGACATTTTCATTCACTTTGTTTGTTACTCCAGTACGCAGGTACTGGTTCGCTCCATGTTAACTGGTTGCTTGCTGCGTTCCTCACAGCACCGGTAGAGATTGTGTACTCCAGTACGTGGGTACTGGTTTGCTCCGTGTTAACCGGCTGCTTGCTGCTTTCCTTACAGCACCGGTAGAGATTGTGTTACTCCAGTACGCGGGTACTGGTTAGCTCCATGTTAACCGGCTGCTTGCTGTGTTCCTTACAGCACCGGTAGAGATTGTGTTACTCCAGTACGCGGGTACTGGTTCACTCCATATTCACCGGCTGCGTTCCTCACAGCACCGGTAGAGATTGTGTTACTCCAGTGCGCGGGTACTGGTTTACTCCATTATTCCGTTGGGTGTTCTCTACATCTTGACAACCCAACTGGCCTCTGTCTGTCCATCATAGGTGACTGGCTAGTTACACCTTTATGCCAGTCGCTGAGGCCATCCCTGTCTGTGTTCCAGTACTTGCTGCCTCCAGGCTGCCTTGCCCGGTATATTGGTAAGGCCGGTAAACCTCTTCCATCTTGGGCCAGTCTAAGGTTGCCTTACCCGGTATTGGCAAGGCCGGTAGAGCCTCATTACTCGTTGTGCCAGTCTCTATGCTGCCTTGCTCGGTATATTGGCAAGGCCGGTAGACACTCATTTCCTCGTGTTACCAGCCTCAAGGCTGCCTTGCCCGGTATATTGGCAAGGCCGGTAGAGCCTCCATCTCCTCGGTTGCTAGCCTTCCAGGCTGCCTTGCCCGGTATATTGGTAGGGCCGGTAGAACCTATTCCATCTTGTGCCAGTCTAAGGTTGCCTTACCCGGTATTGGCAAGGCCGGTAGAGCCTGTCTTACATTCTGTATATCACTACTCACCATGACTATGTATTGAAGATATATGTTGCACGTGTATGTTAACCCGCGAGGGTTCCCTTTAAACTTTTCAATAAAGTTGTGTTTTTATCTTAACTCTGTGTCTGAGAGTCATAACAAACAGTGACAGTTTGCCTGCGACAGGGGACATTTTCCGTTCTCAGCTCTTCCATTTGGTCTGACGACAGCTCCTCAGGTCTTCAAATGTGTCCTGGGAACCTTAGTGTCCATCCTCCACCGGAACGGCATCAGAGTTACTCCATACATGGACGACTTGCTTCTGAAAGCCCCTTCTACAGAACTTCTCCATCAGCAGGTTCAGCAATGCATTCATGCTCTCACCCATCATGGGTGGATCATCAACTTGGACAAGTCAGATCTTATCCCATCTTAGAGTCTGGTCTTCCTGGGCCTTCTCTTCGACACTCTGAAGAGCATGGTGTTTCTCACGGATGAGGTGGCTCACCAGATCGCCCACCGGGTTTCAGCGGTTCTGGGTCAAGATCCAGTTCCAGTCAAGAAGCTGTCCTCTCTAGTGGGAAAATTCATCTCCACCATACAAGCGGTCCTGTTTGCCATGGCGCACACCAGGGAGCTCCAGAGGTTCGTGATCCAGGTGTGCAAGGGTCAGCCGGACCTCATGCCCCCCCATGAGTGCCAGGCTAGTTTTAATCTAAAATGTTGCCGCTGTATGCCAGTTATACTGGCTTTTGCAGTGACCGCATTTTAGATGTACAACGTACGAGCTTGGCACCGCAGGTACAGCTGTCCAATCTCATACGTTGTAAGTAGCTGGCACTCTAGGGGTTAAAGGGATAGTAATACTTAGGTAAAAGTAAATTTAAAGCTGTAGGTATTAAAAACTAAATGAATTCCACCCAGCGTTATCTCTCAAACCTCTATGGTTTGAGAGATTTAAGCTATGAAAGTTCCCCTTTCCCTCCCCTTGCACTTATGTCAGCTTTCTGTGTTAGAGAAGGAGATTCCATGATCACAGTAGTTAGGCAGAAATACTTCATTTGAACGGTCTACAATGTGTGCCTTTAAGACACAGTGCAATGCCTCCTAGAGGAGACCAGGATGGACCTCTAAGCTAAGATGTCTGTGTACAAACCTGGTTTCTGGTCTCCGAAGAATAAGGATTACTTCAGAATCGGCTACTTGTGTGAGATAATAGCACTATTAGGGAACTAGTTGCCATATGCCTAATAATTGGAGGGCGACTTTATCTAGGGTGGTAGTTCAGTTTTAATGCAGTTTGAATGTTTGTATGTGAGGATGTGGACTTCCAGCCTCCATGGCAGGAACACGTTTGCATTAGAGGAGTGGTAGAAGTACTCTGGATCTCTGTCTCTGCTGTAGAGATACGCAAATGGAAGTTACATCTTGTGTACCAGCAGTGTGAGCAATATTCCATTCCATAATGAAACAACAACAGGATGTTGTCATTCATTATGAGAGCAGATGGGTAAAAATACAATGGGTGTAACTGTTTGTGTGTAGGTGTGGCTGACAGTGTCAGAGATTAATCAGAATCTCCTGGGTGTGGGGGATGAGAGGCTGGAAGACTGACAAGCTAATTTTCCCTCCTATATTAAACTATCCCTTCTGTATGTTTGCTAAACTAGTTATCCTTTTACTAATGACAGCTCTGCTAATGCTGTCTAAATGGCAGCTCGTGAATGAACACAACACATGTTAAACTAGTTGTAAGCACAACTTTCATATGTGGAAGTAGCAGAATTATAAACTTCTATCCCTCTGTGTACAGGTCACCACACAGCTAGTGCTGACAGCTCTGAAGAGGCAGCTGTTGATTCCTGTTGGCTGCTGTGACATTACACCCACCTGCACAGCCAAGTTATCAAATTAGGTTTTTGCAGGAAATAGGACAAGAAGCTTGGGGAGGACCTCTACAATTAACCCTTTAAGAACCAGTGGGATGGGCAATGCATTGTGAAGCATTGCATTAAAACCTTCTGGAACAGAGGGGTGTCCAAATATATTACATTTGTGTTTTGTCTCATCTGTCTTTCTGACATCTACATTTGTATGCACTGGATATCAAAAAGTAAAATGACGGCTATGCAATAAGCATTAGTATTCATCAACATCCTGCTTCCTAACTTCATGAACATGTCTTGCAATGCCTTGAAGACCTCTCTACAAACCAAGGCGTTAACACAAAATGAGGGGGTATATAATGGCCAGGGTTATGAGATAGTGACATTCTGTGAAAAAAGTTCTATATTTCCTTAATTTTTGTTTTTCATTTTTATGGCACAAGCCAACTATTAACATAGGGGTGAAATAAATATTCCAGGGCTTTTACCCCCTTGAATCCTAGAACAGTCTCCAAAACATTGTTAAATAATCGGTTGTAGGCCTCTCTAGTATCATGGAGCCCGTTCCAGATTTACATCCCAAGTGCCCTTAGCTCCACCCATGGCCACACCCTCATTCCTGACATGACTCCACGCATAGTCATATGGCACTCAAAATATATTTAGCCTATAACATTCAAATACAAAAAAGGGTGTCTCACATTCAAGGAATTAACCCCTTAACGACGGCTGCGCAGGCACGCGGCGGTCACTAAAGGACCACGGAGCTTTTTTTTTTTTCGATTCTGGACTCTCCGAACGGCGTGCAGCCGCGGGGGGAGCCTGGAATTCCATGACGGTCATAGTGTGTCATGGGTCGTTAACTCAGATCGACCCATGACGTATTATGACCGTCAAGGGTCGTTAAGGGGTTAAATAGCCACTAAGGGGTATATAAACTGGTGCAGGGACATTGAGAGTACACTGACCACACACATAATTCAGATTGCTGGTATGTCTAGTTTAACTGATGCTCACCTCAAAATGTGGTGCTCTGGACAGTTGTCTACTCAACTTAATGGGAAAATCTGGCCCTTCAGGGAGCTAAAAATACAATTTAAGGGATTTGTATTTATTCCTTATGGAAGGGGTGCTCAGACCTGTAGTCATGCCCCTCCCAACAGGACATTTTTTCAGGATAACCTCAGTTAAACACATTAATTCGGGCAGATCCTTCAGAATGATCCATCCGCCAATTGTTTAAACTATTCATTTAAGGAGATCCTGTAAAACTGCACCACTGAGAGGCTTGTGGACAGGTTTGTGTCCTCTGCCCTATGGTACAGTTGACTTTCTCTAGAATTGTTCCTCTTTGTGCATAAAACCATATGACTGTATTCAATATGCTTAACCCTTTTAAGTGCCAGAGAGGTACGCACCTCAGTGTAAAGCATGAATTCCATTCCCCTCTGGCACTGAAAGTGTTAATAGATGCAATTTTGGGACAAACCAACTGGACCAAAGGGAGCAAATACAAATTTCTTTTGAATTAAATTGGGATTTTAACTTGACAGTCTCCAATGCATTGGTGCTAGTTGTATCCTTTGAAAATGTTGCATAGAAAACAGTGTTCAAGTACACGGCACATTTACCATGTCACTGTGATGAAAAGGGAGACATGAGAATCTCGCCCTGCTCCCAAGGCGAGAAATTCTCATGTAGCCTCCTTTTAAACGTCAATTCAACCCAGAGCGGTCAAAAGTGTGTGTGGGGGGGGGGGTGCTGGGAGTTGTGTGTGATTATAGGAAGGGTGTTTCACAAGGACTTGTGTGGATTTTTAATATTGTTGATCCTATCCAGCCATACTACATCTAACCATACTCTTGGAGTTAAAGAGAAATATTAGCGATTTGTATATATCAGTGATGGCTCTCTCTCTCTCTCCTCTCAATGTACATAAACTGAAATTTGCCTTACTTTATCTAACGAAACTCTGAAGACTTATTTCATTCTTCTTGATCTGGATACATGGCTTGTTGTTGAGCACTGCGCTGGGCTCTCTCGCTCCTTCTCTGCATGCAGAATGACAGGGTGGAGCAGAGCACGCAGAGAAAGGGAGATAGAGCCCGGTGCAGCTCTCAGCAACAAGCCATATGGTTGGTATCAAGATGAATGAAATGTCTCTGGAGTTTCGCTAGATAAAGTAAGGCAAATTGCAGTTTCTGTGTATCTGTTTGCCTTACTTTATCTAGTGAAATTTGATACCAACCACATGGCTTGTAGTTCTCCCCTTCTCTGTGTGCTCTGCGGCACAGTGCTCAGCAACAAGCCATGTATCAAGATCAAGAAGAATGAAATGTCTTCAGAGTTGTAAGGCAAATTGCAGTTTATTTTTGTTGAGAGAAGGGGAGAGAGAATCATAACTGATATATACATATTGCCAAAATTTCTCTTTAACTCGGATAGTATGGATAGATGCAGTATGGTTAGATGCATTCTGTCTGCAAAAACCTGTGATAAAGGCTCAGAATATAAAAGGATGGGGTCAGCAATATAAAAAATCCACACAAGCCCTTGTGAAACACCCTTCTTTTATAAACACACACAACTCCCAGTGTCTGCCACACTTATGACCCCTCTGGAATGAACCAACATTTAAGGATTCAACATAAGAATCTCACACTTTGGAAGCAGGGAGAGATTCTGATGTCACCCTTTTCATCACAGCGACATGGTGAATGCTGTTTTCTATGCAACATTTTAAAAGTGAACCGGTGCTAGAGCTCCAGAAGATAGGATTTCAGGGTAGACTGAGGGGATTGTTCTAGACATAGAGCGAGAGGTATAGCGTTTCATAGTTAGTGAGCGGAAAGTGAAAAAGGTTTGAGATGGGAGAGTTCAAAAGGTATGGATGTTGTAACAAGAAGGGTATTGCATGCTGAGTAAAGGAGGTGGCCAGGAACATAAGAGGAGATGAGGGAACAGACTTAAGGGGTGGTGGGTCAGCAGTGTGGAAAGCATTAAAGTAAGAATATGGACTTTGTAAGTGATACATTGCTGAATAAGGAGCTATGTCATATGTCTAAGAATGATGTGAGTAGGTTAGGTTTTTGGTAAGAGTGAGGTTATTCGTGTAGCTGAGCTCAAGACCGATGGGAGGCCAGTTAGTAGGCCATTGCAGTAGTCTACAGAAATAGAGCAAGGCATTACCTAACAAGAGCATGTCAGGTTATGGACAATAGAAATTACTTTAGTTTAAAGGAATAGTAATGTTTCATAATAAAAGTAGCTCTAATTAATCATCATAGTATTTGGACTTTGGAGAGTGTTATTTCAATTCTGTCAGAGTTGTAGTTCAAGAGTAATTCAATGACAGAGTGTCACCCCTGCCCCTTTTACTGATGTAACACTGGTCAGCCAGAGCAGAAGGGAGGTGCTAGGTAGACTGCAGAGAGGGACAATCTTCAATTAAGATAAGGGAAAAACCTGAAAAACTTGTCAATGGGGGCAGGGCTTTCATTGTTTTCACTGTAAGAAGATTGTCCCCTGCTGTTATCTGTCTGGTCTTACAACTAGATTCCACATCTGAGAAGAGATGGCTTACACTAGGTAAAAGGGGCGGAAGGGAAAACTTTGCTTGTGAATATCTCTTAAACGAGATAAGACATATCATTCTTCATGTTTTGTTAATGCCTACAAAATAAAATAAAAAAGTTCAAACAAAGTATTACTATCCCTTTAACGGGATAGTAATGTCGAAAAAGAGACATGCATAGGATTTTTCAGTTCATTTTTTAATGCATAGTATCTTTTGAAATCTCTTTACCTTCTTAAAAATAGAGTCAAATGTTTCCTCTAAGGAGTCCTTGTCTGTCAGAATGAGTATTGATGTTTAAAGGCTGGGGTAGAAATTGATAGAGGATATTTGATATTGCCAGTCATGTATGCGGAAATATGTGGGGGCAAGAATATAAAGAGTGAAATTATGTTGCCTGTGGATAGTTACATTAATTGCATAGGTGTGAGGAAGAGAGGCCTATTCGGTGGGCCAGCACAAGTGTGACGTGTCCTCTGTAAGATAGTTTGTGGAAGTTTGCTGCAGGAGAGCTTTTAAATCGTTTGGTAAAGTTTCTGAATATTATATCAGAGGTCAAGCCTGGAATCTCAAGCAACCATTTCTCTATATTAAAAGACCTATAAGAGTACCAAAGGGACGATAATAACAGTTTATATATACAGTATATTTTGAACTGCGGATTTAGGAGACAGTCCATGGGATTGTCTTCAAGCTGTGTGTAAAGGGTCAGAAGGAGGGTTTGGATACAATGTTTAAAGGGATAGTAAAGCAGCTCTAATTACTCATCATAGTATTTGGGCATTGGATAGTGTTATTTAAATTCTGTCAGAGTTTAGTTCAAGAGTAATTGAATGATAAAGTATCCCCCTCCCGTCCCTTCTACTGATGTAACACTGCTCAGCTTAGAGCAGCAGGAAGTGTCCAGGTAGATTGCAGAGAGGGACAATCTTCAATTAAGATAAGGGAAAAAGCTGAAAAACCTGTCAAGGTGGGCAGGGCTTTCATTGTTTTCATAGTAAAAATATTGACCCTTGATGTGAGCTGTCTGGTCTATGGACTGGATTCCACATCTGAGCAGTGGGGGCTTACACTAGGTAAAAGGGGCAGGAGGGGGAAACATTATCATTCAGTTTCTCTTGAACTACAACTCTGACAGTATTGAAATAACACTCTCTATGGCTCAAATACTATGAAGATTAATTGGAGCTGCTGTAAGTATGCAAAGAGGTGATTAGAGGGAAGGTTATGATGGGTTTGTAGGCCTTCAAACGTACGGATAAACTTTGTATTTTGCTCTCGTAAATTGCTAACTTACATTAATGTCCTAAAAACCTAGATTCTGAATCTCTCATCTGGGTCACCTTCCTGACAGTCTAAATTGTTTGTTAGAGGTACAGAGAGTGAGACATGTTTGTTTCCATGCAACAGATTTC
Source organism: Rhinophrynus dorsalis (assembly GCA_037306005.1). Lineage (NCBI taxonomy): Eukaryota > Metazoa > Chordata > Amphibia > Anura > Rhinophrynidae > Rhinophrynus > Rhinophrynus dorsalis. Next base: position 409,051,997 of record CM074718.1, on the reverse strand, counting down.
TCATGTACTGCCAAGATTTAATTGTAGAGGATATCTGTAAATTTGATACACAGTGCCTTGGTATGAGAGCCACAGGGGCATGAAGTAAATAAGCCAGTTTATGTGAGGGGCAACTCTTTGACAGCCGTAGGAATTGATGATTATATTAGATTCATCTCACCAATCTTTGGCAAAAGGAACCAGGCTGGCCATATTGTACAATCTAATGTTTTTTTCAGTTGAATCCTCTCTGCATATTTGGTTGATTTAATTTGGCAAGGATAATATTTGGTATTTTACTGTTCTTTAAATTTTCTTTTTAATAGTTGTTTATGTGCATTAAGAATGTATATGGGAAACGGATAGTATATAGAAGTCTTGGGAAATAAACTATTTTTATGAAATTAAGGCAGCCTGAAAACAGGGAAGAGGGAGTTTTTCAGTTTTGAATACTAGAGGTTAACAGTACAAGTAAAAGGGGGATGTTGAAGTGATCGCAATGCATGATCTCCTCAGGCATTTGAAGACCTAGAAATTTGATAGTATGATGGGACCATTGTAATGGATTGTTCATGTGAGATTACAAAGGGGGTGTGGGGATAGCCACAGAGCCTCAGGTTTTTAAAAACTAATTTTTAAGCCAGCAGTGTCTTGGAAGTCACATAATATACTTGTGATAGTTGGATTGGCTGTTTGTGGTTTGCTAATAAATAACAGAAAATTTTTGCTCAATGTGACCTTGTGATATACCTTTAAAATCTATCAGTTGTTTCAGTTACAATAAGTGGGGATTAAAGAGTAGGGGTGGAAGTGGACACCCTTGCATAATGCTATTAAATAAATCTCAAGCATCAGGGAGTTCAAAGTATTAGTTGTTCTTATCGCCTGAGGTGAAGTGTAGAAGGATTTAATAAAGCCTATGAATTGTAGACCAAAGCCTTGTACAGGTAATAAGCGTAATAGGTGGGGCCATGAGAGCCTATTCTGCATCGAGACAAATAAGTAGGTTAGTGTTATTAGAAAAACCTGAAGATTTAATGGTTGCTGCAAATGCCATATGTATATTGCTGACTATATATCTGCCAGGAATAAATCTAGTTTGCTCAGGGGAGGTCAGAAGGAGAAGAATCTGATTGTCCGTTGGCCATAATTTTGCTTCAAAAGTTTGTAATCCATGTTTAAGAGACTCTGCTAGACTGGGATCCTAGGAATCAATCTGGTAAGATTGCACGTAGCTGGCATATATTTTTTTTAGATAAGAATGTGGTTGTACAGGGACAGAAGAGGTTGTATGATATCTTTCAGAATTTTATAAAATTCAAATGGAAGACCATCTGGGCCAGGAGCTTTTATGACTTCTTTTCAATACTGATTCCAATTCAGCAGCTGAGTTGGGGTCCTCCAGAGAAGTGACTTGATCGGGAGTGAGTGAGGGCAGTGAAATATCTGATTAAAAATGAAGTCTAAGGGAGTGATTATTTGGGTGTTTCTCATATTTTAGTGTAATAGGCTAAAACTCAGTATTAATGGAGGACGTGTCCGTTGTGATGGTTGTTTTCAAGGTTTTAATAGAGAGCATCATGTGGCATCTAGCAGTTTTGATGATACAAGCTAGAATTCTACCCTATTGATTGGCATGTTGATAGAAGCAGGACAAACTTTTAATAGTTTTGTACTGCTGCCTGTAGTACCACTTCATATGCTTGTTTTTATTTAAATGCTTTGATCTATTGAGTGGGGTATCTTATCTGAGATAAATGGACTAGTGTTTCATTAGCAATTGATGCAATTTATTAAACTTGGAGGTTATTTCTTTACCCAGTTTGGACAAGTAGGAGATAATGTGACCCTTCAGAATTGTTTTCGCTGCTGGCCAGAATATAATACGTTCAGACTTATGATGTGCAATGGTTTCTTTGTCATCCACATGTTTTGAGCACTTGTGTGAAAATCTGTGGATTATGCTAAGAAGGCTGGCATTCTCCAGTTAAATGATGATGATTCTGGGTTAAAAGTAAAAGTGAGTGAGATAGGGCAGTTATCAGAAAATAAAACTTTGTGTATTTGACTGTCTGAGGTCAATGGTAAGATTGAAGCAGATACTGGGAAGTATTCTATCCTGGTGGAAGCATTATGAGAATGGGAAAGAAGCTGTATTGCCTTTTCAGGGGTGGTGGGTTCTCCGCACTTTAGTTTAAAAAAACCAATAACAAAAAACAAAAAAAAAACTGATTCATCAGTTGGTGTAGTGGATTGCTTTTTCTATGGGTAGATCTGTCTGGTTGGTCGATTCAGTCTATGGAAGGGTCAATGATTGTGTCAAGGTCTCCAGCTAGGATGATTCTGTCAGAGGTCTGTTGCAGAATATGTGGTATAAATTGGGAAAAGAGAGAATATGAAGGATCATTTGGTGCATATATTACCCAACAAGAATGGCAAATGGTCTTATTCACAATGAAGGATCAATAATCTACTGTGTGGATAAACAATTTTGTTCGTGGGTGAATTGAATAAGTATGTAAATGAGGATAGTGAGAATACATTTATTAGTTGTGTTAGATGCGCCTATACCATTTCTAACTGGATCTTTGCACAATTTTTTATGTTCCTCTGCAGAGATTTGGGTCTCCTGAAGGAAGCCATCTGTGTGCCAAGGCATTTGAAATGAGTTATTGTAACGGATCCTACCCGTTACTGGGAGCTCTTGTCTGGGCATGGCATTTATTCACCCCTGGGCCCAAGGATTATGGATATTGGACACTCCTTGGTGCCCTGGCATGCGATCTCTCAAGCCCTTATCCTGGACTAAGAGACTTTGGCTAGCCTTATGTGGATAGGCAGCTGTACCAGAGGAAAGAACAATTCAAGGCTTGGGTGCTGCAAACTCTTCTGACCTGCAAAGGGTTAATCATTTGAGTTTGAGCATATTTACTTTCAATATGTATTGTAGTCCCCCAAGCCTTTTGCTTAATTACTCAAGTCATTGTATTGAGCACTGTCCTGTGACCCCCTGCTGTGTGATTAATCCAATCATGTCTGCCCTATTATGTTTCCCTGAATCATTTGTTGTTGGTTCTTGGACCCTTTGTGGTGACTGAATTATCCCTGTGACTACCCCATTGTATTCTGCCCTACCATTTGCTGTGTCCTATTGATGAACTGTGATTGAATTAAGTCTCCTGTACTGTGCTCCAAGTTAGTGTGGTTTGAAACTGTATAAATATGCTGTGGTTTGTTGTAATAGAGAGTTCTGTTTTGGAGTGAACAAGGAGTCCTGGAGTCTTGTATTGCTTATGGTCTAAAGTATCCACTCTGATACCCATCTGCGCCAAGTATCCTGAATCGCCGACCGCCTGCTGCCAGTTTCCTGCGACCTAACTTCGTGGACTGTCAGGCGGCGACGTGGACTCTTCCCTGCTTCCAGCGATCCTGTGGCTGTTCCAGTGACTGTTCATACTCCAACCGGTGCATCCGACGGCGCTTATCTGCGTCGAGAAGGAGAGACCCAGGAACGACGGCGGAAGGCGACGCGGTCCCTTCTCAGCTTCCGTTACAGTTATATTTTGTTTTAATTTGATAGGACTGTGTATGCCGCCAACATTACAGGGAGTTAATGTCACAGCATGAGGACAAGAAGAAGTTAAAGGAGGGGTGTTAGTAGTTACAGGGGAACTGTGTGGTGGGATAAGTAGGTTGTTCGCAATCTCTGTGTGTATCCAGCATCTCTCCCAGCAAGGAGATGCCAGAGAGGTTAGAAAAACTTATGTTAAAGGAAGACACAGTAAAGGGGCTAGAAAACTAGCCATGGCGGTGGGAGATGTCAGGACCATCGAGAATTACATATTGATATAGCAATCAACCCTTATAAAAACCTTAATATACAAGCTAGCAACTAGGAGCTCTTAAGTGAAATTAAAGAACTTTTTAATTCTAATAGTACTGGATACAACCCCTCCTCCCTTTTCTACTTCCCCCAGTTCTCTCGCCGTCTCCAAATCTCCCTCTGCTTATGGGACAATCTAGAAGGCATGGAGCTCTTTAATTGGGTCTGACCAACTAGATGCAATTTAAAAATCATGAGTGGACTAGTCAATAGTTAAGATCCCACACAGTCGCCATTGGAGGTTCCACCAAACAGATCTAGAAAAGTAGGACCAATAGTGCACATTGAGAAAGGAACCGCCAAACTTCCCAAGAGAGTCAGAGGCTGGGTGGTTAGAGAGATGACCCCACAGTGGGTATCTCTTTATCTCCAATAAACCAGAGCTGAAGGTGACATAACATTGTGGTATGTCCTGATCCCTTAGAGGGAGAAAGAGAGGAAACAAAACAAACACCTATTCATGAGTCATGAGTCCAGAATTATTCATAGATATCATTTTGCATGGATCTGATATAACTGGGATATTGAAAAGTGCCTGGATATGGAACAGTGAAAGTCTAGTGGAGGTAGATACATAGTAGGCAGGAAAGTTCCTCCAGTTTAGCTGATGAAATAAAACAATTCAAGACATCAGCCAAGAAATAAAGGCCAATGATCAGGGAAGTATGGTGTAGTAATCCCAGGCCACTTTCTATGTTTCAGATCAGAGAGTGGCAGATGAGTTTGAGATGAGCAGGGTAGTGCAAGTTTGTCCCCTTTTTCAAAGACGTTTCCAGAATCTTCAGATAACTCTTTATGTGGTGAGGAGAGAAGTTATGAAATATAACAAGTTGGTTGTTTTTGTACTCAAGGCGTTTTAGGTTGTAGTAGGTGGATAGAATTCTTTGCTTGTCACCGACGTTTAACAACTTAATTGAATGGTCTTGGTCTTCTAACTTCCATGGGGTGGCCATATCCCAATTGATGTGCCCTTTCAATGGTGAGTGGAGTTTGGAGGTCATCTAAAAGATGTCTCCTTGGTAGGTCATGCCATTAGTTTGAGGTTAATTTGACAGCTGCGATTTTAGAGGTCGTCCAGCTGTGGTCTGCAGTTCCCAATGGTGACTTCACAGGCCTCTGTGCCTTGCTGAACCTCACTGATTCGCTCTTTATGAGACTTCATTTCAGTGAGGATTTCTTGGACTGTGGATTGAATAATGTCCATTTTTTTATTTATTTTTTTGTCAAACAGATGTGTGAGCAATGTCCAGACTGCCTTGGCCATAGTGTTGGTCAGAATAGTGATCATATGTGGTGATGTTGTCCAAAAAATGTGTTCTCTGTATCAGTATGTGATTGCGCCATTCTTTTCTTCTCTGTTTTTCTATCACCCCTTGGGTCTCTAGGTATCTTGGGTTGCTCAGACATGTTAAGGTAATGTTCTATCCAGATCACTATTTAGGTTCAAAGTAACAGCAGGAATGCATTGCCCAGGAATGAATCGTGCAAGAGATCAGTATGATGATAACAGGGTGTAGAGGGTCATTGGCTCAGGATACCTACCAGGGCAGCAAGCATAACATATCTCAAAGACTGTGATCAGCCCTCTTAGGAAGTGAAAATAGGTATATAGCTCAGTAGTATTGATGTTTCTGAGACTTTATAAACACGTAACAGACAGGGTATCAAAAGAGGAGTATCCTTGTTTCAATATCTCTGAGAGAGACCATTCCTAGTATAATCCGCCAGAAATAGTAGGAGCCATATCAATGGGACTCAGTGTCTGAATATATTCTCACAGCATGGTGGGTGGTTCTCATAGAAAAAAAGAAGAAAAAAAAGATTCTGAGTGCCAAGATCAAGGTACATAAAATAATCACTGGGACTATGAGGATTACACAGCTGGGGAAGTCACTTTCTAGTGTCTAAAGCGGGACAAAGTCCTGGGTTACAGAGATTCCTGAAAAGCACTCTCCATAGACAGATGGCTGTCACTATAGCAAGTGTTAAGTCCCGCAACAGGCAGCTGAGTCGTTGGAGGTCCTCTCTGGGTCTACAGACAGAGGATGGAGATGGATTTAGTCTCCCAGAGCGTGGAGCTCAGCGCAGTGCATTGGAGATATTTCTAGCATTTAAAGGGATAGTAATGGTTTGTTTAAAGTTTATTTAATATTGTAGTGCTTCAGAAATTAAATCAAATGCCCCCAGTCCTGTCTCTCAAACCTTTATGGTTTGAGAGAAAATCGTACTGAAAGTTCCCCCTCCCTCCCCTTTCCCTGACATCAGCGTCTAGCTGACTGCAGGGGAATCCAGTCCCAGGACCGGATTAGGCTCTTCAGCAGAGCCACGATCTCATTATTGGCAAAGAACTCCTTCACTGCAATGGTCTAGTACGTGTGCTTGGAAACCAAGAACACGTAGAAGACCATTCCAGTGAAGGAGTTCTTTGCCAATAACGAGATTGCGGCTCTGCTGCAGTGCCACCGGATGATCCCAGGATCAAATTCCCCTTGATGCTGACATCAGAGAAGGGGGAACTTTCAGCACGATTTTCTCTCAAACCATAAATGTCTAAGAGACAGAGCTGGGGCATTCAATTTCATTTTTGAAGCACTACAATATTAAATAAACTTTAAACAAACCTTAAGGGGATAAAAGCACAATTTAATTTAACATGCATTTTTATTAGTCCCCTATGGTGCAGTTGGTTTGCTCCAGATGGACTCAAATTCCCTTTTATAAATATGGGCCATTGTATCCTCATGGATCATGTTTTTCTTATTTGGTCCCATGGTTCTCTGTCTCTTGCAGCAATCTCAGTACTTTTTCTTATCCTTGGGTAACAGTCGAACAATGAATAATAATGAAGGCTTGGAGGGGAGTCAGACATTGTACATTTCCTGTTTAACCCTTGGAGTGTCAGAAAGGTATCTAATGCATTTCAATACATTGGATACCTCTCTGGTTAAACATTTCATGTGTTTAGATGTCTGCTGTCATCCTGCCAGTATGGTACAATGCAAAACCAACCTGCCAACATTTTTTCTACTGGTCTTTTCCTGTGAAAATTAATGTGATCTGTCATGATTATGCTAAAAACATTTTTTTTTATTAGCAGCTGCTTCTGTTGAATATTGTTATAAGGAGCCCAGCCTATAAAAGGCATAGGGAAAGGTTAGTGCTGATATTAGAGTAAAGCTGTATGGTGCCATTTCTATTTTGACCTTCTGGAGTTCTAAATAAGACCTAGTCACAGAGAGCCATTCTTGGAATAAACATCCCTAAAACTGACCCCTGTCATTAGAGAGGCACAACCATAAATACACCTTGTTGTCATTTTCTTGTGCTGAGAACCAGTGCAGCCACATTTCAATTACTGACTGAATCACAGCTACCTTATGAAGATCAGTATGTGGCAGGGTGTGTGAGCAATATATGTATATATTAACCATTTGTCTGCTAGATATGTCTCCAACTCTTCACAAAGCAAGGGGTTAAAAAATAGGTTTGAAGGCAGTGAGAATACCATTTGTTTTTTGCATTGGAAGCCCCCTTCAACAGTGCTGTCTCCAATTTATCTCCATTCTCTTTTCTACTATGTTCTACTACATATCAGGATGCAATAGAGGCTTCAGATGGCTGGCCCACATGAACACCATGCATTAATAAATTATCACCAGACATTTACATTGCAACTACGACAAGTGCTTGTGTGAAAGGTTTGCCAGTATCCCCATAGGCTGCTATCAGACCTTTGTTACTGCAACTTTGTTGTGGTCCGGAGGGAATGTAGTAAAGTTGTAGTATGCCTGACTTTAGTAAGGCTATAGTGAGACTATAGCTGCCAGTATGAAAGGCACCACAGTTCAGCATGTTGCCTTTCACCACATATAACATAATAATCACCTGTGCGAAAAGGGCCTTAACCCCTAATAATAACCGTTTCTAGGAGATATGTCCCTATTTACTGTATCCCAGACGTGTTCCAGTCAGCCCTCAGAGAGCCCTTGTGTCAGAGAGATTTGGTAAAACATGACAATTTTCCTTTAATGCTGTTCATCATGCGACAGTAAATTGTAGTTTGGCATTCAGTGATGTACATTCATCTGTCACTGAAAGGGTTATATTTTGTCCTGCTGTGGCCCTATAGGACTGGATTTGTGCCCACGTACATGAAGAGTTATGCTGTGAGTCTGTCAGCAGGCATGTCTATTGTTACAGTGCAAAATCAGTGGACCATGGGTGGATGTTTGTATAATGGGAGGGTTGAATTGTATACCTGTAAAGCATGCATATAGATCGCATGTCTCTTGCATGCTTCAGTGAGGTATTTGCTGATGTATCCTGTTTACAAAACTGGGTTAAGTCAGTACAAGAACAAATCTGTCATATTTATCAAAGAGAGCAAATCTTATAAATTGTTAATTGATAATTTTTGTGCAGATATTTTTAACAATGTTTGCCTCACATTTATTTGTATGAAACTAGACATCACCCAATTAGCCCTGACAGTAACAGTTACCTTGGCAGGGAGTGCCTGCCTGCAAGTGGGCAATACTGATTTACCAGCCTGTGGTCTCATTGTCACTCACTGTATACCTTTTCATCTGTACAAAATATAAAATGAATGGGTGTATGTACATGGATGTATATAATGGTGCTATAGAACTAAAATCAGATGCATCTGAGTGGTGAGTAGCCACAGAACAGGCTAGATTTGCTTTTGTTCATCCTAAGAGCCTCTGTATATAACATATTCCAAAATGTATGAGGCATGAGTTTTCAGGAGCCTAGACTACTTGGCCACTGGGATTTTTCCACCCCTGCTTTTTTTTTTTTTTTTTTTTTTTTTTTTTTTTTTAAAGCACTCCTTTTAGAGGGAGAAATTAGTTGTTTTCAACATAAATGTCATGGTTTGTAGAGGGAGCAGACTTGCTAAAAATCCTAGAATTGTGTTTTGCAGCCCCAAAACAAACTATGTATTTAGGCTTTCTGCTGACTCGGGCCCAGTCAAGTATATGCACCCCTCTACAGACACATTTTGCTGCAAACCCATTTTATCTGGTCCCTTTCTCAAGCCACACTCCTTCCCTTAAAGCCACAGAAGTATGATGTAAATGCAGATAAGTAGTATATGTAGGGCCAGAATACATCCCAAGTGTCCCTCTTTAGGAGGGACAGTCCCTCTTTTAGACCCAAATCCCTCTGTCCCTCTTGTTTGGTGTGTATATACTTCTCTACAGCAATACAATTCACATTATTGTTTATGTAACATCAGTATATGTGTTTATAACTGATTCTGTGTAAATAAAATAATTTCATCTTGTTATAAGTCATTTATTAGGTTACACAAGGAGGTGTCAATAGGTCAGGAATTGGCCTAGAAATTCTTGGTAATGCCCACGCACCAGCCATGCCCACCAGCCACACCCCCTAAAACACAAGTGTCCCTCTTTGGCAACTTGAAATGTTGGGAGATATGGGCCAGTGAGAAATTTTGGTTTATGAAGAAAGACTATTGAGTGTGTTCACTCTAATTGTATATTTCATAGCTAAGGTTTCTCCTGATGGAAAAAAGCAGTGTGCTTAGAAACATGTTGGAGCATTTCTTGGCTATTGATGTGGTGTTTTTAAATATACTAAACCATTTTTCTACATCTTCAAGCGGATCTATTACCTACTTTTTCCAACTACGGGAGGTGTATCTCCGTGCAGAGCGGACAGTTGTTCCCTTCGTGCTTATCATACCGGTTCTATGAATAATAGGCTGGTACGTTATATCTTGTGAGTATATATGCTTAACATATATTATCCTCATTGAAGAATATATATATATATATATATATATATTGGTTTGCTCCCCTTCTGGTTGGTTGTTCTTCTTTTGTTCAAAGATTGCCCTGGGGTCCTTGTACGTTTGTTGTGAGCTATGTTCCAGTCCATTTTGTGGAGGGACCTAGTAAACGCAGTCTTGAGTCCTTCATCTGTCCAGCTGGCCACTGGTCTTCAACATTGTGAGTACAGTGGTGAACTTGGTGTTGGATAATATTCCTTGAACATATTACACTAGGAAGCGCCCCTCTTTTTGTTTTGTCTCATATCTTTACAGTGTGGCAGAGCTGCCCAGTCTGCTGTCCTGTTCATTCCCTAAACTGCTTTTGGTAGCCATTTGGAGGTCTCAGAAAACTGACCTCCTGCTCTGGCATGGAGGCTGGACACAACCCTAAAGTCTGTGGCTCATAACACTAGACTTTGCTTGTTGCTCTGGCAGCCCATAAAGTGACTAAGGGTCAGGTTAATAAATATCCATTCATGTTTATTCATTTTTTTTTAAAGTTTTATTTCTTGTAAATTTAACTTAAGTCTGGAATGCAGCTACTTCAGCATAGACTGCGGTTACCAGCTCTGTAACAGCAGTCCGTTGCTCTGCCTCTGCTCTGCTCCCTCCTCCGATGATAGAGGCTTCTGTCTGTAAGCTGGAGCGGTCTCATTGGCAGAGATCGTTATCTAGCCAATGAGACAGCTCCAGCATACAGACAGAAACCTCCGTCATTGGAGGAGGGAGGAGAGCAGAGGCAGAGCAGTCTATGTAGAAGTAGCTACAGCCCAGACTTTTAAATTTACTCGGAATTAAAAAAAAAAAAAAATAAATAAAATGAATACCACTTTAGTAGTAGTTGATATGTAGCCTATTTATGCTGTGTTAAACATAGGTGACACATCCACTTTAAGCTTGAAAGGAGATCATTGCTTATGAATAACAAAATGTATTGGACTTCTCATGTGTTATTTTAAAACTGCAATAGTTATAAAAGAGTAAAAAGAATCAAAATAAATAATTTTTAAGTTAATTAAAAATGCCACATGAAAAAACGAACACTTGCTACTTAAGTGGATCTATCACATATAGAAAAGTAACGCTCATTAGTTAAAGCATTTAGCGAAAAAGTTAAACATGTTACTCATTTTTGACAAAACCCCGTTATCTGCTCAAAAATTAATGTTTAAAAAGTGCCCATCAGCTTACTTCCGCTTGCCGCACAAAGGCTGCTCCCGTCCCACTACCCAGAATCCTCCGATGATGGATGCGTCTGTCGCTAAGCTGGAGCATCTCTCCAGCTTAGAGAAAGAAAGTCTCTAATCAGAGGAGGATACTGGGTAGTGGGACAGGAGTAGACGCAGTGCTGCAAGCCGGAAGTAGACTTCTGGGCACGTTTTAAACTTGAATTTTTGCACAGATAACTGTTTTTTTGTTTGTTTTTATTAAACTTTTTTGCTAAATGCTCTATCTAATTAGCATTTCTTATCTATATGTGATAGATCCACTTTAGTTTGCTCATTATTGCCAAATGTCATCTTACTGTTATGGATAAGCCTCTCTGGGTCTTTGGGAGAATACTTGGAAACAAGAGATTCTTGTTAAGTGGTAACAACCGTGTCTCCATGTGTACTTTCTCATTTGGGAAGATTAATAAAGAGAACATATTAGATGCCTTTATATACACTTTGAGAACATGCAAATGTACAGTTTTGCTGGTTAGTAAGAAACATAATTCCTATTGGCTTGTTTCTGAAACTTGCCTGAAGTGTTTAAAACAAATGTTATTCTGCAAACAGGTTTTGTGAGAGCAAGGTGAGGTGATCAGTTCTGTGCCTGAACTCACAATGTACTGATTTTACAAGCAGGTAAGCTGTGGTTAAAAACAAAATAAAGGGAGAATTCAAGGCATTCCGATTACAGGTACTGAACCACTTATGGACCAGAGTGGGTATGCAGGACATGGATTTGCAAGGTGTTGCGCAACCTTCTGGTCTTTAAGAGGTTAAACGTGTTGTGAACACTGCTGCAAGCAAATAAAAATAACCCCCTCCCAAACAAACAAAAAAAAGTCTAAATCTAAAAGAATCAATTCTGGACCACAGGGGACAGAAGAAAGTTCCCAATGATTTAAATGGAGCTTGTGACCCAGTGTGAAGTTGCGTTAAGGGATGATGTTATGGCAATGCGTGTTTGTCTATGTGTGGCAAGCCTCTCACCTTGTGATGTATACAAGGAGAGACGGTTGAACCTAATCATTAACATACAAGGTTGTTGTACAGTGGTGGTTATGCACTAAGGAGTGATAAAGAGGTGATAACGTGGAGATGACTTCTCCAGGAATATCACTTCTCCACTTCCTATGTCATTCTTATACATTGCCAAGGTGGTTATCCACTAAGCCATGATAAAGAGGTAATAATGTAGAGATGACTTCTCCAGTGATATCAACTCGCCAGTTCCTATGTTATTCTATGGAGCCTATGCACTAAGACTTCTCCAACTTTGGAGATCTTAGTGCATTACCTCCATAGAATGACACAGGAATTGGAGAAGTGATATCACTGGAGAAGTCATCTCTATGTTATCACCTCTTTACCACTCCTTAGTGCATAACCACGCTGGCAATGTGTAAGGGATGCTTTCCCTTATACATCGCAAGAAGTATGATAACCCTGAGGTCTGAGTGCTTCCTCTCTTCTCCCCCACTTGCCCACTAGTGGAGTGGAAAGGATCTGCTCAGATTTTGGTACCACAAACGACATCACTTCCTTAACCCTTTCCATTCCACGGGCATATGTACTACACAGTGCTGTGGTACTGGAATGGTTCTAGAATGAGAATGAGAATATGCAAAAACATGAAGGAAAAAATACTGCATACCAGTACATTCAGTATTATTTTTTGTGACAATAAAACAAAAAGCGATACTATTAAACCAGCAATAACAAAGTAAACTAGAGTAAAAGCTCCCCACAGTGTGAAAGAAGGTAACAACTAAAATATAACATGTATACACATGCATAAAGAACAAGACTATAAGTGAATCCGTTAAATACAATACGAAATGGAGTATGAAATAAACTGCACAATCAAGCACCAAAAAGAAGCAACAGGTGTGGAATGATGGATGGACCAAGGTCTAAGATCTATGGAAGCTATATATGAGGGACTGAATAGAGAGCAGTACAAGAAGAGAGAGAATTCTATTGATACCGTATGTAACACAAAGACATATATATTGTGCTCTTACAAGGATCAAACGCTTCAAATATAGATGGACCAGCTTTCACTATACACCAAAGTGATTCTGTACGTGTCGCATGTCATGTACAGTAGTTGGTTATGCACTCTTCCTGTCTTTGTGCCATCTGCTTCTGTGTCCTCCTGTGTGAGATATATATATATATATATATATATATATATATATATATATATATATATATATACATACATAAAATATTAAAACCGGGTTAACTGCCTTGTTTAATTCAATGGGAAGTTTTATTTATCTTCTGTTGTATAGTTGGCTTGCTTCAGAAGTTCTCATCTTTTGTGCATAAGGCCTTTATGGCAGCATACACGAAATGGGCACAATCACAATATGAATGAGTAGAGCAATAAAAGAAACTTTAGAAATGTCACACTTTTATATGCGCTAAAACAGAGCAAGTGTAGTGTGCAAGGAGGAAAGGTTAAGAAGGTATAATTTAACTCTTGGATTGCCAGAGGGGTAAGCAACAATTTGCAAAGTCCTTTGGCACTCTAAGTTTAAGTCCGGGAGTAGTAAATGTCGAAAAATTGAAAACCCACTGACACTGCTTCATACCAGCAGTCATCATCCTGCACCTGTGATTATGGTTTGCAAAACTAGGGGCAAAGTTTCAACTTCCCCTCTTTTTTTTTATTATTGTAGGGGCTAAAACCTACAAGATCTGTTTGGACTAATCCTGTAAAGAAGTATGACAGGCCCAGCAATAGTTTAACATGTGCCATTGGTTGTAAGGGTTGTACTAGTTGCACACATATTATGGTGGACAAAACCTACGCAATTCACCATGTCACTTCCTCCAAAAGGCTTATATGCTGAATCTGGAATTATTTGTAAGCTTTCTAAAACCACTAGCACTATTTTGCCATTGTTCATTTTCATCCCCCTTCATGGTAGAGCTGGTTTGCTCCAGAATTGCAGATATTTAGCATGATGATTATGGCAACAAATATTGAGCCATTACTTTGTGATAGATTAATCCAGTGTGTGAGTAAATACTACAGATGCGCTGCCAGTAAAATACAGCAAAAAACAAAATAAAAACAGAATCCTTTGCTAAATCTCTCTGGAGCACTGACCCCTCCCAGTAACATACATGTAACCCAGATGCATTTATTATCCTTCTGAGACTGACACTGGGAAAAATGTACAATGGAGTGAACACTATGGCGTGATACTGTATGAAACAACCACTTTTACATAAAGAGGCAAGAAAAACACTCAAAACACAGGTGGTATCACTCAATGCCAATACAAGTACAGCTTGTGCGTGTATGTATGTATGTATATAATGTACTTTATGATGGGCATTTACTAACGAATGAATTGACATTTGTTGCACATGAGATGGGGGACACTTTAGTTTTTGCTTGCCTCCTTGTATGTGGGGTTTATTATTATTATTTTAATTGTAGTGAGATTCATGCATTTCTTGTGCTTCTGCTGAATTTAAATTCAGTGTGAGTGTATGGGAAATTTGTGTCTCTGGATTTCACAATTCTTTTTATTCACACAAATTAAGTTTATTCTCATTTGGAAAAAAAAATCTTGCCTGTTTTCTTGCTAAAATGTGAATTGCTGTTGGAAGCAACATCTAGCAGCTTCCTGTAGACAGGCATTGGTCAATCAGATGTAGCAGTAAAGGTCTGCATGTTGGTCTGTGTTGCTGCTGTGACGGTTGTGTTTGAATTGTTCTCAATGTTCCATCAAAACAGTCCATTTACTAGTTGGCCCAGGAATCACCTGTGGCTCTAGACATGTCCAGTCCAGCCCTTCATGAATATTTTTCCAAATAATAAAAAAATTACATTCTGCCAACCATAATACTTACCTGATCTTTAACAATTATGTATATATGTAATGCTTCTTATGTACATTTAGCTAGCCAAATTTAAGGTAACTTATTGGCTTACCTAAGTAATTAATTATATTTGTAAATAACTAGTAGAAACGTTAATTTTGTTCATGCTTATTATTAATTTGATTACATCATTTAGTATCATGTGACCCTCGATTCAGACTGTCCTTTGAGTAAAAAAGTTTGGCAACCCAGCTCTATGTACGACATCTCACTCTCATGCAGAGCATGCTATCCTTGTGGTTGTGTTGGGTGCAACTGACACACAAAACAGGGGCGTAGGTGGTGCACTACTGTAGTACTGCTGCATCTGAATCTCCTGTGTGGACAAGTCCACTTATAGGAATATAGGAATTTTGGCTGAAAATTACTGCTGCTGCTGCAAAGGTCTCACATGTAACATAGCCATAATTGTGTGCATATTGTGCCTTGTTTCTGGAGATACTGGGGCATATGTATAAAGACAAACTTAGAGCAATCCTAAAGGAAGGCATTTGCACCTTATGGAATGTACAAAAAATCCCATTGCTTTAAATGGGGCATTTAACCTTTTCTAGCATCCAAAAGGTTAACTTTCCAAATATGATGTAGTTGTTTTTTCTACTTTTGGTTTCTGCCATTCATTAGTTTGTCTTTATCACATAGCCAATTAAAAACAAGCTTCTATACCCCTGTATATTTGAGTTTTGGAAATGTGTTTGTCCCCTTTGCTGCTGTTGTTTTTTGCCCCAGAATCGATCCACTTCTGCTTTTGTGTTTGAGAAGACTGAACATCACAAACAAATAAAAAGCGTCATGGTTGTAAACTGAATGTGTTGGAGACCTCTTTAAAATTCAATGGATTAAAAGTTGGGTTTGGTCACTTTAATGTAAGTAAAGACTAGCAGCAGACAGCTGTAATGATGAGGAGCCATATAAGTTCCATTAATATAAAATGAAAGATTAGATCAGACATACACAACATTGACTGACAACATAATATGGCATAATGAAGCACCTACTGTCAAGCAGAATATGTTAACCTGTCTGGGAATTTTTTTTATATAGCAGTTACTCAGTGATCTTGGAAGTATCAATACCAGTCAACACCCACGAATACATATTAACTATTTGTGAAAGAAAAACTGATGAAAAAAAACTTTTTCCCTTGGTTTGCCTTAGAATTGCTTTTTCTCTTCATTGTGCATATGATCCCATATCACAAACTCTCTGAAATGATCCAGTACACGTGTGCCAAATATGCTTTGCCATGCAGTTTGTGTGTGTGTTGTGATGTCCGTAATGTATCGTATGTGAGATGTTTGGCTTGCCATATTTTGGGTCCACGGTCAAAGAAGCTTGTATATGGGTGGGGGATATTATCAAACTTCACTCTGTCTGTGGGGACTGCAGCCACAGCCAGACACGACTGGACAGCAAGACTTTGAAGTGTCTCAATGTAGTCTTGTTCACATGAAATCTGTCTGAAAGACATGGGACCATTTTTCTGACCTCTATTCAACTCTAAAGCCGGGCTAAACAATGTGTCCTTGGTTTCCTTGGCAGTACCACTCTCAAAGGAAGCCAACTATTGTATGAAAGTTATCCAGTAATATATCTGAATATATGTCTTCTCTGGCCTACAGAAGGTGCTAGGGGTGTAGTATGTGTGCTGAACATCTGTGTAGCCCCAAATGGCTCCTATAATTTGTTATATGGGGGAGAAAACTGACCCCACTCATCTGCCTTGCAATTTAGAAGTATTTATCTCTGTTTTAAAATGCTTGAGTTGTGTATGCATTCTCAGTAGACTCTCTGTGTTGGGCTTTCTGTCTTGATACAGTGGGTCTATGGAGGCCTACATTGTAGAAGACAGAAACTGAGTTGCGATACTCCGGGTTCAGTCCCTTCCTACGGGAACAACGTGGGTTGAACCAGGGTGCTCAATGCAGGTTTGGCTTCATAGGCAGGTCTACTTCCACTGGAGAAAATCTGCTGATGAGGCACTATTGAAGTGATGATAAAAATGTGATGTATATGATGTTTAATGAATCCAGATCTAATTTTGTAAATAGACCTGTGTGTAAGACTTTTTGGGAATTGAACTCTAGGGCTGTAAGGTGTGTAAGATGCTTTATGAATCATGTTCTTGGTATGTAAATTAAACTCTGCATTATATATTTTGTGAATCATGATATCTGTGTGTAAGACATTTCATACATCAAAATCTTTTGAGAAATGCTGTCTTTCTATGTACGTTTTCTGAAACTGTGCACTATGAGGCTGATCTACTAAGAAGAACACAAGTAGTTGTGGAGTAACACAGCTACACCCTAGGGGACAAATGAGAATTCCTCAAATTTTCATTGATTAAAATGGGGCATTTAACCCATTTAATGTTAGATTTTTCTCTAAAAGCTTTGTGAAGCAATGCATTGGCAGCCTCTTAATAATGTAAAGGGTTAAATGCACATTTAAATAATGTATTTGTATTTCTCCTGTATGGTGCATTTTCTTTATTGAAGAAACAATTCAGTTCTGCTTATTACATTATCCTCTCTGTGTGCAAGATATCTGGTGAATTGAGCTCTCATTGTTTGTGAATCAAGCTCTCGGTTTTCCTGATAGAGCTGGAAGTATTTCCTCTCTACTTCAAGGATAAAGAAAAGACATAGATGTACTAAAAATGAATTCATAAATAATTACAAGTAAAACTAGTCTACTTTTCACCATTGCCCCCAACCACCCCCCAGCTTTTAGGAGAAACGCTGGTAATTTGTTTGACTTTTAGTCACAGTGAGTTGCATTATGTATAAATCTATTATATTTTGTGCTAAGCAATAATACTGTTTGTTTCCTATTCTCGTGTATTCTCATTTCTTGTAGTGATAGTTGACATGAAGATCTATGACCTCCTTGCCTTAGGTAATGAGGTGGAAACTTGCTGTATTTGACAGGTAACCATAAAAGAAAAAAAAATGCCTGTGAAAGTTGCTTAGCTTTGCAAATCATTTATCTGTATTTTCTCAGACTGATCACGTTTAAGTCAGTGGGAGGTTCCTGGATCTGTATGATAAGATTAGATGACAATTATGGAATTAATATATTATAACACTGAGTTATAATCATATCACCTTCACTTATGAGATCAAAATTTTGACCTTGTCAGTGGCTGGAAGTGTAACCAAGAGGTAGTGTAGCAAGAAATGTGTCTGACCTTCCATTTATGGCCCAATGTCAATTTTATTAGACTAGTTTACGAAGATAAAGCTAAATATATGTATATGTATGTAAATATATGTATGTATATATTTATTGTAGACTTCCACACACTCACTAGATAAAGCGCCTATCAGCCTCCCTGAGGAAGTTGTTAGGCGGCCACAATAAGCTTCTAGAGTAAATAGTTCCTTCTAGGCCATGCCCCATGCTTGTTTGCCCGCCTCCTGGTACAGTTTGGATGCTTTAATTCTACTTTAATATCACAACCCTTGCCTTGTCATATTTTGGTGAAATATGACAATAATGCCTCAGTGAAAAAAGTCTCTCATATCATATCATTCAGTTTTATTTTATTTGTTTTGCGGCATGTAGGTTTTACTTATTTAATAGTGGATTTCTTTTTTTTCCCCCTCTTCTCTTTTTTTTTTTTTTTTTTGTATTATTTATTCTAGTACCTTTTATTGAAGTCTCTTTTGCATTAGATGTTGTTTCCCATTGGTTGTTGCTAGTGTCTCAGTGGATTCCACAGTGCAGAAAGATTTTCTTTTATTTGAGGGAGTGTAAGGGCAAAACAACAACCATAGAAATATATACAATCTAAGGCATATGCTGGACAATTATTTTGGAGTGTGTCCCATATCCCTGTTTAAATATTTTGTTTATAGATGTAGTGCTCCTCCAAAAAGAATAAAAGCAGATTCTTTGTGTGCTTATTCGTATTTCATACATGCATACAACATCAGCCTAATAACCCTCCTCCACAATTAATACCCTTCCTGACTAGAGATAGTAATAGTAATTTGTATATAATTTTTGTTAGAGGAGACAAGTTTATAGTCCTTTTTATAAGAGGAATGTTTAGTCTTCCATATGCCCACATGTGGTAATCACAGAATAACAGATACACTGGCTTTGTTTCTCTGTCCTCCAGTACTTAACTTTGGGTTCCCTGAAGTTGTTCAAGGTGTTTCAGGGAGCAGTTTGAGAACCGTTGCTCCAAACTTGGCCTTAGATTAGCTTTCACTTAACAGTATTTGCATGGAAACAGGGATAGTAATACTTTGTTTTATCTTTATTGTATTTTGTAGACATTAAAAAAACATGAACAATATAAGTCTTATCTCTCAAACCTTTACGGTTTGAGAGATATTCACAAGCAAAGTTTCCCCTCCTGCCCCTTTTTCCTAGTGTAAGCCATCTCTTCTCAGATGTGGAATCTGGTTGCTAGACCAGACAGATAACAGCAGGGGACAATCTTCTTCCTATGAGAACAATGAAAACCCTTCCCCCCTTGACAAGTTTTTCAGGTTTTTCACTTCTCTTACTTGAAAATTGTCCCTCTCTTCAATCTACCTGGGTACCTCCCTGCAGCTCTGAGCTGAGCAATGTTAGATCAGTAAAAGGGGCGGGAGGGGGATATTTTGTCATTGAATTACTCTGGAACTACAACTCTGACAGAATTGAAATAACACTCTCCAAAGTCCAAATAGTATGATTATTAATTAGAGCTGCTTTTATTATGAAACATTACTATCCCTTTAAGGATGTAAAGAATCTCTGAAGCAACGCAATGTGTTTTTTGCAATCCTTAATTTGCATATGACTCAGATGATTATTCTAAATAGTAAAACAGGAGCGTGTTTATTGTGATCAATTACCTGCATTAACTCTGCTTCACAATGCACTGTTCGTGCCTGTGGCACTCAAAGAGGCTGAAGAGCAATTATAGGGTAATGCAGCTGTACCATCAGTATCATCTAGAGTGTCCCTTTGATTTATATGAGACTTTTAACCAAGTGAATGTGACAGAGCGCTCCACTCAATAGCTATGGTTTACCTACCTTTCTAGGGATACAGTATCATTTAAACAAGTGGGAATTTTGTGATTTTTAATTTATCCCCTGTGATACAGTTGGCCTACTCCAAAAATAATCCAGTTCTCAGTATATCCGCCTCATAGAGTTTGATCCTCTACCAGCGTGCATAAACAAAATGAAGAAAGCACAAATAGATGCCTGGACAAAAAACTCCCTACATTTCAATTGATTTGAAAGAATTTTAACAACTTGAAATCCAGAGAGGTCTCCTATGCATTCATGACATTAATAGCCCCATTTAAATCAATGGGAATGTTAATTCCCCTATGGGGAAGGTGGTTAGCTCCAGAATTCCATCTATTTAGCTTGATGACTAAGGCCCTTAGTGTCCATGTTCTTGGGATCTATGCACTACATTCTCTTCAGCTTGAAAATCCTCACACTGGGGTGGCTTCACTCACCTTAGAACACATCCCCTGGGGTGCTAGCTAGCTTCTCTTATGCAGGTAATTGAGGCAGGGGTTATATGTGGATATTATCTGTAGTTTTTCTGAGTTTAATTAGCAGGTACTGCAGGATGATGACAATGACATTTTTATGTTTTTTACAACTTCTGCACTCCTCCTCCAAGTAAAATGTGATCTGTACTGAAGGTAGAGCTATGTAAGCTTACAGTGTAACTTGTATTATAACCAGGACAAGTTTGGGTGATCTGGGACAGAAGTGATTGTAAGTGCTTCCTTATGCAATTCTGACAGTATTCTAATTGTGTGGAATATTATTACAGTATTTAGAAGTTAACATATTCTATACAATGTATTTCTTTCTACTCTTGCTCTTTATTTTAGTGACATAATTACTCAGAAATGAATTCTTAAGTCTGGAGATGTATCCATGTTAACCATTCTGCAACAGCTCTGAGAAAAGCAGGCACTTAACTACTTTGTAAGGGGTATGTATTTATTAAAGATGGCGTTGGCCCATAACTTGCAAAGCTATGCTTACTAAACGTACCAAATTCTTCCTGTTTTCTGTTCACAACTGAGGAGCAAACAAAAAGTGTTAGAAAAATAAGCCAAAATAAGGGTAGTGATACCAGTGGCTGGATCATGGTGGTTTAATATTGGCCTATCTGCATACATACCACATGCGTACTTAAAACTCCCTAACAGACCTTACGCATTTCATGTTAGCTGGTACCACTTCATCGAGGGGGCTTCTGATGAAGTTTTATTTCTAACCTGGAATGAGTAAGGCCTGTTATAGAACAATTTTAATTATGCTTTTAAAACTCTGTATGTTGCCTACAGAGTATAAAAAAAGAAAATGATACGGACACTGTATGCATTGCCCTTACTTTATTTATTTTGCCTGTATTTTCTTTCTTAGTGGATTTCTACTTTGTTAAAAGGCAATTTTAGGTACTATATATAAGCCCTTAGTCTGTGCAAGATTCAGGTAAGACAAGGGTTCCATGATCCCGCTTATCTATCTTGTCACATCTTTACAAATACCAGACATGTGACATTAGCCTCAGCTTTAACATCTATGTGCTAGAAATGTCCCCAACACATTGTGAAGCAGTGTGTTGGAGACATGTCTAGAATTCAGAGGGTTAGTGGGGATATTTCATGTAATAACCTTATTATGTATTTAATATAAATAAATAATTTTCTCTCATTTTATTTTGTACCCCCAGCACAGGCAGAAATTCTTCCTTACAGTTTAATAAATAGATTCCCAAGCACCTAGTCACAGTACAAAATCATGGGCTACATGCATACATAGTTGCTTCATAATATTGTGTATTGATATATACTCACTAATGAATAAATTCTACCTACAGTCCTCTACATCAAAATGTACATGAGTAATGTTTCATACCTCACAACATTTCAAATGGCCAAAGAGGGACACTGGTGTTTTAGGTGGTGTTTCTGGGGGCGTAGCTGGTGGGCAGGGCATTACTGAGAACGTTTAGGTTACTTTGTGACCTATTGACACCTCTTTGTGTAACTGAATAAAGGATTTAGAGCAAGACCAAAGTATTTTACAGATTAATTTACAAACACATATACCGAAGATTAACTAAACATTAATGTGTGTTTTATTGCTGTGGAGCAATGTGACACAATTATATACACACACACACCACAGTCTGATCTCCTAAAAAGAGGGACACCAGGGTAGAAAAGAGGGACAGATGGATTTAGGTCTCAAAGAGGGACTGTCCCTCCTAAAGAGGGACACTTGGGGATGTACGATGATTTATTAAACTTGATATAACAGAAGGGGAGGCATTATTAATGTTATGAAACCCTGCGTATCTTACAAGTTACACAAGTATCCAGTTAGAAAATTGTCAAGGCTATTCTGAGAAAGAAAAGTAATGTTAAAAGATTTAAAGTATGAAAGAGTGAGGCTGATGTACTAAGAAGAACTGGACAAAATGAGTGTCAAACAAACTGTACCACAGGGGATACATGCATGCTTCTTAATGCATTGGAGACTTCTTTAGCATCCAAGGGGTTAAAATCCCAGTTTAACCCTTTGAGTGCCAAAGTGGTACGGAATGCATTGCGAAGCAATGCGTTCTGTACCACTCTAGCACTCAAAGGGTTAAATCAAAGGAAAGTTTGGTGTTCTTTTTACTAGATCCTAATGGTGCCATTGGCTTGCTCCTGAATTGCTCTAAATCTTATTAGTTGTATCAGCCTCAGTCACACATGGAAAATGGCTACTTTGTAACCTGCTGAAAACAGCACTTTAAATATATTTTATCTGAAGATCTTTAAATCAAATTAAGGAAAACCTTATATATGTAGTCTTGAATATTACAACATACTCTCGCATATAAGGACAACTTAAATGTTAACATTTCCTTTTATTCAGCTTTGTGTCCCATTAATTGTTGCCTAGACAGATATGCTGTTCTCTGCAAATGTCAGGTGCTAAATGTCATTGAGACCTGATCTGAGGAACAGGAAGGTGTGTGCTGTGAAAGTGTCAAGCTCTCCCCTGCACGTACAGTGCTTAGTCGTTCCTTGAGCTTCTCATGACACACACACACTTCACTGTTAATGAACAGCCCAATAGTGTGAATGATTTGGAGGCAGTAATGGCATGTGGATTTTGAAGCACTCACACAAAGGGAGGAGAGAGAGGCTGTTGTATAGGAATGCCCTGCATTTCAACCAGCTGTGTCCAAGAAAACAGCCTTCTGCTCCAAAAAGGAAGTCACCTGTTGAGTGTGCCTTTGTACAGCTGTATGTTTGTGATCTCTGGCTGTGAGTGGCACAGAAGGTGCAAGCTTTGCTTCCTTGCTCTTTGTGCTTCAGTATGTGCGCCTGTCATCATCTCGGAATAGGCCAGCAAAGTTTTACATGTGGGATGTCTTACAGCTATACTTAGAAGTAAAGCTGGTGTTGCTGTTCTGTATTTAAGATCTTCATTTGAGGTGTCAACCTGGAGTCATATTCCACTTCTCTGCTTCTGCTCTGTTACTTGCACATATCATATTAACCTTTTGGCTGCAGGTAAGGATTTGTACAATTTGGAGAATGATTATGATTAACGGTAATCCTTGAAAAGTTTTTTTTTATAAATATATATATATATTTTTTTTATTCTAAGCTGTTATACAGTATGTTAACCCTTACAGTGCCAGAGGGGTGTGAAATGGATCACAGTGCAATACATAGCACATCCTACTGGTTACATGTTTCTGCAGAAGAATTTCAATATGTGTTGCATAAAAACTGTCTTTGATTGCCATGGGTGGGATGTGGGCCAAAATGATGTATTTGACTGACAAGGAATCCAACATTGATGCACAAATTGTATCCGTTTTAGACTAGAGATGTCGCACAGGAATCCGTGCTGATTAACACTGTTCCAGTCTTTATATCCCCTTGAGGACAGCACTCTTTCTTTAAGGGGGTTAAAGTTGTGATATATCCATGACATAGATGAAAATGTTTAACCCTTTGACTGCCAGAGGGGTACACAACTCATTGCTCCGCAATGTGTTGCATACCCTTCTGACACTCAAAGGGTCAATATCTTTAGCATAATAATATAACTTAATGAGTGCATTTAAGAAAGTGTGACACACAAAGCTTGGTTCCATGTCACTTTGGAGTGTATATATATATATAATAGCCAAAGTTGGGATTTAAATGTTTTTGTTTTTTTTACCTCCATGAGTGCTAAAGAAGCTAGATAGGTCTTAGCAATGCATTGGAGACCTTTCTCACATTCAGGGCTGGATTCTATTACAGGTGCTAAATATTAACACCTGTTTTATCAAACATTTTCCTATTGAAGTCTATGGAGAAAACTGTAGATAAAAGCAGAAATAAAATTAGCACCTGTAATAGAATCTAGGCCTCATTGTGTTACTTCCTATATTATAATTCACCAAATAGGTTTGTCAGAAGCTGTCATGTGCAGTAGAGACGGCGGCGCGAAGTGCAGTCATGCGCAGTACAGACTGCCCGAACGTGCTGTGACTGATACGGAGCGGGGTGGTCCGAATTCAGACTGGAGTCCTCTTTGTGCACCAGAAGGTGCGCAGAGAGGACTACGGTCTGAATTCAGAGCGCCCCACCCCGTTTCAGCCGTGGCACGTTTGGGCAGTCTGTACTGCGCATGACTGCAGCGCCGCCAGTGGTGGCCTGTGTATACGGGCTTTAAAACTAGTTTATAAGTATAATACAATTGTTTTGCCCAAGAATTGATCCACTGTTCACTTTATGGATATGCCTCCTTGTGGCACTCTCTGCCTGTTAGGTACCACTGCTGAATGGGATAGTATCAGAATAGTTACAGGACTAAGCATTTGTGCTCAGAATGTGGCAGGAACCACTTGAACAATCATAAGATCTTTCCTCTAACTGTGTTTAAGTGGCTCTTTATCATTATGGGGTGCACAATGCATTTCAAGCTTATCCCTCTGGTCTTTAAATGTTTGATCAGTAGAATGGATCAAACTCTGTATAGCATGATATTGTCATTTGAAATCACTAACCTGTTCCCAGTGTTAACCATTAACCAGGTTATTGCTTTCAGAGGGGCACGAAAAGTCATATGCACAAATAGAAAAGTGGAGCAAATCTGGGGTGAACCATAGGGAATAAGAAAAAAATCCCATTCAAAGTGTCTGAGAACTCTAGCAATCAAGGAGTTAAAAGCCCAGTTTAAATCAATGGGCACTATTGTTTTTTTTTTTTCTCAATTTTTCACCTATGGTGCCTTTGGTTTGCACCAAAATGCCTCCCCTTTCTCTGTGAATGTGGCCTTAGATGTATAGCTGCTGTAGTGTTTTGTTTATTCCCCATAATTTAGCTGGTTGAAATAACCCTTTGAAGTAAAGTGATAAGAGGAGGGAGTCCTTACAATTATGTCTCTGCACAGGTATGCGCAAACCTACTCAGTGTGTTCAACTCTCATGGTTCTTAGTAAAGCATTTCCTTTACAGGAATACCTGTAACAATATTTTGCTCTCTAAACTTCATAAGAAGCAGATGGGTGTGTAACTTCTCACTATTTGTAGTTTAAATGCTATTCAAGCCAAAAGGATCCCCTTAAGCCCCTTCTGGACTCCTCCCCTTAGATCTGCAATCCTGTTGTGGGACAGGACGAATGCAGCGAGGGACAATCTTCATTCAGTAAGTAAAAGGAAAACAATGGCCCCCTTTAGGGATGGCAGGATTTTCCTTTTGTTCACTGAAGATTGTCCTTCGCTGAGCTCCATCCAGACCAGACTGGATCAGTGATGCAGGGAATGGGGTGGGAGGGGGATCCTTTTGGCTACAAATATGTAAGTAAAGAAATATAGCACTGTGTTATTAAAAACATAAAGAAGACTCGGAGCTGCACTTTAATACAAACATTACTATCGCTTTAAATTAAGTGAAATCTTTGAAAACGATGGCATTTCTTACTATATCCATTAGCTACTGTTACTACCTCACTGGTATGAATTGATATAATGTAGGGGTTGCCAGAAGCACAAAACTACACCAACTACAATAACTTACATTTTTTTCAAAAATGACTTGCCTGTACTAATATGGTTGTAACAGCTAAATAAATAATGAAAAGGTAGACAAAGCATACCATTTTGGAAAGATGATAACACACCAAATCAGGGGTTACTTGACCTTCTAGCCCTAACCTTGCGTGCACCAATGTTTCAGTGTTGACGCTCAGATGTCACTAAGGGAAGACGTCTGAGCTGTTTCCTGCCTGTCAGACCGGGAACGGCGTACAGCTCTCAAATACCATGTAATATTTCTGGCGACTAGCGCTATTGAGCAGCTAGTCGCCAGATGGGTATTTATGTGGGACAAACTTATTCAAGGGTGGTAGTTCCTCTTTAAGTCTAGTTCACTGAAAAATGCAGCACTTATCACAAGGTAATGCTTCTTACTGCAAATTTGGTCCGATAACGCATTATTGAAGTAAATGCTATTTTTTTTTCAGTTTCATCACACAAAGTTTTGCAGGTTAACACAATAACTGTGCTATGCTTAAGCTGAAGTATTGAGTCTGAAGAAAAGCATTATGGGTAGAAATGTAGAGATTCGTGCAATTCAAATTTCATTGAAAAATGCATGATTGCATGACATCTTAATGTAATTTCATATGTGAATGGGATTGGAATTTAGTCTTACTGTGCTGTTTTATGTCATTAATCCACCCTTATGCCACTGATAGGGATTCTTTACAAATGATTAGAATTTACTGTGAAAATGGTAGTTCTGTAAATGTATGCATAATTTGGTGAAATGCAAGTTTAAATAGTGGAAGGGAGACATATTCTGAAACAATGAAAGGTGTGCCCATAATTGTATTATCAATATTTTTGTTTAAAGTATTTTACATTTTAGGTATTGTGCCACACACCCACTATTGGCGTATTCTTTTGTTGATGGATCCTGCCCAGGCAGATCATAAAATACATTCAATTTAGTTACCAATCAGCTGGTTATTGTGTAACTTTTTATTGTTGGTATTTAGAGCAGTCGTGTGGATCAGTAACCCTCTGATTTAGTTGTATGGTGGGAAATTAGAGAGTAGTGAGAAGAGAAGCAGAGTTTTTGTTGAGTAAATAAAACACCCAAACATTTTTAGGTGACTAGTTTCATGGATCAGATTGAGCATGTTCTGCTGTCTGCCCGCAGGAAAAGTCATTCCAGTTATGTTATATAGATAATTCCATAAATGTGCTGATCCTTTAACATTCATCTGGTAATATGCAAATTTGTTGTTTTTTTTCACGTCCTTGCTGATCAGCTTTTATTTTTCAGATCCAAACACACACACGTGTACATTCTCACACTCGCACACTTGCCCTTTCGCTTACAATCTCACTAGTTCACCCTCAGTCCTGCATATTGTCTTGTTCACTCTTACCTTCTTTTTCTAGCATGCAGTCGTGCCTGCAACTAGCTTGTACACACTGTCTCGCACACTCATTGATATGTTCTGTTTCTCCACAGATGCAGTCTCTCTTCACAGCACATTTTCCCCCCTTACTCTTGCATTCGCTCTGCACACTCACTTCACCCAATAACACACACTGGCGCTCTCTCTTGTTCTCTCTCATGCATTCTTTCATGTGCGGACTATTATTACCTACATTCCCTTAAGTGTACTCTCTCATACATACTTGATTTGCCCACGAAAAACTGCATTTGTGAAGAGTGTGTGTAAATGAGTGTGAGGCAGACACACACACACATACACTCTATGAATGCAGTTTCTTTTTAGCACCCCCTCCCACTTAATAAACTGATATTGAATGTTCTACCATATATTTTTTAGCCAAGAGCATAGTTTGCAGTACAATGTGGCCAATTTAAATGAAACAGGGTGCTGTCAGATGAATTTTACTGGCAAACATATTGCAACAACTTTGTTGCAAAGCATTTCAGCAACAAAAAAGTCTATTGAAAATTACTGTAGCGTAAAAAGCCACCCATGAGAACTGCCCCTTTATAATACGATTATATTTATTGTGTGAAACTTGTTTTTGCAACTTCAGGGGACAGTAATGCCCCATAAACAAAATCTTGTTTTGTAGCATTTAAAAAAAATAAATTATATGGCACAAATCCTATCTTTCAAACCTATATGGTTTGAGAGATATTCGCATGTAAAGTTACCCTTCTCCTGATGTCATCTGTAAAGCTGACTGCAGGAGATCCGTGTCGGCCAACATGGGGAGGCTCTTCATCAGAGCCGCAATAGTGATACTGGAAAATAATTACATCATTAGAACGGTCTACAAAGTGTGCTTGCAAACAAGGCACACTTTGTAGACCTTTCCAATGAAGTATTTATTTTTCCAGTGTTGTGATTTCAGCTCTGCTGCAGAGCCGCTGGTTGGTCCCCAGACCAGGATCTCCTGCAGCCAGCTAGATGCTGACGTCAGGAGAAGGGGGGGGGGGACTTTTACATGCAAATATTTCTCAAACCATAAAGTTTTGAGAGATAGGATTTTTTGCCATATAATTTATTTTTTTAAACACTACAAAACAAGAAAAAATTTTTATGGGACGTTAGAGTCCCTTTCGGTTGACAATATGAATTGGGTCTTAAGCATTATTGATACTTTTTCATTTATGAACTGACTGTTAACCCTTGTACCCCTCTGACACTCAAAGGGTTAAGACAAGGGAGAGAAAAAAAAAAAAGGAATGTTTGTCTTCTACAGTTCGGCAGTTTTAATCACCCCCTCACAAAAATGTTTGTATTGTTTGTTAAGGTATATATATTTTCCTACAGTTGGAATAACATGTTTGTTCTTTCTGTCTGGGGCTGGTTGTTAGTTAAGTGCTTAGTCTAAACTTAACAGTTCCCTTAAAAAGGAGGAGGAGGGTAGTTATTTCCCTGTAAGTCATGCTTCATGCACAAATGAGTTTACATTTAATTCTTTACATATTCATCTCAGCTGCATGTTTGTTGATTTTTGACCTTGAATTAAGGCCTGAGTTCCCATGTAGATGATAACTATCAAATGTTCTATCTACACATTTCTCCATAGACTTAAAGGGGAATCTGTGAAATTAAAGTAGTTTTTAGAGCAGTGTTTTCTACTCTAAAATGCACCAAGTTGCTCCCCATTACTACTTATCAGGCTATCCATGCAGGCAATTTTGCCATGCATCATGCTTTAAATAGCAGCTGTCTGAACCTTTCCTGAATTCAGTGCAGAAAGAAAGAAGGTTGTAGCAGTGTTTCTCTGTGTGGCTGGCTAGGGGGCTTCCATGCAGATAGTTCACACAGGCAACTCAATTGATGCTTTGTAACGGCGACTGTCCAATTGATGGCCTACCTTAATTTGGCAGACACCCCTATGTGCTGGCCATTGGCTTTGCCTCCATAATGCCTTCTGGTGATTGCATCACTCTGGGAACACAGGGATGCACAGGTAGTTTGACATGCACTGCAATGCAGGACAGTGAAATTACCATTGTGATCCTAGCCTAATCTCAGCCTAAGTTAGCATACTTAATTCAAATCTGCCTATGTGTCATGGTAATGAAGAGGACAGTCAATACACTGTTTAGTTGTTATTATTTCAGTTTGGGGATGTTACCTTCATCACACTAAGAGAACACATAATGTGATGATGCACAGGAAATGCACAAAACAAGAGGAGCAATAGTGGAACAAATCTACTACCCATGTGAGTACAAATAAAATTTCCAATTGATTTAAATGGGTTTCTAAGCCTTTGAATGCCGGAGATGCCTCAAACTGTTGGAGATCTTTCTAGCATTCAAAGGGTTAAAGTAATGGTAACACTTAATATGTAAAAATATAAATAAAATATATATATAATTTTGTAGGGTTTATCCTCCTGAGTAAAACAAGGGCACTTACAGCTAAAAGATATAAGGTTTTAAACTCCCCCCCCCCCCCCTCCTTGCCCTTGCGCTGACGTCACACAAAAGGAGATCCCTGGTCCCAGGACCAGCCGCCGGCTCTTCAGCAGAGCTGAAATACCTATATCTAAAAAGAACTACTTAACTGGAATGTTCTACAAAAGTGTGCCTGCAAACCAGACACACTTTGTAAACTGTTCCAATGAAGTATTTCTTTTTAGATGTCGGTAGTTCGGCTTTACAGAAGAGCTGCATCGAGTCGGCAGACACAGATCTCCTACTGTCAGCTTTACAGCTGACATCAGTGCAAGAGGAGAGAGGGGGCAACTTTAAAACCTATTATCTATCAAACCGTAAAGGTTTGAGAGATGGTACTTGCATAATTTATTTTTGTTAAATCTACAATATTTCATAAATTTATATCCGTACATTACTAACCATTTTAAGTGTTACTGTCTCATTACAAATCCAATTTGTCCCTTCCAGATTTGTACAAGAATGCCTTCATTCTCTTTGTACAGGTGCTAGGTGTGCAGCTTCTTTCTGCCTCTTTCATGTCCGCTTCCTTTGGTGTGACAAAGCTCTGTAATGGCATAGAGGTCCACACTGAGAGAACCTATCCCCAGCTCCATTACTGCTAGAGACATCTATAATACATTGTGAATCAAAGCATCAGAGACTTCTGTAGCATTCAAGGGGTTATTATTGCCCAAACCATGCATCAGATAATCATTTTTATCAAATGGTGCATATGATGTTTAAAAAAAAAAAAAAAAAAAGTGCAAACTTCCTTCAGTGTGATGAAAAGTTCACTTTACCCATACTGATTATACTTTATAATTATTTATCATGGTGATAATTAAAAGTACTTCAGGCTAAAACCCCACTAGTTTGAATCCATGCTTTTAACCTTTGTCAGACAAGACCCCCCCCTAAAATATTTGTAGTTTAACCCTTTGAATGCCAGAGGGGTATCCAACGCGTTGCTTTGCAATGTGTTGTGTACCCCTCTGGCAGTCAAAGGGTTAATGTCTCTGAGCTCTGCAAATCATGTTAAAAGGCCAAGAAACTGTGATGATGCTTTACATTATGACTGCCATAGCTCACATGCTTACTGAGCTCACTCCATGATGTTAACACACTGTGACCTTTGAATAGGGAAGATATGTTTGAACGTGACTTGGAATGTGTACTGATCTCCCGCCACATATAAACCCTTCATCAGTACCTAGCAACGGCCTTGGTAACCGCACGTGACTTTTTTTTTTTTTTCTTTTATGTTTATACTAGTATAAAAGCCCTTGTACACGGGCCAAGGACCGGGTGATGTTAACCCTTTGAGTGCCAGAGGGGTACACAACGCATTGCTTTGCAATGCATTGCGTACCCCTCTGGTACTCAAAGGGGTAAGAGGCCGCTTCTGCTCTGCGTCCTTCCACTGACACAGTCATGCACTGTAGAGACTGCCCGAAAGCACAGAATGCTTCCATCATTCTGTGCGTTCGGCCATGTCTCTATCACGCATGACGGCTTCTGACAAACATTCTAGCAAATTATTATATAGGATATTGATTTAATATTTTTGTTACTGCCTGAAGGGTTGTTGTTTGCTCTGCATTGTTGCTGGCTGATGTAGCTGATGTGCTAAGAAGAATTGGAGCAATTCTGGAGCTAATCAACTTCACTATGGCTTGAAAATAAAATTTCTCTAAATTCCCATTGAGTTTAATGCTAGATGCATCTCCAACTCGTTGCTTTGCACAAATTAAGAGATGTAATTCTGAAACAAGTGTACTGCTCTATAGGGGATAAATAAATATTTTCAATATTACCACTTAGTTAGATGGGGCTTTTAAACCCATAAATGTTAGGGAAGTCTCCAACATGTTGCTTTTTCAATGTACTGGATATACTTCTAGCAATCAAAGGGTTAAAAGCCCCATTTAATTGAATCTAATAGTGAAACATTTCATCTATATTACATTTGGTGTGCCCTGCAATGACTCCATTTGTTTCAGTGTGTGCATGTGCTGTAAGGATCAAATGGTTTCTCTTCAACTTGAACTATAGCTAATAATCATTATTGCTTCATACATTTCCATTCCGCTGAATACTTTGTTTACCTGCACGTTTACAGCTCCAACAGTTGGATTAGTTGAGAAGGTCTTCTGGCATGGACTGTGTGTGTCTGAGGTTAACATGTTAATATGCAACCCTTTCTCCTGTTTGAATGGATGGGGATATTGTGTCTTTTGGACATGGGAGATGTCACTTTCTAATCTATTCAACTGTATTGATCACTGTGCATGCACAAAATTTGTGCTTGCCATTGGTAATATAAATCTTTTTTGATAAATTAAACAATTTGTTGGTGGCACTTAATGCAGATTAGTTTCTGTGCTGGGCCAATATACCACACATTGAGCTTTGTATGAATCTAGGCACACACACACTGTAGTTATTTCTACTACACAGAAGGAGGTACGTTTGACCTTCAGCAGAACTATTTAGCACACAGTGCAAGGAATTAGCATAACTGTAACATTATGAAGGTAAACCCTTTGAGTGACGCTGAACATCCAATGTATTGGATACCTCCCTGGCACTAAAGGGTTAATATCTCAAAAACTATTTATTTTACAAAAAAATGGGGAGTACAACATAAGTCCAAATTCATTCTCTGTATAGAAAACTAAACATGTCTTAAGGTGAGGGATAGCAGAGTTAAAGGGATAGTAATACTTAAAATTTAAAAAAATATATGTTGTAGGGTTTATCCCCCTGAGTAAAACAAGGGTACTCTCACTGCTGAGAGATACTTTATTAAAAAATTATCACAGCTCAAACTTGAATTTTTTAGGTGCAATATCACAGTGCCCTGAAAATTTACAGTGGTGCTGTTGCTACACCATCCTATGGACTACTTTGGTCTGTAGACCATAAATCCCCATAGGATGGTATAGTAACGGCTTCAATGTAAATGTAAGTTTGAGCTGTTATAATTTTTTAATAAAATATCTCTCAGCAGTGGGAGTACCCTTGTTTTATTCTGCGAAATAAACCCTACAACATATATTTTTTTACATCTTAAGTATTACTATCCCTTTAATGTTCATTATACTGCATGCACAGTGGAAAAGTGGCCCATTGGAATCTGAAGAATATATGAAATAGAAACTTGTATTTTTCAAAATTTTTCAATTAATTTAGATTCTATAGTTTGAGTATTCAGAAGTCTAACAACATTATGTTGTATAGATATTCCCATGCTCCAGTCGTGCTGTGCTCCACTCTACAGAGAATACTTAAATAGTCTATTTTTGTGGTCTACTATTTTAGAGCTGGTGTCTAGCAGGATTCTATAGATAGGCTACATTTTATATTTGCAGACTTGTATTTTCTCTCCTGTGACCTCTTCAATTCATGAAAATAGATGGCTAAAATGCCCTCTTTTATAAGATTTGTCCACCATATGCAATGGAGCCTGTACAGTAAGATCTCACTAGACTAAGAACTCTAAGTTTATAGGGGTCATATAATAACATAGGAATCTGAGGGTTTATCACACTGGAAATGTTATTTCCTCTGTATCCACCTTAGTGCATAACCTGCTGTTGTCGATATTGTCGGCAGTGTCTTTACCGGAGCACATCACCAGGGACCCAGGACTCTTCTATGAGACTCAATATATAACCCTCCTAATCTCCACCTCAAATATGACATACCGTGGACATGATTCTGTCATTATCAAGAGGAAGCTGGACAGACGAATTTAGCAATAAGTGCTTCTCATTTTGTTTAACAGACTTACCTAGGTATGAGGCCTTCATACAGCAGGATGGTGTGTTTTTCAATGTATTTTTTTTACGTTGGATCTGCAGATCAGTGTATTAAAGGGACAGTAATGTCTCAGAAAAAATATTTTTCTTGTTTGTAGTCCTTAAAAAGTTGAACACAGCGCAAAAAATGTGTCTCTCAAACCACTATGGTTTGAGAGATATCTGCATTTAAAGTTCGATGTTTCCTTCTGTCAGGTCTAAAGCTGTCAGCTGGAGATCCATGTCGGCCGACATGGAGGCTCTGCAGCAGAGCCTCAATCACGTTATTTAAAACGTATAACTTCATTGGAATGGTCTAAAAAATATTTTTTCTGGGACATTACTATCCCTTGAAATATCTGCATTTAGTCTCACAAGAGAATACTAGCCACTAGCACACTCATTTGAGTTTGTTCAAAGTGTTGTTATTATTAATCTTTATTTATATAACGCTAACAATAGTAAATAGTACAATCAAATGTGGAGAACGGAAGGATCAGAGGACCCTGCTCGTGAGAGCTTACAGTCTAGAGGAAGGTAGGTTTGACACAGAAAGAGTAAGTGCTATTGGGTGTAAGTGCCTCCTGCAACATGAACTGCCAGTCAGTGGATGAGAGTGAGAAGTACTGTTGAGTGCAGTGGTCCAGGCAAGGGGTGATTCTTAGTGATAATGTTTATGGAGGCAGTTGATAGGCTTCCCTGAAGAGGTGAGTTTTCAGGGAGCGTCTGAAGGCTGGGGGAGAGTCTCATTGGGCGGGGAGGGAATTCCAGAGCTGAGGTGCAGCACGGGAGAAGTCCTGTAGGTGGGAGTGGGAGGATGAGATCAGAGCTGTGGAGAGCAGAAGGTTGTGTGCAGAGCGAAGATGGCGATGGGGAGTGTATTTGGAAATGAGAGATGAAATATAGGGTGGTGCGGTGTTAGTGAGGTAAGCACTAGAAATTTTAATTTAATTCTGTATGCTAATGGGAGCCAGTGTAGGGATTGACAGAGGGGTTTGGTGTTAGAGAAGCGATGAGTGAGGTAGATTAGTCTTGCAGCAGAGTTCATTATGGAATGTAGTGGGGTTAGTCGGGTGAGAGGAAGGCCAATTAGTAATGAGTTACAGTAGTCAAGATGGGACATGATGAGTGTTTGGATTAGAATTTTGGTAGTGTCTTGTGTGAGGAAGGGTTGGATTCTAGAGATGTTGCGGAGGTGGAGGCGGCATGATTTGGAGATTGGATGTGAGGAATGAAGAATAGGGCAGAGTCAAATGTGACCCCCAGGCAGAGAGCTGTAGGGGTTGGTGTGATGGTAATGTTGTTGATGGTGAGGGTAATATCGGGGTAAGGCTGGTTGTAGTGGGAGGGAAGATGATTAGTTCAGTTTTGCCAAGGTTAAGTTTGAGTTCGTGGGAGGACATCCAGGAAGACACAGCAGACAGTCAGATACTCGGGACAAGAGGGAAGGGGAGAGGTCAGGGGAGGAAATATATATTTGAGTGTTATCAGCATAGAGATGATGGTGAAAACCAAGGGAGTTGATTAGTTTTCTGAGGGACGCGGTGTAAATTGAGAAGAACAAGGGTCCCAGGACTGATCCTTGAGGCACTCCAACAGTGGGATGGGTAGAGAAGTGGAGCCAGAGTAGGAAACCCTGAAGGAGGGCTGCAGAGATAAGATGAAAACCAGGAGAGTGCAGTGTCACAGAGACCTAGGGAGTGGAGGGCTTGGAGGAGGAGTGGGTGATCTTCTGTGTCAAAGGCGTCGGACAGGTCCAAGAGAATGAGTATGGAGTAGTGGCCTTTTGACTTGGCGGCAAGCAAGTCATTGGCCACTTTAGTGAGGGTAGTCTCAGTGGAGTGATGAGGACGGAATCCACATTGTAAGGGATCTAGTAGGGAGTGGGAGCAGAGGAATCTAGTGAGCTGATTATATGTGAGACGCTCAAGGAGCTTGGAGGCAAATGGAGAAATTGGTCGGTAATTTGACAGTGCGTTTGGGTCCAGGGAGGGTTTATTTAGGATCGGTTTGATTAGCGCATGTTTGGAAGAAGATGGGAAGGTGCCGGTTGAGAGGGAGAGGTTGAATACATGAGTAAGGATTGGAGTTAGTAGAGGAGAGAGTTCTTGAGTGAGCTGAGATGGGATTGGGTTGAGAGGGCATGTGTTAGATTTGAGCGAGTGAGGAGAAGGGAAACTTCATCTTCAGTGACAGGTGAGAAGGAGCTTAGTGTGTATGTGGGAGAGGTGACAGGGCTGGGCTGGGTGGGTGGGTGTGGGAGTGATGAAATGTCATGTCTGATAGACTCGATCTTGTCCTTGAAGTGGGTGCAAGATCTTTGGCAGAGAAGTTAGTGGAAGGTGTTTGTGTTGGTGGGTGTTAACCTTTTCTTTTTCTTTAGCGCTCTTTTAATAAGAATAACAGTGCAAATTTCAAGTATGGTACATTTAGATGTTATCCAGAAATTGCACAAGAGTACCATAAGCTTACTAAATTGTATCTGGGAAAAGAGGAGCACTTATGAAGTAAACTATTCCACAAGGGACAAATAAAAATCCACACTGATTTTCAATAGAACTTTTATCTCTGATTGTTCCTGGTCCCCAACCACATTGCTTTCTAGTCTACGGTAGCATTCAAATAATTAAAAGACCTTTTTAAATCAGTGGTAATTTAGGAAAGTTTTATTTCTCTTAAGTCCAGTATGGAACACAAGAACCACGGGGTTGAGCTTCTTCCTCCAGTACCTTAGACCAGGTCCTCTTAAAAGAATGGCTGACCACAGATTGAAGGCTTTTTGTTAATGTGTATCTGAAAACTTTCTTTTTACAGCCGAGGCTTTAACCCATTTAGCCAAAAACACAGTCCTTCCATGGGCAGTCATTGCTGGTGTTAAGGATCAGCACTGACTGTGCTTCAGCATGGGTTAATAGGGCTATAGCTGTCTGTAGCGAGCAGCTTTCTGAAGCAATGCCACTGATGGCAAGGGAACCCTCTTGCGTCAGATTTTTTTCAAAGCAGTCTTTTTTTGCTTGGAAGGCTTGTCGATATCCCTCCCCCCCACACACACACACACATCCCCAGCCAGTTTAGGGAGCAAAGGGGCTCCCAGAAGTATGAGAAGCCATCCTCCTCATGACTCATGGTGTCCTGGACATCTTCAGTGACATACCAGTGGATTTTGCAGGTTATTTTGGTCTCCACACATTAGGAAAGCAACTACAAAAGGAAAGCAAGTATGGAACCGTTTTTCTACCTCCTAGTCCAAATTATAATGTGAGGTTATGTTTAATAGTTGTGTGGCATACAAAGATGTGTATATGAAATGATTAAGAGAGGACATTGAGATTTTAGTAGTGGTTATGTATGGCCGTTAAATTCTCTACTTCTTTGTCAGTTTATAGTCTTGAAATATGACATTAATGCATACTCTTAAATATTTTCTGTCACTCTTCTTTAAAATAAGAGGTTAGTACTGCCCTAAATGATAAAATACATATTCATCAGAACAATGTTGGAATATTATCAGATTATGAAATGCTGTAACTACAGACCATCCTGGTTTAAAAAGAAAAAAAAAAAAGTACATGAACAGAACTGCTTTTTTAAAGAAATCTGGCTAGGTAAGTCCTGTTAAAGTAGCAAAAGCCCCAGTGCTGGAATTAGCGGCCTCAAAACCACTGCAGCCATCAGTGTGTGTGTCATAGAATTGTCCTCCTCAGCTAGCGTGGAGATTTGACTAAGAAAAGCAAATGTGTGGCTCAAAGGCCAAGTATCTTGCTTTATTGAGCCTGCTCCCAGGGGAGCAGACATAGTAAGAAGTCCGGTGCTGCAATGAGCAGCCCTGAAGCAGCTATTATTACTTGTTTGGAGGTGAGGGAGGGGTGTCTGAATACTTACCCATCTCTTCTGGAACTCAGGTTGGAATTATGTGGCTTTCAGACTTTGTGGGTGACAAGTGCAGCCCCTACAGATGCTCTGCTTCTGGATCAGGGTCCATGTGGACTGCATCCCTCTCAGGACCAGTGAACGAGTACCGTCAGTCTTTCCAGAGAGAGAGCACTAAAAAGCATGGACTGCCTCTACTCCATTAGGGTTGCCACCCAGCTGGTATTTTACCGGCAGGCCGGTAAAAAATTGGCTTCTGTCCAATGTTAAGTCTATGGAGGGAATGCCATGGCTGGTATTTTTTTGAAGAATAGGTGGCAACCCTATGCTCCATTAATGTCCCCACTTTGCTTTTAAGGCCCATAGGGATGTGCAATATATTTAATTGCAATGTATTGTGAAGCATTTCATTCCTGGGGAGGGGGGGTGTCCAGTACATTGCTTTGTAATATGGTGGGCACTCCTCTGGCACTCAAAACATTAAAGGTTTAGTGTTAACTTACATGAGTGAAAGCTGAAGCCCAAAGAATAAACCATGTTTAAAAATGAAGATTTCATGCAGAGAGTAATTTTATTCATTTTGCTATTTGAATCATTAAGAGAATAAAATGACAACAAACTAACACTGTTTTCATGGCCTGATGGCACGGGTCCATAAACAGAGAAGACAGATTAACTGCCTGATCAAAATTATGTTGTGCGGTCTTGTTTCATCTATGCCTCCCTGCACTTCAACCCACGAAAATAAAAACACAATATAGCACAAAACTTTGAGACTGAGCATCAATAACATTCAGCCAGTCTCTGCTTGTTCTGCGTTTGCCCTCAAAACAATAAATCTCCACATTAGCATGCAGGTATGACACTAGCATGTAATGACAGAGCTGAAGAGGGCGTCTGAGTCTGGGTCCCTTTACAATGATTCCAATGTAAGCAAATACTAGTGAAAATCTTTATTGTACTAGTATATATTCATTTATTTTACCTGATGATGGGACATATCTATTGTCTGTCAATACCCCTAAATCTGTCTCTAACAAGGATTCCCCAAGTGGTTTCCCATTTAGTCTATATGTAGCATGCTTGTTTCTGCAGCCCAAATGGATAACTTTACCTTTATCTGTATTAAATCTTATCAGAGTCATTAATAAACAAATTAAGACGCAATGGGCCCAGAACTGAACCCTGAGGCATTCCCTTTATAACTTTAGACCAACTTGAAAGGTTCCACATACAACCACTCTGTGCATTATATCAGGTAACCAGTACTCTATCCAAGCACAGATATCACCTCCCAAGCCAAAGCCTTTTATTTTCTATCATAACTTGTTGTGATACACAATATCAAAGGCTTTTTGCAAAATCCAAGTATATTAAATGAATGTCAATACCCCTGATCAAATTACCACTTACCCTTATATGGAATGCAAGTAAATTAGTTCGATATGATTTATATGATGCTGAATGTTACTAATAATGTTGTTGGTTATCACATAGTTCTAAATACTAATGGTTAGTAAAATCTGTTACAGCTTACCTAATACAGAAATCAAACTCATAGGTCAACATTTTACAGGTTTAAATATTGTCCCATTTTTAAATAAAGCTACTGCATTTGCTTTCCTCCAATCACATAGTACTGTGCCAGATGACAGTGAATCAAAAACTATTAAGCCAAGCTCCTTAATCCCTTGAGTGCCATAGCAGTATCTAGTGCATTGTAGTGCAATGCATTGGACACCTTTCCAGCACTCAGAGGGTTAAGCACCCTTGGGTTCATGCCATCAAGTCCAGGTGCTTTATTCACAAAAGCATTTTATGGTGGCTTTTGGAATTTGTCCTTGGGAAGCCATATATGTGATGGTGGAAATTGTGTTTTCCCAAATGCTGTTATAGCTGCCTCATTTGTATACATATTTTTTAGGGTGTCAGCCATTGCCTAATTCTCATCAATTAATGTATTTGTCTATTTTAAAGGGCTCAATATCAACCTTCATCATTTTGCCATTCTGTTGATATAATTGTAGACATGTTTAGAAAATGTTCTTGCTTTCTGTAGTAGTTATTTTCTCATTTTCAATTTTAGCAAGCCAAATTACTTGTTTGAAGATTCTGTTGCATTCTTTATATTTGTTTAACTCCTTAACCCTTTGAGTACTAGGGAGATATCCAACACATTGCATGGTATATATTGACAATGTACATTTTATCCAAAAGTATGTTGAACATATTCATTCTTTCTTCTGCATTTTTATATTTGAAGATTACAACACACTGAGTTTCCTCTAATACTGCTTTTCACGTTGTAAATGTAGCATTTTTAAAAATGTAATGTTGTTAAACCCTTATTGGTTTCTGATCACAAATCCTGGAATGATCCATTGCCTATATATAGGGTTGCTACCTTTTCTTCAAAAAAATACCGGCCATGGCCTTCCCTCCATAGACTTAACATTGGACAGAAGCCAATTTTTTACCGGCCTGCTGGTAAAATACCGGCTGGGTGGCAACCCTACCTGTATATTGTATATGATTTCATACATATTGCTACTATTAGCTCCAGCAAGGCCTCAATTCTAGTTGGCTTCTCTACTAGTTGGCACATGAAGTTATGGATAAGCATACTTATCTCCGATAAATTTTAGGATAATTGAAATCCCCTAATATAATTATATTTTCTAATTGAGAAGCCTTTTCCATTTGTAGTGGCTTCTTCAAACTCCTCAGCGTTCAGCGACTTGTAGCAAATGTCCATCAGCATCTTTTTATTATGTATTCCCCCAGTATATATGTAAACCCACAAGGCCTTTACATTTTCACAAAAACCTTAATTTATATATTTCGTTATACTAGATATTAAGGCTTGCTTCACATATAGGCATACCCCTCTTGTTTATTTACCCTATCCCTTCTAAAAAAAGTGACTGTCCCCCATGGTTGTAGAAAAAGAACAAAGGAAGAAACACAGGGGTGCAAAATAAGAATGCTGTTGACAACACAACCGCAAACACCCTTGGTTACTCACAAATATAGTAGCTGAGATCCTACATATATTGATCCTGGGAATAAACACTGTCCAGGATACAAATAACAGGCTCCAGAATAAGGAAAGATGCCGATTGATCTGCTCCTCAAACTTAAAGGAAGAAAAAGGAAAAGGGTGCCCAATAGTGTAAATAATTAGAGAAGATAAAAATAAATAATAGGGATATACAAATAATCTGGACAGGTTAAGAACTCTCCCACAAATCTGGAAAAAAAGCTCACAAAGAAATGTCCCTGTGTCCGTCCAGGATGCCGCAGGGACCAAAAGTGAAGTAAAGAAGTACAGCTGCTCTTCTAAATATGGGCTCAACAGTTACATGTTTGTTAAAATTAAAGGGATAGTAATACTTCGTTTTATCTTTATTTTATTTTGTAGGCATTAAAAAACATGAAGAACGATATAAGTCTTATGTCTCAAACCTTTATGGTTAAAGAGATATTCACAAGCAAAGTATCCCCCCCCCCGTTCAGCCACATCAGAAGGGAGGTGCCCAGGTAGACTGCAGAGAGGGACAATCTTCAATTAAGATGAGGGAAAAAGCTGAAAAACTTGTCAAGGGGGGCAGGGATTTCATTGTTTTCATACAAAGAAAATTGTCCCCTGCTGTTATCTGTCTGGTCTTACAACCAGATTCACATTTGAGAAGAGATGGCTTACACTAGGTAAAAGTGGCGGGAGGGGGAAACTTTGCGTGTGAATATCTCATAAACCATAAAGGTTTGAGAGATAAGACTTATATCATTCTTCATGTTTTTTTTAATGCCTACAAAATAAAATAAAGATAAAACGAAGTATTACTATCCCTTTAAAGTGTGACAAACATATTAAAACGATTAAAAAACAGCAAAGGCCCCGTCTCTGTAACATTTCGCTTCTAAACACCATTTTTTCAAAGGTAATGGCCAAAGATATGGACATTATCTTTCTAAAAGTGGAGTTCTTTAGTACAAAACTGGAAAGAGAAAGGGCCTTTGTTGTTTTTTAAGTCTTTTAGTACATTTTTCACAGTGTACTTTTAATACATATTTTAAAACCAATTGTATTTTGATAAATATTTATTTTATTTTAATATTGTATTGTGGAGACCATAATTAGAAGAGCATCCATCCTTCTTTACTTCACTTTGGATACCTGTGTCACCCCAAATGGGGCTGTTTTGTCAGACATTTGGGAGTATTCTCAACCTGACCATATTGATTGTAAGTATATCACTATTACTTTTTTTTTTTTTTTTACCTTATCCAATTACCTACAGTATTACACTAACGGGTGCCCTCTTTATTTATATTTCCTTTATGTCCCTCTTAATTGACTATTCAGTGGTGTTTGTCATCCAACCAGGTTTCAGTAATTCATAGGTTATAATTGCAATCAGTTCTAATTACCTCATCTTACCAGGCAGATTTACAACTGTACATTTTATGTTACTGCCATTGTGAAAATCTTCATTCTTTGAAATATTGTTTACTTTTTATCAGGCTGTAACTTTGGTACCTCCCTATTCTCTAAAGTATCATTTTCCTCTTTCTGCTCCCATGTCCCTTATCTAATCTCAATTCCTCTCCTACACTGTGTACTCATATGCTGTTTCACCTCCCTTTCCTAGTTTAAAGTCTCCTCCAACTGAGTAACCATCCTGTCCCATAGCACAGCAGCCCCCCTTCTACTACTTAATTATGTAATCTATACTGTAAAGATTGTATCTAAAGGAAAAGACAGCTCAGTACGTTACAAACCCAAACCCGTGCTGCTTACACAAAGTCTTTAGCCAAATTTTTAATTCCATTATCTTTCATTGCCTTACTGGTGCATTTAAGAAAATACCACCATGGAGGTCCTTTGCTTAAACTTGTGACCTAAGTCCCTGAAATAAATCTCAATGGCCTTGCATCTCCCACTGGCTTTATAAATTGGTATGAACATGTACCATAACAGCCATTTCATTGCCTGACCCGTCCCAATAATTTATCAACCCAATTTACTACATGTCAAATCTGAGCACCCAGGATGACAGCAAGAAGTTTCCTGGTAACAGATTACACTGTCTTCCTAATTATTCCATACCCTACTTCCACGACCTGTCTAGGTATTCCAGTCCCCTGTATCCCATCAGCACTAGATGGGCTGTTCTTTCAGCTGTCCTGTAAATAGAAATGCCTGACTTCTCTTTGAATATGACCTACGTCGGTAAGTCCTTCCGATGAACAAATTAAGAGACCCTTATTTTAGGGAAAAGTTTCCCTTTAACCTCTTGAATGCTAGCAAGGTCTCCAACATATTCCAAAACAATGCATTAGAGCCCTCTTTGGTATTCAATGACTTTAAAGCTCTATTTGAGTTTAATTATTTCAGTGCCAGAGGGTTAGGCAATGCATTACATTGCTTTGCAATCTATTGAGTACTGCTCTGGCACTGAAAGGGTTAATGGGAATTTGGGGACTTCATTCCCTGTGTTGCAGCTTCCTTGCTACAGATTTGATCCTCTCTTTTCCCTGTAAACCAATAATAAAACTTCAGAGTTGGCTTAATTGGTCAACATGAAGAAAATAAAGTAAAATTATGTATAAGAATAGAATAATAAGAACCATTTACATGTTGTAGAGCTTTTTTGTGTGAATCAAAACGCAGGTACTTAATGAGCAAGCTAGGAGCTGCATGCAAAAAGTTATTACAGCTCAGACTTGCAGTCTTTTGGTGCACTGCTCAATGGCCTGCCATTTTAGGGTGGTGCTCCTGCTACTGGTACCTATGCATGACTTTTGCCAGTGACAGTAGCTCTCCATAGACTGCTAAAATGGTAGGACATAGAAGTCATGCTTCCAAAAATGCTAACTGTAATATTTTGGAGTGAAGTATCTCCCTACAGTAAAAGCCCTCACAGTAAACTGTTAGTTAGGGGTCTAATGAGTGGCACAACCACAACTGGTGGTAAAATACCCAGTGGAATAAGAAATTTATTTTTTGACATGTTGCATAACATTTGTGATTTAATGTCTACCATATTTAGTGTATGGTTACAGCAGGGCTCAAAATTTCCACTCGCCAATGGCTAATGAAAATTTAGCCCTGGCGAGTAGAAATTCAGCCCTGGTGGGTATGTTTTGGCTTGCAGTGGCGAGTAACTTTTCAGGTCTGGCTAGTAGCAAAGGACTTAAAATTATAAGCCCTGGTTACAGTACAATCCAAACAGGGCTATTATGTTTAGAGAAGAGAAAATTTTGTAAACCACAACTCCTGGTAATTTTTGTTCATGTCAAGGTATATAATGTTCATTAGTATGGCGACCTGTACTTTTTCTTTCCCATTCACTCTACAGTCAAAGTCTATAAAACCAATATAATGACACAAAAAAGGATGTATGATTCACAAATAATAGATAACATGTCATGCAGTACAATCCACCCTGATATTAGTGATTTGTAGAAATGTTTGCAGTATGAAATTAATTCAAGGTTGCAAGTACTGACAAACCTGAATTTTTGGATGTTCTTCTGAGTCACCACCTTACAATTCACATAAAAAGCATGGGAAACCAGGAGATTTCATAGTGCTATGTCAGCTTGACAGTAACTAAAGGCAATAAACTAGGTGGATTGAGGAGCTATGTAAATTAGAAAGTAGCATATCGTATACAAAAATACTACGTTTGCTTTTAATACCTAAAGATCTTCTATAGGGGTATATTTACCCAGCATTAATATGCAACATGCTACAGTATAGCATGGCTCAGTTCACCAGTTAAAAAAA
Organism: Rhinophrynus dorsalis; assembly: GCA_037306005.1. Taxonomy (NCBI): domain Eukaryota; kingdom Metazoa; phylum Chordata; class Amphibia; order Anura; family Rhinophrynidae; genus Rhinophrynus; species Rhinophrynus dorsalis. The sequence continues at coordinate 409,007,814 of CM074718.1, read as the reverse complement.
CGATATAATAATTTGCTAATGTATGTATGTCAGAAGCTGTCATGCGCAGTACAGATGACTGTGCAAGCTGCAGTCATGCGCAATACAGACTGCCCTCGCCACACTGCGGCCGTTGCTGCCTGGCACTGTGGCCAGTGTACATGGGCTGTTCAACTAATATATAGATAAAAAGTTCCAAAGTAGACTTAAGGTACTTGACCCTTTAAAAACCAGAGGGTGTACTGCATACTGTGAAGCAATATGTAGCACACCACTTTGGTCTTTAAAGGGGATGTAATGTCCCATAAAAACTTTTTATAGTTTTGTAGCGCTCAAGAAAATAAGAATGGTGCAAACCCTATCTCTCAAACTGCTATGGTTTGAGAGATATTTTCACTCAAAGTTCACCCCTCTCTCTCCTCCTGACGTCAGGGTCTAGCATCTGACAGCAGGAGATTCTGGTCCAGGGACCAGCCGGTGGCTCTGCAGCAGAGCCGAAATTGCGGTATTTCAAAAGAATTACTTCATTGGAAATGTCTACAAAGTGTGCTTGCAAACCAGGTACACTTTGTAGACCTTTCCAATGAAGTAATTATTTTGCAATACCTTGATTTCGGCTCTGCTGCAGAGCCTCCTCGAGTCGTACAACTCAAATCTCTTGCTGTCAGCTTTACAGCTGACATCAGGAGAAAGGGAGAGAGGGGTGAACTTTCAGTGCAAATATCTCTCAAACCATAGCGGTTTGAAAGATAGTGTTTGCACCATTCTTATTTTCTTCAGCTCTATAAAAGTATAAAACATTTTTATGAGACATTACTGTCCCTTTAAAGGGGAACATTCACATTACAAAAACTTCTGTCCATGGGCTTTAATTGCTGTAACGATAGCCTGCATAACTGCCACTATGAAGGGAAGTGTGGACGTGCTCCCTGGGGCAGCTGGGAGGAGGTGGGAAGTCCTGCGGTGTTGTGCCACACATACAGCATGCTGCAGAACGTGGCAGTGCCCATTTTAAGGCTTCATAACTGCAATATTAGGTAACTAAAATGTAAAAAAAAGCAACGCTAATCTAGTTGTGCTAATTAAAGCCCATGGACAGAAGATTTTGTAATGTGAATGTTCCCCTTTAACTGTACATTTGTTGGTCTTTTGTCTGTAATGACAGTAGGCAGTTTATAATCAAGTTTTCAGATATGCAAACTGGAATCAAGGCGACAGGTCCACTTTTAGTCCCATTCTTTCTTGAACCAAGGATGCAGAGCAAAGTTCATAAAGACCATTAAGATTTTATGTCCATAGTGTAAGGTAAGTGGGGGAATTATTGTATTGGTCTTCATGTGCCTTTAAAAGCCACTTATGCCCATAAATTTAGTTTCTCTGCATTATACAATGCTTTATCATGTACAGCACTGTCAACAAATGACCTGTAATCTTCTTAGGTTAAAGAACACATTGTGATTGCATGTCATGTCACTTTAGTATGGAATAGATACATTTTAAATAATACGCTAAGCAGAGCCAGAGCCAGAAGAGAGCCAGAAACCACATCTGGTTTAAGTGAAAGGGAGCAATACTATATCATCACATCATCAGGGGTCCTTCAGTGTTTCAGATATGGTATACTTAGGTTCAGTAACAAACACTCTGGCTATTTAGGAGTGGGCTGAGCCCATGGGTCTTTTGTATAAAAATCAACCGTACTATAGGGAAGAAATAAATACTCCCCAAATTTCCACAATTTAACTAGGGGTTTTAACCCTTTGAGTGCCATAGGGGTACGGGATGCATTGCAAAGCAATGCATTCTGTACCCCTCTGGCACTCAAAGGGTTAAGCTCTAGAAAGGTCCCTTACACCAGTGGTGTCCGTAGACATTTTTCGGGGGGGGGGGGGCAAAGCCATAATATGACCCCCAGGCCAGCCCATCTAGCCCCTTTATTTATATGGAGGGGGGTAATTGTGGGGGGGGGGGGCAAGTGCCCCCATTGCCCCCCCCCCCCTCCGGATGCCCATGCCTAACACATTGCAAAGCAATGCACTGGTGACCTCTCTAGGATTGCTGAGTTTAAAAACCTCATTTAGGACAATGCAAAGTTTGGTTTCCCCTGTCTTGCATATGGTTTGCTCCTGAATTCCTCCAGTTTTCTATTATTCAGCCCAGTGAAATATAAATATATAAATAAATAAATTACTCAAAAGACAGATATTTTACTAGTGGACTGAAAGAAGATGGAAATCTGCCAAATTCATTTTTTTGCCAGGTCCTTTATGTTATGCAAGTTTAACACTATGGCTCTTTGAGATGTCTCCGTTGTAAGGCTTTGCAATGCATTGGATACATCTCTAGCGTCCAGTGAGTTTAAATGAACTCAAAAAAACAATCTGATTTCTCCCCGTGGGTCGAAATATGACTAGTATGCATTTGTTACGTAATATGTTGTATCCTTTGGTGAAAGCACATGCAACTTATCTGAAGCTTATCTTTCTTCAGCCGTTGTTTCAACAAAAAACATTTGCAAATGCAATTAATTCCAAACCAGTAGTGACCTTACCATTAAGAACCTTTGCTTTGCTGAAGGTGAAACTTCCTTATGTCTAATTTCGCTGGCTGACCTCTGCTATAACAAAATCTAATGGCCGGGCTTTCATTGTAACCAAAATTTTCCATTCTTTTTATTAATTCATTTGCCTATTTATGGAACTTTCCCATTCTGTAATGCCTTTTACGAACTAGTAGCAAAAACTGTATTGGATGTTTAAAGTGGAGTATGAACAAGGATTTATTAAGTGGTAAAGGTATGCTTTCAGTGCATCCTTATGCAACTTTTTTTTAAAGTGGATGTGTCACCTATGGACAACATCCCATAAATAGTGAGGTGACATATCCAATACCATGAAAACGTTATTTATTTTTTTTTAAGCTTCGATTTCATTTAAATTTAGCTTACAAAAGTCTGTGCTGCAGCCACTTCCGGGTTCTCTGCGGTTAATGCGGTTACAGAGCTCTGTCTCTGCTCTCCTCCCTCCTCCGATGACGGAGTTTTCTGTCTGTAAGCTGGAGCGGTCTCACTGGCAGAGATCGATATCTAGCCAGCAAGGCCGCTCTAGCTTCCAGACAGACTCCTCCGTCATCGGAGGAGGGAGGAGAGCAGAGTGTTACGGTTGACAAGCAGAACCAGGAGACTGACGGTATAGTTAATATAACCTTTATTATGAGAATAATACAGTAATACAATATAATATATACACACAGTGGGTGATCGAAAAGGCGAGTACTGTATCAGGAATAGCAGTCTCCCAATATCACCACCACACTGTCCGAGACTAGGCCTCAGCCTGCTGGAGTCTCGCGGTATGGTAACGCCTAAGAGTGATACTGACTCAGCCTCCAGTCAGTAGCTGGGAGTCTGATAGCCCCAGGTCAATACTAAGAAGGATGTCTGAATAATAGAACCAACCCTAGGAGCGAACAGACAGGGCCTTCTAGTAAGCAGCGGATAGGATAGTCAGACAAGCCAAAATCAGACACGGAATGGGTAGTCAGCCAGAGCCATGGGTTTGCATCAGATAGGATATCCACTGAAGTGATGGAATGTTGGATGCGCAGTGGACAGAGCCCCAGGTCAGCACCAGAGTGGGTAGTCAGGCAAGCCTAGGTCATACACAGGGTGGGTAGTCAGCCAGAGTCACAGGTTTGCACCAGATAGGACATCTGAGCCAAATCGGAACACACAAGGAGAACAGTCAGACAGAGCCACAGGTCAACACCAGAATGGATGGACAGACAAGCCGGATCATACACAGGAATCAGGAATACTAGCTAATGAACTGCTCAGAACACCAACATAAGGGTAACTGTTACACAGGCCCATAGAGGTTTATAAAGGTGTAGGAGAAGGCGCGACCAATTAGGTCCCCCAGGTTGGGCCTATAACAGGCGTCCAGACAAGTGCCTGATTCAATGCTGCCAGTAACCAGGAACCAGACTAGGCCGCAAGCAGAGGAATGCTGCTAGTGATGCAGGAGCGTCCATCCAGAACCCTACTCCTGGCTGAACGGCGCAGGCCGAGGTAAGACACTGTGACACAGAGGCAGAGCTCTGTAACCGCATTAACTGCAGAGAATCCGGAAGTGGCTGCAGCACAGACTTTTGTAACCTAAATTTAAATGAAATCGAAGCTTAAAATAAATAATGTTTTCGTGGTATTGGCTATGTCACCTAACTGTTTATGGGATGTTGTCCATAGGTGACACATTCACTTTAATATGTAACACTTTGCTTACTTCTGCTGATATTGAACACATTTCTATACCTTTTTTTTTTTGCTACATGTGGATTTTGTACTCCCAGGCACAAAGCCCATTAATGAATGAAGTCTGCCTCCATTTAAGAATGTGTTCATTGTGACTGACAAACTTTGTCTCCTGGGGATACCAGCCAGCTGAGAACAGGTATCTAGGGCTGATGTCAGAAACCTTCGGCCCTGGGCATACAGATCAGCTAAGAACAGGTATCTAGGGCTGATGTCAGAAACCTTCGGCCCTGGGCATACAGATCAGCTAAGAACAGGTATCTAGGGCTGATGTCAGAAACCTTCGGCCCTGGGCATACAGATCAGCTAAGAACAGGTATCTAGGGCTGATGTCAGAAACCTTCGGCCCTGGGCATACAGATCAGCTAAGAACAGGTGTCCAGGGCTGATGAAAAAAATCTTTGGCCCTGAGCATACAGACCAGTTGAGAACAGGTTCCAAGTAGGGTGACCACAGTTCAATTCTGCCATTCAGGGACACTGCGGAGAGAAGAGAGCATCACAAAGTTCTAAATACTAGAGGGACATTGACTATTGTGACAAAAAGTGATACCTGTGGTGGACTACAAGATAATGTATATCACACCCAAAGCATTAGATTAGCATTACACTACAACACAATTGCACTGCAGGTCCTGATTTAGGTCATTGTCAAGGCTCGGTTCTCTTTCTAGTGTTTAGAGCTCTGTCCAGAAGCACAACAGAGACATCACTTTGTGACAGTAGTCTATGGGCCGTTCTTCTTATAGGGTATGGACCACCGAGTTCAGAAATCTTAATTCCGGGACACTGTATTGTCCCAGAAGGGGGCTGCCTGGGACAAGGGATGCACATTTAAAATCCAGGACTGTCCCGGGCAGTCCGGTACATGTGGTCACCCTAAAAGCTGATGTCAGAAACCCACCACAACCCCAATGCATTTGCACTTCATGTGTAAAGATGGACTCCATAGAACTGCTCTATGTGGTATATGAAACAGAGAGGCAGGTGTGTGAGACATTTCTCTTCTATGCTGCCTTCAGAATATATTTTAAAAGGCCCCCCAGAACTCCTGTGTGCCAGTCTGTCATCTGGGGGTCACTTTTGACACAAGGTCCCCCTTCCCCACATTGCAGGGGCTATGGGGGCCTCCTGGTTTGATTAGGAAGGTGGCCTCCCTGCTTAACTAAGATGCATACATTGGTACGGCCTGTAACCCCAGATGGCAGCCCTGCAGGTATCATTTAGTCCATAAACAAAATGTGTGTATGCATTGTATTAAATTAGCGAGGAGGGATTCCCAGGATGGGTAAAAGTGAAATCAAAGTCTATATGGTCTTATGGCTAAAGGCAAAGTGAAGGAATTCTGGGAGAAACCAACTACACTATAGGGGACAGATACAAATCCCCTTTGATTTAAATGGAGCATTTATCTCATTGAATGCTAGGCAGCTGCATTGATTTGCAATGTTCTAGCATTCAAGGGAATACAAGCCCATTTACATGAAAGGGAAGTTTTATTTGTCCCCTATGATACCTTTGGTTTGATCCTCTTTATCTTTGTGCATAATACCCAGTGTAAGCTGTTTAATCTTTACAGAGACACTGCTCTGCAATGTGTTGTGTACCCCTCTGGCACTCAAAGGGTTTTAAGTGTAAAACTGGGTGAATAGATGGCAGAGGTGGAGAGCAATGAAAAGATGTGTATTTGGTAAATAAAAACACATGAGGTGCAGGTCTGTAATTTAGGAGACAATGCTCATTCCTAATTTGTCCCCCACGGCACAGCTGGTTTGCCCCAGAATTACTGCTCTTTTATCCTTGGCCCTCTGCGTTTCTGACTTTACATATTACTACCGCTTGATATAATTGCTTCTGCTACGCCCTGTAGCCACATATATATTTGTGTGAGTGTTTAATGCGAAACTAAACTAAGAACACTGAAAATAAAGTTCCCCCTAAATCGTTATACACATAGCTATACGCATATCCATACAAGTATTACCCTGAATAAGCCCGGCGTTCTTGATAAATCCAGCTTGTTCCCAGACGCACAGACAGACATTTTTCTGTACCAGCATCTTTGCACCTGCACCGTCAGTCCCTTCCTGTACATTAAGTTACAATGCTACTCCCCCTAGAGGAGACCAGGAAAGACAGTTCAGGCACACATATGTCTCTTTGGCAAGATGCCTGTGCTGATGTCTGCCTGTGTGTCTGGGAACAAGATGGATTTATCAATACACCAGACTTATTCAGGGTAATACTAGTATGGATATGGATATGCATATCGCTATATGCATAGGGTTGCCACCCAGCCGGTATTTTGCCGGCAGGCCGGTAAAAAATTGGCTTCTGTCCAATGTTAAGTCTATGGAGAGAATGCCATGGCCGGTATTTTTTTTGAAGAAAAAGTGGCAACCCTATATATGCATAATGATAGTTCCGCTTTAAATAGCATTCATACAACTGAATATGGAATTGTCACCCTAGAAGAAATTGCTCTTAAAACCCTTTAAGTGCCACAGAGGTGTGTGACTCATTGTGAAACAGTATGTTGTATACTACTCTGGCGCTCACAGGGTTATAGACCGCACTGTGTTCTTATCTACATTATAGGAAAGTACCAATATAACAAACCTATAAAACTCCCAAACTTTCCACTGATACTATAAAGTTCCCACTGATGTTGAAGCAATTCTTTGGGGACATAATTAGCATTCAAGGGGTTAAAAGCCACTTTTAAATCATGGGGATTTGTATTTGTCCCCTAAGGAGTGAGTTGGTTTGTCCCAGAATTACTCAAGTTCTTCTTCACACATAAGCCACCCTGCATGGCAGCCAAGAGGTTAACCCTTTGAGGACCAGACGGAGCACAACACTTTGCTCAGCAATTCTTTGCACACCCCTTCTGGTCCTCAGAGAGTGAAACACTGCCTATAATCATGGCTGAGAAAAATAATGAGCCAAAAAAAGATACTAACCAAGAGATAAATAGTTAAAGGGATAGTTTCACAAAAACAGCAGCTCCAATTAACCTTCATAGTATTTGAGCCATAGAGTGTGTTATTTCAATACTGTCAGAGTTGTAGTTCAAGAGTAATTGAAGGATAAAGTATCCCCCTCGTGCCCCTTTTACCTAGTGTAACACTGCTCTCCTCAGATGTGGAATCCAGTCCATAGACCAGACAGATCACATCAAGGGTCAATAAACTTACTGTGAGAATAATGAAATCCGTGCCCCCCCCTGACAAGTTTTTCAGCTTTTTCCCCTCATCTTAATTGAAGATTGTCCCTCTCTGCAATCTACCTTGACACTCCCTGCTGCTCTAAGCTGAACAGTGTTACATCAGTAAAAGAGGCAGGAGGGGGATACTTTGTCATTTAATTACTCTTGAACTACAACTCTGACAGAATTGAAATAACACTCTCCAAGGCCCAAATACTATGAAGATTAATTAGAGCTGCTTTTATTATGAAATATTACTATCCCTTTAACACTTTGAGTGTCAGAGTGGTACACTGGCACTCAAAGGTTTAATAGCCCACCCAATGTAAAACATAGAGAAGAACATCTCTTACTCGTCTGCTATATTTTTTTGTTTCTAGTCACAGACAGCTCATAATATGCTCTATGAAATGTCCTATCAAATGAACCAGACTTATAGTTGTCAACTTTGCTTGAACTAATGTCGTTATCTCTTTCACAATCCACTTGGTGTCAGTATAAAACCATATCTGAGATCTGGTTTCCATTTTCAGATTATGGATTTGTCCCTGTGATACAGAAAGAAAAAAAGAATGACAAGTGCACACTGTGCACATTTCTGGCACTTCACATAAGGCCTAGTTCACACAGGCACCTTTGTGACTTAACAACTTTCACAGCATAGATATAATTATTTCTATGGGGTAGTTCACATGGGTGACTTTTATAGCTACTGTCATTTTCAGTGTCAGCTTTGGGGGTTATGCACAAAGTTGTGATAATGAGATGATAAAGTGTATATGACTTCTCTAGCTATATCACTTCTCCATACCCTATGTTATTCTATGGAGCCAGTGCACTAAGATTTCTTCCGCTTTGGAGATCTTAGTGTATAGCTCTATAGAATAACATAGGAACTGGAGAAGTGATATCACTGGAGAAGTCATCTCTGCATTATCAACTCTTTAGCACTCCTAAGTGCATAACCCCCTTGTGTTGTTGTATCTGTCACCCATGTGAACTAGGCCTTATGGTATTTATTTTCTTGTGCAGTCACATGATCAGGATTGCTTATTACAGATGCACATCATAGAAATCCTAGTTTTCCCTTTAGGGGGCTTTAGGGAAGAAGACCAGTGAGTGATCTTAAGATGTTGTGGTCATATATGTGTATATACTCTGAGGTGGATTATTATCTCAGTTGCATTGACTGCAGAGTAAGCTATACACACAAAACCATTCTGTGATTACCAGAGAGCATTCCAGCTTGTGCTGGAATATCATCCTACTTAACCCTTTCAGGAACAGAGGCATATGCAACATATTGTGAAGCAATGTGTTGTACACCTCTCTTGTCCTTAAAGGGTTATCATAGTCTGTAGTCGGCAATTTCTGAAGGGCCCTGTTTAAAGATAATGGCTATGACCCTGTACTTTGACAGGTTAAGTGTAAACAGCCTCCAACTAAGAGAATAACTTGCCCTTTTGAAGGACCTGATGTTAAATACATAAATATGTATGTAATGCAACCTCAGTGGGCTGTAACGTTAGCCCGCAGAAATACAGCTACGAAGGGGAGCAGGAACGCGCTCCCTGGGACAGCTGGGAAGTCCTGAGAAGTGCCCGATTTTAAATATCTCAACTAGCAGACGATTGAAAATTAAAAAAAAAAAAAAAAAAAAAAAAAAACAGCGCTAATCTAGGTTTATATGTTAAAACACATGCACAAAATTTAATTTTAGGGGAACGTTCCACTTTAACTGTTTTTTTTACATTGTACCATTTTTGCATTGTTGCATTCTGTCCTCTTTCACAGACCAACGTGGAATTCTTTAAAAAAAAAAAAAAAATCAGATAGCTTTCTGTAAGGAATATAAAAGTGTAAAAAAAATAAAGTGAAGAACTAATGGTAAACATATAGGCAATTAAAGGGTTACTGTTCATTTAATGAATGGAAAAGGTGTGTAGATGAAACACAAAGTACAGCTTGGGACAGTATTAATATGCTAGTTGATTTTAATGAATGGGAATAAATTGCAACTGGGATTTCACTTCAGCAGAAATGGTTACTGGGAAAAATAAAGACAGGGATAGCTTTAGTAAATACAAGCAGTAGGGCAAATAGGGCATTTATCAGAAGGTGAGTTTATCATACGTTTCTCTCAAATCCTCCAACATTGCACATTGCAGGGCAACTTTACAGTTTTACTAAGTGTATTATGGAAGCAGATATAGTAAAACGCATGAATGTACCATTTCCATCCCCAAAATGGCTTCTTTAAGCTGTCTGGAAGTACAGAAGATAACCTACTTCCTCTGCTGGCTGAGGGGGTAGGGTAAAGTAAGTGAAGACTGCAAATGAATCCCCCAGCACTGTCCTCTTTCGTAAGCAGCAAGTGTCCTGCGTGTGGAACCTGACACTTGCAGTGTATGGGGCCTAAGAGCACATCTCATGGAAGTTAGACTGGAAGATTGCATTGTCTTGCAGTTCGGTCTCATTTTCAGCCCAGGAGGTGCAGGAGTCAATTGTCTGACCCCAGATTGGCTCTCTAGCTGATGTGCCAGGTCACCCATTTCAGCACTGGTTTGCTCAGCATGTCTGCTCCTGCAAGAGAAGATTTTCTGAGTAGGCATTATCATTTCAATAATTTTCCTTTAATCTCATTAAGAACAGAGGTTTGTGCAATATATTTCTTTGCACACCTCTCTGATCCTCATGGTCTTTAATACATATCCTCTTTAATGTTCTCGTCTGCTGTAATATTTCATTTGCAGCTTTACTTCACTTTGTTTAACCTTAATTGTAGTACACTGAAGTGCTAAAGCATGAATATTGTTCTTGTAACTAATTAGCAATTTTCTTTTTCTTTCAGGTTGGGCATAAAACTGGACTTCATGACCAGCTTTACTGTCTGCAAACCAGACAATGAATACTGACATGGATCAAACAGAAAATGTTAATGCAAATCTTTATGGTAAGGTTGTCTTACCTCCCCCCACCACACACACACACACACACACACGCATTTTTATCATGGTCAGAGTATATGGATTCTACTTAGAGCTGTTACTAGGATTTAATGCATTGTCATTTGCTGCAACAGAAGGAAGTGGTGCAGTGTGTGCTGTTCTTTCACTGCTACAATACATGTGTCCATTTCTGTCTCGGCCTGAACTGTTACGGTTTCCTTTCTATTATGTCCCACTGAATTTTCCTTTCATTTAATTTTGACTTGACCAACAGAATTCTAGCAAATGAATAGCATAGTGCCAATTAATTAGAAATCTAATATTTGGTATTTTGTGTAGCTCTTAAAGGACAGCAATCACATTTTACTAAACAGTCTTGGTGATGAGCTCATAGCAGCTCTGTATATCCCATAATGGCTACTGTCAGCCCTTTTCCACAGTTAGAAAACAGATCTCTCTACCTGGAAGGGTGCTGGGCTCAAGCCACAAATTTCACTAGCTTCATCCACAGTCCATATAGGCTGATTTGAAGCAGGGTATGGGACTTGTATGTGCTTTTAGCTGCAGAAAGCTTAATGCAAGAAATCAAAAGTCCCAATTGACTCTCCTGTATGATAGCCACAGGGGGTCACTTTTCTGACCCCAGAAAAGCAGACTTACCAAGAGGCCAACTATAGTTGACTTTTAAAGAGGCAGTGCCTCCTAGAAAAAAAAACTGAGATGTGTACAGTAGCACAATAATGGGGAAAATAAATTCAATCTATGTTTTTATTTTTGTCCTGAAATCACTTATTCAAATAAAAATATTAAAAAAAAGGTGTAAAAAGCTTCTTGTATTGCGATGGCAGTGGGTCAGAAAATTGAACACCCTTCAAGCTGGAGTGCATCCCAGCTTTTGTGTGCTGTGCACTCAGCCTCCATAGACCCGCGCCTGTGCCAGGCTTTCTATGCTTCATGAAGCCCAATGAGATTGAACTGCAGAATCTTGTGTAACAAATGAGGGAGCCCCACAGATCTCACGTCATAGCCCCATCCTGCTCCCCCACTGGTCTGCCAGGTCTCACAATGCATTGTCAGGCCTGCTACCAGGGAAGCAGATCTGTGTATTATCTTTGTGATAGTGGCACTCTAAACCTATTTATGAAATGGAGGTTTACAGGGAATTCTTGGGTTGTTTGTTTAGAGTATTGATAGTATTGGTGGATATTTAACCTCTCTACTGCTGTGAAAGTAATATCTTAACCCCTGGAATGCTGTAGACTTCTCTGGAGACCTCTCTGAAGAGTTAAATAGAAATGCATGTTGTTTCTACTTTAGTCCTTACAGCAAACAAGATGCATGCTGTTGTGGCTGATACTATTCACCAAAAGCAGCAGAGTATATTTTGGAGGATTCATACAGCTCTGGCCTGGCGAGACTCTGGGAAAACATTTGCTAAATATACAAACAGCTGTAAAATGACAAGATGCGTCATCAGTGAACAGAACTGAGACGAGAACCAAAGAATCCAAAACATAGGAATAAATGTGGAGAATTAATAATGATGAATAACATTATTCTGTTGGATTCTAAAGAAAAAACAATGCAAGCGTTTGATACATTCAACCCATAGTCATTGTTTCCTGTAGCATGGAGAACTTTATACTGTGTGATCTATATTCTTCTTGCAGAATCCCCTTAGAGCCCACCTGTCTCTCACTGGCAGTGAATCTCTATGGGGAGACATGTTATTGGTTTTTATCAGTGGTAAGAGAAAATGGGGGAGATTTATAAAAAGTGTTCTTATTCATTTTGTGTATGGATCTTTAAAATGTCCTTGAGGGAGATTTATAAACCTGGCGTTAAAGAAAAACTGGCTTTAAAAGTAGATTTATGGAAGAACAGGAAACCCTGCAATACACTCGTCTGATACTAATCAAGTAATTGGGTGAACGGGAAGTGTCAATAAAACTTAACTTTTATTCAAAAAGTCACAATAAAAAACACTCTAATATTAGAAGAAAAGCAAATTTATACCCAAAAAGACAAATGTTGTAGAAGGAGTAGAAATAGCCCCTGCCTACCACAAACCTAGAATGCCGGGGCACATACCGGCTTCCAAAGTTAGAAAATTACCAGCCCTAAAAAGGGCTTTTGCTTCTGGTACATTAACCCCTGCCTAACACAAAATATAGAATGTCGGGGCACATACCGGCTTGCCAAAATTAGAAAAAAATCTAAACACAAAACCTGTTACCAGCCCTAAAAAGGGCTATTGCTTCTACAGACATTGGACCTAAAAAGCTACTATCTAAACGATGTCAGAGAAGAGATGAATTTGCCAAAAGCTTGTTTTGCTACAGAGCTGCTTCTCAGGGCAAAACCAAAAGACCAATCATCAATTGTCCCTATTTATATTCCAGTTATAATTAGATACATGTGATTAACCACTAGTAGGAACTGATTATCAGACCCTGTGACTGGATAATAAGATTTGATTGCCCTGGCATTCTTTATTTTGTGTTAGGCAGGGGTTAATGTACCAGAAGCAAAAGCCCTTTCTAGGGCTGGTCATTTTCTAACTTTGGCAAGCCAGTATTTGCCCCGGCATTCTAGGTTTGTGGTAGGCAGGGGCTATTTCTACTCCTCCTATGACATTGTTGAGATTGTAGCTTTTTAGCTCCATTGTTCTTAGAAGCAGTAGCCCTGGTTGCTTCTAGGGTTGGTAATAGGTTTCGGGTTTAGGTTGTTTTCTAACATTGGCAAGCCGGTATTTGCCCCGGTGTATTCGTTTCGTGTTAGGCAGGTTTTTTGCTCCTGAACTATTTTTACCATTCTTTTGGCAAGCCGGTTGTATGCCCCGGTATTATTAGAGATAGGGAGTTGTTTTCTATGCATCTTTTGCAAGCCGATATTCACTTCATCTCTGATATCATCTATATCGCAATCTTATTTGCTTTGATATGTATAGAAACAATATTTAATTAAAGGTGAGCCGAAAGCTATGCCCCGGCAGTACATTATCCTGCCTACACACTTTTGGCTTACCAGTTACACTTTTCTGGCAGGCTGTATATATTATCATGTCTTTATGGGTATAAATTCAGTTTTCTTCTAATATTAGAGTGTTTTTTTATTGTGACTTTTTGAATAAAAGTTAAGTTTTATTGACAGTTCCTGTTCACCCAGTTACTTGATTAGTATCAGATGAGTGCTAGTATTGCAGGGTTTCCTGTTCTTCCATACATTTGCCTTATTTCCCTGTAGCACCTTCTACTATCAGGATTTATCTTTAGGTGTTGGGAGTTTATTGCTCTTAGTGGGGAGAGTGCACTGGGCTATATTATTTTTCACTTGGCTTTAAAAGTAGCTTAAAGGGATAGTATTACTTCAAAATTACTATCCCTCATATTGTAGCCCTTAATAAACTGAGCTAAATGACACCAGCGGCATCTCTCAAACCTTTACGGTTTAAGAGATAGCCTCTTTCAAAGTTTCCTCTCCCCTGCTGTCAGTGTTCTTCTGCCAGCAGGGGAATCCGGTCTCTGAATCTAGAGGAGGCTCTTTAGCAGAGCCGATATCTCGTTATGGAAGGAAAAATGATTAATTGAAAGGGGAACTTTCACCCCGCAATAACTTAACGTTGACTTATTGCTCACCTGGCGACTAGCTGCTTAGTAGCACTAGTCGCCGGCAATATTACCCGGTTCTTCAGATATCGGCTTTTTGCCGATGGTGACAGGAGCAGGAAGCACGGACGTCTCTTCACAGTGACGTCCGTGCGCCTGCGCTGTCAGTCCCTTTTGCACCGTGTGGTGCAAAAGGGACTGACAGCGCAGGCGCACGGACGTCACTGTGAAGAGACATCCGTGCTTCCTGCTCCTGTTGCAAGACGATATCTGAAGAACCGGGTAATATTGCTGGCGACTAGCGCTACTAAGCAGCTAGTCGACAGGTGAGCAATAAGTCAACGTTAAGTTATTGCGGGGTGAAAGTTCCCCTTGAAACAGTCTTCTACGTGTGCTTGGTAACCAAGCACACATATAAGACTGTTTCAATTAATCATTTTTCCTTCCATAACGAGATATCTGCTCTGTTTAAGAGCCTCCGCCTGTCCCGGGACCGGATTCTCCTGCTGGGATCAGAACACTGACAGCAGGGGAGAGGAAACTTTGAAGGTGGCTATCTCTTAAACCATAAAGGTTTGAGAGATGCTGCTGGTGTCATTTAACTCAGTTTATTAAGGGCTACAATATGAGGGATAGTAATTTTAAAGTAATACTATCCCTTTAAATGTGTTAATGGGATTTTTAACGTAAGTTGCGACCGTTTTTAAAGTGTTAACGCCATCTAGTTGAGTTTTCTATTAAGTGGCATTAGAGCAAGTTAGAAAAGTGGCGCAGTGAATTTATAAAGAAATGTTGTGAGTTGCGACAATTTTGCGACAGAATTATCTCCAGAATCTTAACGCCATGTATATGCTGTCCTTTAGCATTCCAGGCATTAAAATATGCATAATAACGCCATATTTATAAAAAGTCTAATCATTTATAAATCAGACCTGGCATTATATTCACTTGCCATGCCATAGGGACTGTTCTTTAAGAACGGTTTTTATAAATCAACCTCCTTGCTCCTTATTATGAGTGTTGGTATTTATCTCTTTGAATGCCAAAGGGGTACGGAACGTAGTGCTTTGTAATACGTTACGTACGCCTCTGGCTTTTAAAGGGTTATAAAGTATTCTAGTTACATTTATAAATGTGGAGACTGTAAGAAATAAGAACAGGTCAGACATGGCCTTAACCCCTTAAGGACCCATGACGGTCCTGGACCGTCATGGGTTGTTATACCCTTAAGGATCCCTGACGGTCCTGGACCGTCATGGAGTTCCGGGCTCCCTGCTTGGCTGCACGCCATTCAGTTAAGGACCAGAAGGAATAGGTTTCATACCTCTGTGTTACTTAAAGGGCTAAAGTTAACATGTGCTGCAAGCAGAGTTTGTGCTTTTGCTAGCAACTGTCATGTCTGCCTCCAATCTGATTGAACATGTTATCTCTTGAACAAAAGCACAGGGGAAAATTCATAAGGGCTATTAGGATTTTCATACTATAGAAAGTGTTAATATTAGGAGGTGTCAGTTCTCCTTTAAGGAATAACCAGCTGCAGCTTTGCATTTTAGTGGACTGAGCCATCTCTGAAGATGGAACCTTAAATAAACATGCTTAATGGGTAATTTCTTGCACTTTGGGTTATTCCTTTCATTCCCTTGGTATCGTGTAAATATGCTTTCTGTGTGGAATTCCTCAGACATTCACATTTTAACACGCCACAGTGAATCTTTCAGCAGATGAAGGTGAGGAATGTCAGTGGAGAATACCTTATTTGACAGTAGCTTTCTGCTCTTCAGTTGAATTGTGCGGATGATTTAAGTTCCTGTTTGAAGAGCGCTGTCTAGGTCTGGGACTTTTGTGTTTGTGTGGTGGAGGGGAGACTATCCCTACCAAATCTTCAACACTTTCAGTTATCAGAGCTTTTTCCATAACATATTTAAAATTATGCTAAAAAGGTAAGAAAATAAACGTAATACATTTTAATCGCAGTATACGGTAGTATTTGTTAACCCTGAGTGTTACACCCCATTGGCACTCAAAGGGTTAAAACAATCATGATTCATTATACTTTTACAAGATATATATATATATATATATATATATATATATATATATATATATATATTTGTATATGTAGTCAGTGCCAGTTTTCTGTCTTGATAGGGGTTGAACAGCTGTATGTGCCCAGAGTGGTACTATTAATATATAATGTACATTGGCAGATGAGAACTGTACATGGATGTGTGTGCATTTGTATGACTAATTTGTACTTTCCTAAGACTCTCAAATGTGTACATTGGACAGCATATTGGGACAGGGATAGACTCCAAAATGTACTTAAATACTAACATTAAGGAGAATCTACAAACCGTAATATGCACAAAACAGTTTTTGTGCTGTGCAGTTGCTTAACTCCTATGTACAAAGCTTTTTCCTTAATAAAATGGTTTCTTGCTTGGGAATGTATGAGAATTTCTTCATCAAGAAGTTACTGAGCTCAAACTGGGCATACAGGAAGTCTGAGAAAAATGATTTCCTTTCTTTACACCAGATGTAGGGGTAGCTTTTAAAGCTTTCTTACCTAAGCACATGCACTAAATTTGCATAAAAGAGCAGCGCATACACTGCATCAGAATTTCATACACAGCCCTTACTGAATTTAAAGGGAAGACCACAATCTTCCAGTTTCTCTCAGGTGGGAACGCTTTCGTAATTGGTAAAGGTTTCTGTAGATATTTAGAGGAGCAGTAATCCTACCCCTGGTAACACTGATCTAATGCTCTTCCAGTGAAATGGGCAATTGCGGGGTGAAAATGTCCAAATGATGTGAATCACATCATAAAAGGGTCATGAAATAAGTAATAAAAATTAAGAGATAAGGTGAAGTTGAGAGGGATAGTGGACAGAGCAGTACAGGGACTGGATGTAGTGGGCAGAGTTGCAGGGAACTGAGCCTAGAGAGATTGCCTGCGTCTGTAATTGTAATGTAATAGTTAAGTCTGGAATCCAGTGGTGGAGATGTAGACTAAGCAGCTTATTAGGACTCCCATTTATTCAGAGGGCCCATCAGTGCTTATATAGTAGCTCCTCTGCATGTACACAAATTCAGAGGGAAATGTCTTATTAGAAAAACTGGCGAGGGAGTAAAAGGTGAGGTGCATGTGAGACACCCTTGCTGGAGTCTCCATAGAGCTTTTCCTGTAATGGCTGTAATGTTCATTGTTTTAAGGAGAAGGTACACCTGCTAATAATAACCACCCACTGACATTACTATGGCCAGAAAATCCTAATGAACCTTGTCATTTTGCCTTTCTTCGAGCGATATCTTTGATCAGTGCTGGATGTCATGTCATGTCCATGGACGTAGACCTCATAGTTGCTGGTAGTTTTCAAACTGAAGCATGTTGAGTGTGTTAACCTGGTTAATCCTCTAAGGACCAGGGGTATGCAACACATTGTGAGTACTGTGTTGCACGCAGTCTGGTTCTTAAAGTGTTAAGATTAACATTTGCAGTAAGTGTGAAGTCTGCTTTCTATAATCCTGCTAGCAACGGTCATGTCATGACATCCTGGACTGACTGAAGATCTGGAGTCTGATTTACTAAGAACTGAATTATTTTTGGATCAGATCAACTTCACCATAGGGGACAAATACAGTTCCTCAAAGTTCTATTGCTTTAAATGAGGCTTTAAAGGGATATTAATTTTTCAAAATAAAAGCAGCTCAAATTAATCTTCATAGTATTTGGCCCATGAAGAGTGTTATTTCAGCACTGTCGGAGTTGTAGTTCAAGAGTAATTGAATGATAAAATATCCCCCTCCCACCCCTTTTACTGATGTAATACTTCTCACCTCAGAGCACCAATACTGTCCGGATGGATCGCAGAGAGGGACAATCTTCAGTGAGCATAAGGAAAAACCTGAAAAATCTGTCAAGGGGGGGGCAGGGTTTTCATTGTTCTCACAGTAAGAAGATTCTCCCTTGCTGTGAGCTGTCTGGTCCCAGGATCAGATTCCACATCTGAGGGGAGGTGGCTTACCCTAGTAAAAGGGGCGGGAGAGGGAAACTTTATAATTCAATTATAAAAGTTGAACTACAACTCTGATAGTATTGAAGTAACACTCTCCATGGCCCAAAAACTGTGAGGATTAATTGGAGCTGCTTCTATTTTGAAACATTATTATCTCTGCAGAGGTTGCAAACACATAGAAAAACAATGCATGGTGACCTCTCTAGCTTTCAAAGGGTTCAGTGGTCTTTTTATTTGTTTCCTATGGTGGATTTCAGTTGCCCCAGAATTGTTCAAATTCTTCTTACTAAATAAACCTCATTATTGAACAAAGGATGTTCTGGCTGTAATAAGTTACATTGTGGTTATTATTAGGAGGTGCTACTTCTTTAATGAGTTGCATACCCCTCAGGCACTCAAATGGTTAGAACAACACAGATTGACAGGCTGCGGGACGAAGCTGTACCCGCAGTTTGAAAGAAACTGACATCACAATCCACACTTTAATAGCTAATATCTCTATAACTACTGAATTAAATTGGAAAAACATATGAATTACCACTTCAACAACATTGAGCTGTAATAGAAAGTCACGTTTAACTAAGGTGAGAGTTCCACTTTAACTGGGTCAGCACAAGCCAATGCTGTTTCTGTGTTTTAACCCTTTGAGTGCCTGAGAGGTATACAATGCATTGCAAATCAATTTGTTGCATACCCTTCTGGCACTCGAAAGGTTAAGGTAGTGGTTCTCAAACTGTTCTCGGAACCCGAGGGCTCTCTGTAGCCTTATAATGGGTTCTTAGAGCAAATTGTGACAGTGGAATAAGGCTGGAGTGTCAGACAGTGTATACATGTTTCTATATCAATCAGTGAACAAGTGGAAGATTAACGTGTCCCAACAGCACAACTTTATTTCAATTAGATTTCTCTTATAATCCACATTGTAATGTAAATTAGGCCTTTTCCTGTTTAAAAAGCTTAAATCAATAAATATCTTACTAGTACAAGTACCATTCTAATACATTTGATACTGTGTTAACCTTTTGAATCCAAGAGAGGTCTCCAACACATTTTAAAGCATTAAAGGGGAACATTCACATCCTGAAATCTTTTGAGCACTTTTTTTTTATACTTACTTTTTGAGATATTAAACTTAAAAGTTATCCACTTCCGCATAGTGCGGCACGATATAGCTGCGGCACGGCTCTCAGGACTTTCCAGCAGTCTGTCATTCTCCTCCCACCTCCCTCCCAGCTGCCCCCAGGAACGCGTTGCAACCTCAGTGTAATGCTAATCACCGCTTCCTGTAACGCTACGAGCTGTTCACACCACACCGAAGTGAAGAGTGAACGCGTTCCTGGGGGCAGCTGGGAGGGAGGTGGGAGGAGAATGACAGACTGCTGGGAAGTCCAGAGAGCCGTGCCACATCTGCAGTATGCGGAAGTGGATAACTTTAAAGTTTAATATCTTAAAAAGTAAGTAAAAAAAAAAGAGCACATTTCCTAATGTTTCTTTGGTCAAAATGGACAAATGGTGATCAGTCAGGTTTTTTAAACCCCTTAAGGACCAGCTGCATGGCTGGCACTTAACCCTTTGAGTGCCAGAGTTGGTACGGAATGCATTGCAAAGCAATGCATTCTGTACCCCTCTGACACTCAAAGGGTTAAGGTCCACCAGACCTTTTTTTTTTTTTGCAATTCGATTCTGGAATTCCATGATGGTCCAGGACCACTGGTCCTTAAGTGCTGGGACCGTCGTGATGGTCCTGGCATGTCAAGGGTCGTTAAAGGGGTTAAAATGTTTATCTACTGCAGACAAAATCTATGTGCATGGGTAGTAGCTGCTGGATGTATCCATCCCCACATTAGTGTAATTTGTGTCATTCCTGGATCTGGAATTTCTGGAAAGAAAGGTTCTAGGTCACCTCATTCTGCCGTAGTGTATTTCCTTACTGGAAGGATATGATGTAGCGTTGGGTTTCTCAAACATGTCCTCAGGGCCCACTAACTGTTCAGGATTTGAAGATTTCCTTGTCAAATCACAGGTAAGTAATCATGGGCTCATTCATTTAGATTCAGAGAAGGAGATTCTCAAGACCTGGCTTAGTATTGGGGCCTGGAGAAGGGCTGGAGAACCACTGGTGTAGCGCTCTGCTAATCTCTTGTAATACCCGGTTAAAAAAAAAGGTGTTGGGGTGTTGACCTGGCATGACCTGATTGAGAATGAGTGTTGCTGGTCTGACATACAACGTATATTGAGTAGAACCTACAGTTTGGCTACCATAAAGTCTGTACAGCTGATGTACTGCACCATAGGGAACAAATAAACATTCTCATTGATTTATATGGGAATTTTAACCCTAGAATGCTACAGAGGTTTCCAGAGCATTGCAAAGCGATGTATTGGAGACCCTTACCATTCAAGGGGTTTAAAAGCTCAATTTAAATGAATGGTAATTTTGGGAATTTTATATTACATGTGCTTCCCCCAACACTCTCTCACACACACGCTTGAAATCTAGTAATTTATTAACACTTTGAGTGCCAGAGGGGGTACATAATGCAGCTTTTGAGGACAAGGGAGGCTACCCCTGTTGTACATCATAATGCTGGGTTAGATAGCTTATAGCCCTCCAGCTGCTGTTGGACTACATCTACCATCATCTTCATCTGGCTGGCAGATGATGGGAATTGTTGTTCAAGAGCTGAAGGGCCCCAGATTACTCACTTATGTCATAATCAGAGGCCCATGTATTTGTGATATACCTGCTTGATTATAGCTGATTTAATTAAATGGTAAAGCCTCTGATTAACTCACCTGTACACAAACTGGAAAATCCAAGAGCCAAGGCCTTTTAGGTGTCCCTTAGGATAGGGATGGAAATCACTGATATAAGTGAAGACATTTTCCTTACATTTGGTTACAGAAGAATGCAGAGTCTGCTCTTCCTGTAAGAATGTCTCATAAAGTCCCATTGTGTAATAGAAGTGCTGTTAAGCATGTGACAATGTACCATGCATGTGTTATATTTACACACCTGTTTGGTGCAAACAAAGTGTCATGCTTCACTGGCTCATATATTGGTTCTATTGCCTAGTTCAGTTTATTATTTTGTATAGAAAATAGAAGGTGACAAATCAAAACAATACCCCTGGTTCCTGTTCTGAACACGGAGGTCAGTCAGTAGGGGTTATGGGTACATAAAAGTCTTTTTTACTAAACTGCAGTATTGTATCCTTCTTTAAACAAAGGATTGTGCTATTTTAAGAATATATACTGACTAAACTACTTTTTTTCCCAAGTTCAGCCTCTGTATTCAAGGTTTTCAGTGAGAACTTGAATATGTTGGGCTTACTTGTTATGGCAGAGCCCCATAGGACTAATATTAGAGGACCACAGGATATCCCTCCCACCCCCTTCTTAGTCATTAACTCAGTCTGCACTGTAGAATAGGTTGGAGATTTGTAACTGTAGGATAACAAAACAGAGTGGATTCTAGGGGATTGCTCTCTAAGGGCTAGATTCTATTACAGGTGCTAATTTTATCACTGCTTTCATCTCCAGTTTTCCCCATAGACTTCAATAGGAAAATGTTTGATTAAACAGATGTTAACATTTAGCACTTCTCAGTCTGAGAAGTGGCTAAGATTCCTTTAACAGTGTATACTGTGGCAGCAAAAGAATATTATAAAACAAACAAACACACACACATATGCATGTATGCCTCAGATTTCCTTGACAGTGCGATAATGCAGCTACAAATTTGTAATATTGACTTCAGTGGAATCACACTGAAATTATGCTAATGTTGCAGCTGGCTGAGTTTTCCCTGCAGTCTTATCACTTCTGTTTCTATTGTGAGTCTATGATGATGGGAAAACCCTTGCTGCTCTGTAGCACTAAAAACACATTAACAAAAAATCACACTACAAAGTCGCCAGTGTAAAAGAGCCCTTAAGTCATAGAGTCTGATATTCTAAGAAAAGTGGGACAATAATCTGGCAAACCAACACCACCCTAGGAAACAATTAAGAAATTGCAACTCATTAGAGACCACGCTAGTATTCATTTTTTGTTGTCCCATAAAAACTTGTTATAGTTTTGTAGAGGGCGAAAAAATAAGCTTAATGGCACAAACCCTATCTCTCAACCCGCTATGGTTTGAGAGATATAAACATTGAAAGTTCCCCCCTCCCTCCCCTTCTCCTGATGTCAGCTGTAAAGCTGACAGCAGGAGATCCATGTCGGCCGACACGAGGAGGCTTTGCAGCAGAGCTGAAATCTCTTTATTGCAAAAGAATTACTTCATTGGAAAGGTCTACAAATTTTGCTTACAAACCAGGCACACTTTGTAGACCTTTCCAATGAAGTAATTATTTTGCAATAACGCGATTTTGGCTCTGATGCACAGCTGCAGGCTGATCCCCAGACCGGGATCTCCTGCTGTCAGCTAGACGCCGACATCAGGAGAAGGGAACTTTCAGTGCACATATCTCTCAAACCATAGTGGTTTGAGAGATAGGGTTTGTGCCATTAAGCTTATTTTTTCGTCTGCTACAAAACTATAACAAGTTTTTGTGGGACATTACTAACACTTTAAAGTTTATACCTTTACCATGGAAGCTGCATTCCAGTAGTACCTGAGCAGGAGGTGGAGAGTTCCCCCATGTGACATTATGCCAGTGAGTACAATTCTACTTACCAGCTAACACAGTGTATATATGTGATATGTAGATTTTGGATAAAGTGCCCCCTGTTTTCTGCTTGCAAATAGAGACTGAAAACAGAAGATAAAGCCCCTGGATGCTAAAGAGGTCTCCAATGAATTGTTGAAAGCTAGAAGAGTAAGTGTAATAATGGTGTGGTGCAAAAAGGATATGACCTTTTTATGTAAAATAGGGTATGTGCGTGCATGTGTAAGTCATTTGATTGAGGGAAATTGCCCCCCTTGGGGGTCGCAGGAGACGCCTACAAGGGCCAGTTGCAGTCCCAGGGCCACATGCTGAACACCACTGTACTAGAAAGTGAATTCATTGTTTGAAGGAGAGAATTGGAGAAAGAGTATTACAGAGGGGCTAAGATGGGTGGTTTCAGCATAGCAGATTGTGCAATTAGGATAAACTCTAAGTAAATAAAGCTAAATATTGCTAAAACTAATATGGGGGGATCAATACTGTTGGAAAAAATGACACTTAATTTAACGCAGGTTCTTTCTATGGTATGTCTCCTTCAGACAATTGTCAGTTATATCTGTATGTTTTATTTGCATTTGAGTTCTTTTGTTGTCTTTTGCTAGCGGGTTGTTACACTCTGTTAAAGACCAGTGACCCTTGCAAGACATTCAGAGCTGTTGAATCTCATGGTTTGTTGTGAGGAAGTAAGATCAACAGGCAGACTTTGGCAGAAATAATTATCCTATATAATAATTCGCTAAAGCGTGTGTAACGCCGCAACATGCGCAGTAGACACTGCTGCGCGTGCTGCAGTCATGCGCAGTAGAGACTGCCTGCGCCGCGGCTGATATAGAGCTGGGCGTTCCAAAGGAGTGTCCAGCTCTGTATCAGCCGTGGCACGAGCAGTCTCTACTGCGCGTGACTGCCCCGCAACCGGGTGGCAGTGGCACTGTGGCCCGTGTAACGGGCTGTTCAACTAGTAGTAGATAAAAACAAATAAAACAACATTTAGATGTTTTTGAAAGTTCTCTAAAAATTGCTTAGAGGATCTGTCAGCTTTGCAGTTAAATGCTCCACCTTGAAAGTTTTTTCTTGATTATTAGTTTATTCCACTCCTCTGGTGGAAACTGATTTTGTATCCTTAAGTCCCCTTTCACACAAGCAACACCAGCTCAGTAATGCTTTGTTGGGTCTGTCATCCATGGTGAATGCCAACATGCTGGACCATGGTGTCATTCACATCGGCGACTCTTGGCCTCATGTGATCACACCACAGTCCAGCAAGCTGCAACTTTACTGCGTTCCCTCAGGAATGCAGTAAAGTTGCAGTAAGCAATGTCTTCACAGTGGCCTGTGGTAGACCTTGCGCATGAGCTGAGTTGATGGATGCAATGCTCATTGCAACAATCAGTGACTGGCCAGCCTGTGTAAGTGCCAGCCAGGAAAATTAGCTGGTGCTACATGGGCAGGCCATCAGACACTCCCCTCCTGCATTTCAGTCAGTGGTGGAATGCAGGATAGGGGAGTGTGAAGATGCACATACTATAGAATTGTATTATTTGGGTTTTACAACAGTTCTGTCGGCTGTTAAAATTGAAATTACCATTTGACTAATAATAATGGCTTTGGAGATGAAACCTTTCATTTGATTTTCTTTCGTGTTTTATGGATCTGAAGCACTTCTCAATTACAAGCCAAAACAGTTAAGACAGGCAAAGGTAACGTGGACCACAAACTGTTGTTGGATTGCAGCTCCCGTCATTCTCCGCTGACTACTGGCTGGTTGAAGATGATGGGAGTTGTAGTCTAATCACAGCTTAAGATCCTTGCTCACCCTTTGGTTAATTGCAGAATCTCAGAGCCTTATGCAGAATGCAAAAGATGAGCAACTCTGGAGCACTCCACCTGCACATAGGGGACACATAAAATATCTATTGAATTGAATAGGACTTTTAGCCCTTTGAATACAAGAGGGGTATGCAATGCAATATGCTCCCCTCACTCCTACCCGAGGATGAGACTTTCCCTGATCATGCCTACACCTACCCAGAAGTTTTGGTAGTAGTAAAGCAGTAGAGTAGGTTTCTCTCCTGCTTCACCTGTATTGATAGCTGAGGGAGGGGTGGGGCATCAGGAGGGTTCCTGATGCCCCCAAGGAGGTCTGCATACAGATAAAAAAAAAAAAATGGTTATGGGGGAGGGGGATGGGTAACTCCAGTCACGTTGTATTCGGGGCTTGGGCCGGCAGGTACACATGGCCAAGGTTGTAACTCCAATGTGGCTGGCACTCGTTTGGTTAATATTTACAAGACCATACTTATCTTAACTCTTTTTAGTTCCTTTAAGAAATCTCTGCTTAGGGTAACTAAATACAGTGTTTTCATTTCTGAGAGAAGCTACCAGTAGTCGTTGGTGGGCCCACATGCATTGGCCTCTTAACACAAAAATATTCCGCAAATGCATAACTAGACCCTATTGGACACTTGGGGTGATGGGAACCGGCATAACTGGACCTTCTGCACCCCTGTATTTTTCATTTTGAAGATATTTCCATTCAAACTTGAATTTTTTGACAGTTCAATATTGCCATAGAATGTTTTTACAATATTTTTAAATAATTCATAACATAGAAATGTTAGAATTCTAATTAGAACTCTTCCATAAGCATGTTGGCAGATGGTTACATTCTGAAATAAAATGGTTCTGTTCCCAAACTTCAGTCACCAATCCTTGATTATAAAGCATTTTCCACTTTGATTTTTTTTTTTTTTTTTTTTTTTAGAAAATCATATGTTTTCTATGAGAAATGATAGGTTATCACACAGTCATTTTTGAGGTTTACCGCTATGTTATCAATGCAGTTCTAAAAGAAAAAACAAACATGGTAATAATGTGTTTTATGGACAAAAGGAGACAAGTGGCTATGGATCAGACCAAGATGGCCCATGGGGGAGGAATAACATTTCTCATTGATTTAAAGGGGACTTTTAATGCATGATCAAGACATCGCCAACACATTTCTGTTTCTTTTAAGACCTCTATAGTTCAGTAGGTTAAAAACATGATTTAACTCAATGTCCAGTATGGAGCATTTGGTCTGCTCCTAAATTGCAACATTGTTTCCTTGGTACAGCAGACTTGTATACATAAATGACCACAGAATGAGCAGTTTGTGAAGCCTGAGGCCCTGTACTGACAGAAATCCTGTCAGGCAGACCCATATTTGAAAAGTACAATGCAGCTGAATATTTTAATTGATAAATAACCCCCAGCGGAATTAAACCGGTGGTTTCCAAACTGGGGTTGGCATGAGGCTTTTTCCATGGAGCCACGAATGCATTGTTTCAACACCAGTGTACCCCCATTGTTGTGCAATGAAACAGTGCTCATATTGAAAAAAAATCAGGTTAGAAATTTGGGATAAGCTGGTTCAAAGACTAGTTGTAAACGGCAAGGTCTGCCATGTTTGTAGTTGTGATGTGTGTACATTTGCTAAGGAGCCTAAAAATAATAGCTTGTAGAAATATCTGCAGTAAATAAAAAGATACATAACAAACCGATTTCTTCAAAATATATATTACAAAATAAAAAGCTAATAATGTACAAATAAGTGTGTAGAGAGTATTTTAGTATAAATGAAGGCCTGTCGGGTTTTGGTGAAAACAAAAATGAAGGGTGTTATGTCAGAACATTTGTCATTGTCTTTTAACCCTTTAAAGGGATAATAATGCTTGCTTTTAATAAAGTTTAATATTAAACATATTAAAAATAAAAATTCAAGTGATGTAAGTCCCATCTCTCAAACGTGTAGTTTAAGAGATATAAGCTTCTAAAGTTCCCCCCTTCTGCTCCTTTTACTCAAGTCAGAGCTCTAGCTGACAGAATGAGATCCTGGTCCTGGGACCCGGACAGCTCTTCAGCAGAGCCAAAACAGCGTTGTCTACAAATAAATACTTAATTGGAATGGTCTACAAAGTGTGCTGTTTTTTTGAATGAAAAGTGGCATAACAGAGTCATCCATTTAGAGAGATATTCACAGAGGCTTAACCCCTTAAGGACCAGAGAAATCTGGGGTGGTTTGCACTTAAGGACCAGAGCAATTTTAGCTTTTTGACTGTGTTTGTTCAACGCTGTTTTCCCGCTAAGTCTTTTATTCCAGCCACACAACTACATGTTTTTTACGCACAAGTAGGGCTTTCTTTTGATACCACACTTATATGGATAACCTACCATTTATTTTATTAAAAATAAAGAAAACTATTAAACTGTAAAAATAAATAAATAAAAAAATTATTGGTTCTCTTGTGATCATTTTTACCCAATGGATTAATTTTTTTATGGAGACTACATGAAAGGTATGACCGGTCATTCATACCTACAAGATGTGCAGTTTTACAGGGGCACTGTCCCTCTGGGGTGAAAATCCCCATTTCCCGCTTTCCTGCCTTAGTTTCCCACTTTTTGATAGATAAGACTATGTGGTGTGTATAAGTGCATCACATTGCTTCACCTCAATAAAACTCCCATTAATATTCAGTAGATGTGTTTAGTATGTTTATTACAATTATTTGCTCTTGCTCAGAATTATTAAAAAAACAACAACAAAGTTGCTGTCAGGTCATAAATAGATCTACAATCATCCTGCCCCCAGCACCAGCACTGAACTGGTTAATACCCCTAACGCTGGCCTCTATTTGTTTGATTTTTTTGTCTGTTCTCTCTCTTCCTTACTTTCATAGTAAGGAAGAGAGAGGCAGAGAACAGTCACAATGGCAATGTGTAAAACACATTGCCTTTGTGAATGAAAAAGCCGGTACACGTGACCACTGTAGTAGAGCTCATATGCATGCACTGAGGCACGCTGCTATCAATTAATTCTTGAAGAGCCAGGACTGTCATGTGTTCTTAAGGGAAGTTTACCCTTTACGGTCCTGGCACGTCATGGGTCCTTAAGGGGTTGAGTAGAGCAATTCTAGGGCAAACAAGCTGCACCACAAGGAACTAATACGAAGTTAAGTTCTCAAGGGCCACCAACAGGCCAGGATGTAAGGATTTCCCTGATTAAGTACAGGGGAGTCAGTCAAAATGAACGAGCCACTGATTATTCCCTAAATTCATAGTGATTCAAACAATGATTTATGATACTAAGAAGACCTCTCTAGCATTCAATGGGTTAAAAAAATCCCATTCAAATCAATAGGAAGTTTTATTTGTTAACAATGGTTCAGTTGGATTGCTCCAACTTTCTTTGTGCAGTTGACCCTCCATATACTAGACTGCATCAGTGATGCAGTGGGAGGAGTCTACACAAAGTCTTGTTATATCATAGTAGCAATAAATTACTGTCACTCTTATGATAATGAAATAATTTCCAAGTAAATTTATCAGAGATATCAAGAGTTTCTAGCTCTTCCTCTTTGAAGTGTTGTGCCTAGTAAATGCTACAGAATCCTGTTGTAAAACAATCCCAGTCCATCTGAAAAGTTGATGGCTACTTCCGACAACCTTTATAACATAACGCCTTGTAGTTATTTGCTTATACAAGTTAAATTTACAGTTGCAAATGAAAATGAATGACTAAATATTTGAATCCTCAAGAGAATGCCAGTGTCAAACCTCTCTAGTATCCAAGGGGTTAACTCTTCGTGTAGCAGAGGGGTACACAAAGCATTGCGTTGCAATGCATTATATACCCCCTGGCACGCAAAGGGTTAAAAAATAATCTAATACAAGATGGACAAAAATAAATTACTGTGGAGGCAGACGGAACCTGTAGGAGCCAGCTGGGCGTTTTTAGAGGCAGTGAAGGGATGTGTGTACCTAAGTTGACAACATCCCTTTTAATCAGGGACGCTTATGAAAACTTAACTCTGCAGGAATGTAGTGTCCCGTATTTAAAGGAATATGTGGTCACCTTAGTGTACACATACACAGATATAATACTCCAAACATTTAGGAGCCAGCAGTGAAATTTCAGAATCGCTGGCGCTCAGCCTCATAGGATTTTTCCACCACTTTTCTAATGGTTTGACGTGAACTTTCCCAATAAATCTGATTATACATTTAGTGCCGAATGCAGTGATAAAAATAGGAGTAATTCTAGAGCAAACCAACAGCACTACAGGGGACAAAGAACTTCTCTAACACAATTTCTTTGCAATGCATTGGAGACCTTTCTAGCATTCAGTGGGTTAAAATACTCATTGACAACTTTTATTGGTTCCCTGTAGTGCATTTGGTTTGCTCCAGAATGTATCCACTTACTTTGTGTCTAAGGCCTTATGCATACCTGGGAACTTTTTCTTGTTTCCTCCTTGGGGGGGGGGGGGAGTCATGTGGTGCCACTGGGGGGAGATAAATAATGTGATCTGTGGTAAAAGGGGTGGGGCTTAATCGTGAGTGGGTGTGGAGCTTAAGAAACTTGGAAAAAGTAGATGGAATAGGCTGGGGAAGGAGGAGAAGAGGGTGAGGAGTGGGAGGAACAGGCTGGGAAGGAGCAGAAGTGGGCAGAGTTTCAGTAGAAATGTCCCACATCTGGAGAATCAGCCTCTGTCCGGAGGAGACCCAGTAATGCAGTCAAGCAGAGATTCTCTGGGGCAAATCTGAGTTACCAGCTATGGCCGTTTGTCTTGTCAAATTGTTGTATTGTGCATTTTTTTATTTTAATATTTGCCTGTAGGCCTTGTTCATAAAGCTAATTAGGTGCAATTCTAGGGCATACCATCTGCACCATAGGGTTGTAATGAAAATACTGTAAGAACCTCTTGATTTAATGGAGCATTTAACCCCACGAATGTGAGAGCTCCCCAACACATTGTTTTACAATGTGTTAGAGACATATTGCATTCAAATTGTTAAAATGCCCTTTTAAATATATTTGAGTGTTTATTTCTACCTTTTGGCACAGTTGGTTTACAGAATTGCAACTATTTAGTATTAAGAATAAGCTCTAGTGTTCTTGAGCTTTCACATAGTAGTGTGTACAACATTACTGTAAGAAGAAATACACAATAAGGGAACAATGCACTGCAGCCTTCACACACAGACATGACTGCATGCCAGCTGTTTGTGTGTGGGAAGGACTTAACATGCCTGAGCAAAAGGGGTTACAGTCCTGACAGTCACACTTGTAATTAATTGTCAGAACTATTTGTCAAAGACTCTTGGCTGCAAACTGGAACAAAATGATGGCACAAAGCCCTGTGCCAGATTTATAACATGGTCTCTGATATTGGTAAAACAGAGGGGCTACTTTTTGTCCCTGTTTAAAAATGTGAACCCTTTAAGAACTAGGGGGATGTGCAGGGCATTGCCTCACGATGTGTTAACCCTTTGAGTGCCTCTGGCACTCAAAGGGTTATGCTCCCCCTCTTAAAGGGCTAATAAACAGAAATGTATAGTATAATTTGCTGACATGTTCCTATATGTATTTGTATGTTTGGTACCATTAATCCTTTGAGTGCCAGAGGGGTATGCAACGCATTGCAAAGCAATGTTTTGCGTACTCATCTGGCACTCAAAGGGTTAACTCTTTTAGTGCCAGAGAGGTATCCATTATGTTGCAATGCATTGGATACCTCTCTGGCACTCAAAGGATTAAAATACAGTAACATTGTTTTGATTAATTATGATGATGATGTGGCCCTTTATGATGATTGCTTGTACAATACACTAATTCTGTTTGTTGTACCATAAGCAATGCCCTCAGTGCTTGGGCTCGTCTAGATCGCAGATTGTCAACCAAGGTGACACGTCACTTTAGCGTGCCATGGATATAAACTTTGTGTCCCCCTTTTTCTATGGATCATTTGACAAAAAATAGAATTTTGAATTTCAAATGAACAATTTGTTTTAATGGGAGACTAAGAATAAATGTATATTTATGTATTTGTATGAATCATATGTCCTTGAAAAATGACGTATTAAAAATTTTATTTGTTCCGCTGGTCTACCTTAATTCATAGTACAGTGCATGGTAATAATAACCCAGTATATTCATTAGTATAACTGGAGCACCATAGAGTGCCCACCCCTGGTTTATGGCTACATACAGGCATATTACTAGATGGAAAGCCTTGCCCATCTATGTCCCTTAATCCCTTGAGAACCAGAGGTAGTGCAAAGCATTGCTTCATAATGTCTTGCATGCTTTTCTAGTCCTCAAGGGGTAACTAATCCTGACTACTGACTAGCACAATCTGAGACTTCAACCCTTAAAGGGACAGTAATACTTAATATGTAAATATATATATATTGTAGTGTTTCCCCTGAGTACATTTTTTTAGGTGCAATATCACAGTGGCCTGAAATTGTACAGTGGCGCTGTTACACCATCCTGTGGTGATTTATGGTCTACGGACCAGAGCTGTCCATAGTAATAACTTTTGAATAAAACACCTTTCAGCAGTGGGAGTACCCTTGTTTTACTTGGGGATAAACCCTACAACAATTTTTTTTTTTTTTTTTTTTTTTTTACATTTTAAGTATTACTATCCCTTTAACGTAGCACTCCAGCATGGATTTTGGTGGCTGTTTCACTTGAATATACTTCCGGTTTTCAGCATACATATAAAGATGGCAGTCTCCATGTATTGCGCAATGAAATTAGACTTTCTAAAGTGAGAGAATATATTTGGGGGCATCTGTATTAAGAAATATAGAGCAATTCTGGGGCAAAGCAACTGCACCATACTGGACAAATAAAAAAAAAAATGTAGTTGATTTACATATAGTTTTTAACTCCTTGAATGCTAGAGCAGCAATGCAATGTCAGAGACCACTCTAACATTCAGGAGATTGAGTCCCATTTATAGCAATGGAATTTTTGGACCTTTTATTTCTTTCCTAGGGTATAGCTGGTTTACCTCAGAATTCCTCCAGTTACTTAATACATATGACCATTTCATTACTTTATTTAGTTGTGAAGCTTTCTGCCTTCTGTTAGACCACCGACACAAACTGTGAACAAGGCTGACGTGAAATTATCTACTGTCTGTGAAAATCACAATGCTTTGACATGTGTGTTAATAACACTTTTTAGTTTTTTCCAAGTGTTAATTCACTCCTAAGAACCTGTGTCCTTGCAGGAAGGCAGTGTTTAATTACAGTCCCTGATGCACAGACTGAGCACCATCCAGTGAGTGTTGGGACTTGTCTCTCAAGTCTTAATGGCCTCTGTTTTAACATGTTGTGTCTATGACATTGCCTTTCCTGCATAACATAAGCCGATCTCTCCCTTGACTGCTCAGGCTGTTGAAGTTTGAGGTTAATACAGATCTGCTTATTCTGCTAAGCAACAGTTCCCGTGGATTTGCAAGTGATTTCACTGCTTTCATCAGGAGTGAATTAAAAAGTAGGTTTTAAGGGTGTGTGTCAGGTTGTAAAAAGGGTTTATTTAGAGGTGTAAGCCAGTCTAATGCAACACACTTCAAAATAGGATGGCTCCAGTCAGCAGAGGGAGGCTAAGCTTAGAAATACTTTGAATGCTTTTGAGGGAGATTTCAGCTTGGCTCAGCAGGAAGAAAACCGAATGGGGGTACATGATGGAGTCTTTATGTTGATTTACTTTTCTTCAGCCCTGGAATCTCTTCTGCATAAGGACTTCATGAGGAGGATCTTTTTTTTATTATTATTATTATTTATTCTTTTAGTCAGATCACGGATGGTGTTTGAATTTTTCCACAGCCAGTTTTAAAGCCTCTGTCTGTATTCCTCTTTATTTTTATCTGTCTTATTTTGGATGTCTTGCACAGTACAGACAACTTGACACGTAAGTTCAGAATGATATGGAGAAAGTTCTTCTTGTATGAATAATAATTGCTATGTTTTTGGAAAGTTATAGATTCTCTTTAACACACCACGTGCTGGTTTGTCCTTACAAGTCGCGGCATTGCCTTGTAATTAGCTTTATTCATTCCTTGCATTCACACCAAAAGAGTGAGTATTGACTGCAATGGATACCTTCATGCTGGGAATTTGGATAATGCCTGCTGAAAACACTAACATTATGGGAGTAAGTCTTTAACCCTTTGAGTGCCAGAGGGGTACCCAATGCATACCCCTCTGGCACTCAAAGGGTTAAGGACCAGAGTGTTGCATAACGCATTTCGATGCAGTTCACTGCAAACCTCTCTGTTGATTGAGATCATTTATTACATAGATTAAAGCAAAGTATACATCTTTTGTGGCAACATCAGTTGTCATTTTATTATATATGCTACTACTGGTTTATTGTTTTATGCAAAAAGTTCTAAATCAGGGCTGGACAACCAGAGGACCTCCTGCTACTGAGGACTACAACTCCCATCATCCTCAGCCAGCCCATGGCTGGCTGGGAATGCTGTGAGTTGCAGTTCTCAAAGCTGGAAGGAGTCCGATTGCCCATCACTGTTCTGAATTATACAGGAAGCTCCAATTATGAATGTGTAGGGGTAGTCAACCTTGAGCTGTTGGACACTCCAGTTCCCATCAGCGCTGGTTGGGGAGGACTGCAATTATAGTCTCCAACAGCCGGAGTTCCAAAGACTGACTACTTCTGTCTTAAAGGATTACATTACAAACTGCCTTAAGGAGGTAGAGGTGGCCTAGAAATGTTAGGATCCAGTTGAGGGTTGCATGCATGTAGATGTGTATAAAATACACCTAATGCTGTGTAGCCAGCTGTAACATTTTAGGAGCCTTGGCTCAAACACCTGGGATATTTTTCATCCCTGTTTTTAAGGAAGGAGATAGTATCAGAGATCTCTCATCAAGTAACAGTGTTATAGTCATATCTACAGTTTAACCCTTTCAGTGTTAGGGTCATCTCTAATCCATTGCAAATTAAGTTGGAGTGGTCTTGGCATTCAGGTTATTAAATTTAAATTTCCTTTTGTAGCATTTTTTTTTCACATTTGCTTTTCAAATAATGTCAAAGTTTCACTCTTCTTTTTTTCTTTATAAGTGGTATTTTATATCTGTATAGTCACTTTTTTTTATTAGAAAGCACGTGGCCACTTTTTTTTTGCCAAACAATTTAAACTATATCTAATCACAATTAGAAGGAAATATGTTACGCTCAATTATTTTGTAATAAGCTGAAACGTTTTTTTAAAAGAACAATCTACCACAAGTTAGTGTGACTGAATGGAGACATTTTAATGCTGGTTTGTGCAGACATCACTAGGACAGTGTTTCTCAACCATTACTGTGGCACTTTGGTATGCCCTGGGTTTCTCTGAGGACTTTCACAAAATTGAGAATATTGTATTTCAAATATATATTCATTGAAAATGTAATCTACAGCATTGTCATTCTAATTGAGAGACCTAAGAATAGCTTTTATAATTATGTATTTTTTTTACCTTGACAAATGCCCTATCCAGTGTTTGGGTTGATGTGAACATTCCAGTATGTATGTTTGGGGTACCTTGAGCATAAACAAAGACTGAGAAACACTACAGTAAGCAAAAAGCAACTTCAGAGGGAGTGATAAACTACTTCCCTATTTGATCACTTTCACATTAGAGACTACTAAAATTATTTTGTTCTGTTTATTGCTCATTAGTAACTTCTGTTATTTTTGTATTGTTATTCATCAATTTCTTTTCAAGCGGAACTACCATTGTTTGCTAAAGTTGCCCTGCAATAATTAGGCAGGTGGCGACTAGCTTAATAATAGTTATTTTACCTCTCAAAAGTACCCCCTTGTTAAAGTAATCATTAATCTTCCAAGACTGACGGCCAGGTTAGTGCAGTCTGTGCTGTCAGTCCCTTCTGGTGCCTTTCGGGCCACTGCCATGCTGCTGAAGGGAGACCGGGACTGACAGCAAAGGCGCGCATACAAGATGTCTGCGCTGATGCCTGACTTCCAATCTCAGATGCTTAATGATTAATTTACGAGGGGCTACTTTTGAGAGGTAAAATAACTATTAAGCTAGTCGCCACCTGCAGGGCTACTTTAGCTAACGTGGTAGTTCCACTTTCACATGCAGGGAGCATTTTATTTTAGTTGATAACTTTATCACTTATTATTATTATTTCAACTACAGATTTCTCAACAAACTTCAATAGAAGTCTGTGAGATAAATCAGTGATAACATTTTATCACATGCATCATTTATTTTTGTTTGAAAGTCCTAAAAGTTGCTGTAAGTGTATTGGCGAAGAGGCTAGATGTTACATTTATTATCAAGGTGATAAAATGATCAGCTTGTGTTTACAATCTTTGCTTTTCCGTTCACTGAAATTCATGTCCTGTTATCTTCAATCTTGCCATTCATCGCATTCATTAGAAGCTTGTAAAACAAACATGGGTTTTGTGGATGTGCACAGCTACCTAATATACATTGGAAAAGTATATTTAACACACAGATTTATATTTTTATAAATGCTGACAAATAATGCACTAAATTTAAGTGTATGAACCCAATTCATTTTATGTTATAATCAGGGGAATGTATAATTATGGTTCTGTGAAAAAGCAGATACTAGAATCAACTTTTTGTCCTTATATCAACCTAATGCTAGTTTACTGAGTTACTTATGCCATCAAGTCTCTCCATCATGCAGCTTGCACCCAGGGGAGGGCAATGGGGCAGTCTGTGGGTATTTCAGAGTTTCCTTTCCTTTGTCTTTTTAACTCTGTACTCAAAGGGGAGCTACCACCCGACACAATCTTTAGCTTCACTAAGTCCCCATCTGGCGACTAGCTGCTTAGTAGCGCTAGTCGCCAGAATAATTACCTTATTTAATAGATTTCTGCTCTGTTCCATGGGTGACAGGCAGAACGGAGCGCAGACATCTTGCCATTGTGACGTCTGCGCTGTCCGTCCCAGCCGGAGCCAAATGGCTCCTAGCAACGCCTCCTAGACCCGGCTTGGACTGACATCCGCGCTTCGTCCTGCCTGTCACCCATGGAAGAGAGCAGAAATCTATTAAATAAGGTAATTATTCTGGCAACTAGCGCTACTAAGCAGCTAGTCGCAAGATGGGGACTTAGTGAAGCTAAAGATTGTGTCGGGTGGTAGTTCCGCTTTAACATAGTTGAAATGGTATAACTGTATGCCATTTCATGTTGATTCTATGGGGCAGGTGTAAAGATATTGCTGTTATTAAAGTCTTAGCAATGGTGGATTGTGTGCACCAGTGTGCATCTCAGTGATCATCCTGAAATACAGCCACTGACATTGGAGGTGAACACCAGTGGAGCTGCACTGGCAGATTCCTACATTTACTTAAATGTCCCATTAACCTTTTAGACCAGATGCTCAAAAGAAATTGTAACAATTTTTGGTAAAGCAACTGCACCATAGGGGACAAATACCCAGAATCCCCATTGATTTAGAAACCTTGAATGCAAGAAAGGGATAATTATATGGCCCTTTTCTGACCCCAAATTGTTCCACCTTTTGTATTAAGCATAGGCCACATGAGGTAAAAAACATTCATATTAAACACATGTTGTTACATTACACTAGTAACTCAGATTTGTGTGAAAACACTGAGGCTGATGTACAAAGAAGAACTGGAGTAATTCTAAAGCAAACCAACTGCATTATTGCATTATTGGGAACCACTGAAAATTTCCATTGATTTTACTGGGGCTTTTAACCCTCTGAATACTAGGGAGATCACCAGGGCATTGCAAAGGGATAAAAGTCACATTAAAATCAGTGGAGATTTTGTGAATGCTTGATTGTTCCCTATGGTGCATTTGGTTTGCTCCAAATGTATTCCAGTTCTACGAAGTACATCAGCCTCTGCGTGCCCTCCACTGTTGGAATGAGTTATTTACGTACTGGTGGATCTTAGTGAATTAGTGACGTTTGAGTGGTTTGGGAAGTATCATTGCTATTACAGGAAGCTGTCTAATCAAGCCAGAGAGAACGTTTTGTTAAGGGAACAATCCTTTTCATCAAGGCTTCTTGTGAAGCTTGTGAATTACCCTGTGTACAAACGTTACATTTAATTACCGTTTCCCAGTATTTATTTTGTGATTAACAACCATGACTAGGCTTTGCAAGCTTATTAGGCAGGGCTCTGATTTTTGTTCTGTCACACACCCTGAAATTTGTATCAGCATTATTAACTACGTAAAACACACCCAGATGTTATTAATGCTTGGGAAATTTCCCAGGTAATATATCTATATATTGTGGCATATTTCCTGCACATAATCACTGTATTAAAGTTGAAGTTTTAGTCACATAATATGGCCGTAGTATGTTAAGTTTGCCACCATGCTAAGGTACCCAAATATAGGCAAGTCCTAAGCTTAGTTTTCATTGTCCTGTGAGATTACTCTGTCCTGCTTTACACTGTGTGTGAGACTCTGATTAGCAGAGTGCAACCATTTTTGACAAAAATACTGCAATAATGCTTCACATCCATATTTACTCAATATTGACCCTTTATACTGTGGCATATTGCCTACATATAATCACTGTACTAAAACTGAGGTTGGGAGTGACCATTTTAAGTTACTAAATCTCAGCTTTAATACAGTGATTTTATACAGGCAATTTGCCACAGTATAAAGGGTTTGCAATGCATTGAAGACCTATTTAGTGTTCAGGGGGTTAAACGTCCCATGTAAGTATATGGGGATTAATAGAATTTTAATTTCAACCCTATGGTGCAGATGGTTTGCTTCAGAATTACACCGATGTATAAGACCCACAGTATCAGGAATGCGAGAGGTTTCTCACACTGGAAATACTTCTCTCACCTTCATACAAATCCCCACTTGGAATCTATTAAGGGCATATGTGTTACATGACTTTTTAGAACTCTTAATCTAAATGACAAACTGAGATTATTACCATGGTGCTCTCAGGTGCTGAAGTTGTTCAGGAGTCTATGCATTAACCATGGGGAAGATATCTACAGAAACTAGGACCCTCCCCCTCATGCTGGAATTCCCAAAAGCAGGACCTTTCTGCTGATATCTTCCTCCTGGCAAACTGAGGTAAATGTGTGTCTGCACATGTGTGATGACGTATGGTGCCTGCATGATGACATGTGTGGTTATGTGTGCACAGGAATAGCATTAATGGCAGTAACTTTGGAAAGAGAAGGTTAATTCCATTAAAATCAATGAGCTTAACCTTCTACCTCTAGGTTTCACCTGATTCTGCTTATACCAGAAACTTCCACAGAAAGTCCAAACATCTCTCCTACTCTGTGGAAATTCTAGCAGGAAGGAAAATGAACTGTTTGCCCATCCATACCATAGAAGTTCACCAGTAGTGGTATTATGCCAGTTCATCCACAATAGTCATATTATTGCCACATGCCAATAGCAGGGATGATTACACTAACCTCCAAAAACATGCTGGCATAGTCTGATATAAAATTAATAGTTGGTAATTAAAACATAATTGTGCGTTGAGCTCACA
This sequence comes from Rhinophrynus dorsalis, assembly GCA_037306005.1. NCBI lineage: Eukaryota > Metazoa > Chordata > Amphibia > Anura > Rhinophrynidae > Rhinophrynus > Rhinophrynus dorsalis. Next base: position 408,969,714 of record CM074718.1, on the reverse strand, counting down.
TGGAGGAAAACTGGTTACGCTTATGTTCTAGCTCAGCAATGAACAACGTGAAGCCTTCTAGCTGTTTTTGAACTACAAGTCCCATCATCCTCATCTTTGCAGGTTAAAGACCTCTCTAACATTAGAAATGTACAATATACCACAACAATTAGAAGTCAGAAGTAAAATTTTAGGAGTCTGGGCATCCAGGATCCTGGAATGTTTTAAACTCTGATTTAAAATGTATAGAACGTTGGGTAATTATTTTTTCCTCTCCATTGTATAGTTGATATGCTCATGACATTTCTCAATTCCTTATGGTTTAAATTTTTGATTTCTTTGCAGGAGACTTTACTAATTACTTTTTTTTCCTCAAAACAACCTTGCAATGTCATTAGCTAAATATATTGTTTAACATGAGATTGATTTAAATTCACCCAGGTATATTGCTAGGTACTGGCCAAGGTGGCAAAAGCCCCCAAGTATTTTGTATAAAGCTCTGGGTTTTACTGCCAGATTGGGGCATGTAATTATGCTAATCTCTGTTTCAGCAATGATGCAATTGGATAGAATATGCACTAATAATATCTTGGGTTGGCACAAGTATTTTTGGCAACCTGGCAACTCTCCTGCTGCAGTCACTTCTAAAACATCCCCCAGACAACAAATGTTTTAAAAAACAAACAAACAAAAAAAAAAACTAACCATTTTACAGACCTTATGCACAATACTAGAGCAATTCTGGAGCAACCCAACTGCACCGCCAGTGACAAATGAAAATTTACATTGATTTAAAGGGGCTTTTAAAACCACTGAATGTTATAGAGGTCTCAATGCACTGTGAAGCAATGAGGTGGAAGTATATCCAGCATTCAGTTGGTTAAAAGCGGCATTTAAATGATATTTGGGGAATGTATATTTTTTTCGTATGATGTAGTTGGTTTGTCACAGAATTGTTCTAATTTTAATTTGAGTAAATGGACTTTTGTAACCTAACGTGTCATAAAACATTCTTGCTATGCCATATTGTGTCCTTTGTCCATGTAGCCAAGATGACACCTGTGCATAATGAGCTAGGAGTGAGGTACAATGAGAAATGTCCACTTTTCTTCTGTGCTTATATCTCTGATGTGTCTGTGCCTACGTGCTGACCACCAGCAGGAATGAGCCTGTGCATTTTCCTCCAACACAGCCCAGTAGCTTATTTGGCTGCCTGACACAAAAATGAGTTTGAGCTTGCCCTTGGCTCTCTCACTCCTAGTAATCTGGGAAAATCTCATATTATGTATGGCATTCTGCTCTAATGCTTGAGAGCATTATAAGATAAGTGACGTGTGTTTAAAAATACTTATTTACTTGGGATTACCCAATGATAATGAAAGATGACATTTTTATCAATGTTACTGACTGTCCAGTAAGCTTGTATTCTTTTCTGGGAAGGAATATAATAGAAACACAGCTGTAGAAATTAAGACTGGTTTAAGAACGTCTGAAACACTGGTAAAATTGTGAAGAGGCTAGTTTATAACTATACATTTGGCGTCCTTCATTATGCCTTTGTATATTTATGTTAGCAAAGTAGCCCCCTTGGTTTGTTGTTCACAAGAGATCACCTTCTCCTTGTTCATTTAACCACTTGATTAAATTATTAATTGATGGGCAGCTGTAACTGTTATCAAACCAAGATGTGCCCATTGAAACAGGAGGTCCCTGGCAAATGCAAGGTGTACCCATACATTAGACTGACCCTTGTGGCAATCCTTAAAGCACTCTGGCTTGTTTTTATTTATTTATTTATTTTTTAACAGTGCATAATATCAAGGGTCAGAACTTGTTGTGAATTGTTTATTTACATTTCTTATAAAGTAATATCCACTTATGTTAACATTTTCCATTAAAAATTACTGCAATAATTAGGTTTTATTTAGTATGCTGCTATGGAAACAGACTTGGTAATATGCCAGGTGTTGCACTGTGAAGACTCCAAATAGCTCCTGTCTGTGGTCTGGGGGAGAGAAAAGTGACTTCAGACATGAAGTCCTAAACTTAAAAGGGAAATAACCTAAAATTAAGTGGCTATTTGTTTATCAAAATAACTTGCATTGGTAGCTGTCATTCATACAGGAGTATGATTTTATATAATTAACAATGTGTTGCCCGTATCTATTGTCATATGTAGATAATGGTTGGTAATTATTGTGATTTATTTAGTTTGTAAACAGAATGGAAAGTGTGTCATAGACAACTGCATTGCTATTTTCATCAAACTTCTGACAAGTGAATAATTCAGTTGTAGAGTGCTTTGCATGTCGAGGGAGACCATGATTTCTGTTAATATGCTGTATTTTGAGTTTGGCATATGAGACTAAATACTGGTAATGCTTTCAGTAGTGTGTGTGAGTTGGTTAAGGAGGCCATGTGACGAGGTGCGTGAATATAAGGAAGTAGTTCTATGAGTTTGAGAGGTTGGGGTGTGATGTGAGGAGTAGTTATTGGGTAAAAGAGTGGAGGCGTTTTTTTTTTGTTTTTTTTTACTGGATTGTACATGCCGTCAGTCTAAATTAACAGTATGTTGGTTACATATTGCTGTACCATACTGCTGGCTTTTATTAGGATAGTATTGTTAGTTGTTATTTCAGAATGTTTGGAAGTAGGTTGGGTGGTTAAAAACCAATGTGATGCTGGAAAGTAAGTTTGTATGATTTACATATTTGAGAGCAAATGTTTGAAAAAAGGATGGTTTCTCATCCATTGTTATTGCAATAGATGACGGGTCAGTATGTATGTATGTGTGACCTACCCAAGGAAGAGTAGATGAAGGTATGTGATGGTAGTATTTCATAATCCATAGCATGGTTTGAGTGTGTTTGTGTCTGTGGAGTAGTACGAGTTACTTTGTTATATTGTAGTATTTGAAAGTTTTTAGGTGCTTGCACAACTACGTCTGTGTAAATGCACTTTTGCTTCAAATGTATAGAAAAAATGAGAAGCAAATAGAAATCATAATTTTAATCAAAGAATTCAAAGAGTCAAAAGTGGCAGCACATTAGTAGTTTTGGTTATAAGTGTGGTTAAAACATTGGATTAATTCTTTGAATGTTAGAGTGGTAATCAACACATTGCAACCTAAGTTGTTGCCACATGTGCTAATAAAAGGGTGGAGTTCAGTAACTGTTTGTTTTATAATGTATAAAGGTGATTGTGTGTGAAATATATGAATTAATTGTGGGCATGAAAGACAATGTATGTTGAATTGTGTCCCAGCTGAAGGGGAGCAGGTTTTACCTTGTGCTGACACAATTTTGTCCCTCATTGTGATCCTTTCGAAGCGGCTTTCTGATCTGAAGGATGAAGAGTGATGTTGGGAAAATATAATTACAGTAAAACTACACCAATATGGACAGTGCGGAAGATACAGATCATTATCAAAAGTATAAAGAATAATCGGATATTCATTTATAGAGTGACATTACTATCTCTTTAAATTCCTGGCTGCTATAGCTGATAGCAGGTTTAGGACCTGAATATTTTCATTGTCTGAAGATTTTAAGGAATTTGAGGGCAGGGATGAAGGAAGCATTCTAGCACTAGGGCTAAGCGATATCTATGTATTGTTTTATTCAAAATCAAGTTTTGTTGTGGTCACAGTGTATTTTACCTGAACACACTAGACTGGACAAACTAGTTTATTGTTTATTCTGGTAATCTTTTGATTTTTCTGCAGAATTCATACTGTTTTACAGCTGCAGCTTTTAACCCTTTGAGTGCCAGAGGGGTACGGAACGCATTGCAAAGCAATGCGTTCTGTACCCATCTGGCACTCAATTGAATGTATGTATATATTCTGCCTATAAACTGCAGATACTAGTCTGATATCCTTGGGATGCTTGTGTTAAGCAACATCAGTCTGTACACAGTTGGTTGTTAGATAACTGTGTAAGAAACGTAGGCTTTAGTTTATTCATATGGAGGAGCATGGATGGATTCTTTCTACTTTTTCCCTTTCTGGTAATCATTGATTATGTTCATAAACTCTGGGCCAGTGGCACAGTCTTTGTCTAAACCAGTGTTTCTTAATTATGGCCCTTAAGTACCACCTATAGTACAACCCTGCCTGTGCACAAGTTAATTAATCTGAATTAAAGATCCTCTAATTATACATCTAGGCTTAGACAGGAAAAGTGTTTGTTTCTCTTTTTTACACATTGATTTACCTAGCTTGGTGTCTGTCATGCTGCAGTCAAATATATTTATCTGCATTGTTTGTATTGTGTCTGCAGTTTCCTGTCTATAGTGATCTCTGTTGACGTCTGCTTCTAGGTTATCCCTCCACAGTTTATATAGTGGACTCCAATAGACCTGAATGGCTCATAAGGTACACTAGTAAGCAGTAACCATTTGCAGTAGCATATAACAAAGGTCAAATGCAGATTACGCATTACACATAAATGACTGTAATTTGAAACAAAGTCTCTCTGGTAAGTACATTAAAAGCCACTTCCCCTTAAAAAAACTGCACTCTTAGGGATTAGGGGTGATGGCCATAACTGGGAACTTTCAACTGTTGTCTCCCCGGAGAGGTCCTCTGGTGCAAATCGAGTCAAAAGGGGCAGGGCTTGACGTGAGTTGAGGGCAGGGCTTAAAAGTGTGACACGGATACTAAAAGAAGGCTGGGGAAGGAGGAACACAGGGAGAAAGAGCAGAAGTGGGCAGGGTTTCAATATAAACTCCCCACATCCGGAGGAATCAGCCTCTGCCCTGGATACCTGGTAAAGCAGTGTCAAAACCAGAGTCTCCGGGCAAATCCGGAGAGTTCCCAGGTATGGTGATAGCAGTATGGGAGCAATTTTGATTTTGACTGCATGGGCCTCTACCCTGTTTTTGTAACATTTTATGCTTTAGAAATATCCCTAAAACATTAACATTCGAGTTGTACAGAAACTCAAAATCTACTTTATTTATAACCTATATAAACTTTGCTAACATGCATGATCAAGAAATAAAAAATGGTTTCCCTCAAGCACTAGATCACGGTGTAATACAAGAAGGTATAGCCCTTATTTCTGATTGGGCTAGGTGTTTCATGCATATGAATGGGAAGTATATGATGGTTCAGAGCTATATTCTTAAACTAACGTGAGGCCTCCAGATGCTGCCAGACTATGACTTCCATCGTCCCCTACCAGCCAGCAGGATGAGATTTGTGGTCTGGCCGCAGTTGGAGGGCCTTACATTGCCCTCTCCCCTGCCTTAGATTTTTTTTTATTATTATTATTTTTGGCTGTGAAGTTTTCCCTTTATGTTCCCTTTATACTCAGAGGTGAAGGAGTGGCTTTTTGTTGTGTTGACCTGACTTAAACCATCATTCATCAATTTTAGACAGGGATGGCCAACCTGCGGGACTCCAAGCTTGTTGTACTAAAACTCCAGTCATCCTCAGCGTGACGTTGGCCAGCTGAGAATAATGGAAACTGTAGTACAACATCATCTGGTTACCACAGGTTGTACATCCCTGATTAGAGGAAACACTGCCTGTGAGGGTCAAACTTGGTACAGACATGGCACATTTCCATCAACGATACCACATCTAATACTATATCCCTGCTATCTGGTGTTTACCAAATCCTCCGGTTCCCCATTATATTTTGTGTACCGGTGTGTGTGTGTTTGTTGGCCTTTTAACTCTTTCAGTACCAGAGGGGTTTCCAGCGCATTTCTCAGCAATGCGTTGGATATCCACTCTTGCACAGAAAGAGTTAAAAGGGGTTAAACGTTTTGGTTTATAATACACAGTTTTGATTGCTGACATTCTTGGAACTTGTTGACGAGCCCCAAGCAAGCAGTTTTGTGAGGAGGGATGAACAAACCTGCTGAATATTTGTCTGTGCCTGGCGCAACCTTCCCTCAGATGTGAAGCAGTGCATGCCACAACGTAATGATAAACACATGAGCCCCACAGGATGAAATGCAGAAATATAGTCTGCATTTTCTGTGGATGTTTTCTTTCTTATTTATAGATTCTGCTAACTTCAAAAAGTGAATGATTTGTTGGCAGTGTTGAAAAGATCTGTGTGTGGAACATTTATTAATACCTTGGCTGCTAGAGGTGGGAGATCTCTTGCATTCAAGTGCTTAAAAAAACAAGGCAAACTTATTAGGTAAGCCTAATTTTACTTACCTACTGCTTTACACACTGTGCAGTAATACAAGAAGTGTCAGCTTCATTTAACCCTTTGAGTGACAGAGCGCTATGCAATGATTTACAAAGCAATGAGTTGCAAACCTCTCTTGAACTCAAAGGGTTAAAAGAATAGACATAAATCTGTCCTAAGAGGAGTAATTCTGGGGCAAACCAAATGCACCACAAGTGACAAATATGGATTCCTATTGATTTAAAAGGGGCTTGTAAACTGTTGAATGCTAGAGAGGTCCGCAGTTCAACGCAAAGCAATGTGTTGGAGGTTTTTATAGCATTAGAGGGTTTTAAAGTGCCATTGAAGTATGTGACAATTTGTATCTTTCCTTGGGACGCAGTTGGTTTACCAGAATTGTTTCACTTTTCTCTTGAACTTTGGGCCACCCCTTGATAGGGTAACCATATTTGCATTCTGCTATTCAGGGACACTGCAGAGACGAGAGAGCAGCACAGTACTTGTCCTCCGCTCTAGTGCAGCTATGCGAGAGGGGTCACTGGACATCAGTGTGCTTCCTGCTCTTTCTCCAGCGCACCAGAGTTCTAAACACAGAGGGAGAACTGCCCATTGACTACTGTGACACAAAGCAGTGCCTGTGGTGGACTATAAGAACATGTAGTACATCATTCCCAAAAGCCTTAAACTAAGATTACACTACAACAAATGCAACTCCTATTTGATGTCAGGATTAAGTGTTTTCAGCTGTGTCTGGAATCCATTTTCTTGTAGCCCATCAGAGGCATCACCTTCTGTAGCAGTAGGCAATGGGCAGTTTTCCTTCTAGTGTTTAGAACTTTGTGCTCTGGAGTCTTCATTCTGGGACTTTATGTTGTCCCAGAAGAAGGCTACCCGGGATATAGGGCACACGTTTAAATTCAAATGAAAAAAATAAACTTTTACAAACATTATTACCCTCATAGGGTAAAAATATTTGTAAAAGAAGTGAATTCACAAGTATACTTCATGCAATATATTCACAAGAAAAGTGTGATACACATACAAGTAGCATATCAGCATGTGGAGGGTATTAAAACTGCCCACACACAGATCTCAGACAGCAGCCAGTTCTAATGTAGATGCCGTGGTTCCTTTGAAAAGAAAACAATGGTCAGGAAACAAAAGAAACAGAGGGAGCTATAATATGCGTCTAGAAGTCAGATGTCAGATATCGGTACTCACACTAATAGACCGCCAATGAGGCTTCTTTCATTCACCGTCATATAACTAGGGGAAATGTGTCTCGCCCCTGATCGAGTTGATAAACATGAAACAGGATCCATAGCTTGTATATACATATCAGTAGCTTGTATATACATATGAGTAGCTTGAATATATATATATATATATATATATATATATATATATATATATATAAAAGAGAAAGGCTCATTGCATAATTTATGTCTCCTCAGGAGACACACACACCCAGGGGTGGCAATAAGGAGGGGTTACTGTTCCCATTGGGTGATTCAGTGGGGGCATGATCATGCAGGGAGTTGGCCCGCCCCCACTATGCAGCCCGCCCAACACTATCAAAGTCAGAAAAAAACAATATGGCCGCCACTTGCTCCTACACCACAGACAAACACACACATGCCCCACTCATACAGCACCAAACTCACACACATGCCCCACACACACACACACACAAAAGCCAGAAAGAAATATGGCTGACACACAGTCACTCACCCTGACTCCCAGTGGCCTCAGCAGGACCTGTACTACAGCCACTGAGGAACAAAATGGCACTCAAAGGGTTAAGGTAGGTCCTCATTGATCAATTATTTCTTCACTGTCATCATTTGCCATACAACACAGAGGACAGGCAGCCATCAGAGTCACACTTAACCCACTGACTGCCACAGGGTTATGTATCAAGTTTTACCCCTCAGGGAGTGTGTTCAAACCCCTCACACTGTAAACTTGCATTTCCCTCCCACTTCTCCTCCTTCCCCAGCCTAGTACTAACACTTTTCCACATTTATGTTAAGCCCCGCCCCTACTCGCGATTAAGCCCCATCCACTTTTAACCCAAATTGCCCCATTGCTCTCTCCACATCGGCACCACATGAGGGACTCCACAAGTAAAAGTTTCCAGGTATTACACACACATGCCCCACTCACACAGCACCAAACACACACAAAGCCAGAAAGAAAGATGGCTGACACACAGTCACTCACCGTGACTCCCAGTGGCCTCAGCAGGACCTGTAGTATAGCCACTGAAGGGTGCTGCATCACCAGGGGAACAAAATGGCACTCAGAGGGTTAAGGTAGGCCCTCATTGCTGAATTATTTTTTCACTGTCATCATTTGCCATGCAACACACAGGACAGACAGCCATCAGATTCACACTTAACCCACTGACTGCCACAGGGTTGTGTATCAAGTTATACCCCTCAAGGAGTGTGCTCAAACCCCTCACACTGTAAACTTGCATTTCCCTCCCACTTCTCCTCCTTCCCCAGCCTATTACTAACACTTTTCCACATTTATGTTAAGCCCCACCCCCTACTCGCGATTAAGCCCCGCCCACTTTTAACCCAGATTGCCCCATTTGTCTCTCCACATCAGCATCACATGACTCCCTTCCAGGGACTCCACAAGTCAATGTTCCCAGGTATGAATACACTTCCCACTGCTATTTAACTCTGACATGCCTCTCTATACCTTAACCATTTGAGTGCCAGAGGGGTGCACAACTCATGCACGCATGTGTTTCTGCGCATATATATTGCGTGTGTGTGTGTGTACATCTCTGTTACATATTTGTGTGCATGTGTGCATCTCCGGTGTGTGTGTGCATGTCTTTTGCATGTCTCTGCCGCTCACTGTGTGTATGTGTCTGCCTGTGTGTTGCATATGTCTGTGTTTATTACTGTGTCTACATTTCACACACGTGCGCCCAACACCGTCCCACATTGGTAGTGTATATATATATATAAGAGAGAAAACCTGCGTCCCCTGCACACACACCCAGGGGCAGCTGTAAGGAACAGTTAGCCTGCCCCCCAACATCAGTCTTAACCTAGGCTGACCAGACCTCACCTTTAACCGGGGACGCATAGGAAAAATGCATACTGCAGGACTGCTTTCATTTCAGTGAAGTACTGCAAAATGGCTATTTCCTATGTGTCCCCGGTTAAAGGTGAGATCTGGTCAGCCTACCTTAACCCTGTGTCAGAGTGGTACGCATACATTGCAATGCGTTGCGTACCTCTCTGGCAGTCAGAGGGTTAGCCCTCTCCTCCACAACTCACCTACTGCTACATCACTTCTCTCGACTTACAACTCCTACAGTGAACAACTCATGGCACAATACTATAATCCACCAACCAGCAGCTCCCATTTTGCTGGGGAGCCACACATTGATCACTTCTTTCAAAGACACACTGGGACACTCAGAGTCAGCTGGGGAATAGGTTAGAACACACAGATCTTCAGTTTGCATGCTAAGAACTGGGGCTGATGGTCTCACTTTGTTTCAATTTAACCCTTTGAGTGCTGTTGCAATGCCTTGGATACCTCTCTGGCACTCAGAGGGTTAAGCCTATTAACCCTTGGAGTACCAGAGATGATATGCAGCACATTGCTCTGCGTACCTCTGTCACTCAAAGGGTTAATATCTGTTTGGAAAGCTTCCACATTTGGATATTGTGCAGCCCACTCCTTCCTCACAAGTGGCCCACAGGGTTAAACTGATTTCTTTGAAAATGTCCATTGATTTCAATGAGACTATTAATTCCATGAATTCCACAATGCAAACACATTGCCAAAGCAATGCGTTGCGGACCATTGTAGCATTCAAGGGGTTAAAGCCCCATTTATGTCAACACGATTTTCCTGAATTTTCAATTCAACCCTATGGTGTCAGTTTTTTTGGAGTTGCACCTTTTATCTTGATACATAAGGTCCGTACAGTTATACTCTTACCCCATTAATCTAAACCCATTTATACTTTTGGCTCTTGCAGCAGCTGACTGTGCACTATGATCTGTGAGGCTGATGTACTAACACAAAGAGGAACAATTCATCTGTACCATACAGAACAAATACAATGCTTTGCTGACCTCTCTAGCACTGAAGACGTTAAAACGCCCATTTAAATAAATGGGTATTGTTCCCTGTGCTGCTGTTACTTTTCCACAAAATTCCACCACTTTACTTAGTATATGAGCCTTCCTGTTTTGAAGCCTATTAGCTGTTAGGGGTCCCTCTATTGATCCCTTGCCTACGGCCCATGGACAAATAATCCGGTTCTGTCCCAGCCGACCACCACGGCCCACTAATGCAAGGAGCGCCCAACATGTGTCACATATTCCTTTCACTGCCAGAGGACTATACAACTCATTACACAGCAATGTGTTGTGTACCTCTCTCACACTCAGAGTTAAAGTGCTTTACTCCAACCAACTGCTACACTAGGTCTGTATAATGCAGTAACCCTACAGCCCTGTATTTCATGTCTACTTCACTGTCTATGTACAGTCATTTCTCCCCCTCACCCATTACTTTACTATAACACTTCATTGTCCCTCTTCTCTTCAATCTCTCATCTCCTCCTCCCTTGTCACACCCACTCACCTATCCCCTTGCCATTCATCCATAGTCCCAATCTCGCCATTTTACTCCCACATCACAATTACATTATCTATCACTGCATCTGTCACTTAACCCTCTGTCTGCCAACCTATTTCTTCAAATGTACTGCAGTATCCACTGCTGTAATCAAATTATTCCTTTACTCACAAACATCTTCTTACTGTGACCTTCTACAAGTAACACAGCACACTGACTTCAACTGTAAGGATACAGGGCCTTATTCATCAAGTAACACGGCACACTCACTTCAACTATAAGGATGCAGGGCCTTATTCATCAAGTAACACAGCACACTCACTTCAACTGTAAGGATGCAGGGCCTTATTCATCAAGTAACACAGCACACTCACTTCAACTGTAAGGATACAGGGCCTTATTCATCAAGAAACACAGCACACTGACTTCAACTGTAAGGATACAGGGCCTTATTCATCAATTAACACAGCACACTGACTTCAACTGTAAGGATACAGGGCCTTATTCATCAAGTAACACAGCTCACTCACTTCAACTGTAAGGATACAGGGCCTTATTCACCAAGTAACACAGCACACTCACTACATCTGTAAGGATACAGGGCCTTATTCACCAAGTAACACAGCACACTCACTACAACTGTAAGGATACAGGGCCTTATTCACCAAATAACACAGCACACTCACTTCAACTGTAAGGATACAGGGCCTTATTCACCAAGCTGAAGAGCTGCAATTAAAAAATTTTTTACAAATCTTATCAGCATATCTACATCACCACTGCGTCTGTCACACACTGTCTACATATGTGACATACGTCCATGTATGTGTGTCTCTCTCTGTATCTATGCGTTTCACAGTGTGTGACACTCTCTGTCTCTTTAAGTGCGTGTCTGTAACACTGCATATTTCTGTTTCACACAATGTCTCTCTGTGTAAATAATATGACTGGCAACGTCGTCCCACATTGCTAGTGTATGTATGTGTGTGTATATATATATATATATATATATATATATATATATATATATATATACATACACATATATTTAATATAGATTTACTTAAAAAAAAATAAAATAATAGAGGCCACATGCGTCTGATAAGTCTGTGTAATAATCAACAGGTTTCAAGGTGTCCTATCTGTCCTTTACAATTATATGATTGTCTGTATCTTGATGAAAAGGTCAGATAGGACCTTGAAATGTGTTGATTATTACACAGACTTTTTATATATATATTATTTTATTCAAGCTACAGATCCTGTTTCATGTTTATCAACTCGATCTGGGGAAAGCCACATTTTCCCTGCAGTTAAATGCTGGTGAATGAAAGGAGCCTCACCGGGGTTCTATTACTGTGAGTACCGTTATCTCTGACATCTAGATGTAAATTATAGCACCCTCCTTCTGTTTCTTTTGTTTGCACATTTAAATTCAGAGACTGTCCTGGGCAACCTGGAACATGTGATCACCCTATGGCCATGCAGCATGTGAGGCCCCCCTAACATTTTATGTCTTTTGTCATGGGTATAATGAGGGGGATCATTATTATAAAACCCACCATAATAATGACCAAATCAAGCAGAACACACATCTGAAACTCAAACATTCACATCAAACTCTTCATAGAAAATTGTGGCATCCTAATTTGATGCCCCGGATACACCAAAGTGCCTAAGAACTCTGATTGACAACAACAGGTTTAGTTAATAGGCATTATTCAGGGATAGTGGTTTCTGCACCTATTTTAGAGCAGTACATCACCCCACCACCACATACACATACACAGACACACACACACACTGATGTGCTAAAAAGACCTGGTGAAAGGTGCATTAAAGTTGAATAAGGGACCAGGCAGGCGATATGGGGGCGAATTCGAGTCAACCCCATACCAACACTATGCACTTAGATATCTTCGTCATCATAGCCCTGTGAATCCGCCACCAAACTGCCACTATCTGCCAACATCACCATGAATTCCCCATGCCTTACACTTAGTTTTGCTCCATGGCTCATTTGCATATGGAAATTCAGGCTAATGAGTCATTGTTATATTCATGTTGGTGTGGTTATATGTTAATGTGGCTGTTTTCTACATGCACTAAACTCAGATACCTGCCTCTGCTGTCTTGAGTTCACAGTCCCAACATCACCAACCTGAAGTTGGCGATGTTGGGATCTTCCTATAGCTATCTATGGAGTCAGTGGACAGTTTGCTGTCTCTGCAAAAGAGCAGAGGCAGCAGCTGCTCTCCCGTAACCCTTTCAGTGCCATAGAGATGTGCATTGTATAGCCATGTGGCAGTAAAAGGGATAGGATCAGACCTATGACAAAGCGCAGAGGTGCAGCTTGGTGAACTCTCATCTGCTTTCATCTGCTCTTGTTTGAGAGTCATGGGCCTTTTTTATTTGTAAACATGTAATACAGCCTTCAATTCCTACCTGCTTTATCATGTTTTGCTATAGGATATATAATGTACGTGTTATTAAACAGACCTTAAAGGGATAGTAATGTCAGCAAAAAAGTATTAACTATATGGTAGATACAATTAAAAGAGAGTACTTGCACTTATTAATATCTCTCAAACCATTATGGTTTGAGAGATATAGGAAAATAAAGTTCTCTGCTCCCTCCCCTTTCTGCTTGATGAACTGTAAAGCTGTCAGAAGTAGATTCTTTTTCCTGGATCAGACGGCGGCCGACATAGCGATACCTAAAAATACTTAATTGGAACAGTCTACAACGTGTGCCTGGTTTGCAAGCACACATTGTAAACCATTCCGATGAAGTATTTATCTTTAGATATCATTATATCAGTGCTGCTGAAGAGCCGCGTCTGGTCAAGCGACCAGAATTTGCTTCTGACAGCTTTACAGCTCGTCAATCAGAAAGGGGAGGGAGCGGAGAACTTTATTTTCCTATATCTCTCAAACCATAACTGTTTGAGAGATACAAATAAGTTCAAGTACTCTTTTAATTGTATCTACCATATAGTTAATACTTTTTTTGACATTACTATCCCTTTAAAGATTCTGTAGATGGTATTATTGTTGCCATCTTGACTTTTAGTCAGTTGAACAGACCACAGTGGATAGATTCCCATACAAATGGGTTTGAGTTTTGTTGTGTGGTCTGTCATAGCTCTGGTCCTGCCCCTTTCACTGCCACAGGGGTATGCAATGCACATCCATATGGCACTGAAATGGTTAAGGAGTAATGCTGTTTGTGGTGCTGAAGTCTGAGTGGATCCTTTCTGCTCCCTCACTGGGCAAGTGGGGGAGCAGAGAGAGAACGCACTCAGGTTACAGGGTTGTCCAGCTGCTGACGATGTGTGAAGAAGGGCAGGCCTTCCACGCTACTAGCAGTACAACCGGATGATGTGCTAATGACTAAATACCCCCTCCCTGTGCATCATTAATTCTTAGTGCATATGGAAATGTGTCTCTATCACCAAGGCAAAGTGCGCATCACAGGTCGCCAGACACACATAGCCACTGTGTCGACCTTTAGTGCATCTAGCTCCCGAAGTAATTATGGGGACACACTAACTGCATTGTAGGGGATATACAAAAAAAACCTTGAATGTTTATTTAGCCTTTGTTGTGGAAGGTTTGTTTAGAATTACTCTAGCTGTACTTAGTACATCAGCCGTACTATGTCAGTACATAAGAATCAGTGCAACCAGTACAGTCCTTCTGGGGTTATCCATTCTCAATAAGGCTGAACCATAACTGACTCTGATTCAGCAGTCACAAGACTCCCCTTGCATCAGGAACCGATGGCTCCTCTAGTAACAGCAATGTGTTAGACTGTGCTTGCTAAATGTTGTTACTTGAATAGAAGAATGCAGAACCCTGTTACACAAGTGGTTTTTATTCAGCTTTTTTAAATATGAAGACCTGGGGGATCACCTAAAGCATAACTGTTTTAGTCTTTACGCCAGAAATCTGTTGATTGAAGATTCCTGAAGATAAAACGTTCAGGGTGTAGGTAGAACGCAGGTGTGGATTATAAACAGATCACATATCTGAAATTGCTCTCTTTCTGTGCAGGTAGCTGAATGTGGAAATAAACACATCTGGTTTTATAGTGCACCATCTGCTTCTCCAACACTAAAAAACAACTCGCTACCGTGTGCACAAAAATAGAGAGGAATCATTTCTGGGGAAACCAGCTGCACCACAGAGGAATTAAAAGTGCCATATAAATCAATGGGAATTGTCATTTGTTCCATATGGTGCTGTTGGTTTGCTCCAGAATTGCTCCTCTTGTATTTGGGCGTATTTTTTTTATTATGTATTACTTTTGAAGGTATTGTCCAAATCCCATAGCTTTCATGCAGGGACTTTATCATAGGTCTGGATTCTATTGTAGGTATGTGTTCTCACTGATTCCTATTTAATTATATGTGTAGACTTGGAGATAAACCAATGATGAACCTAACCCCTTTAAGCCTTTGAGTGCCAGAGAGCTATGGAACACATTGCAAAGCAATGTGTTCCGTACCCCTCTGGTACTCAAAGGCTTAATAAAATCCAGACCTTGGTTGGAAGAAGGGATGTTGCAGTATGTCAGTTGTGCACGCAGCTTGTAGTCTGACAGCACCATGATATTGTCATGCCTTGATTGGCAAGAACTTGTTTATGGACCATATGCACGAAGAAAGTTGAACAATATAGGGTAAACCAACTGTACCAAGGGAATTAATTACCTGGCACATCCTCCATCCGAGCTACCAAAGTAAGAAGAAGAGAAGAGTTAGGTGTGTCCAAATGATACAGTCTGTGAACAATGTGAGTGGGGCCTAATCAGGGTGGGTGGGATCAGAGAAGAAAGTAGGAGTTAGGCCCTGTAGTGGGCCAAATGTTAGGGAGTGGGGTATTGGGGCAGGGAGTGGGCATGGTTAGCAGGGGAATTACCAAGCTAGAAGAGAGTGTCTCTGGAGTTTCCATGGAAAATCTCAGGGTGCTCCCAGGTAAGTTCACAGTGGAAATAATTATAGTGATTTAAAGGGATAGTAATGTTCCATAATAAAAGCAGCGCCAATTAAGCTTCATAGTATTTGGACCATAGAGAGTGTTATTTCAATACTGTCAGAGTTGTAGTTGAATGATAAAGTATCCCCCTCCCACCCCTTTTACTGATATACACTGCCAACCTCAGAGCTTCAAGACTGTCTGGATGGATCACAGAGAAGGACAATCTTCAGTGAGCATAAGGAAAAACCTGTCAAGGGAGCAGGGTTTTCCTTATGATCACAGTAAGAAGAATGTCCCTTGTTGTGAGCTGTCTGGTCCCAGGACCAGATTCTACATCTGAGGGGTGGTAGTTTACACTAGGTAAAAGGGGCGGGAGGGGACACTTTATCATTCAGTTACTCTTGAACTACAACTCTGACAGTACTGAAATAACACTCTCTGTGGCCCAAATGTTATGAAGATTTATTGGAGCTGCTGTTTTTGTGAAACATTACTATCCCTTTAAATATGACAGTGTTAGAGACCTCCAACATTCAAGCTAAAAAAGATGGTTTAACCCAGAATTTCTTCTCTTTGTTTTATGCATGTAGCCCCATATATTAACATGGATTTAAGTAATTTTCACATAATTTAATACCTGTTTTAAATTGCAAATCATTTTCACATTCCTGTTTCTGTCTGGCTTGAAATGTTATTTTGTTCTTATATCTTATGGGATATTGTAACATATTCATACCAGGCACACCAGAGGCCCAGATCGCTAAAATGTGGTAGTAGCAGAAATATGCAGCACTGTTGAAATATCCCCTCAGATGAAAAAGGGTTATTTACCAGTTTGTGTTCTGTGGCCTCCAAATGCTGCTTATTCTTTATTTTGCCGTTGAGGCTGCTGTGAGGACAAAATGGCTTCCCAGTGGCTGAAGCTTTCACTGCTTAAGCACATAATTACTGTAGAAAATTTGACAACCCATGGAACAATCCTTGTTTTCAGAGACATCATAACTTTGGTAGGTAATTGGTACATTTTTAGGGATCCCATTCAGCTGAAAATGTTGTAAGATGTTGCATCATTTAATTAACCTTTATTATATTTACATACAGAGGCGTAACTAGAAGCCTCTGTGCCCTGATACAAGAAGTGCCATGGGCCGCCCCCCTGACCACATTGACCCCCTCCACAATGCCCCCATCTCCTTCCTGGAGCTCCCGCATGGTCCTCTTAGTAATTCAAAGTTCTGGGAGATGATGTGATCTCCCAGCGCTCTGCATTACTAGAGTGCCGGTGGGAGATTGCGGGCACCGGGCAGAGGGGTCACAGGGAGAGGCTGGGCCCCTGGAGTGCACTGGCCTGGTCGCAGGTGCGACCCCTATAGTTACGCCACTGTTTACATATTACAGTACTTTTCTGTTAGAAATGCTACACTCTTTGACTGTTCGGTCATACTCACTAACTTGGGGCTTATGCAGGTATTGGGTCTCATGCAGGTAGCAAACAATAATCCTGGAGAAAACCAGCTGCAATTACAGTTCCCTGAACTTGCCACTTATTTGTGGGGTTTTTTTTTGTTTTTTTTCGTTCCTGAGGTCCTGACCCCAGTGAGTCACCCAGTCTGTCCCTTATCTCCAGTGATTGGGCTCTAGCAGGCATAGATTGGCTCTACCCTGAACCCAGTGACTAAGTTCTGCCTGATATCTCCTACCCCAGGGACTCAATTCTAGTAAATCAGGACAAGTTCAACCTTTATTTATGGCCATACATTAGCCTCTGTGCCAGTGAGTCACAAACTTGAGGGCATGAGGTACTTTTATGAGGGGGCACATACTTTTTATTGTGCCACAGAGAACACACATATAAGACAAAATGTAATTCGGAGAGAAGGAGTAAGGCAAGAGGAAATGTTTGTCACAATGCCATCTGTCTCAGTGGTGGTTGTCAAGAATCCAGTGTCCTCGAGTCAGTCGCATCCTTTGCGTAAACCATCTGCCTGCAAGTTTAACACAGTTCCATAATACTGAGCGCAGCTGTAGTGTTGTGACAGCTCAGAAATAAAGCAGGTTAATATAAAAATGCACACTCACAACTGTGCACAGGAAGTGTGAAAGCAATAGGAGATGACATCAGAAGCACACAATCACAGGCAGACAACTCTTCGTTTGGCTCCAAACTGATCCTCAAATTATTTAAGACTGTGCTGCTCACATCTATACCAAACCTAATCTTAGAGAAGCATACCACTTGGTACACATCAGGGAAAGTTAAAAGATTAAGGGATCCATAAAGATATTTTGTTACAGTATGACATGCTCTTCTCAGATATTGCATTACATGAAATGTTTTGTTGGTGTTTTTCATTTTTTCCATTCTAGTGACCCTTTTTCAGTTTGTTTATTTCTTTTGAGCTATAAAACCTGGCATGTTTTATGGCATTTTTAAGATTTTCCAGGAAACCTATGTTTAGGTATTCTGTAATCCTTGCAGTGAGCCATCTCACATACTATAAAATACATATATATCCAGATCTGCTCTCTAACTGGTACAATCCATCAACTAGCTGCTATTGCACAATACTCCACTTGCAACACAGTTAAACGTACATTTATCATTCCACTCATGACATTGCTCGGAGAATCAGAACAGCATGTTTCTTTCTGCCTGTATGCTTTATTTTGCTGGAATATTCTTTAGCTCATTGTTTCCTAGAAAAATGTTGCTTTGGAGAAGACTCAACAATCCAATGGGTTAAAAATTGCTATATAAGTTTAGTATTTATATTTTTGCATTTCCCATTAACCCTGTTCAATGCAACATTTGTTTGTCATTTACTATAAAAACTATGTAAACATCTGCAAAGTCTAGCTGAACTCATAATTATAAACGTCAGTGTTCCTGGAAAATAGATATTTTATTTATCAGATAGAAATGCAGAACCAGGTTAAGGCATGTTTACCAACTGTCCCAGTTTTCCAGAGACACTCCTTGGTTTTGGCTCCCTGTCACTTCATCTTGCTGTCCTTGGTTTTAAAATGTAATTTCAATCCCATATTCTGTATGATTGTCATGAAAAAATGAACAGGTTATGAGCTTTTCCACATGGTAATCATGCTTATTTAGAAGGTTTCCTGTGGTATATACATGTGGGTGAAGTCTGTTCTGCAGTAGAAGTGTAGCTTTAAAGGGATAGTAATGTTTCACAAAAACAGTAGCTCCAATTAATCTTCATAGTATTTGGGCCATGTTGAGTGGTATTTCAATACTGTCAGAGTTGTAATTCAAGCGTAATTGAATGATAAAGTATCCCCCTCCCACCCCTTTTACCTAGCATAAGCCGCCTCCCCTCAGATGTGGAATCTGGTCCTTGGACCAGACACCTCACAGCAACGGACAGTCTTCTTACTGTGAGCTTAAGGAAACCCTGCCCCCCTTGACAGGTTTTTCCTTATGCTTACTGAAGATCGTCCTTCTCTAAAATCCATCTGGACAGTCTTGCAGCTCTGAGGTGAGCAGTGTTACATCAGTAAAAAGGGGCGGGAGGGGGATACTTTATCATTACTCTTGAACTACAACTCGCACAGTATTGAAATAACAGTCTCCATGGCCCAAATACTATGGAGATTAATTGGAGCTGCTTTTATTGTGAAACATTACTGTCACTTTAAGTCTGTTGTACAAGGTTTTCTGTTGGCATTGTGCTACATAGTACTGTGGACCACAAGTGACACACTGACAGGTATAGGCAACATGAAGCCCTTCAGCTGCTGCCAGATTACAACACTCATCATCATTGGCCAGAGAACAATGAAGGGAGATGTAGTATGGCAGCAGCTGTGGGCTTCATGTTGCCCTCCACGTCTGTTTGATGTGACTGCTCAGGGGAAATGTCTATGGTTAGGGAAATCTCAAATACAGTTATCTTCCTAATGATGATATGTCTTGAATCCATATCTGTTTGTCTTTATATGTAAAGCCAACTCCATCCACTTAATAAACATTCTGCATATTGGAGCAATTTTGAAACGTCTCCAAAGCATTCTAAGGGGTTAAATGCCATTTTGCATTACTGTTTTTTCCCTATATTGCAGTTGATTTTGACCACAATTTCTGAACTTTGTCTTTACACACAAGGCCCAATGTGCTTTAATTTTTTCTTGTTTGTTTTTCAAAAGCGTAATGTTTTCCTAAAACCGTAAGGTCTGACTAGTTGCCTTTTACATAGTGCAGTTTTTGTACAGTGCAGTGCAGAAAGTAAATTCATGGAAACTGGCAAGGAAGTAGAACATCCAAAGGAGTAGATGATGCACTGTCCTATTTATATGGCAGCACGCCCCAATTGATCTCATTACAGTTGATCTAAATGGACTCATTATCTCTACCTGCAGATCGTTATATGCTGCTTCACTAACCTCCGTTAAATCCTCTTATTATCTTCAAATTTAATATGTTCCTGCCTTCTTTTCTAAATAAACCCCAGTCATATTCTGCTTTCTGCCAAAGACCTGCAGATCTTCTTTCTCGCATCCTCTACCTCATATCTTCATGGTCCCACATTGTTGGAATTCATTACCATGCCCCTCAGGCAATCAACAGCTTCCTAATGTTCAAATAGTTCCTCATAACCCTTCAAGAAGCCTACCCCTGGTCACCATGTTCCCTCTTCTATGGACAAGAGTGTGTCAGCTGCAGTTTAATGTTGATAAAATTAAATAATGCACTTGAGGCAAAAATTCAAAGGCAGAATATAGTATTAAGGGTACTGTGCTGCCAGAGACAACAGAGGAGAGGGATTTGGGAGTAATTATTTCTCATGACTTAAAGTTAGGCAGGCAGTGTAACGAGGCATAGGGTTATGCAAGCAGGGTGCTAGGTTGTATAGCTAGGGGCATTAGGTGCAGAAAAAGGGAAGTTGTCATGCCTGTCTACACAAAGTGCAGGAGGGAAGTTCATTTTAAAGGAGTAAAAATGTTAGGACAAGAGGCCATAGTCTAAAACTAGAGGGACACAGACATAATTTAATAAAGTTTTACTTCACTGAGAGGGTAGTAGATAAGTGGAATAGTCTACCAGCAGAGGTGGTAGAAGTTAATACAGTGACAGAATTTAAGTGTGCATGGGATAGGCATAAGGCTGTTCTTAACATAAGACAAGACCAAGGACCAAATAAGGTCCTTCTTCTCTCGCTTGCCTTGTTAGTGTGACTTCGGTCACATTCATACTGGCTGCAAGGCGGGGGAAGGATTGAGCTGGAGGAGTAGCTGGGAAACTCCATATGTACTCTGGAGAAAAGGATTAATATATAAGAACACTAAAATCCAAATATATATATAATATAATATATATATATTTTTTTCCTACATTAGCAAAAAATGTTTCAGGTAAAAAAAAAGTAACATTAGTACTTTATAGGTCGGGTGTAGGAATTATTTGGCTCTCCTCCTGTTTTACACTCCAGCTCCAAACGCAATGGATGGTGGGAAATGAGGGTAGTTGTAGTCTCCAACAGCAGTGGTACCAGTTATAGGTGAACATATATTTAAACATCTTTTGAATTTTTCTTTTTTGCTTCCTCAAGTTTCATAATATTTATCCATCTTGACTTGTGGTATCAAAAATAAAGTGTCTGTTCTAAAAACATTTGCTACAAAGAATAGAAGGTTCAGAAAGCTATAAAGCACACACAGAAAAGGCTTGCCCTCTTTAAATTGTAGTTAGTGTAAGAGCACTGCACGATACTGTAGCTGTTTCTGGGTATGAATGGGGCAGTGTTCCGCTGCACAGTGCTGCCAGTGTTACTGAAAGGTGCATACCATGTGCCCTGCAGAGTACAGACAAGGGAACACACAAAGGATTGTGTACGTACAGGAAAAGAAAAGGTTTAGGTATTTCAAATACCGTGGCGCATATGCAGAAAGAGAGAAGTGAGGCAATTCTGGGACAAACCAGCTTTGTCATAGGGGTTGTAAAACATTTCCATTGATTGAGATGGGGCCTTTACACCCCTTGAATGCTAGAGAGGTAACCAGAGTGCATTGTAGACCTTTCTAGCATTCAAGGAGTTAAAAGGCTGATTTAAATCAGTGTGAATTTGGGAAATATTTATTTGTTCCCTACAGTGTAGTTGATTTGCTTCAAAATCACTCCACTTTCTTAACTTGCATTAGTCAGTGTTTGCCTCCATATAGTATTGTTTATGTAATATTTGTGTAGAGGGGATAAAGGGGAAAATCATTACAAAACATTAGTCTTCCTGTTCCTTTAAAGGGCATTGGTCATCCAATAGTTACAGATGCCGATTAAGCTCCAGAGGAACAACAGACTGGCAGAATGAAGGTCTCCCCCAGTGCATCATGCAGGACAGTTTAAGGTCTTATGCAGTGCAGTTCCTCATAGATTGTGGGCTGCCAACATGTGGCCCATGGGCCATATGTGAGCCTCTTAATCCCAGAGTGCAGCCTGCCTGAGATTTTTTTTTTAAAGGGATAGTAATACTTAAAATGTAAAAAAAAATATGTTGTAGGGTTTATCCCCCTGAGTAAAACAAGGGCACTCCCACTGCTGAGAGGTGTTTCATTCAAAAGCTATTAATTTTCAAAGTTGAATTTTTTAGGCGCAATATCACAGTGGCCTGAAATTGTACAGTGGCGCTGTTGCTACACCATCCTATGGAGATTTATGGTCAACTGACCAGAGCTGTCCATAGGATGGTGTAGCAACAGCGCCACTGTACAATTTCAGGCCACTGTGATATTGCACCTAAAAATTCAACTTTGAAAATTAATAACTTTTGAATGAAACACCTCTCAGCAGTGGGAGTACTCTTGTTTTACTCAGGGGGATAAACCCTACAACATATTTTTTTTTACATTTTAAGTATTACTATCCCTTTAAGTTTTTTTTAGACCTAATTAACTAGATGCCTGTTATATATCAGTCTCTTCATTTACTTGATCAATAAATAAAATCCATATCTTTGAATAGCCATTGTTACCAATAAAACAAATGCGGTCCTCCCATTTATGGCTTTCAGATCATGTACAGCAAAAGTCTAGCGCCGACCCCCTCCAAAAAATAGGACCACCAATAAACAAAATAAAGACAATAGGGCAATATCTACATACCAATATAGTAACACATTGAAAAAGAATTATTATCTAAAAATACTCTCCATTTTTTGTATGCTTGATAAAGTACTTGTTTCTGTGTGAAACGCGTTGCAGCGGAGAGTTCTTTTGTTTACTGGCCGGGAGATATTTATTCATGAGAGTGATGCTTGTATATCTTATGTAAGTATTAATCACTTTTTATAACTTTTTTATGTCTTAAAGTTTTTTTTTTTTTTTACATATATTGTTACACTTACTATTAGTGGTAATTCTGGTTGATATTTAGGTGTTCGGTGTTGCTTCATTCAGATTTGCCAGAGGCATCTGTAGGAGAATTTTCTAACACTGATACACATTTATTTCACCGGATATACCACTGAGGAAGATTTGTACTATTATGCTGTATTTTATGTTGTAATTAAAAGGGAACTACCGGCCGTCTCCAAAAGGGACTGACAGCACAAGCGCACGGACGTCACTATGGCAAGATGTCCGTGCTTCCTGCTTCTGTCAGCCTCTGAATAAGTCGAAAATCTTTGAAACCAGGTAATATTTCTGGCGACTAGCGCTACTAAGCAGCTAGTCGCCAGATGAAGACTTAATTAAGATAAAGTTTTTGCGGGGTGGTAGTTCCCCTTTAATTTACTTTTTAATAGATCTGTTTGTTTTTTTACACAATAAATATATTTTTAGATAATTCTTTTTGAGTGTGTTACTATATTGGTATCTAGATATTGCCCTATTGTCTTTATTCTGTTTGTAGGTGGTCCTATATTTTGGAGGGGGTCGGCGCTAGACTTCTCCTATATAAGTCGTAAAGCAGCAAGACCGGCCCACATCTTGTGGACTGATTTTAGAGATCATTGGTGATACGATTGACTAGCTTAATACCGGACAACTGGAACAGCTGAAGCGTCTCCGCTTGCATATTGTGCTTTTGGCTTTCAGATCATATGGGCCACAACTGAAAAAAAGCTTGGATGCCCCTGACGTAGACCCTCTGTATGTGGTTTGAAAGCCCGACACAGCTGGTCTACGGAGAATGTGCACGCACCACAGGCGTTTTATGCTGAAAGCCACAGACTTGCAGGTTGCCACCCAGCAACTGAACCCCCCAGGCCATTGGAGCAGATTTATTAAAACAGGATAATTGCTTTTTAAGTTTCTACTTACTGTGAATTTCATTTAGTAATTGTTTTACTTTATCTGCTTCCTTTTGATACAAATGAATGGTCCACCCATGGGGACGTCAGCAAGTCCTGTGTGGCTTTCACTGTTGTGGTCCAGCCACAGTCACATCTCCCCAGTGAAACAATCCTCACAGGAATACAAGGAAGCTTTGGTAAGCAGAATGGTTGATTCAAATAGGACTGCATTGCTCCTATGTTCCAGTTGCCTTGAGAAGATAGCCTAATGATATCACAGAGTTTTTATCATAGCCCCTTACAGTCAATGGACATCTAAATGAAAAAATGTGGCATTCATTTGTTTATGTCAAAGAAAAGAACAGGATATCTTTTGAAATTTAGTAGAGTGGTAGAAATAAAAATAGTATAAAAGAAAACAAGTACGAATTCAGCAGTCAAAAACAAAAGGTAACTTTCTTAACCTATTAGAGAGTTATCGAACATCTGAGTCATTGGTTTCCAAAGCATGGAAGATGTGTCTTGTATCCAGTGGCTTTAAGTACAGTTACCATGTTCTATTAATATATGTCTGCTCCTATGGTAGCAGAGTTAGTGAAAAGCTCAGGCTTCATTAGACAGTCCCAGTATTACTCCTATTAGCCATTCGGGGGTGGGAGGGTTCTGAAACCTAACCTACTCGACTTGCTTCAAGCTTGAAAGCCTCCCAGAAATCTGTGGCTCATACACTCAAGAGTCTCACAGTTCAATTTCTCTTGTGGGACCACTGGGGGGGGCACTTTTCTGCTCCCCAATAGGTATGGAGTATCTTACTATACATTGTTCCCTTTACTGGCATGTATGCTCCCAGGGGAGTTGCCCTTTAAGTTACAAATGGTATCAAAAGAGTGCTAAATTACATTTGTAGTCACCAGCATTCTACTTCAGAGACACTACTTGGTACTATTTCTGGGCAAAAAAAATCCAATTTTGTTTCCTGCAGGAATTTTGAAAATTAAAAACGCAATTTGCCTCTTTTTCTGTGAAAATCTCATACTGATAAACCATCTAAAATGTCTGCCTTTTTGATAACCCAAAGAAATTTCATGGAGGAACTTTGACAGTTCCCATGGTGGAGTGGGGGTCAGTATGCATGCTCTGGCTTTATCAGTGCAGTAAGATAAGGGTGTGGTTCTGTGGCTACCAGTACAATGGAAAAAGGCTGTGGGTCAGTAAAGCAGGCTGTGGGCCAGTCTAAAGCTCCCATAATGTTGGCAGAGAATGATGGGAATTGTAAACTGGCAGCAATGGCTTTCATTGCAATGGAACGAGGCTAAAGGTTAGAGTGTGTGGTTAAATAGCTACTGTGGTTCAAGGCTGGGAGTTCAGTATGTGTGGTTCTGTGGCTTCCATGGGGCAAGGCTTGGGATGCGTAGTTTAGTGGTACTAGTGCAGTGCAACATGGCTGGGGATCTTGGCAGAAAAACTGCCCTTTTTACACAAATTCTCAAAGATGGTGAAAGCTGCAGTTTTTCTAATTTTTCTATTCTGGACTAAAGTTTTCACCCATCCCTTCTTGGTACTCTGCAATCTGATAGTGAGATCTGATGTTCTGTATTGACTGCAGTCTGTGTGAGTGGAAGTCCCATCTTGACACCTGCAGATGTTTCCTTGATGTGATAACCACACATTAATGAGCCTAACTCAGCAAGCTAAAACGGTGCAGTCCTGGAGGAAATAAACTGCACAATAGGGGGCAAGTATGAATTCCCCTAATTCCCATTGATCTAATTGGAGTTTTTAACCAATTCAGTGCTATCAACGTCTCCAGTACATTGAAAAGCAATGCACTGGAGACCTGTCTAGCAACCAAGAGGTTAAAAGATCAATTCAAAGGGATAGTAATACTTCGTTTTATCTTTATTTTATTTTGTAGCCATTAAAAAACATGAAGAACAATATAAGTCTTATCCCTCAAACCTTTATGGTTTAAGAGATATTCACAAGCAAAGTTTCCCCCTCCCGCCCCTTTTACCTAGTGTAAGCCATCTCTTCTCAGATGTGAATCTGGTTGTAAGATCAGACAGATAACAGAAGGGGACAATCTTATTCCTATGAGAACAATGAAATCCCTGCCCCCCTTGACAAGCTTTTCAGCTTTTTCCCTTATCTTAATTGAAGATTGTCCCTCTCTGCAGTCTACCTGGGCACCTCCCTTCTGCTCTGGCTGAGCAGTGCTACATCAGTAAAAGGGGAGGGAGGGGGATACTTTATTATTGAATTACTCTTGAACTACAACTCTGACAGAATTGAAATAACACTCTCCAAACTCCAAATACTATGATGATTAATTAGAGCTGCTTTTATTATGAAACATTACTATCCCTTTAAGCTTTGAGTTCCAGAGGTATCTAACGCAATGCAAATAAAGTGTTAAATAGAAGGGAAATGTTATTTGTCCTCAATGGTGCCGATGGTATGCCACAGAATTGCACCAGTTTAAAATCCATGCTGCTACTATTGATATACCTGAAAACTACTTATATGTGTGTGTGAAAGGCCTCCATACATTTTTGTTTTACAAACTGTCAGGAAATATGAAAACTATGGTACACTACATGGGTATATTACTTTTATTTCTGTATATAGGTACTTAAAGGGATAGTAATGTTTCACAATAAAAGCAGCTCCAATTAATCTTCATATTATTTGGGCCATGGAGAGTGTTATTTCAACACTCCCTCCTTTTTACTGATGTAACACTGCTCACCTCAGAACACAAAGGTGGTGTCCAGATGGCTTGTAAAGAGGGACAATCTTCAATTAGCATAAGGAAAAATGATTACAGGAGAGAACTGTGAATGACATCTTGTATACTAGAAAACCATATTAACCCCCTGAAGACCAGAAGGATGTGTTCCACATTTCTGGTCCTCAAGATGTCAACAAATCACTAACAGGATGCATCAAAGATTTAAAAATAAAAAAATTATACTATTTTTGATTAAGGTGTTTGTGCTGTGGCGTATGGAAGCAATGAGAGGTATGGATTGGGGTATGAAGAGAGTGGGATGAATGTGTGAATATGATTCCAAAAATCAAATGTTGGTATCCATTTTAAGCCCTAACCCTGCCTAACACCAATTTACTTAAGCTAATTGGTCCAACAATTCTCCCTTCAAAGGGATAGTAATGTTTCACAATAAAAGCAGCTCCAATTAATCTTCATAGTATTTGGGCCATGGAGTGTTATTTTAATTCTGTCAGATAAAGTATCCCCCTCCCCCCCCCTTTTACTGATGTAACACTGCTCACCTCAGAACAGAAGGGTGGTGTCCAGATGGCTTGCGGAGAGGGACAATCTTCAATTAGCATAAGGGGAAAAACCTGAAAAACCTGTCAAGGGGGGCAGGGTTTTCATTGTTTTCACAGTAAGAATATTGTCCCTTGCTGTGAGCTGTCTGGTCTCAAAACCAGATTCCACACTTGAGTGGAGGTGGATTACACTAGGTAAAAGGGGCGGGAGGGGGATATTTTATCATTCAATTACTCTCTATATGGCTCAAATACTATGAATAAATTGGAGCTGCTTTTATTTTGAAGTATTACTATCCCTTTAATAACAGATTCCCATATACAACTCTGGAAACAGTGAGGGTGAAATATTAAGGAAAATATGGCAGGGGGCATATACAAATAAAAATACCACTTGATTTAAATAGGGATTTTAATCCCTTGAATGCTAGTGTGTTGGGGAAATCTATACCAGAAGTTAAAAACCCTCATTTAACCCGTTAGGTGCCAGAGGGATATCCAACGCATTGCACAGTAGTGCGTTGAATACTCCTTTGACCCTTAAAGGGTTAAATCAATGGCAGTCAAGGATATTGTTTGGTTGATTTATGCTCCAGAATTGACCCACTTTTCCTTAGTACATAGTATGGGTTAGTTACGTACTTTTGACAAATTTGCTGAAACTGTCACTTTCTATTAATATTGTCAATCTCTGCTCATTATTGTAGGATTTGGACTTTTATAACATTATCTTGGTATATATTGATGTTTTGCGCGTTTTTTTTCACAAATCATTACTTTAACACCTTCTCTAGCATCCAAGAGGTTAAATTTAAAATGCTTTGAAATATTTCTCTCCCAAAAATGTAAAAGAGAATAAAGGGAGAGCAAAAAAGGAAACAGTCAAAAGTAACCTTCCAGGCAAAACAGATTTTGCTGCAAGGCTTTGAAGCCCCTAGTCCAAACCTGATAAACCTGTTGCTGTCACTAGTTCTGTTTTTGTCAACAAAAGCACTGTACCTTTAAGAGCCTGGACGTGGCTGCTTTCTGTTTAATATGTGACGGTGCTGTGAACAGCTGAGTCTTTCAGAGGGTGGTGTAAGGAGTTTGTCCAGCAGGAATCGTCGGTGAAAGCTGACCTATGAAAATGTCAGCTCTGTCTAGCTAAGTTTACACTAATGTGGGATTTTTTCCTTATGCGGCAAAGAAAGGAAAAAAAAAAGAGATTTGAAAGGCAGCTCTGGAGGTAGTATCCTGCTGTAGTGAGTTGCTGTGACAGGCACTGTCAGTATGATCACACTGTCTGCTGGAGACAACGCAGCCTTTGCTTGCAAGTAAGTTTCGTCATCTGAAAGCATTTCTTTTTCAATTCATTTTGCTCATTGTCAACCCTATGAGTGCCAGATTGGAGAACAACTTCATTTTGTTGTCTGTTCAACATTTTCTCTGTCTATTGCCAGGCAAAAAAAAGTAGGCAAGTTCCTTACACTATCTGGACTGCCAGCTTGTTTTGTGTGTGATATTGGACTTTACTGGCTGGCACCAGCCTGCACAGGACCTAGATTACACTTGTCTGTTATTTGTACCCAAGCAGTGTCTCCTTGCGCTGTGGAATTTCAGAAAGAGCTGGGAACAGGTTTGTGGCATATTTTTAGTGGACGTATATATGTGTTTGTGTAGTGAGGAGTAGAAAATATCAGAACGACAGGACAGACATGAGGGGAACAGATAACAGTATTGCTTTGAACCGGAGAGTCTGCACTTGTTTTAACTTTTGAACAAGCTGCTGGCCTTAGGAAAGAAACACTCAGAGGTATCTGATTATTCAAGTGAGAAAAAAAGAACTCACTGGTAGTATATTCCACTGCATGCAAGACTCCATTGTAATATGGCTCAGTGCAAAATTCACATAATCACCTGACCCCTTACTTGTCAGGTGTGTGTGTAGGGAAGGAGGAGTATCTGGGACATCACAACTGGCCATATCTACAAACACAAAAATGGAGTAATTCTGGGGTAAACCAGCTTCATCATACGAGAACTGTAACAATTTGCAAAATTCCCATTGATCTTAAATAGGGCTTTTATCCCTTTGAATTCTCTGTAATTCAAAAGGTTAAAAACACAGAAACAATGTAAACGAATGGGGAGTTTTATTTCTAAATCCTGTGTGATGCAGTTTGCCACAGAATTGCTCCACCTCTGTGTTTGTGTATATGGCCCAGTATTCTAGGAGCAGACATTATACACTGACTTGTTGCTTCTTTAGAGACTCTTGAAATCAGCAATGAGTAAATTGTAGCTCTATTGCTTGACTACTACTTTTTCTGTTTGCTAGCTAAGGATGATGGGAGCTGCTGTCCAACAATAACTGGAGAGTCACATATTACCTCCGATAAACATTTTGAGTACCAGAGAGTTATCAAACACATTGCATACCAAAGGGTTTTAAGTGATTCCCACAAGTAGGATTGTTGCAAAGGCTACGTCTCCTTTAATGTCTTATTCTTAGAGCTACATGAATGGGGAAAAAGTATCAATTCTCGGGCAAACCAGCTGCACCATAGGGTACAAATAAAAATTCTCATTGATTTACATGGGGTTTTTAAAGAAACCTCTCTAGCTCTGAAGGGTTTAAATTTCCTATTTAACTGAATGGGAGTTGGTTATCTATTATGCTTTTGGTTTTCTCCAGAATATATCCTATTACTTAGTGTATATGACCCTTAGAGTGCTTTGGAGGTTTGTACCAGTGGTAATTATATTTTGTTGACTCTCTGCTCGAGGTAAATGATTGTATCACTAATGTCAAGTTATTCCAGCTTTTCAATGTAAGCTGACCTTCCTGTTTTAGATGGATGCTCACACCTCCTCTAAACATGTAATGCACTTTAATACTATGTATTGCTTGTCCCTGTAACTAAACTATGGTCATATGAAATAATTCTTGCTGCTTCTAAACCCATTGCTGGGATCATTAAGGGGACTGCAAGGGCTTGTGAAGTGGGGGGAGAAGGCTGTAAAGCTTTGTCACCTCATGACTTTACACACCTCTCTTCTGCCTAGGGAGTTTGAGGATTTAAAATTCTATAATATAATTTGCTAGGATGCGTAGCTCCCTGTGTGCGTAACGTGCACATGCGCAGTAGAGACTGCCAGAACTACGCAGTCATGCTCAACAGAGAGTGCCCGAACGCGATGGCCCCCAGTCTGAGGCACGGCCAATCCAGAGCGGGTGAAGCAGCCGAGGCCACCGGGCGACACCCTGGCCTGTGCACTCTGGCCTTCAGTACTAGTACGTTTATTAATATCTAAATGCAGTTTGAAGCAAGGGCAGCATGCTCTGGCCTCCTTCTACATTCGAGCTAGAAGACCTGCACTTCCGCACAGTAGTAGAAATGCACATGACATCAAGTTGGTTGCAGACCCGCCACTGGAAGAGACATTAACTTGTGTTCAGAGTCTGTACCCTGGTAGTTCAAAACAAGCTAAAGGGATAGTAATGTTTCAAAATAAAAGCAGCTCCAATTAATCTGCATAGTGGGTCACAGAGAGTATTATTTCAATACTGTCAGAGTTGTAGTTCAAGAATATTTGAATGACAAAGTATCCCCCTCCTGCCCCTTTTACTGATGTAACACTGCTCACCTCAGAACAGAAAGGTTTTTCAATTAGCATAAGGGAAAAACCTGAAAAGCCTGTCAATGGGGGAAGGGTTTTCATTGTTCTCATAGTTAGAAAGTGGTCCCTTGCTGTGAGCTGTGGTCTTAAGATCAGATTCCACATCTGATGGGAGGTATTTACCCTAGGAAAAAGGGACAGGAGGGGGAAACTTTATCATTCAATTACTCTTGAACTACATCTCTGACAGTATTGAAATAACACTCTCCATGGCCCAAATACTATGAAGATTAATTGGAGCTGTTTTTATTTTGAAACATTACTATCCCTTTAAGTGCTAACATGCCACTTCAAATACCACTCCAAACATATCTTAGACTTACCAAATACACTTTGGTGCTAGGCTACCATGGTCCTCCCTCGACCAGTCTCTTCCATATGACTAAAAACAAACATCTGCAATTGTTTGTTTTTGGTCAGAGTCTGTACCCTCACTGGTGTCAAAGGAAGGTTCTGCACAGAGTTGTATACAACAGGAAACATTGGCAGAAAACAGTATATAACTATAGAAATATAAACCTTCAGTCTGCAAGGCAGGCATGATATTAAAGCAGGTTGTTTGGTGGGTGGGTGTCCTTTTAATTAATGTGTCCTGTCCATTATATGTGAAATGTATTGTTTTATTACATAATTGCATTATGTAATGCATAGCAGTTTGTTGCATGAGTAATGAAACACACATAAGTATACAGTAGGGAAGAGATTTATGGAAGAGTGTGCAGAATGTTATCACATATTTTATTAGACATGCATACTTTGCACACAGGATTCAACACGTAGAATACTACACCTCTTGACAAATATCCTTAAAATGTAAGGACTACAAGAGATATAGCCTGTGCTTGTAAAAATTGGAAAATAACCACATTAGCAAAAAATGGTTTGTCTGTTGGTCTAGTTAGGATAATATTTAACCCCTTGAATGCTAGCACTATCCCCAGTGCATTGGTTTGCAGTGTATTGGAGATGTTTCTAGTGCCCAAGAGTTTTAAATCGAGTTGGACAATATAAAATATTTAAAGCAATAAGAATAATTTTATTTGTATATACCGCTACTAGTTTTTAATATTAAAAATAAATGTTTTCAGGGAGTTTGTGGCTCTTCCACTTAGAGCCACCAGTCAAATTTGGTTCCTGGGGCACAGGGATAAAGTAGCATGCTCAAGGTCACAAGGAGTTGTTATGGGAGCTGAACCAGTCTCTACTGCTTCAGATTCACAGACAAAATAGGAATATAGGCAATCTTACCTCATTTGAAAATGGAACTCCCAGGATGCTACTTTTGAACGTGATGTCCTCAGCGTCACTCCAGCACTCAAATGTGCATGTAGAAAAGAACAAAGTGCAAATTCTAAGAGTGATCCGTGTAAACGTGTAGAAATAAATTCCCCCGCTTGCACCTAGTGTACTCACCAGGGACGTTCCTCTAGATAGCTCTTCTCCAGTCCTTTCCGGAATAGCTCTGCCCTTCTGTGGCTTCTTAGAGATCAAAGCTACTCCTCTCAATGGACCAGAGACTGCTGCACTTGCAGGTGCTTCTTATTTGACCTGAACGAGAAGCACCTGCAAGTGCAGCAGTCTCTGGCCCATTGAGAGGAGTAGCTCTGATCTCTAAGAAGCCACAGAAGGGCAACGCTGTTCCAGAACGGACTGGAGAGAGTGAAATAGAGGGTACGTCCTTAGATTATATCTGTTTTGGGCAGTGTTACAAGAATTCATCTGGTGAGTGCACTAGGGGCAAGTGGGAGAATTTATTTCTACAAGTTTACACGGAATACGCTTAGAATTTGCGCTTTGTTCTTTTTTTTTCTACTGCTTCAGAGTCAGTCAACTGAGCCACCCCACCTCCTCAGTATTCTCAGCCGCTCCCCCTCTTCAACTAGCTGGGATACTTCTTTTAATTCAGTTGACTTAGCCACTTCCCCTCTTCTAGTGATCCACTCCTTGTTTTAATTGCAAAAATGAATTGCCCAGAAAAGCGTGTTTGGTATTTTTTTCTTCTTTGGTCGCACTTAAATTGCTTATTTTACGGCTTAAAAATTATAATGATAGATTTAGTGCAAAGTTTTTGGCTATTATAATGGTTGAAATATGTCAAAACTAATTCTTTCAATTCTTCTTACAGGAATCGAGGAAAGTGTCCCAAATGGTGAAAATGACAAAGATCCTAAAGCTGCTTACTTTGTGGAAACACCTTATGGATACCAGTTAGATCTAGATTTTCTTAAATATGTCGAAGACATACAAAAGGGAAATACCATCAAGAAAGTGACTACTTTGAAAAAGCGCAAGCTGATTCCACATTTTGCAGAGGGTAGAAGTCCTTCTAGCCAAGAAGCTGGTTGGCCCTCTACAGACTCACTTTCCTCTTCCAACAGCGATGAAAATAAACAATCACTTTCTCTTATAGCTAGGAGACACACTGTGTCAAATTCAGCCAGACCTTCTTCTCAAGAAGCATCCCCAAGTTTTTTATCCATCCCTGAGAACAAGCCATTGCCACCATCTTCTCCCCAGCTCCCCAAACACAACTTTCATGTTACAAAGACATTAATGGAAACTCGACGGAGGCTAGAGCAAGAAAAAGTAATTATGCAGGTAGCTTCTTCTTTCAACGATGTCCGTAGGCCCAGGCTGGCTAGTTTTGGTGGCATGGGTTCCACCAGTTCACTGTCATCTTTCACTGGATCCACAGGGCACAATGTAAACACTCAACAGCTTCAAAATGGAAACCAAGCCAATGGGGAACTGGGAGCGTTTTTTGCTTCATCTTTAGGAAGTTCCATCCGTCATAGCCCAGTAAGCTCAGGGGTAAACACCCCGGTGACCAATGTAAGCCCCATGCATCTTCAGCACATTAGAGAGCAGATGGCTATTGCACTTAAGCGTCTTAAAGAACTTGAAGAACAGGTTAAAACAATCCCCATACTGCAGGTAAAGATTTCAGTATTGCAGGAGGAGAAAAGACAACTCATGTCAGAAATCAAAAGCCAGAAGACAAGCAATCAGAATGATACAACTGGTTTCCGGAAGCGATCATACAGCGCAGGCAATGTTGCTGGTTTTGAATCGAGATCCAATTGCAAATCTGGTGGTGAGTTACATATAGACTCTGAGGATGAAATGGAGACACCAGAGCAGAATTCTCAGACACTAAAGGAGTTTAGACAACTGACAGCTGAAATGCAGGCTTTGGAAAAGAAAATACAGGACAGTAGTTTAGAGAATTACTGCACTCCCACTCAATGCAAAGAAAGTAAAGCTAAAGAAAAATATAGTAAGTCTGTTGCTGTGGGAGCTGATGAAAACATGAATGACATAGTTATATATCATAGGTCAGCAAAGCTGTGCAGGGATGCCTCTGTAGAAACTGAAATTGAGGTGAGAAACTATGGAGTTGGGGTGACTGAGGACATGCTTGGGGTGACTTCAGAAGCTGAAAACGAAATTGAAATTCAGCAACAAACAATTGAAGCACTTAAGGATAAGATCTATCGTCTAGAAACTGACTTAAAGGAAACCACATATGCAATGGAAATGACCAAACTGAAGCTTGAGATAAAAGCAGCAGGATCAAGGAAAAAAGCAGACAAAGCCACAATGGCTCAACCCTTAACATCCAGCAGAGCAGTAGAAGCTGTAGTAGAAATGAGGGACCAAAATATTGGAAATCATGTGGATGTAGTAGACTCTTGTGTTGGTGACTACTTACAAAGAAACAACATTGGTGTGTTATGCAGGCCCTCTCTACAGAATACAGCTGCAGGCCCTGATTTGCCAATGAATCGTTGGATTGTAAAAGAGATGGTTGAATCTTGTGACATGGGAACTGGGAGGGCACTGGAAATGTGTGACAAAAGTGTTGGTAATGACCAGCCAAATTGTGAACTAGGACTCAGCATAGAGGAAGCTGTAGATCAGTTGGATCTGAACAAGACTAAGCTAGAATTGAAAGAAATGAGATCCATAGGATGTGGAGATTGCTCAGTAAATGTTAGCATTAAGCCTTTGATGGAATATTTGTCATGTGGAATGAATACAGATGTTGTGAACAAAGTGGATTCTGCCATTACAGTATCTCCTTGGACATCAAACCAACAAACAAACACTGAAATGGAGATAACTAACCAGTACACTAACACAGATGTGCCAAGCCTTATAGATTCAAGCACAAACACAGCCGTGAGCACTTACTCTAAACAAACAAATACAGAAATTGTGGAGATGCGCTCTGTGGCTATAGGTGATGGTAAAGTGAAGGAAATCAATGCCTTATCCAAGACTCGTTCCATTGGAGTATGTACCTCAGATTCGGATTTTCAAAATCCACCTTTAATACTCAAGACTAAAGATTTTGGTGTAGGTCATATTAACGTCACAGATAATTTCCTAGTAGGTGTTAAAGTACGAAGCATAGCGTGTGGTCCCAGTGAATCTGTTCCTCTTTCTACCAGCACAAGGAGCATAGCTGTAGGAGATGAACCCTTGCAGGAACAAGAAAGTATTTCAGTATTGGAGAAAGAGTGCAAATCTGAGTCTCCTGCTGTGATAGACCATTATATTGAACGTGTACAGAAGCTACTTCAGGAACAGCAGATGCTTCTTGCTGAGAACTACAGTGAGCTTGCGGAGACATTTGCAGAGCCATACTCTCAAATTGGCTCCCTTAACTCCCAGCTAATCAGCACCATCTCCTCTATTAACTCCGTAATGAAGTATGGAAGTAGTGAAGAACTGAGGAGTGCTAACATTCAGAGACATTCTATGGAATTCGATTCAACTGAAGGTAAGATAATTTTCAGCCTGTATGTATGAAATATTCCATTGCATGTAAACTATGTAAAATCTGTGGCTGAAAAATACTTTAGGCTGAGACCAGTAATTATAAGCAATAGTCTTGATGGCACACCAACAGGTCAGACTTTCAGGTTGGTTTCCTGCTTGTTCACAAATGGATAATCAATGTCATTGTGATTGATCTGTCTGTGCTAAATTAATGATATCCTTGAAACTTGATCTGTTGGTGTGTCCAAAGGATTGAAGTTGAGAAACACTGGGTTACACCTTAAATTTAAATGGGGATTTTGAACTTTTGAATTCTAGAGAGGTCTTCAAATCATTGCTAGGCAAAGCATTGGAGACCTCTCATTCAAGTGGTTAAAAGCCCCATTTAAATCAGTGGGAATTTTCATTTGCCTTCTCTGCTACATTTGATTTGCTCAAGAATTATGCTGCTTAGCTTTGGCTCCTTGATAGAGCTGAACTGAGAGACCTGGAAGCCTAACAATTCAGGTTCCAAAGGTTCAGATGCAACTCCCATGAGAAGCAAGTGTCTGGTACCAATGCCCAACGTTTGTGGCTCATGGAAAAGGCAGTGAAACCCTTATATTAAACCATGGACGTTCCTTGTTTAGCCAAAACCAACTAATACAAAATGGGTCAGTTTTATAACCACCAAAATAGCTGATAGAAGCCATTTTAAGATGGCACAAACCCTATTTTTGTTCAGTTTTTTTCATGTGTTTACCAGGTCTTCTTCCATGAATATATAGCTTTAGCCCGTCATACAGGCATAAATTTAACCCCTTACCAACTGATGTGCCAGGACTGTCATTGGTACACAAGCCTTAAGGACCGATGACGATCCTGGCACGTCATGGAATTTTGTCATAACCTGACCTGCCGTGGAAAAAAGTGTGCTGGTCCTCCAGCGCACCCCACTCTTGGACCACATGGTCCTTAAGGGGTTAAAGCATAGTTATATGCTTTTTTAATGCTATGTCTTGTTACATGCATGTGTGGGTGTTCCTTTAAAACATTTGTCTGAATGTGACACTTCCCTTTTAAACTCTTATCAAAGATTGAGCTGCTGAGTTGATCTTGCTGGAGTATTAACCTCTTAATAATCCAGTAAACAATGCTTTTGATCAGAGCTTGTCTTTGCTTAAATTTTAAGACCTAATATTAGATGAGTCACATTCAGAGATCAGACCAATGTGTAAAATCCATGCAGGCAATCAGGATTATGCTACTAATAACAGATAATTGTGGTTACAAAATTGCATCTTGCTACCAGGCGTCCAAAAATGATCTCTAATGTGTTTCATTCGCCAACTAATGGCAAAAGAATTTGCCATGACGGAGAAGGGAATCACATGGAGCTTATAATGTAAAAAAAAGAAAAATCTGTGAATGAAAAGAAATGAAATAGTATATATGACTCCCAGACATCGTCACCATGCCCTTACACAAGACATGTAATTCTCCACGTCTCCATATATTCATATTTTACTGCTCCCTATTGCCTGACTTATGACCGTTGTTCGGCATACATACACACACAGCTTATTGCCTTCGTTATCCCACACACACCCCTCTCATTGCCTTCATCCCACCAAATTTCTCATTGCCTTCATTCCCCTACACACACACACACACCTACCATTGTCTTCATTCCCTTACACATGCACTTTCTTTTTAACTTTATTTTTATTAGTTATAACCAATAAAATAGTGAGCTAAATACGAATATGATCCTTCTGATCTTCAGCTGGTTAATATAGCTTTCTAGTATACAACATAGCTTTCCCAGTTCTCTCCTGTAGTCAAGAGCCCCCTTTGGATGAAATGCTAACAGAGCTTCCTTTCATTCCTAATGCACGAGAATTCCTGATGCTTATCATGGGCTTCAATAGAGGTGAGATCAGATGTCACTCTATGAAATAAAAAAATCTCTTGTCTGCCCTTTGTACATTTAATGTTTTTCCTCCTTTACCACTTAATTTATTTTAAGCTGTGCGTGATTTTAGAACTTGTTTGCGTTTCTTTATTCCCACATAACGAGCTTTGTTTTTGCACCATTTAATGGTCATACACTGTATCTTACCTGCTCACAGGCCTTCCTGTCATGTTTCACTCTTTGTTGTTTGCCAGGTATTGATAATATGAAAAATACAGTCTTGTATGGCAGATAGTTATTGCTGAGCAGATGAGGCTGCTTTGTTAACCAAAGTAGCATTTAGCTGTGACCTCTTTCCAAAGCTAAATGAGTGACAGGAATCAAAGACAAAGAGCCAGTTGAAGAGCTACTCCTGACATTCGGATCTTCATTTTTCACGGGTGCTATACATTGAACTTGCTACACCCTATCACTCATCCAGACTCTAGAGACCAATTCTACCACGAGGCAAGCATGAGAGATGGGAATGAGAATACTGAACATTTAACCTAGGAGTAGTAGCTGTTGCAGACCACAACTCCTATCATTCCCAACCAGCCAACAGCTGTTTGGGGATAATAGGAGTTGTGGTTTCCGACAGATGGAGGACCAACTATTTACTACCCTGATTTAACCAAAGGTGTGTATCTTAGAGCAAAGCTATATGGCCAGCTATCTCCATGACCAGTCGCACTAAATACTGACTGCATAGAAAAACAACTGTCAGCAAACTGTTCTTTCTATAACTGTTGCACTGATGATGTGTCAAAGGCCACACAGTTCAGGCAGCCATGCAAATAACTTAAAGAGATAGTAATACTCAAAATGTAAAAGAAATATGTTGTAGTGTTTATCCCCCTGAGTACAACAAGAGTACTCCCACTGCTGAAAGGTGTTTCATTCAAAAGTTATTCATTTTCAAAGTTGAATTTCTTAAATGCAATATCACATTGGCCTGAAATTGTACAGTGGCGTTGTTGCTACACGATCCTATGGACAGCTCTGGTCCCGGGACCATAAATCTCCATAGGATGTTGTAGCAACAGTGCCACTGTACAATTTCAGGCCATTGTGATATTGCACCTGAAAAATTCAACTTTAAAAATTAATAATTTTTGAATGAAAGACCTTTCAGCAGTGGGAGTACTCTTGTTTTACTCAGGGGGATAAACCCTACAACATATTTTTTTTTTACATTTTAAGTATTACTATCCCTTTAAAGTGGTCCTGTTACATAGTGTGTATCAATTTAAACTGCCTATAATTTGTGCATTTTTCAAATTATTTTAAAGGGATTGTAATACTTAATATGTAGAAAACTATATATTGTATTGTATATCCCCCTGAGTAAATCAAGGGTACTCCCAATGCTAAAAGATTGTTATTCAAAAGTTATTACAGCTCAAACTTGAATTTTTAAGTGTAGCATCACAGAGGCCTGCAAATGTATAGTGGCGCTGTTGCTACATCGTCCTATGGACAGCTCTGGTCAATTGACCCTAAATCTCCATAGGATGGTGTAGCGACAGTGCCACTGTATACTTTCAGGCCTTTGTGATATTGCACCTAAAGAATTCAAGTTTGAGTTGAAATAACTTTTGAATAAAACACCTTTCATCAGTGGGAATACCCTTGTTTTACTCAGGGGGATAAACCCTACAATATATAGTTTTTTACAAAATGAGTATTACTCTCCCTTTAATCGTTTGAGATGTTTTGTTTAGTAGTTGAGGAATCTAATCTAAACCATTCCATCAAATTGAACAGATATTTATGTGTAATTATTTAGAATGGATGTACACAAATGACTGATATATTTCCCCATTAGACATTGCCTTTTAAAATTCATTGGAGCTCTTGAATTGCTGTCACAGCCAAACCAGTCCCCTGACTTTGGAGGGAGAAAGTTTTCCATATACATTGAGACAGGGCTTACAGTGAAAATAAACACACTGGGCCTTATTTATAAAGGCAAAGTGGAACGATTCTGAAGTAGGCTAACTGCACTACCGAGGACAAATACAGTGTCTTCGACTTTCCATTGATTTTAAATGGGGCTTTTAACCTCCCTGAATTCTAGAGGGGTGTCCAAGTCATTGAAAAGCCCTTCTTGCATTCATGGAGTTTAATCCTTTCAGTGCCAGAAGGGTATACAACACATTGTGCATCCCTCTGGCATTCAAAAGGTTAAAGCACTTTTAATAAAAATTATTTTTGTCTCACATGGTTCTGTTGGTTTGCTCCAGAATTTATCCACTTATACTTAAGGCACAAAGCACGATTGATATTGATGGGGAAATGCTATGTGGTGCCATTGGTTTGCATTAGAGTTGCTTCCAGGGTCATTGCTAGGTACTGTTTTAAAGTGTTAGTAATGTCTAAAAAAAAGTTTTTTTTGCATTTAGAAGAGCTTAAAAAGCTGAGCTAAATGCAAAAAAAGTATCTCTCAAACCGCTATGGTTTAAGAGATACAGGAGTTTAAAGTTCGCTTCTTCCTACTGACAGCTGTAAAGCTATCAGCAGGAGATTCGTGTCGGTCGACACGGAGGCACTTGAGAAGTGCCGAGATCTCGTTACTTACAAGGAATCCTTTCATTGGAATGGTCTAAAACGTGTCCTTGGTGTTCAGGCACACGTTTTAGACCATTCCAATGAAGGGATTCCTTGTAAGTAACGAGATCTCGGCACTTCTCAAGCGCCTCCGTGTCGACCAACACGGATCTCCTGCTGACAGCTTTACAGCTGTCAGTAGGAAACAGCGAACTTTAAACACCTGTATCTCTTAAACCATAGCGGTTTGAGAGAGAGTTTTTTTTGCATTTAGCTCAGCTTTTTAAGCTCTTCTAAATGCAAAAACTTTTTTAGACATTACTAACACTTTAAAGTGGATCTATCACATATAGAGAAGTAATGCTCATTAGTTAGAGCATTTAGAGAAAAAGTTTATCATGTTACTCATTTTTTTTAAAAAAACCTTTATCTGGCCAAAAATTAATGTTTAAAACGTGCCCAGCAGCCTACTTCTGGCTTGCAGCACTGCCTCTGCTCCTGTCCCACTACCCAGCATCCTTCGATGACGGAGGCTTTCTTTCTCTAAGCTGCAGCAATCTCATTGGCAGAGATCGATATCTAGCCAATAAGATCGCTCCAGCTTAGAGACAGACAGCATCCGTCAACGGAGGATGCTGGGTAGTGGGGCGGGAGCAGCCTCTGTGTGGCAATCTGTGGCAAGTGGAAGTAGGCTGCTGAGCACTTTTTAAACATTAATTTTTGCGCGGATTTTTTTTTTTTTTTAAATGAGTAACATGTTAAACTTTTTCGTTACATGCTCTAACTAATGAGCATTACTTCTCTATATGTGATAGATCCACTTTAACGTAATGGTGCAATTAGATTGCATTTTGAGTATACTATGCAATCTAATTGGTCTTTTGGTCTTTTGAGAACATATCAGCTTGATTGCTCTTCTTTTCTTTTGCGCATGAAGCCCTATGTGCATAGTATATCAAGAGTCCTAAACAGAGTTTACTTTCTAACATGTACACTACATCATAAATTCACTCAGATGTTCATACGTTTTATTTAGTTTTTTTCACCTCAACTCTGAGTGACAAATCTTTATAATACCTACTTTGTGCATTGCTTGTGGGAAATGCAGACTTTAAGGATGGACCATAACAATACTTTTTAAGAAATATAGCTTTTGTATTTCTTGAAGTGCGGTGATAGCTTTGTTAAACATAATTTATGTTCTGTTGTGTGCAGCCTGATGAGCTTTGACAGCTCTGTTTTTTTTTCTCTGACCCTGAACAAAATGCCTCAGTTGTTTGGAATATTACCAGTCATTACCTCATCCTATTTCTATCAGAGCATAAGAAGTGAACTACATTTATGTACCAAACCAGCTCCAAATTAAGCCCCGACCAGAGGAGGTGTGGGTGTAAAATTTCTAAAATGAAAAATAAATGGATGTCAGGGTCCATAGTATCTGACGAGTCCAGATTGTGTCTTAACTCTCTGAGTGCCAGAGGGGTAACCCTTTGAGTGCCAGAGGGGAACAGCGATGCGCACCCCTCTGGCACTCAAAGGGTTAAACTGGAGCTGTCAATTTGAAACAAAAAGTGATTTTTGAGAGCTCTTTCAAAATCACTGATATTTGTCAGGCATCTTTTTTCAAGCAATAGCTTGAGATATTTAGCTTTATTTCATTATCAGTTTTAAGAAATTAGCTAGTGGCAGTTGGGATGGAGAGCAGCGTGGAATGTTAGGATATAGCAGGCATGCCAGCCAACACTGTCTGTTTCTTAAACTGAAAGCTAAATATTTCCAAAAATATTATTGTAATAAAAAATGGCTAACATACATTTAGGTGATTTTGAAAGATCTTTGAATATCACATATTTGTTACAAACTGACAGTTCCTCTTTTGGACCAGAAGTGTGTATTGCATTTCTTTGCAATGAGTTGCACACTACTAAGGTCCTTGAGGTGTTAATATTTTCTTGTGAATAGACTCACATAGATGCTAACATGCCACCTTCATACAGAGCTATAAAGCACTGACATTCCTGTCAACACTGTGTAGCCCTTTTATCTGCTTTTGGTGGCAAATGATACAGTTAACAGGGAGCTGGCACAAGATCTGTCACTGACCTCTGTAAATTTGCAGGCGGTGCTGCTACTGAAGCAGGTGCTACACATCACAGCTCATATCTCAGCAGTTACTGACAATGCATAATGTTGCTTGGAGTGGAATGGGTTGTAAAATGTACAGTTTAGACACAGTTTAAAGGACGCTAGAGACATCTTCACTGCACTGCAAAGAAATGTGGTAGGGATATCTCTAGTATCCAAGGGATTAATAAAGGTTTTGTTACTGAATAAGAGAACCCAAAACACTTGGACCACCTTCTTTATAATTTAAAAATTATTAAATTAGATTTAACCTGCCTTTTATTCCATTGTCTTAGAAACCTCTTATTCTCAGTGGTATAGCCACATGTGGCTTTAGCTGGGCAGTGGTCCCCACAGTATGAAAGCAGGCCCATGCAACCAGATATCTGTAACGTTATTATTGAAGTAATACGGTAAAAAATTAAAATCTGGGTATGCCTTTTACCCAGTGGTTTA
Source organism: Rhinophrynus dorsalis (assembly GCA_037306005.1). NCBI lineage: Eukaryota > Metazoa > Chordata > Amphibia > Anura > Rhinophrynidae > Rhinophrynus > Rhinophrynus dorsalis. The sequence goes on along the minus strand of CM074718.1, from coordinate 408,926,935 downwards.
CCTAGTGTCAGTCCTCTCGCAAAGCTTTCACTTAGTATTAACTAGTGCCAGTCTTCTCAAAAAGCTTTCACTTAGTATTAACTATTGTCAGTCCTCTCACAAAGCTTTCACTTAATACTAACTAGTGCCAGTCCTCTCACAAAGCTTTCACTTAATACTAACTAGTCCCAGTCCTCTCACAAAGCTTTCACTTAATACTAACTAGTGCCAGTCCTCTCCCAAAGCTTTCACTTAGTATTAACTATTGTCAGTCCTCTTCCAAAGCTTTCACTTAGTATTAACTAGTGCCAGTCCTCTCCCAAAGCTTTCACTTAGTATTAACTAGTGCCAGTCCTCTCACAAAGCTTTCATTTAGTACTATCTAGTGACCGTCCTCTCACAAAGTTCACTTAGTATTAATTAGTGTCGGTCCTCTCACATAGCTTTCACTTAGTATTTACAATTGTCAGTCCTCTCACAAAGCCTTCACTTAGTACTAACTAGTGTCGGTCTTCTCACAAAGCTTTCACTTACATCTATTTCACGGGCATCCATTGTGCAGCCCATGGGCCAGATGTGGCCCGCCTGGCCCCCAGGTGTGGTCTGCCTGAGATTCCCAATTAACTAACATGCATGAACTTGCCAGTACCATGCAGTTCAATAATAGATGTCTGGTATTTTTTATTAACCGACAGGCTATAATTAACTATCTTTATCAATAATAAATAATAATCGAGAATGAACCTTTTGAGTGCAAGAGGGGTATGCAATGCATTTCATACCCCTCTGACACTCAAAGGATTAAAAGGATTTTTGGTGTGGCTGAAATGTAAGTAGATTGAAATTAGGTAAATAGCAATTGATTTACTGGGAGGGCGCCCAAAAATGTTATGCGCCAGGACCCTCAACTCATTTGTCCTTCCACTGTGTCCTCTTTCCTAGTTACACATTTTAATGATGCCTCCTTTATGCCATTTCTTTACCAACCAATGGAAAAAGTTGATGCTGTCCCACACACACACACAAACACACACACACAAACACACACACACAAACACACACACACAAACACACACACACAAACACACACACACAAACACACACACACACACACACACACACACACACTAAGTCACAGACATCTATCCTAGTATTGGCCTTTATGGCTACAAACTGTTATACCATATATACCAAACTGGCATTCTATTTTGCTGACATTTTGATTTATTTCTTTATTTTGGTGCATGAGGCATTTATAGGATATTGGCCGCAAGTATAAAGTCCAAAATTCAATTCTGGGGTAAACCAACTACTACATGGGGAATTAATTAAAATTCCTGTTGATTTATGGGGCTTTTAACCCATTAAATGCAAGAGGTCTCCATGTTGGAGACTTCATAAGAATTTAATGGATGAAAACCCCCTTTTAAGTTGATGAGAATTCTTACTGGTTCTCTGTGGTACTGTTGATTTTCTGCTGAATTGCTTTACTTTTTTCTCTTTATAAATTGGCCAATGCAAAAACAGTCTGTCATAAAAAAACAAATATGTTTTCACTTCAGCACAGTGTGCAGCTCACAGCTTCTGCTCACTCCCCTAACACTTCCTCTGTTGGTTCTCATAAATGGTGCCGCACACTAACGCAGAGCCCCTTGGTGTCACTGAACACTCCCATCAGGTTTCCTGCCTTTGTAACATTATCAGATACATTAGGAGTGTACAGCCGGCCGCACAGTGCAATCTTGCTTTGGCAAGCTTCTCTTCATCTGGGTCATTACAATTTAATTTCCTCTTCAAGGGAACAGAAAATAAAAACTATAAACCTCCATGCCTGGAAATGATTTTGGGAAATTAACAGTATATTCTGATTCTTCTCTTCTTAAAGGGAAAGTTTTCACAAGGGATCATATGAGTAAAGAAAATTGAGCAATTATGGGGCAAGCCAACTGGGCCTTTTAATCCTTTGAATGATGGAGATTATGTTGATCTCTCTCACATTCAAGGAGTAAAAAGCCCAATATAAATTATTGGGTGTTTTTATTGGTATACTTTAAAAATGTTGCAGAGAAAACAGCGTTCATCTATATGGCGCATGAACCACGTCGCAGTGATTAAAAGGGCCAAATGAGAATCTTGCCCTGCATAAAAAGCATGAGATTCTCATGTCTCAGCATTAAGTTTTACATGCCTCTGAAACTTAGCAACTCGAATGTATAATGATGGCCCACTTCCCCTCTTACTGTCACTCGCTCTGAACCCTCCTTACTGATACTCACCAACCAATGATTCACTTTAAAAATGTTGTACGCAAAACATTGTGCAACTTCAGGGCACATTAAACATGTTCACTTCACAAAACTACCGTTGAACACGCTTCAACTTAGTCGGGTCCCTTCAGGCTTACAAAATTATCAACAATCAACATACATATGTAAGCCAAGCTCCCTTGTATAAAAATATTGCTTTATTAGTCCACTTAAAACATATTAAAACAGCATACTGCCGGACTCGTCCGAAAAGGCGCACCACCGCTGCCTAGGCAACCGTAGACGCATTCATGTGCTCCAACCGCCTGTGGTCTCAATGATCAGTTTACTTTAATAGATTATATTTGATTAGTAGCGGTTGATACAATGTAGCTGCTATGTTTGGTTATTATGTAAGTAACAGATGCAGTGCAATTATGTATCCAGTTGTTGCAGCTGGAACACGGGAATGCGTCTACGGTTGCCTAGGCAGCGGTGGTGCACCTTTTCGGTGCCAAGTGCTACAGCTGGGTATTTAAACAATAGCATACGCGGAGTTCTGGAAGTTAAACTGTCCCTGATGAAAGTCCCAGAGTGGACTGAAACGTCGGACGAGTCCGTCAGTATGCTGTTTTAATATGTTTTAAGTGGACTAATAAAGCAATATTTTTTATACAAGGGAGCTCGGCTTACATATGTATGTTGAACATTAAACATGTTGCCATGTTTAAAAGGGTGACATGAGAATCTCGCCCTGCAGGAAAGGCACATGTTTAACCATTAAACATCACTTCCAGCTGATGACATCCTGCCTGTGTCTGTATTCTTCTTCGGTCTGGGAAATGCTCAGTGGCTTATGGTCAGCTCTGCTCCTCTGCTCTTGAACATTTATTCATGCCATTAAAGAAACAAAATACAAACATTATCATACTGTGGAACAAGGCACTAATCTAAGCACTCCTCTTTGCTGACTGCTGCTCCGGGCTCTCTCGCCCCCTTCACTGTGTGCAGAATGGTATCCTTTTAAAAGGTTGCACGCAAAAGAGCATGCAACCCCACATCACATTCAATATGTTGCCAGGATAAAAATGGCAGCGCAAGGAAGCGCAAGATTCTCAGGTCGCACTACGGAATGTCACACTCTACAATGTTACAGTGTAGTGTCCTCCCTTGTCCTACTCACCTCTGCATGGTTGCGGTCTGCCTGCCAGGGTCCATCAAGCCATTAACTGCTAAAAGCAAACTGAAATAAGGGCTGACAGCCGGTCCTCCACGGATGAGCACTGCTCCGGGCTCTGTCAGTCTGCACGCAGAGAGAGAGAGAGACCGGAGCAGCGCTGCATGTGAAAAAAAATTATGTAATCTATGAGAAAGGCAACACGAATGAGCCTCAGTCCCCGGATCCCTATACAAGTGCCGCTTCTCACAACACTCGACAGCACATATTCTGCTCATAGTGAGGCATTACAGCCCGCAACCCTGGAGGATCAACTGTCAACCCTTATGCCAGTTCGCTTTGGCTAGAGTGCAGTGTTCTGTAGTGCGACCTGAGAATCTCATGCTTTCTTGTGCTGCGAGATTCTCAGGTCACCATTTTTATCCTGTGACATACTGAATTCGATGTGGGGTCACACGCTCTTACACGTGCGACCTTTTAAAAGCAAACTGTGCAAAATGACAGGGCAGAGCGGAGCACGCAGAGAAGGGGAGAGAGAGCCCGGGGCAGCACTCAGCTTAGATGAGTGCCTCGTTCCACAATATTTTCAAGTTTGTATTTGCCTTCTTTAATGTCATGACTAAATGTACAAGAGCAGCAGAGCAGCCCTGACTCCGTGTCTTCATCTTACGGTATCAATATTATTGCTTCTTGCCGCATCTTAGATGTCAGTAAATGTAATATGGCTGATGTCAATGTGATCGGCGCATCCAAGATGCTTCAACATGGAAATTGCAGGTAAGTTATGGACAGCTTTACTTTCATTTCACTGTGAATTAGTATGAGAATTATTCCTTTTGTTAGTCTGAGAATTAACCCTTTCATAACCTTATGGGCTGAAGTGCCATGGAATATATGTTGCATTCACAGTCATCAATGCGGGCTGAAGTGCCATGGAACACATATTGCAGTCAGTCATCAATTTGTGCTGGTGCGCCATTTCAGGAAGAGACATGAGAATCTACCGCTTTCAGGCAGTGCCATTTTAACCATGATGACATTGTTAATGAGTTGTGTGGCCACACAACATTTTCTATGTGACCTTTTAAATGGATACTCCAACCAATCTCCAGCATACCTCTAGAAACCCCCTTATTGCTACTCATTAATATGTCACCAGTGTTAGTACTCTCCCTGCTAGGCAGCATTCCTGCCTTTCAGACACCGCACTATATTTAACCCATGCGCTCATACTTGACTGGCCCATTCCTCTGCTCTTGTCCCTACGGCTAACTCAGCCTCTCCGGTGATATTCTAATTAACTCTCGCTATTTAGAATAGCTTTCTAATTCAAAATATACTAATTACATCAGTCTGCTTCTCTTGAGAGTAGAAAATGAAATATTACAAAACGAACTGTGTGTCGGTACCTACCTGGTCCTGGACGCCGTGCCGGGAGGTCCTTGGTGCCAGGTCCGGCTTCTGCTACGCGTCTGCGCATGTGCCGACGTCAGAAGCTCAGACGCGTTGCAACATCGGCGTCATGACTTAGTTCCTCTATTTACTAAGCGCACGGCCACGGACCAGCGCTCAGTAATCGGCATTTCACTGGAGGTTAGCAGTGTCTCTGCTCCTCCTCTCTAGCAGCTCCATTTGTGCTCTCCTCCCTGGACCACCAGACCAGTCCTTGCCTGCTCTCCTCCCTGGACCACCAGGCCAGTCCTTGCCTGCTCTCCTCCCTGGACCACCGGGCCAGTCCTTGCCTGCTCTCCTCCCTGGACCACCGGGCCAGTCCTTGTCTGCTCTCCTCCCTGGACCACCGGGCCAGTCCTTGTCTGCTCTCCTCCCTGGACCACCGGGCCAGTCCTTGTTTGCTCTCCTCCCTGGACCACCAGGCCAGTCCTTGTCTACTCTCCTCCCTGGACCACCAGGCCAGTCCTCTAGCCTGCTCTCCTCCCTGGACCACCAGGCTACTCCAGTCCATTAGATACTCCCCTCCCTGGACCACCAGGCTACTCCAGTCCATTAGATACTCCCCTCCCTGGACCACCAGGCCGCTCCAGTCCTCTAGCTGCTTTCCTCCCTGGACCACCAGGCTAAGTCTCTAGCTACTCTCCTCCCTGGACGGTCTACATTTCCTGCACCTAAGTTAGTATCTCTCTTCTACTTCCTGGTGAGTTCTACCTTGGGTCAGACTCTCCCTGGGGCAGGTGGTGTTAGTCCTCTCTGTAGTGTGTTCACCTGGGCCACCTTCAGCTCAACTGAAGGGGGTCATCTGGCTTCGTGGCCAGCATCTTTACCCGGCTTCGGCCGCAGCACAACACACTACAGGGGGCCTACGTCCGCTTGCAACGCACCCTAGCGTCGCTCCCCAGCTTCTCTCCACCTGCCCTTGTTGGAGGAGTCGCTTGTACGCCTTCTCTTCGGACCCAGGGCTTTCCTAGTCCTGCTTCTGGGTTCCTTGTCCTGGAAGGCCTCTGTCACTGTGGGATTTCTTCACTTTCACTGAATTGGGGAATATTAATTTCAATCAAGTACAGTCAACATACACAAGTTAGAATACCGCACTATATTTAACCCATGCGCGCATATTTGACTGGCCCATTCCTCTGCTCTTGGTCCTATGCCCTGCATTAAAAAGTGCAAGATTCTCATGTTGCGGCATTAAACGGCTTGAGTTCAAATACAGGAGCATGCACATTGCTCATTCACACTACGTCCATTATACAAGGCGAGAAGAGTTGTGGATCCTACCCCCTTCCTTGATTCTAATGCAGCTAAAAGGGTTTTGCTGTAGGTGAGCAGTGGCCCATCCCTGTTTGGATACAGAGCTATCCACTAGCTGTTTTTAACTGTATTTTACCAATGCTCCAAGATATTCGCTTAAAAAATTAAAACCAGATTCTGCCTGGTGTCTGCCCATGTGAACATCAGGCCTTGCCAAAAATTGTTTGCCCAGTTGGTGCTCTGGCTATCTGGGGAAGACACTTATGGTAGCATGAAGCACTGTTATTACTGGACACCTTGCTATATGACAAGTGTTCTTGAAATCAATTGTCTCAAGATTCAAATTTCAGTTTAACCCTTTAAGGACCAGAGGGGTGAGCAGTGCATTCCAAAGAAATTTGTTGCACAGCCCTCTGGTCCTTAAAGGGTTAAACAGTAACACTTAACAGTGTTTGATGTTGCATCATACATTTCCCAAAACATACAGTGCCATGCCATTGTTTTGATACAGCCATACGCTTAGTGTTTTGGTACACGTATGTAATAAAGACCTTTTTTAGCTGGTGTGTTTTTAACATTGTACGTGAACACATGGAAATGAGTTGCCTTTTCCCTGTGGGCATGTGATTGTATCACTGATAGACTTTTTTAAATTACAATCTGGAGAGATGGAAATATAATTATTTGCCGACAACAGGCTTAATTTCTTAAGTTTTCTGTAACAGTAGTTGCTATTTGTGCTTGAGTTTTAACGACTTGTTCCAAAATAAAAGAGGCGCAATTTTGGGGCATTGTATGTTTATGTGATTGAGACTGTGTGATTGTGTACTTGTATGTTTTTGTGCGTGTTACTGTATGACCTTGTATGTGTGTGAGATTGTGTGCCACTGTTTGTTTCTGTGTGTGAGAGACTGTGTCACAGCTTACCTATATCCAGCGCCGCCGCTTCGGCTGGTGCTGGAGTTGTATCGCTGTAAATGACGCTTCTGCATCATCACACACTTGTCTTCCAGGAATGGGTCTGGGTGCACTTGGCGTCAATAGGGGACACCCGTGTCCTCTGGCTAGGCGTTTCGGAGGTTCCACTTGACGCATCTGTGGCTCAAGTTTACGATGCATCTCGGGGAGATGCGTCAATTACGGGCGAGAGGAGGCGTGTTTGACGCAGGCCACCTTTTTATCGTTGGGTTCTGATCCAGCTCCTCCTATCTACTTCCTGGCACCTTGTATTAAAGGGAACTGGATTTCTATCCAGTTACCCTTATGTTGGTGTTCAGTGCAGTTGTTTTCTTTGCTCCTTATATTAGTGTTTGACCCTGTCTTGTCTGACCATCCATCCTGGGGCTGACCTGTGGCTGTGTCTGACTACTCTCTTGTGTTACCCCTTGTAGTGGACACCCAATCTGGTGCAGACCTGTAGCTCTGGCTGACTACCCGCTCCGTGGATGACCTAGGCTTGTCTGACCATCCAATCTGGTGCAGACCTGTGGCTCTGGCAGACCCTGACCTTACTGACTGCAGGCGTGACTCAGTAGTCTCTCTTGTTGCCTTTCTGTCAGGTGACGGCCTGCTCCTTGCTGACTGCAGGAGTGAGTGAGCCAGTCGTTTTCCTGGTTACCATCCTTAGGGGAGACCTTTCAGACCTACTCCTCCTCCCTGGTGTATGAGACTACTCCTATTTCTGATAGAGTCCCTGCCTCTTTGGTTACTTTCTGCTACATCCTGAGTATTGCTATATTTATCGTATCGTTATTTTAATAAAGGTGAATTTTAAACCAAATTGCCCAAAGTTGGCTGCGCTATTCACTCAATCTGCCCTGTAGCAGAAAATAAAAATATGTATAAAGTAGGGGAAATCAGTAAGGAAGGAAAAAAAAGGTGAATTTTTCTTTACTGTCTTACTCTTGTCTTTGCTTGCAAACCGTGACACTTTGTGACTTTGTGTCACTGTGTGCGTGTGTGAGTCTGTGTCACCGTGTGTCACTGTGGTATCGCTGTATGTTTGTGTGTGACTGTGTGACCTTGTGTTACTGTGTGTGAGAGACTGTTTGTGTGTGTATCACTGTATATTTATATATGTGAGAGAGACTGTGTGACCTTGTGTCACTTTGTGTGCGTGAGAGAGACTGTGTGACCTTGTGTTAGTGTGCGTGTGTCACTGTATCTATGTATAATTGTCTGTGTGACCTTGTGTCACTGTGAGACCAAGACTGTGTATCGCTGTATGTTTGTGTGTGTTAGACTGTGTGACCTTGTGTCTCTGTGTGTGAGTCTATGACCATGCATCACGGATGATGTGTGAGAGACTGTGTGACCGTGTATCACTGTGTGTGTGTGACTGTGTATCACTGTATGTTTGTGTGTGTGAGAGACCGTGTGACTGAATGTCACTGTGTGTGTGTATTAGACTGTGATCATCTGTCACTGTATGTGTGTGTGAAAGACTGTGACTGCGTCTCACTGTGTGTCAGTTTTGGGTGTGTGTATTGAACTGTGTGATTGTCTGTCACTGTATGTTTGTGTTTGATCGTGCGTCACTGTATGTGTTTGAGAGAGACTCTGTGTGACTGTGTGTCACTGTAGGTTTGTGTGTGCATGTATTAGACTGTCATCATCTGTCACTGTGTGTGTGTGTGTGTGTGTGTGACTGTGTGTCACTGTATGTATGTGTGAGTGTGTTAGACTGTATGATCGCTTGTGTGAGACTGTCATCATCTGTCACTGTGTGTGTGTGACTGTGTGTCACTGTATGTTTGTGTATGTGTGTCTGTGTGACACTGTATGTTTGTGTGTGTCTATTTAAGACTGTGATCGGGTATCACTTTTTGTGTGTGTGTGTGTGTGACTGTCTGTGTCCATGTCAATGTTTGTTTTAGTGTGACTGCGTGTGTTGCTGTGTGTGTGTGTGACTGTTACTTGCCCCCTATGTTTCAGCTGATTTCCCCAGAAATGCTCAACGTTTTTATTAGTGCACCAGCATGTGTCCATGGTTTGTATGTTCTATCCCACTATTCTCTTCAAACGAACTATTCTTCCATTATTTTGCCTAACAAAGCATTAATATGTAAATACTCTGTATGATCAATGTCCCTGCATATGCAATAGATTGCAAATGTTGAATGCAAGTTCTGTACTCTTTAGTTAATGGCTTACAGAGTGAATAGGAGCAGTACATGTGTACTATTTTTTGAGCTTGTGATGCGTACAAGTTTCCCATTGAAAAGTATTGTATTCACATTGAGCCAAGATACTTGCATAAAACCAAAAACCTATGAATACATTAATGCCTACATTTATGCTAAAATCATTGATTAATGGAAGTATTTTTAAGAGAGAGGAATGGGATTCAGTGTACTTTTGTAGCAGCAAGCTCACAAGAGTGATTTAAAGGTGATACGTTTTTATGGCTAATCAGAGGGCATAGAAAGTACAGGCTTTCAGGACACTAAGGCCCCTTCTTCAGGCATGGGTTAAATAAAGCTGGACTAGCACTGGATTTATATTTACAGATTATTACATACAGCGGAGAGAGATGGTGCTGTGACAAGAAAAATGTTGCCCGCCCATCTGGTCCTTAACCCTTTGAGTGCCAGGGGGTATGCAATGCATTGCATACCCTCTGGCATGCAAAGGGTTAAAGGAATAAAGAAACCCACTTGCCTGAAACAACTTGCATAATTTTGAGCGGGTTTCAAAATCGCCTAAATGTTGTACTAGTCATTCTTTATTTGGAAAACTAGTTTTAAAGTTATTTTGATCTATAGACTATTCTAATTAATGCATGCTGTGCAGTCACTTCATGTTGTATCTCTCTATCCCCTCCCCACTCAATGACACATCCATTTTAGTGATAGATTAGGTGAGCATAGCAGGTTATTGAACAGGTGAGGTAAAATAGGGCTAAGACAGGAAGTGCCTGCACAACATACTTTAATTAGCATAGTCTATACATTTAAATAACTCGGCAACTAGTTTACTAAATTGAAATGGCTAATCTATCATCCAAGTGATTTTGAAAGCTTTTGTTAGGAGATAGGGTCCATTTAACCCTTTGGATGCTAGAGACATCTCCATCACGTTTCTTCACAATGCGTTGGCAAAGTCTCTCACTTCCAAAGGGTTTATTACTATTTCAGTCAGTGGTCCTCAGAGAACATGTGCAGGTTGTTTTAAGGGAACATTACATTAGGAAACACTACACTATATAACCTGACATGTAAGGTGGTTGGAGACATGTGACGTGTTCTTTCAGTTTATTTTTCTCTGACGTACTGTATTTTGATAAAGCAGACCTCACAGCCTTTGATGGAAATATGTTACTGCTAATGGAGATTTTTGCCCTTTTATGAAAAGCTAGAGGATGTTAGCATGTATGTCTTTAATTATCCAGAAACCATTTTCTTTTGGCTAATTAGGTAGTTAGAGAATCAAGTTTACAAAAACTTAAACAGCTCTCACAATGGACTTCTTTATCAAAATATAGTACAAAAAGGAAAAGCCAGAAAAGAAATATTCATTACAGGCGATCTGGCATCTGTACAGTCACAGGGAACAACTTTTATAAATGTTCTTGGTGTCTTTTTAATAAACTTTACAGGATGGATTTTAGAGCATAATTACAAAGCTGTGTTTTGCTTAAAGAAGTGGGTCTCAATCTTTGTTCCACTTGAGGCACCCTTAGTAAGCGGCCTGGCTTTTTCAGGGCACCTCTAGGCATTTGTCAAGTGTGTGATCAAGGGGACAAATATATAAATGTTATTCTTAGGTTTTACAATCAGGAAATAATCATTTAAAATTCAATATAATTTTTTTTTTGTCAAATTCTTCATGGAAAAAAGTGGCACCTAAGCTGAGTCTCATAGCACACCAACGTGCCATGGCACCCTGGTTGAGAACCACTGGTTTAACCCCTTAAGAGACCCATGACGATCCTGGCACGTCGTGCAATTTAGGGGTCCCCGCACAGCTGCTCTCTGCCCAAATCTATTTTGCAAAAAAAAAAAAAAAAAAAAAGCAGCTCAGTGGTCCTTAATGCACAGCCGGTTGTTAAGGGGTTAAAGAAACATAAACACCTCCTTGAAATGCTTTGGAGACAATTGAGGTTTTAATCTCTTAAGGATCCATGACTGCTTTTATTTCAGTGAAGTACTGAAATATGCCCATTTCCTATGTGTCCCCAGTTAAAGGTGAGATCTGGTCAGGTCAGCCTTGTTAAGGACCCATAACATGCCAGGTAAACTTGCGTTAAGGACCCATGACGGTCCTGGCACATCATGGAGTTCAGGGGTCCTTGCGCGGCTGCACACCTGGATCCATTTCGCACAAAAAAGAAAAAACTTTGTGGTCCTTAATGGCTGGCTGTTAAGGGGTTAAAAACTCAGTTTAAATCAATGGGAATTTGGGCAGTGTTTGTTGTTCCACTATGCTGCAGTTGATTTGTTCCAGAACTACTCCTGCTCTTCTTAGTAAACCAGCCCTCTTTTATTTCTGCAAGTCAATTAATTCGAAGTCTGCAGCTTTTCTACCACTGTCAGCCAATTAGAGATGATGCAAGGTGTAGTCCAACAATGGCTGGAGGCCTGCAGGTTCCCATCCCCTCTGTAAGCTGTGTGAACACCAGAATGTTGTCTTCTATGCAAATATGGACCTTGATCTTTGCATTGTGTTTTTAGAGATGATAGTTGTACCTTGGACTGGACTAATTATAAATAATGTGTTGGAACATTGGCTGCAGTTTGTTTATCCAAATGCCAAAAAGTTATAAGGCATTTAAGTCCTCATCTCTACATACTAATATATTGTACACCTAGAGTATTCTGCATTAAGTAAACGCAGTGCAGTGGAGCCAACCAGCTGCACCGTTGATTTGCAATGTTTAGGATACCGCTCTAGCATTCACAGGGTTAAAATGTGAATTTTTTTGTGGGGCAGTTGGTTTTCTCCAGAATTGCACCTCTTTAACCCTTTGAGTGCCAGAGGGGTATGGAACGCATTCCCCTCTGGCATTCAAAGGCTTAACTTGCTGTTCTTAGTACATAATATTATAGATCCAGATTTGCACTGTATAAGAATAGTTGTAAAAATGTACTTCATCTTTATATATATTTGTTGTTAAATGCTGCTTATGGGTAACTGACCATGTATTATCTTTATTGGCCGTTTATGGACTTTGGCTACAACAAGTATATTAAGTCCATGATTGCTAGAGACATCCCCAATGAATTGCTTCACAATGCACTGGAGACTTCACTCGCATCCAAGGGGTTAAAATTAAAATATACTTGAGAGACACTTGAGAAATGTGTAATTCACAGTATGAAATTAATAAAAAAATAACATGCTGTTCCCTAATTGTCACAGGTGCTAAACTGGACTGTATGACAGATGTTCCATTTTTAAATGAATATACAAGTTCTAGCTCTGTAACGACTGGTCTTCACCTTACATCTGGGGTCACTCAGTGGGAGATGCAAACCCATACCACAGACAAGACCTCCGCATGTCTTCCAACCAATCCTACGACTGCACCGCAATTCACGGATGATGAACAAACCACCGATGTTTATGGTAGCTATTGGCATAACACTTCTCTCACAGTGGGGATTCTTTAGTGATCCCAACAGCTGTATAATAAATTGGTAAAATGTTTTTCAGTTAATCAGTGTCATTTTAGACCCCATAACACCTCCGTAACCAATATACTGCACTATTTCCAATCTGCTTCCATTTTTAAAGTGTGTATTCGTTAAACAGCTTTGTTTCTAGGTCAGAAAAAAGCAGTAAAAGTAGTGCAGTATTTTGGGTTCCTGACGGCTGTGCAGCACAATGCTTCACACACCGCTAGGGTACGGAATGAGTTTAACATCATTATAAACATTTGGTAGCCAATGCTTTAAAAGTATGGTTTTTCCATTGATTTTGCAGTTAGTGCTGGAGGCAAGACAACACTTAAGTCCATCATGAAAAGAAAGGATGAAAAAAAAGTGTCTTCAAACACCAAGAAAAATCTTCAGTTTGTTGGCATAAATGGAGGGTAAGCAGTTCTTTTAGTTAAATTCATTTGTTGCTGGAGGCACACGTGTCAAAATTAACATTTGCACTTTATGAAGCCCTGGTGGTCTTTTGATAACACTTTGTTCATAAGTATCCCTCTATCAAACCTTGGGAGTCAGATTCTGCAGTATTTCTACAAGGGAACTATACTTAAAGGCATAGTAATATTTCACAAAAACAGCAGTTCCTTTTAATCTTCATAGTATTTGGGCAGTGGAGAGTTTTATTTCAGTACTGCCAGAGTTGTAGTTCAAGAGTAAATGAATGATAAAGTATCCCCCTCCGCCCCTTTTACCTAGTGTAAGCCACCTCCCCTCAGATGTGGAATATGGTCCTGGGACCAGACAGATCACATCAATGGACAATCTTCATAATGTGAGCATAAGGAAAACCCTGCCCCCCATTGACAGGTTTTTCCTTATGCACACTGAAGATTGTCCCTCTGTGTGATCCATCTGGACAGTCTTGCTGCTCTGAGGTGAGCAGTGTTACATAAGTAAAAGGGGTGGGAGGAGGATACTTTATCATTCAATTACTCTTGAGCTACAACTCTTGCAGTATGGCCCAAATACTATGAAGATTAATCGGAGCTGCTTTTATTATGAAACCTCACTATACCTTTAACAGGGCTTAAAATTTGAAGTCCTTTGCTACTAGCCAGACCTGAAAAGTTACTTGCCACTGCAAGCCAAAACATACCAACCAGGGCTGAATTTCTACTCACCAGGGCTAAATTTTCACTCGCTAGTGGCGAGTGGAAATTTTGAGCCCTGCCTTTAAGATTAATGTGTTATCTCATTTGTTGAATAAAATAATCTGCCTAGGTGGGTGTACTTCAAACAGCAGATGAGTGAATCAGCTAAAAGAAAAACTTACGTGACTTGGAAAGAGCACTGAAAATCACTTATGTTTTCTATTACTCCAGTAGTCCTAAGACTACAACTACATACATTGTATACTGGCATTTGGTCACATATTTTCCCAATATGGGGCGAGTGGGTTAAAGTAGCCCTCAGAGGCACAATTTACAGTGTGGGATGAGGGTGGGTTAAGACCACCTTCGTTCTCCCTGTTACTATAAAACGTAGCCAGCATACATTAGTACTTACAACTACTAGAAATCCATTGGTTGCTTCCTATTGGTTGTTAGAGAGGGTCTGAGGGACCTGCATATGGATAGGGAGTTGCAGAAAGCCATACATACAAACACATCAGATAAATAAGCAAAATATCTTTAAATGTATTTCATAACCCTTTAAGTCCAGAAGGATGTGCGATGCATTGTGAAGGATACAAGTGATTTTGAAAATTAAGGTGACATATTAAGAGCTGACTTTTGCTTTTTTTTTTAGAGCCACTTCACTCTAGCATATTAGTATTTTAGTACCAGCACTTACTACAGTGGATTGTGTTGCTTGCAATCACATCCTCCATCTCAGGAGGATGGCCTTTTTTCAACACATGGCCTTTTTCAAGGTGTTTTATAGTTTACTCTTCATTCCCTTTCTTAATTTGACAATTATCAAAGCCTATAAAACCTGCTGTATTACCAATAAATCCAGAATCCCTACAGCAGCTATTGTTGTGCACAACACTTTACTGCAGTAATTGATGTGTGCTACTTCATAAGATGTAAGATGGATTGTGTCATTACTTTCTAGGTATGAAACTACATCTAGTGATGAGTCCACTTCTGATGAGAGCTCCTCATCTGAATCAGATGAATGTGAAGAAGAAGAAAGTTTTGGTGAGGTGTCTGGAGAGGTATTTCATGGTGGTGTATTGGAATCTCCGATCGATGTGGAGAAAGATCACAAGCAAGTCAAGGATAAAGAAGCAGAGAAAGTGGAAATTAGAGAGAGGTATATTGGTATATATTTCATTATTATTTTACATGTGCTCTGTCCTTAGAGTACCAAAACCAAACCCTCATTTGAGCAAACCCTCTATATTAAAATGATTTGCATCATTATTCCTCAGCGTTAATTTATTCCACAGCTATGGAGGAAACTTATAGGTTCCAGCGGCCTAAGAACACCTGTTGAACTGATTGATTGAAAAACAAAAAAGCACAACGTATTGGTCAATTAGAAAAGATACATTTAGTCAGATGAAAAGCTAGAAGGTAACAAGTCCACTTTAAGGACCAGAGGGTATGCAACACATTGCAAATTGTTTCAGTGCAAGTGGATTGTGCAGTGCACACTCCTCTGGCAGTCAAAGGGTTAATATCATATGATTACCGATTGTCTTTGGGTGACTCATATGATATATTGAGAGCTATTGGAAATTTTTCAATGCCCTCATGTCGGAGCAGAGTTACTTTGGTTATTAAAAGAAACACCAGACTCCGTAAACACAAAATCTGTTTGTATGTGTGATTATTTATAGAGATATATGTATATATATATATATATATATATATATATATATATGTATAAATATAATATGACATATTACTTAACAGGGTTTTTGTCTCTCTAATCTGGAGCGCCCTCATTGGCAGAGATTGATATCTAGCCAATGAGATCTCTCCAGCTTAGAGAGAGAGAGCCTCAGTCATCGGAGGATGCTGGGTAGAGGGACGGGAGCAGAGGCAGTGTGGCAAACTGCATCAAGAGAAGCTTGCCCGGCAGTAGGGTACAGGACACACTTTAAATCTTAATTTCACTGTCGTCCAATGCAGGTTACTGGTAACTCTGGGAGGCGTCAGTCCCCTTTAAGTAGGCAGGAACATTCTCTAAATGTATGCAGGGGGTGGAGCCTCCCTTCCCTCTCAGGCTGCAGTTTACCCAGCCTGCCCAGAATTGTTTGTTCCTGTGTGTGAACACACCAGGTGGAGAACATCTCGTCAGTTTTTCGTTTCTTTTTTATTTTTCTGTCAAATATGGAATACCACCATTAGGCGGGTTACCTTTCCTGACAAATGCCCTCTCCAAAGTGGCTAGCTCAGTGTCCAGGGCCTTTTGGTGGACCTTAAGCCCTGAAGGGGGAATATCTTGGTTACAAGTGCTTCCCCATGGATTACCTTTCTGAGGTAATTCTTACTACAGGGTAACCTGAAGACAGAAGATCTGCAGAAAGGTGAGCCACCCTTTGAGTGCTGAAGGTCCACTTGTCCCACAGTGTCCCTTAATTGGGCTTGTATTTGGGAGTTCTCATTGCGCACTCCGGCACTCATTGGGTGTATATGTGTATGTCTGTGGGTATTTGGAGCAGGCTTCTGTGGTAACTTAACCCTTCCTCTGCTGGTTTGACAGGTTTAATGGGGTTTTCTGGCACTTTTCTTACTGGATCAGTGTTTTCTCTATATGCATACAAGTTCAGTACATGTGTTTCATGTTTTTAACTTGTAGTTTAAATTTTATTAAAATTGTGTACTGCGCCTTTAAGGCGCGCTTTACCGCATAGACGCCATTGCTCCATTTACTTTCTATGGGTTAACACTGTTTGGGACGTATCTCTGTAACCGCTTCACACAGCAAATTCAGAGAGGGCTCATTTTAATTGTCTACCCTTGCTCTATCATCCAGTTTATAGTTCAAGTGTCTTGGGGGGGCTTCGGGCACTGTTTTGGGGTACTTTTTGGGAAAAACTACATTTCCCATGAGCGCTTGATTCGCGCCTAATTTCTGATTGGCTCCCGTCGCGGCAGCCATTTTGGGCACTTTTCTCAATGAGTATCCTACACAGCGCTTGGACAATCCTTTTCTCCTCTGGAGATTGACCCTTCGCCTGCCAGAACAGTCTATATTTAGCGTTTCTGGGGTGAAATATCAATCTTATACACTACAATTGGGTGATTTATTGTACAGTTGGTTATTTTGACAATGTGAGAACGTCTATACCGCTGGTGCTAGGGGCTAGACTTAAGACTAAGGAAGATGGGGTGTCAGTATCCCCCATTGCGCATTGCTCTTCCTGTCACACAGGGCTACCTAGAGTGTTCTCTGGTCATTTCTGCCCAGCAGGTTCTGAAGTTCCTGGCAGCAACCCAAGGCCTTCCAGCCATGCTATTGAGCCAGCTTGGGTGCGAGAGTTTAAGGCTGCAAATAAAGACCTCAGGTCCACTTTACATCTCTTTACATCCCAGATACAGGGGGTACTTCAATTATGGCAGACCCCCTCTATTATCAGATCCTCCCTGCCTCAACCGCAGGGAGCACCTGATGTGTCAGATTCTTCTGAGGAAGAATTGTTGCTAGATTCGAATGTTGAGTTTGGTGCTCTTTTGGAATCTTCCAGGTCTCTTAGGGGACCTATTTGAAGCTGATCCTGAAACCTCTACTGAGGGCCTGATCAGGGCTGTATTGCCCACTCTCAACATTCCATCAGTTCAGGGGGTTCCCTCTGATCCCTCTGATGTTTTTCAGGTGCCTGCAAAGCCCCTTACTCATTTTCCTCCTAACCCAACTCTTGATTGTTTGGTTCTGACGCATGGACTACTCCTACTCCGGACACGTCCTCTTCAGTCGCTAGAAAGTTTGCTAAACTTTTGCCCTTTTCTGAAACAGAAATGACTGAATGGGTTCATTCCCCTAAGGTGGACGCACCCATATCTAGACTGCCTAAATCTACTGTCTTACATGTTTCTGATGCTTCTGCGCTGCAAGATTGGACTGATAAGTAACTTATGGTTCTCCTTAAGTCCATTTTCACTTCTATTGGCTCTGCTGTGTGTCCAGCCTTTGCTGTTGCATGGGTTATCCGGGCAGTGGCAGTCTGGACTGAGCAACTTACTATGGCGGTCCGTCAGGATGCGCCTACTTCGGAGAGATCGCGTCTCCTTGCTATGGTCTCTGTGGATCAACACTTTGTTTCTGCTGCTGCCTTTGATGCCATCCGCATGATGGCAAGGGCCTCCACTACTTCTGTGGTGGTTGGGCGTGCGCTTTGGCTTAAGATTTGGTCTGCTGTCACTGCTTCCATGAAAGTTTTTTCTTTCTTTGCCTTTTGAAGGTACCTTGTTTGGATCCGAAATTAAGGAACTAATTAGCGAGGCCTCGGGGGTTAGAGTTCTCTTCTACCCTTGGTCTTTAAAAGAAAAAGAAAAAAAAGTGGCTGTTTACGCGTCACCGGTCCTTTCGTTCCTTTCACTCTGAGACACGTACGACGAACCAGGCGGTGCCATCTGCTCCGCGTTCCTCCTTCAAGCCCATGCACCAATTGCAGCCCAAGGCCGCATTCCAGCCCATGACTTCATGACTGCTTCGGCATGACTCACCAACACCATGGGATGATTCAGTGTCGGACCCATGGCTTTTCTGGGGGTGTCTGTGGGATATAAGATCCCTTTCTTTTCTCTCCCACCTTTTCGTCTTTATCTTTCTCATTCTCCTCAAGAAGTCGAGTGAAGCAGTCTGTTCAATGACGCTATTCAGGCTGTTCTGGACAAGGTTGTCCTGGAACAGGTACCCCCTGCGGACAGGGGTTCAGGATCCTATTCAAGCCTTTTTGTGGTGAAAAAAAAAAAAAGGGGGACGGCGGATGCCGCCCTATTTTGGGTCTGTGAGATCTTAATTCCTTTGTAGTAAAGTCTCACTATCATCAGGAGTCTCTGCTCACAGTATTCGCTGACATGTCTCCGGGGGAGTTTCTTGCTTCTCTGGACCTTCAGCGCTCTACCATTGGTCTGACAATAGCCCCCCCAGGTTTTCCAACGGGTGTTGGGGGGCCTTGATATCCGTCCTCCATCGGGGCGGCATCAGAGTGCCTTCGTACATGAACGACTTGCCTTTTGCAACCATTATCTGCGGACCTTCTTCATCAGCAGGTCCAGACCTGCATTCAATTCCTTACACTTCACGGTTGGATTGCGAACTTGGTCAAGTCTGACCTTGTTCCGTCTCGGCACCTGGGTCTTCTGTTCGATACTCAGTGGTGCATGATTTTTCTTCCGGACGAGGTAACCATCAATTTGCCCAAAGGGTCTTCATGATCCTATCCTGCTATTGGATACTGGTTCCGAAGTTGTCTTCTCTGGTGGGGTAGTTAATCTCCACAATAGAGGAGGTTCCATTTGCCATGGTACACACCAGGGAACTTCAGGGATTTGTGATACGGACATGCAGGGACCGACCGATCATCAAAAGCTACCAATCACCCCCCCCCTCATGTCGAGTTGAGCTTGGAGTGGTGGTTGGGCCTTCCAATCTCCTACAAGGAAGATCCATCCGAATTCCCTAGTGGACCGAGGTAACGACGGATGCCAGCCTCCTGGGCTGGGGAGCTGTTCTGGGTTGCTTCAGCACTCAGGGGAAGTGGTCCATGGAGGAGTCCTTTCTTTCCATCACTGGGAGTGTCAACTGGAGGACGGGCCAGTCTGAGTGGAGTCCGACTTCACCACGGCAGTGGCTTACACCGAAAGACAGGGCGGTACAAGAAGTCTCTCCGCTTGGTTAGATGTCAAGGCCATACTGTCCTGGGCAGAGGTTCATGTTCCGGTCATTTCCACAGTGCTCATTCCAGGCGTAGACAATGTCATGGCAGTCTTCCTCAGTCGTCACACAGTCGACAGCGGAGAGTGGGAACTACATCCGGAGGTGTTTCAACTCCTGGTTCTGAGATGGGGAATGCCCCAGTGGATCTGATGGCAATGGGACACAACAAGAAGGTTCCGCCATTTTGCTGTCTGTGGAGCGACACTCTAACTCTGCTGCTGATACAATGTCCATTCCTGGACATTATCTCTGGCCGTTTTTCCTCTCTCTCTCCCTATGTTTATATGGGTGTTACGGACATTGTAATTGGTACGTTGTCCAGTAATTTTGATTGTTCGGCATTGACATCGTCAACCCTGGTATCCGGAGTTTATGGCCCTATCTGTGGTGGAGCCATTTCGGCTCCCCTCTCGTCCAGCTCTTCTTCTACAGGGTTATCTGTGGAAGACTATGTTCTTTGGCTCAATTTGACGGCCTGTATGTTGAATTCTCCATTTTATGGAAGAAAGGGTTTTCTTCTGCTGTGGTTTCTACTATGTTTAGTGCCATAAGCCTGTTTCTTCCACTATCTATCACCGTGTCTGGTCGATATTTGTGTCTTGGTGTGTTGACAGAGATCTGTCTCATGACTTTGATCGTCCCACTGTCCTGTCCTTTTGGTTGGACGGTGTTGGCAAGGGACTCAGTCTGAGTTCTCTTACGGTTCTTACTTTAGAGCTTTCTGTCGTTTTACAGAAACGCATTGCTATCTTCCTGACATCAGAGGTTTCTTCCAGGGTGTTGCTCTGTGCTCCCTGCCTTTCGGAGTCCTCAATGGGACCTTAATCTGGTTTGGGGGTTCTCCAGCGTTCCCCCTTTGAGTCCTTGGCTTCTACTCCTTTGCGCCTTTTGTCGTGGAAGATGGCCTTTCTTCCGGCTCTTGTGTCAGTTCTCTGGGTGGCGGACTTGCAAGCTCTGTCCTGTAACCACCTTATCTGGTGTTTCTCAAGGATAAGGCTGTGCTTCTCACTTCTAAGGAGTCCTTGCCTAAAGTGGTCTCCGAGTTCTACATCAATCAGGTGATTGTGGTGCCCTCTTTCTGCCTAACCCTTCCTCTGTCAAGGAGAGGGGTCTCCACTTGTTGGATGTTGTGCGTTGTCTCAAGTTTTATGTTCATCGCACTGAGTCTATCAGGAAGTCTGACGCCCTGTTCGTCATTCCTGAGGGTCCTAGGGCAGGGAGACCGGCATCTGGGGTACCTTTTGCATCTTGGATTAAGTCTTCTAATCATGAAGCTTACAAATTGAGGGATAAGCATGTTCCCTTTCGGCTTACAGCCCATTTCACCAGGTCAATTGGGGCCTCTTGGGCCTCCAAGAATCAAGCACCTGCATCTCAACTGTGCCGGGCGGCCACTTGGTCTTCTGTGCACCCCTTCTTGAAGCGCTACCGTGTGGCTGTGCTGGCCTCAGCTGATGCCAGCTTTGGGAGGAAGGTCCTGGAGGCAGTTTGCCTGTCTAGGATCTTTCTTTTCTGAGGTTCTCAGTGCTTCCTTACTGTTGAGCCCTATTGGCTCTGGTTCAGTGTTCTGTGTAACAGTTCTTGGGGTCTGTTTTTACCTCTAGTTGGTGTCCGTTGACACCTCTGGTTAGTTGGGATCTCTGACCGGTTGGTTCATGGAGGTCCTGATGACTTTGGGGGCCTTGAGCCTGGTCCTTGCCTTCTTCCCACCTCAGGGTAACTCAATGGTTGGACATCCCAGAGTTACCGGTAACCTGTATGGACGACAGTGAAAATAGGATTTTAGTCTTACCTGTTAAATCCTTTTCACTTAGTCCATACAGGTTACTGGTCTCCCACCCTGTCAAGAGACCATGCTTGGCTCTCCTGTGGCATTATGTGGGGGTCCTTCGGGGCATGCTCACAGGAGTCTTCTTTCCTTCTACTATCTAGTCTGGTTAGTTCTCAAACAATGCTGGGCAGGCTGGGTAAACTGCAGCCTGAGAGGGAAGGGAGGCTCCACCCCTTCATACATTTAGAGAATGTTCCTGCCTACTTAAAGGGGA
The DNA here is from genome assembly GCA_037306005.1 of Rhinophrynus dorsalis. Classification (NCBI taxonomy): domain Eukaryota; kingdom Metazoa; phylum Chordata; class Amphibia; order Anura; family Rhinophrynidae; genus Rhinophrynus; species Rhinophrynus dorsalis. The sequence goes on along the minus strand of CM074718.1, from coordinate 408,905,289 downwards.
CTGACGCCTCCCAGAGTTACCAGTAACCTGGTGGAGACTAAAATCCTATTTTTCGGACATATAATGTTTTCTTTAAAAGAAAATAATAGCGTTTTAAGCTTATTCACTAAATGCTCTAACTAATGAGCATAACTTTTAAAAGGGTGACAGATCCACTTTAACCCTTTAACGACCCTTGATGGTCATAGTACGTCAAGGGTCGATTTGATTTAACGCCCGATGACGTACTATGACCGTCATCGAATTCCGGGCTCCCCCCGTGGCTGCACGCCGTTCGGGGAGTCCGGAACGCAACGGAGCAATAAAAAAAAATTGCTCCGTGGTCGTTCAGTCGGGTCGCGGCACGGATTCCCCGGTCCTTAAGGGGTTAAAGTCCTGTGAGTGCTGTGTAAGCAGCCATGTTATCGCTCTATCATCAAATATATATATATATATATATATATTTAATATAGGTCTGTTGTTTTGCACTCACCTAACCAAAAAGACATTGTGACCAATATGTACCTGGGTGAGTATAAGCACTAATCTATACAGAAAAAATACACACTCACAGGATTTGTATTAAAAAAATATAAAAGTTTTGTTAAAAACTACATCTACTGAACCATGAGGAATAGCAGATCCATTTCAGTCCGCTAACTGCGACTGAGGTCCCGGTTAGTGGACCAAAACGTTGCTGCTGCTGCTATTCCACATGGTGTAGTAGATTTAGTGCTTTACAAAACCATTGATATTTTTCAATACAAATCCTGTTAATGTGTATTTTATCTATCTATCTATCTATGTAATATTATAAAATTGTTTCCATTTTAAAATTGAATTGATAATCAAGGTGTAAATTTCCACTAGACTATTGTTCTGTTTTTTCATACCTGGAAAATGTCATGTCCCCACCTCCCTGGTCACCAACAAGGTTTGGGGTGGGACTATCCAAATTTAGTCAATAGCAACACAGTGGGTTTGTGTCATAATCAGGGTGAGTGGGATTTTCAGGAGTGAAGGCTGGGCTTATAGTGAAAATGGATAGAAAGTGGGTGGAATGGAGTGAGGAAGGTGGCTGGTGTTACTAGGGAATTTAACAAGCTGGAGAAGTGATTCTCAACCAGGGTGCAGTGGCACTTTGGTGTGCCACAGATATCCACTTAGGGTGCTCCTCATTTTCCAAAACGACATTGAAAAAATATAAATGTTGTGTTTCATTTGTATATTTATGGAAAATTGTATTCACAATGTTTGTTTGTTTTTTCTTATTGTGAGGCCTAAGAATAACTACAGATTACTTCACAACTCCCTTGACAAATGATACTTAAAATGTTAGGGGTGCCCCAAGAATCTAGATTGTGTATTTGGGGTGCCTTAAACTAAAAAAGATTGAGAAACACTGAGCTGGAGAATCAACCTCTGTCTCCAGACACCCCGTAATTAAGTCTGAAAATGACATTCTCTGTGGCAGATCCAGTGAGTTCCAGCGTACAGTATTTATTTTATATTTTTAACATTGGGTGGACTAGTAACTTTCCTGACTAGAAACTTTTTTCTTTGACTGGTAAAGTCATTGATATTTTTCCAGCCCTGTTGATAGCACTCAGTATATTTTTTGAACATGGTGAAAGAGTTATTGATGATAAACTGTTTATTTTGTCTGTTTTTATGGCACTGTAAGGAAAAAAAATAAAAGCTAATGTAATTCAATAGTGTGGCCTCTCAGAGTAAGAACCTGCAGCCAGGTAGTGTACAAACAGACACGAGAACAGCAGCTGATGGATTAATTGTGCTGACATTAGTGTTAACCCTTTGAGTGCCAGAGAGGCATCCAAAGGGTTAATGGTTTTGTTACTCTGTATAAAGTGGAGGGCTTTTATCTAACATAAATAAGAATTCAGTCACACATTCTAGTGAGATTTCACCTAGGCCATTATGTGTGGATCCTGATAAGAGATATTATGGTTTTTTTTTGTATATGTAAAGATATCAATCTCTAACGTAGATAATTGTGACCTGTTTCTAAGAATTACACAGGCAACATCAGAATATTTGCTCAGATTTTTGTGTTTCATTGTTTCAAAGTTCAACTGTGAGCTGACTTGTAAACTAAATAGTTGATGTTTATACAGCCTGGATTACCAAAACATATTAAACCATTGAGGTGCATCCAACACATTGCTTTGGCACTCAAAGGGTTGATAAATATCCTGAAAATGTCCTGATGCTTCTGCAGCATATGGAGGGAGAAGGAGCAAGTGTATAGCGGATAAATAAAAACTGCCATTAATCTAAAGGGGAGGTCTCCAACATATAGGGGTTGAGCCAGCACTATTCCAGTTCAATTTCTCCAGAGGGTACAAATAAACCCCCCCCAAATCCTCATTGATTTTAATGGGGCTTTAACCCTTTGAGTGCAAGAATGGTACACAACCCTTTGAGTGCAAGAATGGTACACAACGCATTGCTTTGCAATGCGTTGTGTACCCCTCTGGCACTCAAAAGGTTAAAAGGAATACTAAGACCTCCTAATAAACCCTCACTCACCTTAATGCCCAGTAACGTGCCAGGACCATCACAACAATCCCAGCTTTAAGGACCGGTGCGTCATGTAATTTTGTGATCATAGTGCATCTACATAGGTCGCTGTGATCACTGGGTAGACCTGTTAAAAAAAAAAGAGCTGTTTGTCTGTGATAATAACCCTCCATAGGCTGCAGTTAAAGCACCACTGTAACATTGCAGACCAATGGAGGTACTACACCCAAATAAAAACAAGTTTGAGCTGCAATAACTTTTGGTAAAAAAAGACCAACTCTAAGAAGTCAAAGCATCCTTGTTTTAATCATCTGAATAAGCCTTGCAATATATCTTTTCCATATTGCACAAAACCATTCCATTAATCTGGGTTGAAAATTCTGCTGGCCAGTATGCATCAATTATGTGTGGATTGTTTCTTCAAAATTAATATTTTTGGCACTGGTTATCTTGCTCATGGGGGCAGACATGATTCTTTTTTACAGGACTACAGGAATGCAGACTCCTTTCACTGATGTCTTCTTCAGAGGCCTTCTGTAGGAGTTTGAAGTCTGCATCAAAGCATCATGTCTGCCTTTGTGGAAGTTATAACCAATGCCTAAAGAGTCACTTTGGGCAATCAATCAACACAAAATTGATCCACAGTGGCCAATAGGATTTCCTGGCCTAGGCTTTGTAGTGTGTTGCACAGGGGGCTTTACAATGTGTTCCTCAGCTCCCTGGTCCTTAAAGGTTTAAGAGGACAGTATAATCAAATACAGCTGTATAAATTAATATTGTATTTGTATGGGGTGTGGGCCGCAGCATACTTGCTCAATTTACCTGTACAATTATTGTTCTCCATAACTGTTCAAGAAACCTGCTGATTTACAAATACAACTGGTTTATATATCTAAAGATGGCCTTGACACTAGGCCAGCACCAGATCTATATTTTTTAGGATTTAACAGAATACCGTATCATGACACAAAGATGTGCAGAAAAACTAATAACACTTTGAAATGACCAAAAAAGTCCAGTTCATCTAGAACTGACTCGAACTAGCAGCACTAACAATTTACTTTAGATCCAGATGTAAAAGATTCAGATTTAATCCACCTAACTCTGCAAAAATAGAAGCTAAGCGAAGCTGTATATGGTGTATCCCTGCTTAACATTGTCTATTCTTCACACCAGTAGACATAATGTGTTACAATTTACCAACACCTAGCACTTTATAGTAGTGCTCAATATGGGAAAAGCATATATTGCAGGCATTATCCTGCTGAATAAAACAAGGGTACTGCCCATGCTTTATACAAAAATTCTTACAACTCAAACTTGCAGTACCTCAGTTTCCAGACATTTTACAGTGGTGCTGTTGCTACACTGTCCTATTGAAGGTTACTGTCAACTGACCATATCTGTCTATCAATTATTGCAGCAACAGCTCCACTGTAAAAATGTCAGCTCTTGGAAGTATGCTCTGAAAAAATGTCAAGTTTGGGCTGCAATAGTGTTTGAACAAACCATTTCTCAGCAATATAAGTACCCTTATTTTACTTGGTAGGATAAGCCCTGATATATAATAATGTTTTTCACTTTAAGAGTTGCTATCTCTTTAATATAAATTTGTCAACATTTAAGGGTACCCACAGAAGTAGGTAGAAATAGTAGGATTCAGCTCAGTGGACCCTCATGCTATTCTGAAGAAGGACTGCTGCTTTAACCCTAGCATATGATCGTCTGAAATGACTGCTTTGCAGATACGAGTTAAGTGAAAAGATGATGTCGGCTTGCAGTATACTGAAAGATGTAGTGGATGATCCGAGGGCGTTGGCCAACAAGGATGTGGTGAGTTGCCCTCAGTGTTATATTATATTATGGTCTAAAGTTAGTCCATTTGGGAATATTCCAAGGCATTTTAAGCCTCAGAATGCCAGAGTGTTGTCCAGAGACCACGCTAGCTCTCAAATACTTAACCTTTTCAGTGCCAGAGACACTGAAATGGTTAAACATGCAAACTTTTTTACACGTTTTCACAGCTCTATTTACCAAAACAAAATGAAATTCTCATTGCGAAATTGTCAGCCTATTGGTGCTAAATTATCTATATTAATTTAGAAAGTGTTTTACCAGGAAGAATGCATTGCGCTTTCTCTCCTTTCACTATTAAGATCATGTAGCATTATTGTTGTATAGTCAACACTTTACTAGTAAATAATCTGTTGCTTTGCTAATAGATGGTTATTGCTGGCATATTGTCCAGACCAAAGACATGGTTGATTAATATACACAATAGTAAGGGAATGTAAACAGAGAATATGTTACATGCTCTGTTGGCAGAGGCTGTGTTTGAATACTATACAAAATGAGTGGTTCCGCGTGTCCAGTCAGAAGTCTGCCATCCCAGCAATGGTTGAGGATTACATCAGTGCATTCACAGAGATTTCCCCAGCGGTCCTAAGCTACGTCATAAACATGGCAGATGGCAATGGAAACACGGCTCTTCATTACAGTGTGTCTCATTCCAACTTTGAAATTGTAAAGCTGCTGTTGGACGCAGGTCAGTTTATTTCTCCTGGAACAAAAGAATTGTGTTATTGTTGTTGCATGATGAAAACCTACCAACCAGAAGACCTTTATTTTAGTGGTTTGGCACCTTTTACCTACTTTTGTATCCATTGTCTGCACTAACAAATGCCTTATTGCTAACAAAGGGCTGTTTCCCATTGCAGGTGATAAATGTTATCACTGGTTTTAGCTCATAGATTCCTATTGAAGCTTCCAGGATAATTTTTTTTTAGGTAAAACCAGTCATAAAGTTATCAGTGCAGTTCAAGCCAGACTATGTTTAGGGCCAAACATTGTTATGGTCAACTTACCATAGCTCTCTGTAGATTGCTGTAGCAACAGCATTACCATAACATTTCTGGCAATAGATGTACTGTGTCCACAAATTGGAAGCTTGTTTTTACTCAGCAGGATAAAGCCTGCAATATTTTATTTCATACTGAGTAACACTCGCCCTTTAAAAAAAAAAAATAAATAAATTAAGTTGAATATTTATAGGTTCCTTTTGGTGCAGTTGGTTGGCCCCAGAATTCCTCCTATTTTTTGTGCTTATGGCCATTACAAGAAAGGCGATAAAGTACACAATACATGTTTCACTGCTAAAGACAGGATTCTGGGTAATATCAGCATTGACAGTTAAGGTTCACTTTTTATAGTTTGTTAGGTTTTAAGATCAGGGTAAAGTGTTAGTGCTAGTATTTAGGGGTAGGAGTTATAATTAGGGGTTGAATAACCATTTGAGTAGCACTAGGTATGCATCAAATTGCTTTTCAGTGTGTTGTGTTTCCTCTCTGTTACTCAAAACTTTAAGTTAGATACATGATTAGAGTTTTGTGTATGGAGCATTATGGAGAGAAAGAAAGGATAGCCGTCCAGGTCTTGCTTTATCCAAACACCTACCTGGCTAACGTGTGTATTATCCAGATGATGTGCACATTATTCTGTTTTGGACTAATCATAACATATGTATCTCTTAGGTAACTGACCCTACCATCCCAAAGTACCTCTATAAAGGAGAATGTCACGAATGTCACTAAACACTTCTGTTGAAAGGGGCATAGGCAAGGCTGTGTTATGTTTTGCTCAACACAGAATGTACACATTACATTCTGGGTATTTGCACTTGAATTATATTTATTTATACAGTCAGTACCCACAGTCAGGATGCCCACAGGCTGATATCCTGGTCCCCCCCCCTGCTGTTTAAGTTGTTTACGCCTGCACTTCCAATTTGCAATCTCTAAAAGAGGAATTATACTCCAAGAAGAAGAGTCTTAATTTATTATGTGATATTTGATGCAATACCATTGAAACCAATATAAATTGCATGTTTTTGTGATAACTCTGTCGGATCAGACGTTGCAGCTAGATGCAACATGCGCTTCATTTTCAGCAGTGTGAGTGGTTTCACGCAACATAATAAAACCAACTTTTGTTCACGTATTTGAATTATTGCAGTTCAATCACTAGGCCACAGTCACATAAAGATGTAGTGAGAGCATAATAAGGTTCCAAGAAAACTTGTATATCTATTCCATCTCTCTTTGTCTAGAAAGTAAGTGCAAAAGACAACACACTGGGCTAACTCTTCACTAGTGGGGAACAATTATACTAAACTTTAACCTATGAGTGCCAGAGGGTTATGCAACGCAATGCAAAGCAATGCTTTGCATACCCCTCTGACACGCGAAGGGTTAAAGGTCAGTGCTGCCTACTCTGAAGAAAAAAAACATGAGAGGAGGGATGAAAAAAAAATTGCTGCCACTACTATTTCACATGGCGGATTGAAGTGAGTTTTAAGCCGGTGACATGAGAATCTCATGCTTTTCATGCAGGGCGAGATTCTCATGTCGCCCTTTTCATCAGTGCAACCTGGTGAATGTGCCGTTTCATATCACGCACTTTTCAATGCAACATTTTAAAAGGATACCATATACAGCAGGGGTACTTCCTGTGAAGTACATGAAAACCTGCATTACATGACTCTTACATCAGATTTAGTCTTACCCTGCAGAACTAAATCACTTTTGTAAAGAAAAACTAAGTTGTTACCTTGTTAGCCGTAGAAATACCGGAGACAAATATAGTCAGGTTGATACCTTATTGGCCAAGTAAGCAGCTTTAGGATGCAAGCTTTCAAAACCTCTCAGATCTCTTCCTCATACATGTTATATCTGATATAACATGCCTGAGGAATAGACCTGAGAAGTCTTGAAAGCTTGCATCCTAAATCTGATTAGTTAGCCAATAAAGGTATCAACTTGACTATATTTGTCTCTGGTATTTCTATGGCTAACTCGGGACGAACCCCTAAAAATGAACTGGGGTTATGTACACTTATACAGCTTTTACTTCATGCTAGCATCTGAGGCCTAAAATGTAGATCAGCATATGCTCTGAGGGGGCAGATGTGTGTGCCTTTTCCAAGGCTGCCATTTATTGTCCTGGATTATCTGTGAATGGGCTGAGATAAGATAACAGTGATTCTGAATACAAGAGGAGTGGGCACTAATCACAATCCATTATCTCACTCTCATGTTAATACAAACAGTACAAACAAGGTTAATTAAATGCTCTCTGAACAGGACAATATACATATGTGTTAAAAAGCAAGTTTAGGATTATTTTAGGGACGTACATATGAATAATTCATTTTTACTTATGCTAGCTTTAAGTAAGTGACATTTAACCATTTACACTGCCAGACAGGCTATGCTTTTGATACCAGCCTGGCATTCAAAGGGTGTTGATGTTCATGTAACCCCATGAGTGGCAGAGAGTTATCGAACACATTGCAATGCAATGCATTTGGGTACCTCTCTGGCACTCAAAGGGTTAATAAAATACACCGGGCCCTGTACTCAGAATAAAAGTGAAGCAATTCTAGGCCAAGCAGTCTGCACCATAGTGAAGAGATGCACATTCCCAGTGATTTAAATTGGACTTCTGAAGCACTGAATGCTAGAGAGGTACTCATGGGGTTAAAGTCCCCAATTGAAATCAGTGAGAAGTTTGGGAATGTTCATTTGTTCCCCGTGGTTTAGTTGGTTTGCCCCAGAATTGCTCCACTCTACTTTAGAACACAGGGCCCAGTGTTATTCACTCTGGTTTCTCCTTACATGGGCTCCAACACTGTAATTACTGGCAGATTGTAGTTAAACGATGGAATGCTTGCTTGCCTTGGTACTCGTGTTGTTCTACAGATAATATAATGTGATTACTCAGAGTACCAAACAAAATAAAAATCTTTGTTTTAATGGCAGATGGATGCGCTGGATGCTTTGCATGCCTTAAAATAAATACTTTCCACAGTTTGTCATCAGAACATAATTTAGAAAAAAAACTTACGGCACACTTAAAGTAACACAAACATCTATAAATTAGCTGAGGTTAGCTATATACACTTAAACTGTTGAGTGCCAAAGACATCATTTATATGTCCACAAAATGGTGTCCTTAACAGGACATGTACATATAATACATATCATTTTGCCATTTATTTTTTTTATCTTTCCTACCTTCAGCGTTAATTTAAAAAACAATCAGACCTCATTTGGGGGACATCAAAACCCTTCTCATGCCCTACTTGCTATTGATCGCCTATCTGATCGTTATAGGTGATCAATATCTATGACCAGAAAAGCGCACACTGCCTTCCTAACTTTCCTTTTCAGCCCAGTATTCTCTTTGAAAGCCTACCTGAGTCATCATGATGGTATTGATGAGCATTCCACACTCATCCCAGAAGTTCAGAGAATTCTGGGTTGAGGAGGGAAAGAATGAAGGCAGTGAGTGTTCTGTCGGTTACCAGTATTGACCACCTATCCCTATCAGATAGGAAATTAGTATCAGGGGGCATCATGAGGGGTCTTGATGCCCCCAGTGATGTCTGAATGAAAAAAACATATTTGCCAGAAGTGTGTCCAACACATTGCTTTCCAAATCAGTGGTCTTGATTCTCCAATTTTTCATTAAAAAATTGCCACTTCTTTAACCCCTTTACAAACCAGAAGGGTGCACAACACATTGTGTACCCAATGTATTAAATACCCTGTACTTAATTGTAGTATCTATACAAATGCTCTATTTGTTCTGAGGTCTGCAATCTATTCTTATATCTTGAGGGAGCACCTATACCTGCCTGTGCCAGGGCTGCCTGCATCCCATTATCATAGAAATCATGGTAGGGTGTCTCACAAGTGATAGACCTGTATTGTCTGTACATGGCCTGAGATAAGGTAACATCCTTTTTTAACGCAAAAGCAGTGGATACTCATCTCAATAAATTAATTGCTCTTGTGCTTGTATTTCATTAAAATGACACAAACAAAATTAACAGGGATTTTAGTCCTTTCTCAGCATATACTAGGTGATGCATGTCCAGGGACAGTATTCAGTTGCCTTCAAGGAAAGCAGGGACAAAATTTGGTTACATTCAGGGAAAGAAAGGACAGCATTCAGTTGCAAAATGTTCTTGTCTCATGTTTGTATGTTAATGATGTAAACCCTTTTTTCAAGCCAGTACTGGCAGCACATATTATAAAGGCAGTGTATCCATACAATATGGCTTTCAAAAGAAGTGGGAATATACATAATAGATTACGTGAGGGTAGACTAAAAGAACTTTCCTTAGTTCCCTTGACCCCAAACCAGGGTTATTTGCCCACCTCAGCAGTTCACAAAGTAAAAGTTTTAACAAGGGGGACACTTTTGAACATCCTGTTAAGGGGAAAGATCTAAAATTAGAAAGCTTTACCTGTAACAGTAAGTATTTTTTTGTGTTTTCTCAAATGTCCTTGCTTTAAGATTTATTTTGGGCAAACCACATAGTATGCCCGGGAAAGGTTCAGGGAGATCATATGATTTTCTTTTTTATGACACATCTCCTCTATCACAGCAGCCATTAGAGAATTCTTCACAGTTTAGGTTTCAAGTTATTGGTTCCATCAAGAGATTACACAGGGGAGGGGATGTGTCAATTTGTTTCCTATGTCAGCAGTCACATAGATTAGGAGCCTTAACATTCTCTCCCTCAGGGATAAACTTTGATTATCATGTGCTTTTGAGAATATTGACTCTTTTTGATGTATTTTGTTTATTATGTTTTGTTTAGTGGAAAACTTTTACGATCTTAGTTGATACCGTTGGTACATGTTGGCTATGGCTAACTGCTGTGGTCCAGTAGATATGCTGGTATCTGTAGATACTGAGTTTTAGTGTATTTTCCCTTTAACCCTTTGCGTGCCAGAGGGGTGTGTGCAGCACACTGCAAAGAGTTTTGCATCCCTCTGATACTCAAAGGGTTAATTCCATAGGTATTTTTTTAAATAAGGTAAACTAGACCTTGTAAGCACCATCCGTTCTGTGCAGAGCCGGCACAACATCCTCCGGCACCCATAGCCCTGCCTTTGCCCCAACCCTAACCACACACCCTCAGTTAGCCACACCCTCTTTTGTGGCCAGATCCATTTTCTACCCAATATTGAAAAATCAAGCAGTGAGCTCTAACTTATCCAATACAGATTACTGCCTTTGGCCCACCCCTAAAGTAGTTTCTATCTCAATTCCTCAGTATACACTAACAGTAGGGGTTTTCAGCTGTGTTCATGTAAGGAGATACTATAGAACAGGGGCAGATAACAGAGACTAACTCCCATCATCCCAATCCAGCCAGCTGTTGCTTGGGGAAGATGGGAGTTTTAGTCTTCCACACGTGCTTAAAGTTGCTTATACCTGCTCTTGAGAATGTATGAACCCAGAGGACCTTATTCAGGAGACTGAAGAACAGCATTTCTGAGGAAAGTCAACAGCACTGAAGAGAACAAATAAAAATTCCCCAAAATGCGAATGGTTTAATGGCTTTTTTTAACCATTAAATGCTAAATAGTTGTCCAGCCTATTTCAGAGAGACCTCTTTCTCATTCAAGGGGTTACAATCTCCCATTTAGCTTTGCAAATATGGCCACAAGTCTCAGGGCATGAGATGTGATGATTTATATTTAAGACATACGAGTGCCTGCTCCTATGTAGTGCAGCATTTTAATACATTTGAGAGCACAGCTACTGCAGAGATACATTCTATGTCAGCGACAGCAACATCTTAATGCCACCACTGTAGCATATGTAAGGAGAAGATAGGGTTTTGCTCCGTTATCATCTCCACCAAGTGCCTGTACCTGGGAGCAGAAGAACGGCACCCCCAAAAGTGATGTCCACACCCCATTAGCACACATGGAACAAAGAGGCCATTTTCTCATACAAAAAAATGCTTTGCACATAGGAGTTAGGCAAATGCTGGACCAGTTAGAGCACAGAAACAGCTCTTTGTGCCTAGGTTTTAGTAGAATTATATTAGTACATTCCCTTATTGAATGCCTGCACTGTAGGGGAGTCTGAAGAACAGAGTTTAGAACAGCTGAATTATAGATCAGAGGGGAAATAGTAAATTAGTATATACAGTAATTACCATACCTGGGAACTCTCCGGTTTTGCCCCGGAGACTCCGGATTTCAGACTGTATTACCAGGTCTCCGGGGCACGGTGTGGATCACCGTGTGGGCAGAGTTTAAATAGAAACTCTGCCCACTTGTGTTCTGTCCTGCCTGGTTCCTTCCACTCCCCGCCCTCTTAGATATATTTTGCAGGGTGTTTTGTTTTTGTCCCACCCCCCCTCCACAACTAAGCCCCGCCCCTTTTATGACGCAAATCTCGTCATCTTTCTCCCAGGTCGGCACTGACAGGGTTACCCTCCGGGTAACCCTGTTTCAAAAGTTCCCAGGTATGGTAATTACCTTTTGGTAGGATCAGTATGATGTGCTTTAAGATATTTCCTCTCTGTGAAAGGCACTAGTGAGCTAAAAGAGATTGCACCCTGGGTAGGATACTTATCCTATAGAGCCTCATCAATTCTAGTGCAGGCTCGTTCCTAGTTGAGCGTCTCTGACTAGCTCTTTGCGTATACAGTAATTAAATTGTGGACAGAGATCCTGATATTTTTCCTGCACACAGGACCTCCCTTTTTATAGATAACATTGGTTTAAGCGACCTGAATATTCATTTATTTGTTAGGTGTGTGCTCAGGGCCAGCCCAAGGCATTGTGCTGCCTGGGTCCAAATATGAAATACTGCCTCCACCACCAAAACCACTCCCACCTGGAGAGCCATACGTTGGCCAACTCTATCCCTGTAAGGGTAATAAACCCTTAATTGCCAAAGATGTGTGCAAAACCTCTGATACTATTCCAGATAGAGTGTAAAGGGTACTCTATCTATAGACCTCCAGCTATACAAGATAAGGCAGCTATGAACCCACTGTGATCCTGGTGTGAATGATCACAAAAAAGTGAAACAAAAAAACAGAAAAAGCTCTAATCTCAAAAAATATAATAAAATATATATAGATAGTAAATGATGGTGTAGAGATGTTGAGAGTACAAAACAATTTATTAAGCACAATAAAAAAACAGGTACACCTGTATTGATCAATATTAAGTACATGTTTTAATACTGATCACTCACTATAGGTATACCTGTGTTTTTATTGTGCTTAATAAATTTTGTACTCTCAACATCTGTACATCATCATTTACTATATAGATTTTAAAACCTCTGATACTCCTGTTTGAAGTTGCAGGGAGTTATAATGGAAGTGACACAGGGACAGCAGTGTAGGTATTTACCTGCACCTCTGGCTTTATCCCGCAGTTTGCTGGACAGTCTCTGCCTCAGAAAATGAGCACACAAGCCTCAAGTCAGCCCAGCACTCACAATGTGCACCCTGTTAGCCATGGTTGTAACAGGACACAGTGTATGTGGTGATCAGCTGGTCCTCTGCACAATGTGACAGCTGTGGGACAAACAATAGCTAACCCTTGGATACAGCAAGCCGGATCAACAAGGAGGAAGGTGCTGCCATAGCATATTGTAAAAAAAAGCCACCTCCCAACCCCACTGTTGAACTAATCCCCATGGTCAATCAAGTTATGCAATACATGAGTATCTGGTGAGAGATTCTTCCAGTCTCTGATGGCACTAGTAAGTTCCCGCTCTGACTCACATAAATTCTCTGAACAGAGCAGCACGCTCACTCGCTGCTGCTGCTACCAATGAAGGCAAGGGTGGATTATAGGATACTGTGTGTGTGTCTGTGTACATTTTATGGCGTGGCGCTCATGCGGCCAATCAACTAATTTTCTGTGTCTCGCTACTGCTGCTGCCACTTCCACAGCCTGCTTCCAATAACTTCTGTGCTCTCTTGCCACTCTGAGGACTTTGCGCACTCTGTCTCCTGCACCCACCAGTGTTTCTCAAGCTATGCGCGGCTGCGTTAGATCATCCATGGGACGTGCAAGACAAGGGATTGGATGCGGCGGTAAGGGAAGGCAGGGGAGGAGCTTGCACGTTAAAGCGTGATTTCAGTCACAGGGGGCAGCGCAGGCACCCGCAGTATCACCATTTATATTGCAATCTACGCGCAATAAGGCTAGGCTTCTAAAGTGGGTGGGCCGGTGGGAGTGACTTTTCAATTGCTAGGCTCCCCTGAAAATCAGGCGCCCTAGGCAAGTGCCTAGTCGGCCTACTGACAAATCTGGGCCTGGTTCTGTGCACACAAAGAAAATTAACCAAATGCTGTCTGAATAGGTTAGTCTACACCTGCATTCAAATGCAAGTTTAGGATTAGACTTTAGGGACCTAAGATAAGAGAAAATATATTTTTTTACAGATGCTAGCTGTAAGTGCATGCTTTTTAAAGGTATGTCAAATGTTTTTTTTTTAGATGTGCTTGTTGCTTTAAAGGGACAGTAATACTTCGTTTTAACTTTATTTTATTTTGTAGGCATTAAAAAAACATGAAGAATGATATAAGTCTTATCTCTCAAACCTTTATGGTTTATGAGATATTCACAAGCAAAGTTTCTCCCTCCCGCCCCTTTTACCTACTGTAAACAATCTCTTCTCAGATGTGGAATGCAGTCCATAGACTGGACAGATAACAGAAAGGGACACTCTTATTCCTATGAAAACAATGAAATCCCTGCCACCCTTGACAAGCTTTTCAGGGTTTTCCCTTATCTTAAATGAAGATTGTCCCTCTCTGCAGTCTACCTGGGCAGCTCCCTTCTGCCCTGGCTGAAAAGTGTTACATCAGTAAAAGGGACGGGAGGGGGACATTTTACTTGTGAATATCTCTTAAACCATAAAGGTTTGAGAGATAAGACTTATATCATTCTTCATGTTTTTTAATGCCTACAAAATAAAATAAAGTTAAAACGAAGTATTACTATCCCTTTAACTTCTTGAATGATAGAGATGTCACCAACACATTACTTCACAATGCATTGGGGACATTTTGAACATCCAAGGGGTTAATGACAGAGTAATGATTGTGATCACATGTATGACAGACTATTATCAGGCTTTTATTCCTTTAAACATCTCTTTCCTTTTATTATTGTTCTTTGTGTTTTTTTTCCCTTGATGACTTCATCCCATACTACAATGATTTGTTTCTTGCAGATGTGTGTAATGTAAATCACCAGAACAAGGCTGGCTATACTCCCATCATGCTCGCTGCTCTGGCAGCAGTGGAGGCAGAGAAGGACATGAGAGTGGTGGAGGAGCTCTTCAGTTCTGGAGACGTGAATGCAAAAGCCAGCCAGGTCTGTTCCATAGCCATCAGACTCCATTCACACCTGTCTGACTACCATCTGACACTTATAGGGTTTAATGGAACTGTTTCTGTATGCTTATAAGATGCACAAGTTTTTCTTATATTTGCATAACAGAAGTTCACTTTAACCTTTTGAGTGCCAGAGAGGTGTGCAAAGATATACAGTGGAGGTAGTGATTTGCCTAGGGTTGTAGCACTGTGGTCTAGGCCCAATTAAAATGGCACAAACCGCTGAAGTCTACCAGAATACATAGCAGAATGACTGGCGTATTTTAGGAACAGAGTTGGATTTTCCCATAGGAAACATGGGTAGATATTTAAAGGAGAACTAACACGTAATAATAATAACAACTCCCACTTACCTTAATATTGCCAGGAAACCCTAACTGCAGCTTTCAGTTTTTGCCCTTTTGTGTTTGTTCAGGAGATGACATCTTCAGTTGGACTCAATAGTTTCTATAAGGCCAGCAGGGCCTTAAAACCCCACACATTGCATATGATCTCATTTAGGCTTATAAACTCTGACTGCTTTGGTTTGGGGAAGAAAATCCAAAAAACTGCCAGCTACTGTCATATCCATCTCCCTAGACATAACATCAAGGACTGACTGAAAATGT
Organism: Rhinophrynus dorsalis; assembly: GCA_037306005.1. Taxonomy (NCBI): domain Eukaryota; kingdom Metazoa; phylum Chordata; class Amphibia; order Anura; family Rhinophrynidae; genus Rhinophrynus; species Rhinophrynus dorsalis. Next base: position 408,889,929 of record CM074718.1, on the reverse strand, counting down.
TATCTCTTGGATCAATGCAGGAGAGCAATATTCATAGAGCCTATTAGGCATTTGAATATTGACCGCTCCAAGACTAGAGTGGTCTCTCTCAGACCCCAGCTTGACATGCTGGTACACGCAACAGGTCACGTGTGCCGGCACATCGAAGGAGATTAAATCGGTAACTTCCCTGGATCTCTAGTCCTTAAGGGGTTAAAGGAGAATTATGGTGTTGGGCAGGGCAGCAAGTGTAAAACATGAACTGATTTTCTATGACTAGCTTTAAGCTAAGGTGTCAGAAGAATAGAGTTTCAGATACACTGCTCTTTTCCACAATCACCAACAGCCACTTTCAGGTATTTATCAATAATCAAATTTATTTCCCTGCCTGACATATGCAATTGAAAATGGAATAAATGCCACCATTGCGGCCATACCTATGCAGTATTTATCAACATAAATGCACATACACCCATATATACAGTTATACACCTCAAGTAATATTGATAATCAAAAAATAAATCCATCGATGCCAGTCTAATCTCTCAAACCTTTATGGGGAATTCTACAGTTCCGCATTCAATAGAACTCTGACGATGATTCAGTATCATGGCATGCCTGGTTTTTGCCACATATTGGTGGTTAGAACAGCCTTTAAGGCAACAGTGTCCATACCTTTCCTCAAGGGCAGTGTACAGGACATGATTTAAGGACATCCTGACTATGCACTGGGTGAGTTAATCAGTGGCTCATTCATTTTGACTGCCTGTGCTCAGGAAGCAATATCCTTTAATCCTGGCCTGTAGACAGCCTGTCAGGACAGATCTAAACACCTCCTGCTCTAAGGGATATCTGGCACTAGCTAAAATGTTTTAAGATGCTATTCATTCATTGGAAGGCACTTCACAGTCTCTGGGCACTAGGACAACACCTACGTTTAATTTGGCCTTACTAGTATGACGTTTCTACACCCACACATCTGTTCTGTTCTTTATTGCTCTTTCAAAGCCTGTTTAAAATAAAATGCATTCAGTAGTGTAAATATGTCTTATACTTCCAGGCAGGCCAGACGGCTCTGATGCTGGCAGTGAGCCATGGACGGATAGACATGGTGCGAGCACTCTTGGTATGTGGAGCAGATGTTAATATCCAGGATGATGAGGGCTCCACAGCATTAATGTGTGCAAGTGAACACGGACATGTGGAGATAGTCAAACTGCTGCTGGGCCAACCTGGCTGTAACGCTGCTTTGGAAGACAATGTAAGAAATTATATGTCACAACACGGCAATATAATGTTTACTAGTGACTGGGAGGCAAAATCAATACGCTAAAAAGGCGCAGTTAAGGAGCAAACAAACTGCACCATATGGGACAAAAGAAAATACCAAAAGGTCCTGTTGATTTAATTGAGGCTTCTAACCACCTGAGTACATGAGGTCTCCATTTCATTGCTTCACAATGCGATGATGTCCTCTGTAGCATTCAAGGGGTTAAAAGCCCGATTTAAATAAATGTGAATTTTCATTTCCCCTTTATGGTGCAGTTGGTTTGCTCCAGAATTGCATATCTTACTGAACAGGTCCCATAGTACCTGCAATGAAGACACCATTATCCCTGTACAACCATATTAAAGGCAGGGCTCAAAATTTCCACTTGCCACTAGCCAATGGCGAGTGAAAATTTAGCCCTGGCTAGTAGAAATTTAGCCCTGGTGGGTATGTTATGGCTTGCAGTGGCGAGTAACTTTTCAGGTCTTGCTAGTAGCAAAGGACTTCAAATTTTAAGCCCTGTTAAAGAGATAGTAATGTTTCATAATAAAAGCAGCTCTAATTAATCTTCATAGTATTTGGGTCTTGGAGGGTGTTATTTCAATTCTGTCAGAGTTGTAGTTCAAGAGTAATTGAATGATAAAGTATCCCCCTCCTGCCCCTTTTACGGATATAACACTGCTCAGCTCAGAGCAGCAGGGTGTGTCCAGGTAAATTGCAGAGAGGGACAATCTTCAATTAAGATAAGGGAAAAAACTGAAAAACCTGTCAAGGAGGGCAGGTTTCATTGTTCTTACAGTAAGAAGATTGTCCCTTGCTGTTATCTGTCTGGTCAAGCAACCAGATTCCACATCTGAGGAGAGCAGTGTTACACTAGGTAACCTGGGGGGAAAATCTTGGCTACAAGTTTTCCTCAGGAGTTGCCCACCAAGGATTCTTCTTAATACATGGTACTCTGAAGAGAGAAGATCTGCAGGAAAGGTGAGCAACCCTTTGAGTGCTGCAGGTCCACATATCCCACAGTGCCCCTCCACACAGGGGTTTTTCCTTTTTCCTTATTGCACACTCCTGCACTCATTGGATCTATCTCTATGTCTGTTGGGTGTTTTGGAGCAGGTTTATGTGGTACTTTAACCCTGTAGCTGCTGGTATTGCATCTTTTGGGGGGGGGGGGGGGTTCTGACACTTTTCCTACTGGTTCAGTGTTTTTTGGGTATCCTAACATGGTCTAGTGATGATTCATGCATTTTTATTTTTCTATGTCAATTTTGTAAAATTTGAGTTAAAGGCGCGCTTTACCGCATAGGCGCCATTGTTCCATTCACTCCTATGGGACTATACAGTTTGAGACATATCTCTGCAATCGCTCCACCTAGCGACTTCAGAGATGGCTCATTTTTATTGTCTGCCCTTGAGCTATCATCCGGTTCATGTTTCTAGTGTGTTGGGGGGCTCAGGGGGCTTCAGGCACTGTTGGGGTACTTTTTCTGGGAAAACTACATTTCCCATGAGCGCTTGCTTTGCGCGTTTGTTTCTGATTGGCTCCCGCCGCAGCAGCCATTTTGGGCCATTTCCAGAACGAGTATCCTACGCAGGGTTTGGACTCTCCTTCCCTCCTCTGCTGATTAACCCTTCGCCTGCCAGATAAGTCTAGTTTAACAATTTCTTGGGTGAATCTTTAATCCTACACACTATACTTGGGTGATTTCTTATACTGTAAGGTTATTTGACACTGTGAGAATGTCTATACTGTTGGAGCTTGGGGCCAGACCTAAGACTAAGGATGCTGGGGTCTCTGTATCCCCAATTGCACATTGCTCTTCCTGTCATTCAGGGTTACCTAGAGAATTCTCAGGTCATTTATACCCAGCATGTTCTGATGTCCCTGAGAGTCTCCCAGGAATCTCCAGCCATGCATTAGAGGCAGTTTGTGTGCAAGAGTTCAAGGCTGCTACCAGGGACCTTAGGTCTACATTGCAACTCTTTCCATCCCAGTTACAGGGAGTCTTCCATTCTTGGCAGACTCCCTCCTCCGTCAGGTCTTCCCTGCCCAAACCTCAGGGAGGACCTGACGTGTTAGATTCCTCTGAAGAGGAACTGGTGGTGGATTCAGATGTTGAGGAATATTCTGCTCTGGGCTCCTCTCAGTTTTTTGGGGATTCTTTTGAGGCTGATCCTGAGCCCTCCACTGAGGGCCTGATTAAGGCTGTCTTGAATACTCTTAAATTCCCTTAGTTCAGGAGGTTCCTTATGACCCCTCAGGAGCCTAAAAAGCCCCTTACGTGCTTTCCACCTGACCCCACTCTTGACCGCCTTGTGTCTGAGGAGTGGAAATCCCCGGACAGGAAAGCTTCTGTGTCCAAGAAATTTGCCAAGCTTTATCCCTTCTCTGAGGCAGCGCTTGCGCAGTGGATTCATCCTCCCAAAGTGGATGCACCGATCTCCAGGCTATCTAGGTCTACTGCCTTGCCAGTTTCTGATGCATCTGCTCTGAAGGACTGGACTGACAAGAAACATGAGGTCTCCCTCAAGTCCAATTTTGCCACTGCCTGTACTGCCATGCATCCAGCTTTCGCTGCAGCATGGGTGAACCGGGCCATTGCGGTCTGGACTGAACAGCTCACCCTGGCTGTCCGTCAGGGTGCTCCTACTTTGGATATGTTGTGCCTTCTTGCCAACATTTCTGAGGCACAGCACTATGTTTCTGCTTCCTTATTTGATACCATCCGTTTGGCCAGGGTTTCCACCATGTCTGTGGTTGCCAGACGAGCTCTTTGGCTCAATATCTGGTCTGCTGACACTGCTTCCAAGAAAGCATTGCTCTCTTTACCTTTTCAAGGTACTTCTTTGTTTGGGCCAAATCTTAAAGATCTGATCAGTGAGGCTACAGGGGGTATGAGTACCCTTCTACCCTTGGTTCCCAGGAAGAAAATGCTGCTTAAGCGTAACCGGTGGTGCCTTCTTTCTGCCCTGACCCCACCTCTGACGAGGAGAGGGATCTCTACTTGTTGGATGTAGTGCGTTGTCTCAAGTTTTATGTGCATCGCACTGAGTCTATCAGTCAATCTGACGTGCTGGTCCTCATTCCTGAGGGTCCCAGGCCAGGAAGACCTGCATCCAAGGTGACTGTTGCTTCTTGGATCAAGTCCACTATTCATAAGGCTTACGAGCTGAGGAAGAAGCCTGTCTCCTTTCGGGTCATGGCTCATTCTACAAGATCTATTGGGGCTTCTTGGGCTAACAAGAATCAGGCCTCCGCTGATCAGTTGTGCAAGGCTGCCATTTGGTCGTCTGTGCACACCTTTTCGAAGCACTACCATGTTGATGTGCTGGCATCGGCTGACGCCAGCTTTGGGAGGAAAATCCTGAAGGCAGTCTTGCCTGTCTAGGATTTTCTTCGGTTCTTGGTGCTTCCGTCACTTGAGCCCTGTTGGCTCCTGTTCAGTGTGCTGTGTAACAGTTGGGGTATTGTTTCCCCTGTTCAGTGTTGTTGGGCTGTCTCTGATCTGATGGTTCATATGTGCTCTGTTGACTTTGGGAGCCTTGCACCTGGTCCTTGCCTTACTTCCCGCCTCTGGGAAACTCAATGGTTGGACATCCCAAAGTTACCAATAACCTGTATTGGACGACAGAAAAAAGAGGATTTTAGTCTTACCTGTTAAATCCTTTTCTCTTAGTCCATACAGGTTACTGTTACCTTGTCAAGGGACCATGCTTGGCTGTCCTGTAGCAGACCATGGGGGTCCTTCAGAGTCATGCTCAGAGGAGTCTTCTTTCCCTTCCACTATCTAGTCAATAGTTAGTGTCTCAAATCTTTCTGGAGCTGGTTGGCTAGCTGCAGCCAAAGAGGGAAGGTAGGCTCCACCCCCTGCATACAATTCTAGAATTGTTCCTGCCTACAATTAAAGGGGTGGATCACCTACCCAAAGTTACCAGTAACCTGTATGGACTAAGAAAAAGGATTTAACAGGTAAGACTAAAATCCTCTTATCACTTTAAGTACTAAAGTATCAGTAATTTTTTATTATAAAAACATACATTGTTGGGATTTTCCTGCTGAATAAAACAAGTGCACCCGCATTGCTAGCAGTTGCTTTATGCAGAAGTCACAACGGTGCAAACTATCACTAAGTGATGGAGCTGTTACTTTTGCATTCAATGGAGAACTGTAGTCAGTGACTCACCTCTCCCATATAATGCAGAAGAATAACAATCTGGACACAGGATGGCACTGTCAATATAAAAATAGTTTAAAACATTACAACTTTGGAATGAATCAACTCCCAGCAGTGAGAGTGCCTGGTTTTACTTGGCAAGAAAAGCTCTACAATATGAGTCTATTCTTAAACAGGTTTAGTGCTCCTTTAAAGTACACATGTAAACTTCATTTGAGGTGATCTGTCCACAAAAATATAAAAACAAACAGTAGTATTATAACTTAACCCCTTAAGGACCAGTGATGTGTCAGGGCCATCACTGCTGTCCTTGCCTAAAGAACCAGTGACGGTCCTGGAATGTCACGTATTTTTTACTCAGATCGCTCCTGCGGGAACACTGTGAGTAGTAGCAGGTCCTGAAATTGACCGCTTCAAGACTGGAGAGGTTACTATCAGACCCCAATTTGGCGTGCTGATTCATGTGATCAGTCACGTGTGCCAGTGCGCTGAATGTCCTCAATCTGGTCCTTAAAGGGACTTCACTCCCCCAGGACAGCTGGTCCCTAAGAGGTTAAAGAGCAATTCAGTGAATGCTAACCTACGTGCTATAAATATTTAGGGTAGTGTAAATTGTGTGTGGGTTTACCTTAACCCTTCGGTCTCCAGCGTGTTGGAGACCTCTCTAGCATTGAAGGAGTTAAGCACCCCGTTAAAATCAGTGGAAATTTGCAGAATTTTCATTTCTTCCCTATGGTGCAGTTGGTTTGTTCCAGAATTGTATTTCTTGGCCCTAGGTGTCCAGGCATTATACATCAGGGTATGACCATCAATAAAACCAAGACCTTTCTAAGTCTTAAAGGGCCGTATGTTCAAAAGAAAAGTGGAGGCAAAAGAGCTAGGGGACTAGTCACCCTAAGGGTAATAGGGTAATCGAGACGTGGATCCCTTGCTCACAGTGCTTAGAGAGATCAGCTGCACCTCACTTGTACGTTTCGGCCTTGTTGGGCCTCGTCGTCTGGGGTTGGCTTCTTCTCTTGTTCAGAGAGGAATTGCCTGGCATTTCGTGGCTGGACTGCCTTTTGCTAGGATCAGTATGATGTGCTTTAGGATATTTCCTCTCTGTGAAAGGCACTAGTGAGCTAAAAGAGATTGCACCCTGGGTAGGATACTTATCCTATAGAGCCTCATCACTTTGAGGGCAGGCTCATTCCTAGTTGAACGTCTCTGACTAGCTCTTTGAAAAGTGGAGGCATTTGCACTATAAGGGAAAACAAAAAAATTCCTAAAATACCCATGGATTTAAATGGGGATTTTTTTTTTTAATAACTTTTTTATTGAAGAATTTTTTCCAAAGCAAAATACAAGTATGCTCCTTGTAGCATATAGAAACTAATATGAATCATAAGCAATGAATACAATAAATCACAGAACATAACCAGTAATGGAAATCCCAGCACCAGCGTGCCGAGAATAAGTGAAGATACACCCTTTCACACTCGGATATCAAAGGAGGTACAGAAAGATGTCTAATGGGTACGTATTAGCGGTTTATATCCAGGAAACATGAAAGTATCACAAGGTAATGTAGAGAAAGAAGTCATAATTTCAAGTTCTCAAGATTGCACTCCCAAATCTTCAGTTCTATTAAAGTGATAGAACGTATTGACAAGAACAAAAAGTGAAAAAAGAAACAATCATGTGCATGCTTCAATGAGAAAAGGAACCCGACCCCCCCCCCCCCCCGAGTCCAGCATCATCAAGGAATTTATTAATTTAAGGCGTCATCTACACCCGGATTCACTCCTTCAGTATGAATGGAAGAATGAGAAAACAGGGCCATATCTGACCCCACCCCACCGTCTAGGAGCGTGACAGTCATCAGTCGGCATCCTTTCACTCGGCCACAAAGTATATAGAAAGCAACGGTAAAATGCAAGCTGTTTGGAAGTAGGCAATGTACAGATAAAAGGCTCCCAAATGGCAACGAAAAGTACCCCCAGCACTTCTTTGGCCAAAAGGGCCAATATCCAATGCAGTCTAGTAAAGTGAAACATACAGTGAGACCATTGTTTAAGGAGTGGCGGTTCTGGGGACAGCGAAAGTGCTAAAATGCACTTCGCCACTATAATGGCAAAATCAAGCAATTTTAATTGGTTAATTGAGAGACGAACAGAGGAATCATAGACCCCTAAAAGAAATTATGATGCTGCATAGGTCACCGAGATATGAATTGTATCATTAATTTAAGAAAAACTTTGGACCAGAAAAAATGAATTATCGAACAGGAATACAACATATGGAGTAATGTAGCCCCAGGGTTTTTACACTTAGGACAGGACAAAGAAGGTGCCAGCCCAATGCGCTGAGCAATCAAGGGAGTTACATAGGTTCTGTGCAATAATTTATAGGATAGTTCATGAAAATATGCCGACGGTGAACAATGTAAACGCCATATGAAACAAGATTCAGTTGTGTCTGTAGTGATGGCGGGAATGTCCACCAGCCAGCTGCTAAAGTCCAGTGGGCTCCGATCCACATACACCATTGAGAATAAAGTCTGGTAAATTAATGAGGTTTTAAACAATGTCGCCAGGAGTTTTTAATCAGACAATCCAGTGGATTATCGTTAAGTTGGGAGGACAACACTGGTAGTAGAGTTTGAACATAATGTTTTAAACAGGGATTTTAACCCCTTGAATGCTAAAGGTCAATGGGAATTTTTAGTTCTCCCCTATAGTGAAAATGCTTTGCTCCAGAACTCCTCCACTTTTCTTTTGAACATGCGAACCTCTGGCCCTTTAAGTTTTATTTTTCCTCTCAAAACAATACTGCAGAATCTCTTCAGCCATTTAGCTGCCAACACCCACTACTTTCACTCCTAACACTGCCAAATCTCAGGCAACAAGAGGATTTCCTTGGCATCCCACAACAGATGTCACAATAACCTCCAACACAGACATTCCTTGGCGTATCTGCCTGGTACATTTATCATTCTCTCTCTCTCTCTAAGTTGTATTGAATTTGAATCAATCTAACATTTCAAAATTACATTTTATTCTTATTGTTTCTTTATACATTTCACTAACTCGTTTTGTGCTGTACAACTGGGGAGTAATAGTCACAAATAAAATAATACAAGTACAAACCAATGCAACTGGTGGTGCAATTTTATATTATAGAGGGATTAGAGAAGTGGTTGGCAGTAGAGATGGGAAGCTGATCTAATGAGTAGGAACAAGGGGTAATAGTGAATCCTAGATAACTGTCTGGTATTATAGAAAGGAGGAATAGCTAGGTCAGGGGTAGGAAACCTTCACTTCTCCACCTGATAGACTACAACTCCCATCATCCCCAACAAGCCAACGGCTAGTTTGGGATGACAGGAGTAGTAGTTCCCTGTAGCTGGAGAGCCAAAATTTGCCTAACCCTGAGCTAGGCTTACGTAAAGAATAGAAATGGAAATAATTCTAACATCCAAGGCATTCAGTGCCAGAGGGGTACACAACGCATTGCAATGCGTTGCATATCCCTCTGGCACTCAAAGGGTCAAAGAAGAGTTTCACAATCACATTGCTGATGCAGAGTGACTTTTGAACCCTTGAGTGACAGCGCAGTGTCCAGTGCATCGTGTTGCATACCTCTCTGGCATTCAAAGGGTTAATGAGTTCCAAAGAGGGCCTACAGCTCTGGTAAAGCCTTGTGTATATTTTGGGAAGATTAGGTTATGAGTGAGCAGATAAAAGCAGATCATGGGTAGAACAGAGGACTGAGTATGGCGGTCGTTATAACTTTTATAAGAAAAATAAGGATACAGAGGTTGAGAAATCTGTCAGTCTTTTAGGAGACCGACAGAATAGTTTAGTTCTGGAGGATTTGGAATTCTAGATTGGCGGAGTGATGATTGAATGGTCTGAGCCCTAGATAATTCAGAGTTAGTACTATTTTCCAAAAGAAAAGATGGGAAGGATTTGCTGTAGGGTTTTTCATTGTTTTATAATGATCTAAAATAGTTACTGAAACTTTGAACTATGTCAGTATTTTATGGTGCAGTTTGTTCATTGTGAGGTAAAGGACACGGGCAGCACTAGTGTCACAGAAGACTATTTTATTGGGTTGGTAAGGTGGGTGGTGGGGGGGGTTCAATTTTAGCTTAAGCGTCTTCAGATGATTAGTATAGTCTCCTTTATTGTCTGGTTCCTCCTTGACCTCCACCGGTATGCAAAAACAGCCTAAGTTGTCCAGCTTTTTACCTTTGTCTTTTCGCCACATTGAGATTTGTTCTGTTGTGGGTTTATACACCCCTGCATTCTTCCTTCTAGGTTTCTAGTTTGTCAGAGGGAGGGATATGAGGATAGCTATTACCCATCTTTGGTCTGCTCCCGGTGTTTAAACCAGATTATGGGTAAAGATTGATAACTTTAATCTTATGCCTTTCATAAAACATGAAAAACACAAGGGGAGGAGGCGCTCCTAGTGTAATATGTAAATGCTTCACAATTGTAATTGCCAGATTAAATCTACTCACAAAAGAGTTGTTCAGTGTGAAACATACGTTTCCACTGAAATTCAAGCTTTTAGGGATCTTGGACCGTCCCAAAGGTCTCCTCCAGGGTATGAATCTCTATGGCTGCATCTCTTCAACATCCACATCCGGGTAGTACATATGAAAAAAAAACACACAGAGACAGAGGGCGCCCAATAGTGCCTGTAAATGTGGCTAACAAGTAATAACCAGTAACTTAAAGGTTATACTCACAGTTATAGTTGCTGGTTACAAGGCATATGCCCAGAGCCAGCACTTTAAGCTTGTGGAGAATTCAAAATCTGTCCCCACTCAGATCTGTTTGTAGAGTTGTTCAGATGGTAACCAGTATCCAAAAGAGTAAAACATGTAATTTTCCACTGACTTTTATGTTCAGTTCAGCTTCTCTGCTAGGAAGTCTCAGCATTATGTCTGTCCCTCTTTTTCTTTACAAAGCAGATTTTAAAGGAACAGTCAGCTTTTTTTATTTAAAGGGGATGTATCACCCCTTTACAACTTTGTGTAAATAGTTTTCATATATAGCGAATATGTTTTAAAGTTTATTATTATTATTATTTTTATTTTTTTTTTAAACTGCTTGTTTCCAGAAATTAGAAGAATAAATACAGCCCCATGCCTTCTTCCGGACAGGCTGCGGTTACCTGATCCTTGCTGCAGTCTGCCTCTCTCTATCCAGCCTCTTCCGATGACTGAGGCTGTCTATAAGCTGGAGCGCTCTCATTGGCCAGATATTGATCTCTGCCAATCCGTCATCGGAGGAGGCTGGATAGTGAGAGGCAGAGTGGCAGACTGCAGCAAGGATCAGGTAACCGCAGCCTGCCCGGAAGTAGGCATGGGGCTGTATTTATTCTTCTAATTTCTGGAAACAATCGTTTTTTTTTTGTTTGTTTTTTTTAAACAAATAAAATTTAAAGCATATTCGCTATATAAGAAAACTATTTACACAAAGTTGTAAAGGGGTGATAGATCCCCTCTAATGAAAACTTGAATGTTGTTGGGCTTTTTACTGCTGCTTAAACAAGGATATACCGATTCTCTATCAGAAAGGGATAAAGTTGTTACCAAGTAGAACTGTGTTATCAGTTACTCTTCTCTTCCATTGAACTTAATAGAGTCACTGAACCTATTGAAACATAGATGAACTTCCTGAACATATACCAAGATCACATTCCCTCATAAAACATAGAGAGCAAAAATCCCAATATAGTCACTCTCCAAATTATATCCTTGAACAATATTGTATTTATGAGTATGTATAGCTTAGACCAAAGAACATATACAAACACCATTTCAGGAGCAGGAAAGAGCATAGTAGATATAAAACTTCCTAATTGTCTAGTCAGGCAACTGGTGTTATCCAACATCAGGCCCTTTATTATAGTTCTAGATAAACTGCAGTTTAAAAAGTTAACTTGACCTTTAACCCTTTCAGTGCCAGAGGGGTACGGAACGCATTGCAAAGCAATGCGTTCCGTACACCTCTGGCACTCAAAGGGTTAAGCAGTATGAGCATGGAATTACGTGGGTCCGATACCACACCCTACCTCATCCACAAAAGGTCTCCGGCCACGGCTAAAAGGTAACAGACAGCACTTCAAAGAATCTGTTTTTGTTCACCTGCACATATAAGATACGTTTGGCAGCCTCCTGTCACCCCTCAGTGTATACTAGCGGGCACCACTTAAACCTTTGAGTGCAAGAGGGGTACGCAACACTTTGAGAAGCAATGCGATGCTTACCCCTTTGGCACTCAAAGGAACACTGCTGCCTCTGAATAATAAACCCCCACATACCTTAATCTGGGGATAAAAATCCTAATAGTTATTAGGAATGTGTTCTGAGTGGTTTAACGCTCTAATAATGCATATTTAATCGGTGCTGGATATCATGTCCAATGAGGCAAATGTGTTTCTTTTTGAAGGACCCCTAGCAATATACAATGTGTTTATAGGTATAACTGAGGAGACTAGGCTAGTTAGACTCCCAACTCATACCTGATTTATGTGTCAGTCTTTGTTTACAGGGTTAATAGTGTCCGCATATAAACTTATGCTATATTGTAGATTTAAATACAAAATTATGTGGAGCAAGTCCAATCTCTCAAACCTTTATATTTGAGAGAGATAACATTTTAAAGTACCCCCTCCTCCTTCCCCTTGCCCTGATGTCAGCTGTAAAGCTGACAGAAGGAGATCTGTATCGGCCAGCTCGAGGCATCTTAGATATCGGTATTTCGGCTCTGCTGAAGAGCCTGGTCTGGTCCAGTGACCGGGATCTCCTGTCTGACGTCAGCGCAAGGGGAAGGAGGGAGGAACTTTAAAACGTTACATCTAACCGTAAAGGCATGAGAAATGGGACTTTCTCCACATAATTTATTTATTTTTTTAATCTACAATATTGCAGAAATGTATATGCGGACATTACTAACCCTTTAACCTGCTGTTATTTAGCACTTTATGTTGTGCATTTGTTCACCCTTTACATTTCTGCTTCTTCCTTAGGATGGCAGTTCAGCATTGTCCATCTCCCTGGATGCTGGCCATAAGGACATCGCTGTTCTCCTCTATGCTCATGTGAATTTTTCTAAGGCCCAGTCACCAGTAAGTACAGTGTGTGCTTCACGTGCATCTTTGTGATAAGACCAGTTTACTTCTTTTTCCTCTGGATGAGAATAAGAGTTGTAGTTCAACATCAGCTGGAGAGCAGCTCAAAGCAGCAGTGTTTCCTATGCAGCGCCACAGTATTCATCTTTCATAAGCAGATGGAATTAAAGGAACTCTAACATATTATCTAGGCATAACAACTGTCACGTATAAACGTAAGAATAAGACCAAGAACCAAGATACCCCCCCTCTCGAAATACTGTAATGAGAAGATCAGTCTCCTCCAACAAGGAATTAGGGAGCAAGATGCTGGAGTGCGACGCTAAAGAGCGTAGCTCGGGTACGGTGGTTGACTACCCGGGGTCTTGCTGCGGCTGTGCCGTATAAAGGTGCTGGCCGCGAAGCCAGATTGGTCCCCTTCGGTTGAGCCAAAGGAGACCCGCGATGACCCCGTGTAGCCAAACAACTACTACCCCAATTCCCAGGAAGGATAAAACTCCAAAATAAAAGGGGTACTCACTCTGACCAGAAGGAATTCCCCGAAGAGCAGGAAAAGTATCTGGATTCCAAGATGCTAGGAGAGTAGTCAGGAAGCAAGCCAGGTCATACACGGATAAATGATATTTGCAGGACTGAGCAGGAAACTAGATCAGGACAATATGGGAATCACCACAGAGCACTGAACCCTACCTAACTAGACGCTATACTAACGCGTCTGAGCGCCGGGCACAAGCCAACTACATGCCGAAAAACCGGAAGTGACGCAAGCACCCGGCAACGGAATACACAACCCGTTGCTAGGGAGCCCGTCGCATCCAGCGAGAGAGAAGCCGCCGCCAGAGAAGACGACGGCAGACAAGAACCGCCGAACAGAGGCAGACGTGACAACAACCTGACTGCTATAGCTCAGTTCTAATTGGATTGTTTATCCATTAATTAGTATTGGTGATAATATCCAAAGAGACTGAAGATATTATTTTTTGCAGGAACCAAAACTCCTCCCACTCCCTAACATGACCAGTGGGAAGAGTCTGGCATCTGAATGTCCTGAAAAAATAATCTGTCTGCATCCATGAACATGATATTCATTTCCTTAACATGATATTTATTTCAGTGTACAGGTATCATTTTAAAAGGTGGCATTTAAAAGATTGTGTGGCTACATGCCACATTAAGCATGCCGCCGGGATGAAAATCTCACCCCCAGTATAAAAGCGCAAGATTCTCACGTTGCTTCCTTAAATGTGCAGTATTGGCCGCATATTAGATGTAAAAGAACCTGGCTGGTCTGAGTTGCAGCAGAAGGGTGGTAACTTTTCAGTATTGTTACTGGAAGCAGTTGTCTGTGTGTAGAGTTCTGTCGTAAGTCTGCTGAAAGGGCAGCGGTTAAAAGTTTCTTTGTAAGTCAGTGCAATCTCAAATATCTGGGGGGTTTTACCAGCCAGACAGGAACTTGCAGAACAGTGACACTCTTGAACCTCAGCTTTGTACCCTGCCTGGCTGTTGAACCCCTCAGATATTGGAGATTGCTCTGAAATATAAATAAACTTTAACCATTGCCCTTTCACTAGCCTTAGACAGAGCTCTACACACAAGTAAACGCTTCCAGCAACAACACTGATAAGGTACCACCCTCATGTTGCTACTCAGATGAGTCAGGCTCTTTTACATCTAATATGCTGGCAAAGCTGCGCTGTTTAAGGAGGCGACATGAGAATCTCGTGCTTTTATTCAGGGCGAGATTCTCATGACGCTCTTTTCATCCCGGCGACATGCTTAATGTGGCATGTCGCTGCACAAGCTTTTACACGCAACCTTTTAAAAGTGAACCCAACGTACATATACTTCACTGGAAAACTTACGGTAGAGACCCATGACGTATATGTACGTCATGGAATGCAGGGTTCCCCACACAGCTGCACTGTGTTTGGGGACCCCTGTTTCCATTTCTGCAAAAAAAAACAAAAAAAAAACAAAAAAAAAACCCAGCCCAATGGTCCTTAAGTGCCGGCCGCGCAGCTAGTCCTTAAGGGGTTAATGTGGACATGTAAACTTGAATTCAATGGGTCATGTTAGCCAAAAGACCAGCAGATGCATGGTTTAGAGAATACTGATAACTGAAAATGTATGTCTGATTGCAACGTCATATACTAATTAAGTTTTAAGTGTATCACAGACCTCCGCATACCATGCTGCTCTGAAATAAGCTTTCACTTTTCAGAAATAAAAGTATCATTATCTCCTGAACTATGCATGTTATGCCATCTTTTATGTAGATATGTCAAAAAGCCTTATATTGCATATCTGTTAAGCTTCAACATCCATTCTTCATATTTTCTCCAGGGCACACCCAGGCTGAGCAGGAAGCTTCCACCCAGTCCAACACAGAGAGGTCCATTCGACAATTAACAGAGAAGAGAGATCACATTTTTGCCATCTCCGAGCTGCTGCTAACTGTTACTGATTCTAGCGACAGATACTGAATGTACTTCTTGTGCCTGAATGCACCAGCAGACTGAAGCAATAACATGTATATATACCCAAAAACTCTCAACTCTTAAAACTGGAACGAAGTATATAAAAGACTCCATGATAAATGTCGCTACATGTAGACTGTCTCATCGTGGGCACTTACCATGTGAGATTTTTTTCTGGAGAAAGGACTCCTCAAACAATCATAGGACTCCAAATGTCAAAGCTGACTTGGCGTGAGCAGATTAAATAATTAATATATATTTTATTTTCCAACCTTGGATAAGTGCCATAGTGCCTGCTGCATTGTTGTAAGTGTATTTATAATATGCACACATAAATACACACTAATAAATGGGCATTGCCCCAACGTCACCATTTCCATTTTGAACTGGTGTATCATCCACAGATGGCACTTAAGCTGGCAGGTGGATTTGTTCAATGTAAAGTATATAAGAGCCTCAGTAGATCTGAATGGACTAAATAGGATGCATCTTCAGGTTTGGATGTATTAAATAACTTTTATATTAAATAAAAATAAGTATACAGAAATGTTAAGTAATCAGTATTTCCTGCATATTTTTTAATCTGTAACACAAAAAATGTAAATGAAACATATTTTTTTATGTGTATTATCCTATCATATATATATATATATATATATATATATATATATATATATATATATATAATATATAGATAGATGGATAGATATATGTAACACTCATGTTAATGTATGGGAGTGAATGTTGCTGGTATTAAGCCACTTGCGCAGTAACAAAACAAGTGGGCAAGTTCTTTTATCTAGTCAAAGTTGGTCATTTTACCCTGTTATATAACAGGCTTCATACAAGTTGCATAATATTATCTGTGTACAGTTTATAAAGCTCTGACAACTAAGGTCACCAGTTACAATGTATGAGCGATATTCAATAAGCTAAAACGGAACAGAACCATAGGGGAGAATTGAAATTTACTATTGATTTAAATGGGTCTTTTGGCCCCTTGAATGCTAGAGACGTCTCACTGGCGATCTCTAGCATTTAGGGGGTTAAAAGTCCCATTTAAATGAATGGAAAATTGTGGTGTTTTTCATGGTCTCGCATAAGAATTGCACCTTTTTAGCTGAATACAGTCATATGTTCTTTACTAACAAACATAACCACATGTTGGTGTCTGTGTATTTATATCCTAATAGCTTGTCTCCTTATAGAACTGTTTGTTTTTAAATGTTTGAAGTGCCTTACACTCTTGCCATACTTTCTCAATAAACTTCAATTATGCAGTTTTTATTCATCCAACGTATTAATCTTGCCTTGTTTTCTGGACAGACCATATTGCCGTGAATAATACTTGCATTTGATTTTTGTAATATCTTGTTCTGTTTAGTATACGCATGAAAAGGTTTATCAACCCCTTGGATAGCAATGAGGTCACTAACACATTTAGAAGCAAAAGTATAACACATATGGAATGCAAATATAGTGCAAAAATATAACATTGTATCTTAAAGAGAATGTTAATTACAGTTAAGTTTGCAGATGTTTCCATACCTTGATATAATGTGTTATTGTATACTAGTTGAACAGCCCGTTACATGGGCCACAGTGCCACTGCCACCCGGTCGCGGGGCAGTCACACGCAGTAGAGACTGCCCGTGCCACGGCTGATACAGAGCTGGACGCTCCTTCGGAGTGCCCAGCTCTGTATCAGCCGCGGCGCGGGCAGTCCCTACTGCTCATGACTGCAGCATGCGCAGCAGTGTCTACTGTGCATGTCGCGGCGTTACACATGATTTAGCGAATTATTATATAGGATGTTATTTTTCCCTGGAGAAAGCAAATTTCTGTTGAGCTTCTTACAGTGTCCTGGGCACAACTGAGTTCCATCACCTGACTAGGAAGTGGCAGTTCAAGTACAAAGTGATCCTCCCAGCCTGCTCTGCAACAGCACTGATATATATTATATTCTGTGAACCCTTTGAATGCCAGAGGAGTACACAACACATTGCAAGCTCCTCTGATACTCCGAGGGTTAAAGTTATACGTCAGCCTCCTTTTTGACTTCACATATTTGGCTACTGCTTAATGGGTAACATTACACTGTGTTTTCATTATTTCCTTTTTTTCCCATTTCACCTATTTTTTAACATATTTATGTCCCAACAATAAGTTCAATGAATATGTGTTCCCAGAGAGCTTACTGTTCGGAACTGTGAAAACAGGGGTACTGATACAGTGTAACACAATCTATATAGCACTAAGTGCTCTCTATGTTGTAGTAGAGGTGGGACTTGTTGCGGTCGGGATAGTGCTACATTGTATCACTACATCTGCTTTCACAGTCCCTGACAGAAAACTCTCTGGAAACATAGGTCGGGGGAGGGGGGTCACTGTAAGGGACAAAATATTAAAAGTTTATGCAATCTGACTACATATTATGCATTTGCAGAATATGTACACTGAAAAAGGAGGTTGGCTGTCACTCATATAAGAACATTTTTTCATAGATGTGAATATTAAGACATGATCTTTGATACAAGAGCAACTTGTGTTTCAGCATTAACCCTTTGAGTGCCAGAGGGGTACGCAACGCATTGCAAAGCAATGCGTTGTGTACCCCTCTGGCATTCAAAGGGTAAATGACCATTCAATGCATCTCAGTGGATAAAACCACTGCTTAAATATGTTTGTTTCCTACAGACAGCTGGTATGTTCCTTTGCCCTTCTACATAAAACCCTATGGGCAACATCTTGTTAGAAATTTTGTGTGTGTATGTGCGTGTGGGGGGGTGGCAGTGCTGTCATCTTGCACTCATACTTACAAATACACATATACATGCCCCCACACACGCACAAACTCGCGCATAAGGTTTTTTTATGTTTAAACAGACATAAACTCTTAACACACACATATGCATACATATATATGCATTTACATATATGTGGCTTTTTACACCCAGACTCATGGTTACTTATCTGTATTTACACATAACACACACACATGCATTTGTGGGGTCTCCAGCAACCTTATCCAACTTTCTTCTTTTCCCAGTGTTCTGTTGTGATTTTGGTGGGATTGACTTAAGTTGATATTGTAATCGCATCTCCCTGACTTCATCTTGTCTGGGCTCTTGAGAATAAAGAAAGATGAGGGAAAAAACTTAGGGCTCAATCGAAATATTTGCTTTAAAAAAGTCCGTAGGGCAAAATGGATACAAACCAGCACGATTGTTAACTTATATGTGTTACACTTGTCATCCACAGTCCTTCTCCTTCAGTCTTCTCTTCATTCTTCTTTTCTTTCATGTATCTTCTGCCTACTCTTCATTCTTCTTTCTGTAAATAAAAAAATAAGTATTAATGCAACGCAGAAACTGTTACATTGTTTAACACCTTGAGTGGCAGAGGGGTAGTTTGCAATGCGTTGCAGACCTCTCTGAGCTCAAAGGGTTAAGCAATGTATTAGTGCATGGGATCATATAAACATGCCACCATTATTAGTGGTCGAAATAAGCCATTATGGTATTAAAACTTGCACCAACATAATATTCCCAAAAATATAATACTTTTGCACTTAGCTGAATAAATTGTCTCCACCTCTGTGTGCGGCCACGTAGGCAGCGGAGACAGTAAAGTGTGCCTAAGGTCCCACCTTCTCCTACCTCTCGGCTGATGCCGGTTCTGCACTTAGGGAACTTGAACAGAGACTGCCTTTATATATGGGCTGTCTCTGATCTAATTCCCTCACAGACATTGGCTGAGATGTGCTTACGTACATCCCAGCCAATCGTATTTGAGAAACTGTGCTTTAAACTGATTTTTGAACATATTATGATGGCGCAAGTTTTAATACCACTAATACATTGCTTAACCCTTTGAGCCCAGAGAGGTCTGCAACGCATTGCTTTGCAATGCGTTGAGTACCCCTTTGTCACGCAAGGAGTTAAACAATGTAATAGTTTCTGCGTTGTATTAATACTTTTATTTTTTATTTACAGCAAGAAGAATGACGAGAAGGCAGAAGATACAAGAAATAAGAATGAAGAGAAGAAAGGACAGAAAAGGACCAGGAAGCTGAGGACTCCGCTGGACATCAGAATTAATGCAAAGTGTTACTTTTAATGGGATGCTGGTTTTTTTAACCTAGTCAGGTTAACCCTATGAATGCCGGTGGGGTAATTATACCCCACCGGCACTCATAGGGTTAATCCTACTAAGTTTTGACACATTTTTCATAATTTGGTTGTATTGATATGGGGCTTAGGGCCTCATATGGATACATCCACTGAGGACTTAGGTTTCTTTTAAAGGGATAGTAATGTTTCATAATAAAAGCAGCTCTAATTAATCATCATATTATTTGGACCTTGGAGAGTGATATTTCAATTCTGTCAGAGTTGTAGTTCAAGGGTAATTCAATGACAAAGTATCCCCCTCCCGCCCCTTTTACTGATGTAACACTGCTCAGCCAGATCAGAAGGGGGTGCCCAGGTAGACTGCAGAGAGGGACAATCTTCAATTAAGATAGGGGAAAAACCTGAAAAACTTTTCAAGGGGGGCAGGGCCTTCATTGTTCTCATTGCAAGAAGATTGTCCCCTTCTGTTATCTCTCTAGTCTTACAACCATTCCACATCTGAGAAGAGATGGCTTACACTAGGTAAAAGGGGCAGGAGGGGAAACTTTGCTTGTGAATATCTCTCAAACCATAAAGATTTGAGAGAGAAGACTTATCGTTCTTCATGTTTTTTTAATGCCTACAAAATAAAATAAAGATAAAACGAAGTATTACTATTCCTTTAACTTTTATTTTTCCTTCAGGTTTCTGCGTTAGCTAGTTAAAGGGACTCAAGTCATAAAAAAACAAACAAAAAAAAAAAAAAACAACTGGGTCTTAACTTTCCTGTGATAACTTGAGACCCTTATCGGATCTTCATGGCTAACAGACTTTGAATTCCAAATTACGGTGTTCATTTTCTATGGGTGAAAACACCTCTTAACTATATCACACAACGGCTTTTTTTTTTTTGCCGGTAGTTTTTTAAAATATATATTTTTTTTACAGTACAGGCATTTGAATAGCTTATTGTGCTTGAAAAAAATGCAGATGGCAGAAAAAACAGCCAACTCCAACATTTACATAGAGCCCTTAACCCCTTAGTGACGGCCGCGTGCAGACGCGGCCGTCACTTAACGCCGTCTAACATTTTTTTTTTTTTTTTAGATGAATCTGGAGTCCCCAAACAGCGTGCAGCCGCGCAGGGATCCGGATTTCCTGGACGTCCTCTGTCACTAAGTGACGGCCACAGAGGATGTACATGTACGTCCATTGTTGGAAAGGGGTTAAACAGACATTATCTCACAAAAATATAAAGTGTTCATATACATTATATAATTCTATCCAGCATTTATAAAAACCATATATTTGGTATAAACTCTCATCTTCCATAAACAAATGTGCAAGGAGGGTGAAATTTACATTTTTGGCAACATTTGTTATTTATTTTATGCTTTATCAGTTTTTAGATTAGAACCATTCAAATTTCAGTGTAGAAACACACGTGCTGTTATTTGTTTGTTTACCTCAATTATGACGCACATTGTATTCATTATATATGAAGATCTTGCATAAACAAACATGGGTCAAATCATTATACATCGCACCCTTTACACTAATAAGGAAAGCATGGTTATCACATATCTTAGAGCTTACTCACCTAACAAAGACATTTTTCAAACGCTAGCTATGAGTTCCTGATATAAGGATATGAACACAATTCATGTTTACTTTATACTGTCACATTAAATGGAATTATATTCATTATTTTATAACCCTATCTACATTTAACCCCATGTGGACCAGAGAGATGAGCAGTGCATTGCTTCACGTGTCGCGCATCAACTGGTCCTCAAGGGCTTAAACTTTATATGCCAGAGGGGTGCCCAATGCACTGTCAAGGCATTAGTTAAGTAAATCAGAACAGAACTGATGCATTCTTACATTCTCCCTAGAATCACTAATGGTAAATAGGCCCTAAGTGTCATAAAGCATCCCAAGACACATCACATAACTACCTAAAAGATTAACTTCTGAGCAAGAAGAGAAATATACTTAAAAAAAAAAACACCCACAAGCTTACAATGATATTGTACGCACGACTAATCCATGTTTTTTTAAGGTAGTTTCCATTTAATGAGGTTTCCATGGTCTACATCAGCCATATCTTCCACTAATAGTACAGCTAGTAAGTTATATTGTGTTTGTATGTAAAAACATTGCACATGTAACATCTTTTATAAAATGTTTCACTAAATGTTTAAAATACTTCCCTTCTATTAAAATAGCACTACAGTCTAATATAACACATTTGCCATGTGCCTAAAAAAGTGTTACCCTTTAACCGCCTAAAGACCATGAAAATCTGGAGTGGATTGCACTTAAAGTGGAACTACCACTGCACAACATCTTTAGCTTAATTAAGTTCCCATCTGGCGACTAGTTGCTTAGTAGTACATTTACCTTGATTGAAAAGGTTTCAATTATTTGAAAAAGCCCAGAGTCCTCAGAGTAAAAAAAAATACCAAATTTGTATAGTTTTACCTACGTTCGTGGCTAGCGTAGAGCCCTAATCACCAGCAGCGCAAAATGACATTTTCAACTTTATAAACTAATATGTGCATTCTAGGGTTTTTGTAAAGCTACCCTAAAACAGTGGAATAACTATATAAAACTATATATTTCTGGAAAGTAGACAACCTGCTGCATCTTGTTACCCCAAGCCTGGTGTGCACAAATGCCTCCAGAATGTGGTGCTAATGAAAAACAAGTCATTTTCTTACATTTCTGCCCCTTCAAATGTACTGAAATCTGTGAAAACCATGTCCTTTCTAACTGTATTAATTAGCTAGTGCTCTTAGGAGAAAAATGACACCTCATTGGTATGAGTTCACCTACCTTAGGGGGTGCTACAAGTGCAAAACTACACCTACTACAACCTCTAATTTTTCTAACATTTTCTCAAACATTACTTGTCTGTACAAAAATGGTTGTAACAACTACAGAAGTGAAGAAAGGGTATACAAATCTACCATTTTGGAAAGAAGACATCCTGCCACATCTAATGAGGGGTGACTTGCCTTGTTACCCCAAGCCTGGTGTGTAAAAATGCCTCCAGAAGGTGGTGCTAATGAAAAACAAAAAAGGCATTTTCTTACATTTCTGCCCCTTCAAATGTACTGAAATCTGTGAAAACCATGTCATTTCCAACTGTATTAATTAGCTAGTGCTCTTAGGAGAAAAATGACACCTCATTGGTATGAGTTCACCTACCTTAGGTGGCGCTACAAGTGCAAAACTACACCTACTACAACCTCTAATTGTTCTAACATTTTCTCAAACATTACGTGTCTGTACAAAAATGGTTATAACAACTACAGAGGTGAAGAAAGGGTGCACAAACCATACCATTTCGGAAAGAAGACACTCTACCGCATCTAATGATGGATGACTTCCCTTGTTAGCCCAAGCCTGATGTGCACAAATGCCTCCAGAAGGTGGTGCTAATGAATAAAAAGGCTTTTTCTTACATTTCTGCCCCTTGGAATGTATTGAAAGCTGTGAAAACCATAGAAATTTCAACTGTATTCGTTAGCTAGTGCTCTTAGGAGTCAAATGACACCCCACTGGTATGAGTTGACATATCTTAGACAGTGCTAGAAGCAAAAAACTACACCTACTACAACACTACTGATTTTTCTAACATTTTCTCAAACAGGACTTGCCTGTAAAAAAATGGTTATAACAGCTACAGAAGTGAAAAAAGGGTAGACAACCCTTACCATATTGGAAAGAAGATAACCTGCAGCATCGAATGAGGGGTCACTTGCCTTTTTACCCCTAAGTTAGTTTGCACAACTATTTCCAAACAGTGTATGTGTGATTTTATGGCTAACAGCTGAAAGAAGCTAGGGCGTCAGCGAGTGTACGTGCAGGCCTGTGACTACCAGTGTAACAAAGTGTGTGTGGGGGGTCGAGGGGTTAGGCAGTGTATGTGGGTATGTCTACTAGTGGGGAGTGGACCAAGGATGGTGGTGAGGAACGGTGTCCGATAGTGTATATGGGGGAATCTGTGACTACCAGTGTGCACTGTATGTCCCTCTCATACAATGTTTGATTCCCAGCCTGAATCTAGTGCATTCTCGTACTTTGAGTCTACCAGTACGCAATGGAAACAGGCTGGGGTCAGGCTGGGGAATGGGACTGCCTGTGGAACCAGGCAGGGGGATAGGGTACATGGGGGTGGGGGGATTGGAGGCATTTTGTGTGCATGCTACAGGGGTGCCCAATGCACTGTAAAGCAATGCATTGGACCCCCTGTTGCACACACACAGTTTTTTTTGTTGTTGTTCATATCTCGTTGGGGAGGCTGTATCAGGAACACTCCTGGTGCGCCCCCCCCCCCCCCCATCAAGGTGTTAAAAAAAAAAAAAAAAAAAAAAAAGTGTGTGTGTGTGTGTCACAGGGGGTCCAACGCATTGCAAAGCACTGCGTTGACCTCCCCACCCCGTGGCACATGCAGTTTTTGGGGCTTTTTCCCCGCAATATTTTTGTGTAGACCTCATTGGGGGCATCAGAACCCCATGATGAGGTCTGAATAAAAAAATAAAAGGGGGAAAATAATCCTTTGTGTGCCACAGGGGTCCAATGCACTGGACACCTCTGTGGCACACAAAGGATTATTTATTAACAAACAGTTAATTATTTTTTTTTATCATTACTTTGTATTCAGATGCCCACCAAACAAGCTCTGATTACAAAGTAATGATAAAAAGTGTGTGCCACAGGAAGGGGGCATGCATTGAACCCCCCCATGGCACACGCAGGGTTAATTTTTTACTTCACTTATGTTTTTATTGTAGACCTCATTGAGGGGCATCAGGACCCTTCCTGATGTCCACCAATGAGGTCTTAGTAAAAAAAATATTTTCCAAAAGAACTGACCCTGTGAGTGTCACAGGGGTCTACAGCTCATTGCAAAGTAATGTTCTGCGAACCCCTTCGGCACTCAAAGAGTTATTTTTTTTGTATTATATTTTTACTTTTTCTATCAGAGATTGTGGGGGGACATCAGGACATTTCCTGTTGTCCCCCCAACAAACTGATTACGGTTAGTGAAAAATAGCCCTGTGTGTGCCACAGAAGGGGTGGTCTGCAGTAAACCCCCACCCCTGTGGCACACACAGGGTTAATTTTTTTTTTTTTTTGTTCATTTATTTTATAGACCTCATTGGGGGGCTTCAGGACCCTTCCTGATGTCCACCCATGAGGTCTTAGTAAAAAAAATATGTCTAAAAAGAACTGACCCCGTGTGTGTGTCACAGGGGTCTCCAGCTCATTGCAAAGCAATGTTCTGCGGACCCCTGCGGCACTCACAGAGTTATTTTTTTGTATTATACTTTTACTTTTTCTATCAGAGATTGTGGGGGGACATCAGGACATTTCCTGATGTCCCCCCAACAAACTCTGATTACGGTTAGTGAAAAATAGCCCTGTGTGTGCCACAGGAGGGGGGTCTGCAATGAATCCCCCTCCCCTGTGGTACACACAGGGTTAATATTTTTTTCCCAACTTTTTTTTTTATTATTATAAACCTAATAGGGGGACATCAGGACCCCTCCTGGTGTCCCCCAATGAGGTCTTAGTAAGACTAATACTGCCAAAAAGACTTGACCCTGTGAGTGCCACAGGGGTCTCCAGCACATTTTAATTTCTTTAATTCAGACCTCGCTGGGGGGACATTAGGACCCCTCCTAATGTGCCCCCAGTTATTGGTCTCTGTATCCCCCATTGTGCATTGCTCTTCCTGTCGCTCAGGGCTACCTAGAGAATATTCAGGTAATTTATGACCAGCATGTTCTGATGTCCCTGACACCATTCCAGGGACCTCCAGCCATACCATAGAGCCAGCTTGGGTGCAAGAGTTCAAGGCTGCGACTAGGGACCTTAGGTCCACATTACAACTCTTTCCATCCCAAATACAGGGGGCCTTTCAGGCTTGGCAGGCCCCCTCCTGAGTCAGGTCTTCCCTGCCTAAACCTCAGGGAGTACCTGATGTGTCATTCCTTTGAGGAGGAACTGCTGGTGAACTCAGATGTTGAGGAATGTTCAGTAATTGAGTCCTCTGAGTTTATTGGGGACCCCTTTGAAGCTGATCCTGAACCCTCCGGTGAGGGCCTAATCAGAGTTATCTTAACATTCCCCTAGTCCAAGAGGTTCCTTTTGATCCCTCTGACGTATTCCAGGAGCCTGCTAAGCCCCTTACATACTTTCCTCCTAACCCCACTCTCGACTGCCTTGTGTCTGAGGAGTGGAAATCTCCTGACAAGAAAGCTTCTGTTTCCAGAAAATTTGTTAAGCTTTATGCCTTTTCTGAGGCCGCACATGGGTTCATCCTCCTAAAGTGGATGCCCCTGTTTCCAGGCTATCCAAATCTACTGCGTTACCAGTCTCTGATGCCTCTGCTCTGAAGGACTGGACTGATAAGAAGCTTGAGGTTTCCCTCAAATCTCTTTTTGCCACTGCTGGTTCTGGTATGCGTCCGACATTTGCTGCTGAGTGGGTAAACCGGGCCATTGTGGCCTGGACTGAGCAGCTCACCAAGGCTGTCCGTCAGGATGCTCCTGTTTTGGATAAGTTGCATCTCCTTGCCAACATATCTGAGGCACAACACTATGTTTCTGCTGCCTTGTTTGATGCCATCCGCATGATGGCTAGGGTTTCCACCATGTCTGTGGTAGCCAGGTGAGCTCTAAACACAGTGATTGCTGCCACTCTCCTTCTGGGGTGAAAAGCCCCATGTCCCTTTTTCACCCACTAGTGTTACATTTTTCAGAGATAATATTGTATAGTGTGTAAGTGTATTACATTGCTCCACAACTGTAAAACTACCATTAATTTGTGTTTAAACTTCAGTAGATGTGTTTTTAATTAGTTGGTGTAAAATAAAAAATGTGACTTGCTCACATTTATTTAAAAAAAAAGTTGCGGTTAGGAGGTCATAAAAGGACCTGCTTTCATTCTGCTCACAGCGTCAGCACTGAAGGGGTTAATAACCCATCTCTAGCATCTAATTCTTCCTTTGTGTGTCGGCTCTCTGCTTCTATCTCCCTTACTTTCATAGTAAGGGAGAGGCAGAGAACAGTCACAAAAGCAATGTGTAAAAGATATTGCCTTTGCAAATGAAAAAGCCGGTACATGTGATCTCTCCTGGAGCAATTATGTGTACTGGCACAACACAGAAGGAATGAAACTGAGCACTTTGTTCCTGGAGCGCGGAGATTCAGCCTGTTTAGCATGATAGCAGCACTCAGTGAGGCGTGCTGCTATCATTTAACCCATGACATTCCAGGACTGTCATGGGTCCTTATGGGAATTTTAGCCATGATGGCCCTGGCACTTCATGGGTCGTTAATGGGTTAAGGAATAGGGGGCGCTACGCATTTCTTCATAAAGCTTTGTGCCCCCGGTCCTTAAAGGGTTAAAAGTCAGTGCAACATAAGCAATCTGTAATATTTGCATACACCATCCCTTAAGCCTTCTTCACACAGTTCAATAACTCCTTTGAGTGCCAGAGGGGTATGGAATGCATTGCTTTGCAATGCATTCTGTACCCCCCTGGCACTCAAAGAGTTAAAGGGATGCTATGATTTAAAGTGTTGTTTTTCTAAATAAAAAATGGGTAATAGGACATGTATGTGAAATCACCAAAGATGTTTTAGGTGATAGCACCACTGTAGTGCAGGAGAGCTCAGTGTGCCAAATCAATACCATGGAGAAAACAATACAAACCCCCAAATACCACTGATGTTTTTTTTAACCCCTTAAATGGTATTGCCCTCCAAATCATTATGAGATGTACTGTTACTAGTATTTAAACAATTGGACATTCTCATTTGTCTTCTGTGGTGCAGTTGGTGTACTTCAGAATTTCACCTCTTCAACTTATTGAATATAAACTAAATACCTTCCCTAGATAGCCATGCTGCATTTCAGGACTGGAGCAAGGTAATAATAAGTGTCCATTTTCCTTCTCCCTTTGCATCACTAATGTAATATGTGGGACTTGCAGGGCTCAAAATTTCCACTCGCCACTAGCCAATGGTGAGTGGAAATTTAGCCCTGGCGAGTAGAAATTCAGCCCTGGTGGGTATGTTATGGCTTGCAGTGGCGAGTAACTTTTCAGATCTGGCTAGTAGCAAAGGGCTTAAAATTATAAGCCCTGTGTGGGAGCACTGCATTTTATTCAAACTTCCTCCTCACTGCATGCTTTTTGTTTAGTCACCAGGACGACATGCTTCCACTAAGGTGAGCAGGCGTGAGTGACCCAGCAATGAAAGTGTTAAAAAAACAAAAAGCAATTAAAACTGGGAAACACTGCACGTTGCACCTGTTATTCATCTGCAGCCCTGCATAAACAATCCTCTTTAACCCTCTGAGTGTCAGAGGGGTATACAACGCATAGCCCTCTGGCACTCAATGGGTTAACTCTTTCAGTACTTGGTTGCTTTCCTCTGTACGCCTTAGATGGAATACTGCATGGAAGTAGCTAGTTAGCTGTCTGGATAGTGAGGCCCCTTCCTAAGGCAAGAAAAAAAAAATGCAACCTTGCAAATTAAAAACCTTATTCCATGATCATTCTAACCCTTTAAGAACCAGAGGGGAATGCGTTGCTCACCCCTCTGGTCTTTACAGGTTTAAAGGGATAGTAATGTTTCATAATAAAAGCAGCTCTAATTAATCATCATAGTATTTGGACTTTGGAGAGCATTATTTCAATTCTGTCAGAGTTGTAGTTCCAGAGTAATTCAATGACAAAGTCTCCCCCTCCCGCCCCTTTTACTGATGTAACACTGCTCAGCCAGAGCAGAAGGGAGATGCCCAGGTAGACTGCAGAGAGGGACAATCTTCAATTAAGATAAGGGAAAAACCTGAAAAGCTTGTCAAGGGGGGCAGGGCTTTCATTGTTCTCATAGGAATAAGAGTGTTCCCTTCTGTTATCTGTCCAGTCTATGGACTGCATTCCACATCTGAGAAGAGATGGCTTACAATAGGTAAAAGGGGCAGGAGGGGAAACTTTGCTTGTGAATATCTCTTAAACCATAAAGATTTGAGAGATAAGACTTATATCATTCTTCATGTTTTTTTAATGCCTACAAAATAAAATAAAGTTAAAACGAAGTATTACTATCCCTTTAAGCCACAGTTTCTTTCTAATTAAAAGCTTATTCAAACCTATTCAGTGGTTCAAGATTTTTGGCCAACAGCCAGTTCACAATGGCAGTGGTTTGATTTTTTTTTTTTTTATAAAAAATATAAACGGTTTACAGAAGTACAGGTGAAACAAGAATACTCCTACTTCTAGGAGATTTATTTCACTAAAAAGTTATATATTTGAGCATTAATCATTTTGAATGTACCTGTATTTTATTCCGCAGGAAAAGAGCTATGAAATATTTTTCATAAAAAAAAAAGTTACTGCTCCTTTAAGTCCTTTTAAAAACAAAAACACAAAGATGTTTCTAATTTCAGAAACTCATATACTAAGTCCTGCGGTTCATGGTGCAGTACAGATTCACAGATATCCTTACAGCAGCTGTCACAACACCCAATTGTGAGACACACGTGCCTGGTGAATAGGAAGGGCTGGCATCCGAGAAGTCATCTGAATATACACTTCACTAAGCAGTCAATGGCAATGCATCTTCTCTGTGGGAGACAGAGTGCATTAGAGCTCAGTCATAGTTAAAAGGTGATAATTATCTTTGCTGTACTGTATGAAATCTAACCACTTCCCCCTAGAGGCCTTATGCAGAACAAACCAACAGGACCATAGGGAGTAATTCAAATTCCTGTTGCTTTAAATGGAGATTTTAACACCTGTTTTCCACAGAGGTGTGTGCAATACATTGCAAGGATTAACACCTAGCATGCTAGAGAGGATTCAAACTGTAATGCAAAACAAGATGTTGCAGATCTCTTTAGCGCTCATGGGGTTAAAACCCCAATTTAAATCAATGGGGATATTTATCCCAATGGTTAAGAGTCTTTGTTCCAGAACTGCTCCTCTTTTCTTTTGAACACAGGGTCCTAAACCCTTCTCAGAATCTTTTTTTTTTGTTATTCTAGACTCCTTTACTATTACATGCACAGTATATTGTTACATTGGTCACTGTTCTCATGGGCCTAAAAATAAGAGTACAAGGAAAGGGAAAAAAAGTGTTTGTTGTCAATCAGCCCAGGACGGTGGCACAGCACATGCACATAGTAGAGTCAACAAGCCTTGTCCCCTGCCAGATAAATGTTCAGCAACAGACAGGAAACAGATTCCTCGTGTCATTTGATGCCAAAGTATTGTATTTCCGGAAAAGCAGAGATTACAGTGGTTGAGAATGATGTGGTGACATATTGCTATAATTAAATGGTCTTCATAAGCAAGTGGTTTACATTCTATAATTAGGCAGCAGCTAGCTGCAACCCCAAATAGTTCACCACTGATCTACATGTGTCCCTGTCACTGAGTGACCTCATTGATGGGCTCATTTGAACTTGCACATATTTGGTACAGGAAAAGCTGTGAAATGTTCACCTTGACTTAGTATAATACAGTGGTTCTCAGGGCTGCCATCAAAGGGGATGGATAACCTTATAAAAATGTTACCATGTGCTTTGTTAATAAAAGTAATAATAGGAAAGCTGTTTTTATATTATATATATATATATATATATATATATATATATATATCTTACGATCAGCATAATGGGACACGCTGATTCTTCGGCAAAGCTCTACTTCAGCTCCCTGAGGGAGGTGGGAGGAGAAATAGGACGTGAAGAAGAGCTGTGCTGTGCTCATTATGCGGAAGTGCACAGCACAGAAGATTTAATATCTTTGTAAGTACTTACATTTATAAAACAAAACAAACAGCATTCCTATTATTACTCCTATTAACAAAGCATATTTTTATGTGATATATCTCTTTAAAGGGTTACAGGTAGTACACATGTATGGGACCCAGCTAAGCAGGGGGACCCACCTCCCTGATCAGATAAAGAGACCCCTGAAATGTGAAGAAGGGGACTTGGGCCCCCATACGATCATACTGGCCCACAGGGATTCTGGATGATCTCCTAGGGGCCCTAGTGCACTCTGTAGGTAGAGTAGCAGGGTAATTGACCACATCTTTTCTGCTCCATCCTCCATTTCATCTCATAGTGGAACAGTTCCATGGGCTCAGTCTTCCCATATACTTCCAAATTTCAGTGCAAATGCATGGAGTGGGTGGTTTTATGATTGTATTGGGCCTCAAGATTTCTGATAGAAACCCTGGTGGCTCTCATACTAAAATAGGTGCAATTCCAGGCAAACTATGAACTCATCAAAATAATGAGGTGCAATAATGGGCACTCAACTGCATCACGGTGTGGGTGTGAAAATTCCACAAAATCTCCATTTAAATAGGGCTTTAAAGGAATAGTAATGTCCAAAAATAAATTTACATCCAATTGTTCAATATATATATTTTTACTATAACGAATATTATGTTCTGCAGCTTCCTTACTTCATATTAGACTTGAAAATGCACTTAAAAGTTTCTGTCTCCCACCCCTTTGGAAACACCATGCTGACCTCCCTCAGATCGGATTGCAATGAAGGACAATATTGTGTCAGCATGAGGAAAAACCTGTCCTCCTTCGTCAAGGGGGGCAGGGTTTTCCTTTGATTGACAGACAAAATATTGTCCCTCATTGCGATTAGTCCAGTCAAGAGAGCGGCTTTCAGATCTGAGGGAAGTCAGCATGATGTACTCAAAAGGTGAGGGGGGGACTTAATTGAAGGTAAGGGAGTTGCTAAACATTCATTATAAGAGGATTTTAGTCTTACCTGTTAAATCCTTTTCTCTTAGTCCATATAGCTTACAGGTATCATGGGAAGGAGAAAGCCCCTTTCTATAGACTGGAACAATTCTTCAAAGAAGTGCAGGGTGGCGCTACCTAGCCACTACCCTCAAGTTAGATTTGTGATACTAAACCTACTGAGCAAGATAGCGAGGAGAGGAAGAGGAAAACTCCTGTGAGCATGGACCCAATAGGACTCCCACATCCAGCCACAGGAAACCAAGCATGGTCCCTTGACAGGGTGGGAAACCTGTAAGCTATGTGGACTAAAAGAAAAGGATTTAACAGGTAAGACTAAAATCCTTTTTTCTCTGCCATCCAATATAGCTTACAGATACCATGGGATGTACCAACATTGAGCTCCCTGGGAGAGCGGAGAAGGCAAGGACCAAGTGCCGGTCCTCAAGATACCAGAGTTCCCACAGACTAATCAGGACACAGAATAGCCAAACTAACAAAGTGTCAATGGACACTGAATAACTAACATAGCACACAAGAACAAGAGCCAGCGGGGCTCAACTGTGAAAGATCTCTAAAGCACAGGAATTAAAGTCCTAGACAAGCAAAACTGTCTTCAGCCAAATTCAGAACATCAACACGATAGTGTTTGGTAAATGTGTGCACAGAGGACCAAGTTGCTGCCTTGCACACCTGCTCTGCAGTGGCCCGATTCTTGTAGGCCCAGGAGGCCACAACAGACCTAGAGGAATGCGCTGTGATGGAAAGGGAACAGGTTTCTTCCTGAGCTCATAAGCCTTGCTCATGGTAGACTTAATCCAAGATGCAATGGTCACATTGGACGCCGCCTTACCAGCCCTAGGACCCTCAGGGATGACAAACAAGCATCAGTCTGACGGACAGACTCAGTGCAGTGCACATAGAACTTAAGGTGGCGCACTATATCCAACAAGTGGAGATCCCTCTCCTTGTCAGATTTGGGGTCAGAACTGATGTGGAACTCAGAAATCACCTGAGGAAGATATTTCTAAGAGCTACAGAGTAAAACACTAAGAAAAGCGGTTTGCAGGACAGAGCCTGAAATTCAGCTACTCTGGGGACAGAGACCACAGCCAAAAGAAATGCCATCTTCCACATCAATAGACGTAATGGAATGGTACCCAAAGACTGGAAGGGCGGACTTTGCAAGACCCCCAAAACCAGGTTAAGGTCCCACTGAGGAGCTGGAGCCTTAAAGGTAGGGAAGGCATAAGCAACCCCCTGAAAAAAGACTTTGACGTCCGGCAAAATGGCCCTTGTTCACGTCATCCTGCAAAAAAGACAGGATAGTTGGGAGATCAAACTCCTGTGAGGACATCCCTGTCCACACAGCAAGCATGGAAAATAGACCAAACCCTGTGGTAGGCCTTAGAGGAAACCAGTTTCCTAGCCTGAATAATAATAGAGACCACCTCAAAGGAAAAGCCCTTCTTCCTCAAGATGGAGGCTTCAACCTCTATGCCGTCAAAGCCACGTCCTCCTTCCAGAGGTAACCCTGAAGAAGGAGACCCGGTCTGCGTGGCAGAGGAAGCATCGCAAACAGACAGAGCCAACAGCTCTGGAAGCTAAGGTTGTCTGGTCCAATAAGGAGCAATCAGAATGACAGAAGCACCGTCTATCCAAATCTTCCTCAGTACCCTGGGAAGGAGGGGAAGAAGAGGAAAGATGTAGGCTAGATGAAACTTCCAACAAATCGACAAGGCATCCACTGCAAACGCCAGAGGATCCCTCCAGCAGGAGCAAAACAGCTGAACCTTCTGGTTGTCCCTTGTGGCCATCAGGTCGATGCAAGGAAGGCCCCATCTCTCCACCAGGTGACTGAACACTTCCGGGTGGAGCTACCATTCCCCGGAGTCCACCATGTGGTGACTGAGAAAGTCCGCTAGGACGTTAGACGCCTGGGATTTGCGCAGCGGAGATGGCAGGCGCATGCTCTTCTGCCCAAGCCAAAATAGCCCTGACTTCAAACTAAGCAGTGGGGCTTCTGGTGCCGCCCTGCTTGTTGATGTAAGCTACTACCGTAGTGTTGTCGGAATGGATGCAGACCGGACATCCCATAAGATGAGAGGACCAATACCTTAGACCATGAAATATCATTCTGAGCTCCAAGATGTTGAATGGAAGAAGGGTCTCCCCCTCCAACCAAAAACTCTGAACACTCAGGTGACCCAGGACTGCAACCCAACCTGTCAGGCTAGCATCCGTTGTCACAATGGTCCAGTAAGGGATAGTGTTGAGCGAGCATGCTCGGCCGATGCTCGGATCGGCTCGAGCATCGCTCTGCTCGGCACATGGCGGTACTCGTACGAGTACCGCATGTGCTCGCCCGCCATGTTCGGGTCTCCTCCCCGCACGTTTTGCGGCTGCTGCGCAGCCAATAAACGTGCAGGGAGGCTCTGACATCGGTGTAATGCCAGCAGCCATGTTGGCTGCTGGCATTACACTGATTGGCTGGCCAGAACCCGTGGTCAGGTGCTGTATAGCACCTGACCATCGAGTTCGGCTCAGTCTTAGCCAGGGAGAGCTGAGGATAGGAAGGGAAAGGCAGTGTAGGGAGGAAAAAAACCAAATTTGTGAAAAAAAAGAACCAAAAGTCCTTTTTAGGACTACTGTGTGTGGGGGCAGCAGGTTATTTTGTGTGGGGGGAAAAAAACAAAAAAAAAAAAAAAAAAAAATATTCTGTTTAGTGTGCAAAGTTGCAGATTAGAGCACATTCTGTTTAGTGTGCACAGTTGCAGATTAGAGCACATTCTGTTTAGTGTGCAAAGTTGCAGATTAGAGCACATTCTGTTTAGTGTGCAAAGTTGCAGATTAGAGCACATTCTGTTTAGTGTGCAAAGTTGCAGATTAGAGCACATTCTGTTAAGTCTTCAAACTAAAATATCAAAGTCACATATTCCATTCAGTGTGCTTCGCCGCAGTTTAGCAGCACATTCTGTGTACTGTGCAGAGTTGCAGAATAGGAAGAAATACTGTTAAGTCTTCAAACTAAAATATCAAAGTCACATATTCCATTCAGTGTGCTTCGCCGCAGTTTAGCAGCACATTCTGTGTACTGTGCAGAGTTGCAGAATAGGAAGAAATACTGTTAAGTCTTCAAACTAAAATATCAAAGTCACATATTCCATTCAGTGTGCTTCGCCGCAGTTTAGCAGCACATTCTGTGTAGTGTGCAGAGTTGCAGAATAGTAAGAAATACTGTTAAGTTTTCAAACTCAAATATTAAAGTCACATATTCCATTCAGTGTGTGTCACCGCCGTTTAGCAGCCTATTCTGTGTACTCTGCACAGTTGCAGAATAGTAAGAAATACTGTTAAGTTTTCAAACTCAAATATTAAAGTCACATATTCCATTCAGTGTGTTTCACCGCCGTTTAGCAGCCTATTCTGTGTACTCTGCACAGTTGCAGAATAGTAAGAAATACTGTTAAGTTTTCAAACTCAAATATTAAAGTCACATATTCCATTCAGTGTGTTTCACCGCCGTTTAGCAGCCTATTCTGTGTACTCTGCAGAGTTGCAGAATAGGAAGAAATACTGTTAAGTCTTCAAACTAAAATATCAAAGTCACATATTCCATTCAGTGTGCTTCGCCGCAGTTTAGCAGCACATTCTGTGTAGTGTGCAGAGTTGCAGAATAGTAAGAAATACTGTTAAGTTTTCAAACTCAAATATTAAAGTCACATATTCCATTCAGTGTGTGTCACCGCCGTTTAGCAGCCTATTCTGTGTACTCTGCACAGTTGCAGAATAGTAAGAAATACTGTTAAGTTTTCAAACTCAAATATTAAAGTCACATATTCCATTCAGTGTGTTTCACCGCCGTTTAGCAGCCTATTCTGTGTACTCTGCACAGTTGCAGAATAGTAAGAAATACTGTTAAGTTTTCAAACTCAAATATTAAAGTCACATATTCCATTCAGTGTGTTTCACCGCCGTTTAGCAGCCTATTCTGTGTACTCTGCACAGTTGCAGAATAGTAAGAAATACTGTTAAGTTTTCAAACTCAAATATTAAAGTCACATATTCCATTCAGTGTGTTTCACCGCCGTTTAGCAGCCTATTCTGTGTACTCTGCACAGTTGCAGAATAGTAAGAAATACTGTTAAGTTTTCAAACTCAAATATTAAAGTCACATATTCCGTGTAAGATGAAGAAGGCGGGTAAAAAGGGACGGGGAAGTGGACGTGATCCTGATAGTTCAGGGCGCGGGTCAGGACGCGGAGAAACTGTGCCTGGTGCCAGAGCACAAGAAAGAAAGACATCCACCATACCTAGCTTCATGTGTAATTTTACAGGGCGTCGCAGGACATCACTCTCGAGGTCCGACCACTGCGAACAGGTGGTCGGTTGGATGACAGCTGATACTGCTTCCAGTCGGTTAAGCACCACCCTGTCTTCCACCAAGTCCACTCTCAGTAGCCAAGAGTCTGGTCAAAATAATCCTCACTCTGATCATCCTTCCTCCCACCATACATGGTCTGGTCAAAGAAGTGATCCCACACTGGGATATAGTGAGGAGCTCGTCTCATCACCAATCCTTCATTTGACCCTCTCTCCAAGCACGCTTGCAGAGGAACATGACATCTTGTGCCCTGATTCACAACCTCTAGAGGCTACCCAATCACAAGAAGATGACAGATGTGAACGGCATTTAAGGTCAAAGGAAGTAGTGGATGATGATGATGATGATGAGACACAGTTGCCATTAAATCAACCACTATTTCCGTCTCAAGACCTTGTTGAGGAGAATGTTATACAGTTGTCAATGACTGAGTATGTGGTGGGATCAAGACTTGAGGAGGATGATCAGAGTGAGGAAGTGGAGGAGGACTTGGTGGACGATGAGGTGACTGACCCCACCTGGGAAGGTGTAGAGCCGAGCGATGACAGCAGTCCTGAGGGTGAGCCATCTGCAGCACCGCAACAGGCTGGAAGAGGCAGTGGTGTGGCTACAGAAAGAAGGCGGACCGCACCAAACCGGCCCGCAAATGTTCCACGGAGCACCCCCTTGCGTAAATCTCCCTTGCCAAAGGGTAGGTGTTCCGCGGTATGGCGTTTTTTTAAGGAAAGTGCGGACGACAAAAGAATTGTAGTTTGCAACCTGTGCCACACCAGAATGAGCCGAGGCATGAACACTAGAAACCTCACCACCACCAGCATGATCCGACACATGGTATCCAAGCACCGTAGTAAGTGGGAGGAACGCCTGGATCGCCCATCTGTATCTGCAGGCCACACCACTGCCTCCTCTTCCCCTGTTTTCGGTGCCGGCCAATCGCCTGTCGAAGGCGCAGGCCCGCATACCTCCCGCCCTGCACCTGTACCATCTGAAGCACCATCAGCGACCACATCCACTTCCCTGTCCCAGCACAGCGTCCAAATGTCGTTACCCCAGGCATTTAAGCGCAAGAGAAAGTACCCAGCCACCCACCCACAGGCCATAGCACTAACCTCACACCTTTCAAAATTACTGGCCATCGAAATGCTGCCATTTAGGCTTGTGGACACTGAGTCCTTCCGCAGCCTGATGGCAGCAGCTGTCCCTCGGTACGCGGTCCCCAGCCGCCACTACTTTTCCCGGTGTGCCATCCCCGCATTACACCACCATGTGTCCCGTAACATCACCCGTGCCCTGACCAACGCAGTTACTGGGAAGGTCCACTTAACGACTGACACATGGACAAGTGCTTGTGGCCAGGGACGCTACATTTCCCTGACGGCACACTGGGTGAATGTCGTGGAGGCTGGGAGCGACTCGGACCCTGGGATGGCACGGGTGCTACCCACGCCGAGGATTGCGGGCCCTACCTCCATCAGGGTTTCCGCCAGCACCTACGTTATTGGCTCCTCCTCCTCCGTTTCCACCTCCGAATTCTCTACACGCAGCGCCACTCCCCCATCAGCCAGTAGCTGGAAGCAGTGTAGCACTGCAGTGGGGAAGCGTCAACAGGCCGTGCTGAAGCTGATCTGCCTTGGGGACAAACAGCACACGGCCTCAGAGCTGTTGCAGGGGATTAGTCACCAGACCGAGCAGTGGCTCTCGCCACTCAACCTGCAACCAGGCATGGTTGTGTGTGATAATGGGCGTAACTTGGTGGCGGCTTTGGAGCTCGGCAAGCTCACACACGTACCATGCCTAGCGCATGTATTTAATTTAGTGGTGCAGCGATTTCTAAAAACCTACCCCAATGTGCATGATCTCTTGACCAAGGTGCGCCGCGTGTGTGCACATTTCCGTAAGTCATCTACAGCTTCGGCCGGCCTGTTGAAGCTGCAGCAGCGCTTACAATTGCCAGCTCACCGGCTGCTGTGTGACGTGAGCACGCGCTGGAACTCCACCTTCCACATGTTGGCCCGGCTTTGTGAGCAGCAGAGGGCAGTAGTGGAGTACCAGCTGTTACACGGTCGTCGCCTCTCCGTTCAACTTCCTGTAATCAGAAGTGAGGAGTGGGAATGGATGTCAGACCTCTGCGAGGTTTTACACAATTTTGAGGAATCGACACAGATGGTGAGCGGCGATAACGCTATTATCAGTGTAACCATCCCACTTCTGTGTCTACTGAAACGCTCGCTGCTCACAATTAAAACCGACGCTTTGCATGTGGAAGAGGTGGAAATGGGGGAGGAAGAGCTTACACAAGGTGATAGCCAGAGCACCCTCACTTCGTCTTCTCAGCGACAATTGGAGGAGGCGGAGGAGGAGGAGGAGGAGGAAGACACGGTTGCCTCCGCTACAGAGGGTAGCCATGGAACTTTAGTTCCATCTCTTCAGCGTGGGTGGGCAGAAGAGGAGGATGAGGATATTGAGAGTCATCCTCCTGGTGAGGACAGCGAAATCTTGACTGTTGGTACTCTGGCACACATGGCTGACTTTATGTTAGGCTGCCTTTCCCGTGACCCACGCGTTATACGCATTTTAAACAACACGGATTACTGGGTGTTCACCCTTCTGGACCCCCGCTACAAAGAGAATTTCTCATCTCTCATTCCTCCGGTGGAGAGGACAAGCAAAATGGTGCAATACCAGAAGGTTCTTGTTGAAAAATTGCTCCAAAATTTTCCATCTGACAACGCTGGCGGCAGAGTACGTGCTACCTTGGCCAACAGAGAAGGGGAGAAAAGGGGAGCACACAGCAGTTCCGAGAAAGGCAGGGCAACACTCTCCAAGGCGTGGGACACCTTCATGACACCCCGCCAGCACCCTCACCCTGATGCGCAGCCTAGTGTCACAAGGAGGGAAAAGTTTTGGAAGATGGTGAAGGAGTACGTAGCAGACCGTGTCAGCGTCCTCAATGATCCCTCTGTGCCTTACAACTACTGGGTGTCCAAGCTGGACACGTGGTATGAACTGGCACTCTACGCCTTGGAGGTGCTGGCCTGCCCTGCCGCCAGCGTTCTGTCTGAGCGGGTATTTAGTGCTGCTGGTGGCATCATAACAGATAAGCGTATCCGCCTTTCCACCGACAATGCTGATAGGTTGACACTTATAAAAATGAACAAGGCCTGGATTTCCCCTGACTTCTCCACTCCACTGGAGGAAAGCCACGGGGGAACATAAACTCACTTTATATATGTTATTTACAATGATGTGAATACTCTGTATTCCCATTCACCCCTTCCACCCAAAAAACGGGTATATGGTTGACTCTTAATCTTCTCATCCTCCTCCTCCTCCTCCTCTTCCATATGCCCTGTGCTATAATTTTTATATAGGGCCAGCTCACCAGCGGGCCCTGTGATATAATTTTTATATAGGGCCAGCTCACCAGCGGGCCCTGTTTGACAATTTTTATATAGGTCAGCTCACCAGCGGGCCTTCTCATATAATGTTTTATTGGGTCAGCTCTCTAGCGGGCCCTCTCATATAATGTTTTATAGCGTCAGCTCACTAGCGGGCCTTCGCATATAATGTTTAGGATGGTCAGCTCTGCAGCAGACCCTCACCCATAATGTTTTAGATGGTCAGCTCAGCGCACGTTTCCCTCTTAATCATGGCCTCAGTTCTGAAAATCAAGGAAATTTTTGGGAGAATTTGCCTCTGCGCACGTTTCCCTCTTAATCATGGCCTCAGTTCTGAAAATCAAGGAAATTTTTGGGAGAATTTGCCTCTGCGCACGTTTCCCTCTTAATCATGGCCTCAGTTCTGAAAATCAAGGAAATTTTTGGGAGAATTTGCCTCTGCGCACGTTTCCCTCTTAATCATGGCCTCAGTTCTGAAAATCAGGAAATTTTTGGGAGAATTTGCAGATGATATACAAGTAAATATACAGCAAATATTGTTTGGTAACAATTTTTCGCCTAAAGTCGTTTTTATTTTCCTTTTTGTGTGTTTTACGCTCAGTCTGTAAAAATGGCGTACTACGGGCGAAAGATCGTTCCCAGCAGCGATGTTAGAGTCCAAGATGCATCCAGACATCCTCCCTATGCTGTCCCTGAACCATTTCTGTGGTGTTTCCATCCTTTTCTGCCCTTTTCCTATGGACCAGGCACCCTCCCCTCATCAGAGCAGGGGGTGCCTGGTGTAATGCTCGAGTCCTCCCATTGACTTCAATGGGGCTCGGGTGCTCGGCCGAGCACTCGAGCCTCAGGGGGTGCTCGGTCAGAGCACCCGAACACCCGAGCATTGGGGTGCTCGCTCATCACTAGTAAGGGATCATGAATGGCCTCCCCTTTTTTAGGTTGGAGAGGTCCATCCACCAGTGAAGTCTCATTTCCACATCCGCAGGAAGAGTCACTAGTTGATCCAACAGGTTTGTGTTCCCCCTGCAAACTCGGATCACAAACTGCTGAAGTTCCCTGGTGTGGGCCATAGCATATGGCACTGCTTCCATGGTGGATATCATCTTCCCCACCAGATAAGAGAACTTCCTTGCCAGAGCAGACGAGCACTCCAGAGCGCCCAACACATTGTGGGTGAGCTGCTGAACAGAGTCCTCTGTCAGATATACCATACTCTGTATGTCTCGAACAGGAGGCAGAGAAAAATTAGGTTCTAGGAGGGAACCAGATTGGACTTGTCCATATTCAGGATTCAACTGTGCTGAAGGAGGATCTGAATGCAATTCTGGACTTGGCGATCCAGTAGCTCCCTGGAAGGAGCCTGCAGGAGAAGGTCGTCCTTGTAAGGTGTCACCTGAATTCCCTTGGTGTGCAGAAAGGCAATCCGGGCCCATAAGACCAGACTGAACACCTGAGGAGCCGAAAACTGGAAATGGCCCATGTCGCAAGCGAATCTGAGGTATTTCTGACTGTCCGAATGAACAAGGATGTGTAGGTAAACATCCTGCAGATCCAAAGAGGCCCGAAATTCCCCTGGACACATCACTGCAATGACTGAGTGTAAGGACTCTTGTTTGTAGTGAATTTTGATTACAAATGAGTTTAGAGCCTTTAGGACCAGAATGGGACAGCAGCCGCCATCCTTCTTGGAAACTAAAAATAGGTTGGAAGAAAAACCTGAACCTATCTCTGGCTGGGGGACTTGTTCCAGGACTCCTTTGTCCAAGAAAGCCTGAACTGCCCCACTGAAAAGCCTGAGCTTTTCCAGTCCCTGAGGGAAGCGAGAA
Organism: Rhinophrynus dorsalis; assembly: GCA_037306005.1. Lineage (NCBI taxonomy): Eukaryota > Metazoa > Chordata > Amphibia > Anura > Rhinophrynidae > Rhinophrynus > Rhinophrynus dorsalis. The sequence continues at coordinate 408,849,384 of CM074718.1, read as the reverse complement.
GGGAAGAACCAGAAGGGATTTGACGGGAATCCTGTAACTTTCGGAAACCACTTGTAATACCCACTGATCCGCAACAGAGCCTGTCCAAACACTCAGAAAGTGTTGCAGGCCACCACCCACAGGTGTATGCGGACCAGGGTTCAGCGAGTTATGCCGAAGAAGGTTTGGTGGGTTTGGGCTTGGTGGAGGTGTGTTTAGGCCTCCAGTGCTGTTTGGGCTTGGAGGAGGAGTGCGGTGCCTGAAGTACCTCACCTTGGCAGGCACGAAAAAGACAATGTCTCCGTACCTGAGAATTGTGCTTAGGGATCAAGGGTAACAAGGTACTCTTGCCCGAAGTATCCTCGCTAATGATATTCTTCAGTTCAGGGCCAAAAAGAAAGGTATCCTGAAAAAGAAGAGAAACCAGAGATTTTCTTGAGATCAGTACAGCAGACCAGATCTTAAGCCATAGCGAGCACCTAGCAGCCACAGAGAAGGCAGAGGCTTTTGCCTTGAGCCTAACAGCATCCACTAATGCATCGGTAACATATTGTTGAGCCTCAGATATATTAGCCAAAAGGTCAGCTTTAGGGGCACCCTTATGGACAGCGTCAGTCAGCTGTTCAGTCCAAACAGCGATGGCTCTGTTAAGCCAAGCAGAGGTTAGATAGGTCATAATGATGCACCTATGGCCATGAATGTAGCCTTTAAAATAGCTTCAAGCTTCCTATCAGTTAAGTCTTTAAGAGCTGAAGCATCCACTACAGGTAATGCTGTGGATTTAGAAAGTCTGGAAATAGGGGCATCAACCTTAGGAGGTGTAGCCCACTGAGCCAAGGCCACGTTAGAAAATGGATACAGCTTAGAGAATCTCTTAGACAGAGATTAACACTCATCAGGGGTCTTCCACTCATCTAGTATGATCTGATCTAGAGTGGGATGAGCCGGAAAACCAGTGCAAGACTTCTTGCGCCTTTGAAAGACGTCAGAAGTAGACTGAGGCTCTACAGTTGTAGTAGGAATGTTAAAGTTTGTTAGAACCGCCTTAATGAGACCCTCAGCAGAGGGTTCTGAGTTAGCTTCAAAGGGGTCACCATAAAATTGGGAAGAAGCCCCTTCTGAAGACACACCATCCTCTGAATCTTCCAGCGATTCCTCCTCATAGGAATCAGATAAGTCAGGAATGTCAGGGGGCCTTAGGGGCCACATACCTGAAAGAAGTGGGGGGTTTCCAAGACTGAAGAACCCCCTGAATAGAAAGTGGAAACTGTGCTATAGAAGACTTTAAGTCCTTGACCTTAATTGGCTCTTGTTCATGGCTGTAAGGCCCTGGCGGAGAGGCAGGGGCCACAGCACATGAAGGGCATAAATGTTCTGAGTATTCTCTAGGAAGCCCTGTCTGGCATGAGAAGCAGTATGTAATGGGGGTCAAAGATGCCCCTGAATCCTTGGCCTTAGGCCTAATCCTAAGTCTCAACGGATCTGACATACTAACAGGAGATAAAGTGTCTAATAGTAAAAGGAAGCACCAATTACTGTGAACCTAGATTAAAGAATCACCCCAGAAAAGGCTAAAATACACTTATCTGGCAAGTGAAGGGTTATCCTGAGGAGGAAAGCAGAGAGATCCAAGCCCTGCACAGGATACTCATGTGAGGAGAAAAGAAAATGGGGACTGAACTGGGAGCCAATCAGGAAACAGCCAGCAAAAGGGGGTTTATGGGAAACTTAGTTTTGCCCTCAGAGTACCTAAAAACAGAATCTGAATCCCCTTGAGTCCCCCAAGACACTGAGGATGTGCACATGAGTGTAGGGAAAAGGCAGATAAGAAGAATGAGTTGTCTCTCAACTCGTTACATAGAAGGGTTGCAGAGATATGTCCCAAAGTGAACTGTCCCATAGAATCAATGGAGCTGAAATTCAAACAAAACAAAAAGTGTGTAAAAAGTGCTAAAACACTTAGAGAACACCCAATAAACAACAGAAAACAATCCCAAAGGAAAAGTGTAAAAACATGTCCCCAAATCAACATAGGACAAGGAAGGGGTTAAACACCTCAGACAGCTCAAATGCTTCAAAGACTCAGAACAGAGGACAGAATAAAACCCAACAGGAGTGCAAGAGTTATGTGGGAACTCCAGAAAGGCCCCTGTGCGGAGGGGAACAGTGGGACAAGTGGACCATGGCACTCAAAGGGTTACTCACCTTTTTTGCAGGTTTTCTTACTTCAGATTACCATTGAATGGAAGAAACCAGAGAGACAACTTCTGTAGAGAGAAACAGGGGTTGCTAGAATCCCTCTCAGGGGCTGCAAGAGTCCACAACAGCTCTTGTTAACTGGGCAATCCTCCAGGGGAAGCCAGTAGTGGTAATCTGCCTAATGGGGGGATTTGGACACCCTATATCTAGTCTATCTAGAAGAAAATAATAAAATAACTAAAACAAAGCAGAGCTGTTCTCAGCCTTCCTAACAAATCTTAACTGGTGGGGAGGGGCTAGGTACCCTGATAAAGAGGAGAGGGAGGCTCCACCTAGCCTATATAAAGGGCCTGTCACCTTCCCATGGTATCTGTAAGCTATGCTGGACGACAGAGAAAAAAAAAAAAAGTATATTGAACAATCGGATGTTGATATTGAGATCCTTGAGACATATTGAGGCTGACTTACTAAAAAGTGAGGCAACTATGGGGCAAACCAACTGCATGGATTTAAACAGAGCTTTTAATCCCATAACTGCTAGGGAGGCATCAATACATTTCATCACACGTGTTGGAGACATCTTGCATTGAAGGGGTTAGAAATCAAGTATAAATGACTAGGCATTTGAGGAATCATTATTTTATTCCATATGATTCAGTTGGTTTGCTCCAGATTTGCTTAGTATATTAGTCTTTGTAACTAAGTACAGTAACATCAACCTGATTTGTAGTACAGTACGGAACCTATTACCCATATTATATGGAGATGTGGTTGTTAAAGAAATTCTTGATGGAGGTGTCAGGTTTGCAAGCCGTAGAGCTCCTAGTTTAGGCAGCAGATTGGCTCCTAGTATGTTCTTAAAGAAGAATCAATCTAAAAGCAATTGGCTGTCATTAAAAGGTTTTTACAGGTGTGGGGGTAGATGTAAATGTTGCAGTTTTGCAAAGATTACTACATCGTTTGATAGCAGTATCACTAAGAAGATGTATCAAATTAATAGCTTTTTGAATTGCAATACTGCAAATGTAATTTATCTCATCACCTGTTCTTTATGTTATCAACAATATGTTGGACAAACAACTAGACGATTGAAAGAAAGAATGCGTGAACATCTCAATGCCATTAATAGCGGGGATATGAGGTCACCTGTAGCTAGACACTTTTCTTCCCAAGGGGTAGGTGTGGAAGCTTTAACTTTTTGTGGTATAGATAAAGTTTCAAGACATCCTAGAGGAGGTAGTCATCTTATAGATTTGGATAGACGAGAGATGTTTTGGATTTTTACTCTTGACACAAGAATTCCAAAGGGTATGAATGCAGAATGGGATTTGAGTTTGTTTTATTAAAATGCTATTTTGGCGAAAAGATGATAGAGTTTCCTTCTATAGTCCATTTCCCTATATTTACATGGTCCAGTATTAAGTCTTTATGGTGCGTTGCTTTATTGTCTAGCTGCACGTGATTGTCTCTAATTAAGATAGATTTTATGGTTTTTTGGTCCGATGTGAATATGGGGTAATGGTATTGACTCCTATGTGTGTTGCATTTCAGTCCAATTAGAACAGGACTATATATCTTCTATTTATATATGAGATGATTACTAACCATCTGTTTAACCAATCCTGTTTTTACCGATGATTGGTTTTTTATCCAGTTCGGGTTTTATATGTGTATGTGGCATCGGGAGGTGGGAGTGATACATTGTTGCCTATTTAAACTCCCTTAGCTTCCGGCCACGGTTCCTATGAGTAAGGACCGTTTAGGTCTGAAACGCGTTAGGAAGTTGTGGAGTGTATTTATTTCGTATGACTACATGTCTCACAAGCTTTTAAAAGAATAAAGAATAGCAACGATTTTGTACATTAACCATCTGAGTGCGGACTTTTTTCGTTTATTTCTGCCAGTAGTATTTAACAAGGTAACAGGATTGCAAAACAAGGATGCACAGAAGTATAGCTGACCAAAACAATGATTGCCAGGAACTTAAAACAAGACAGTGATTGACCAACCTAATGTCAAAAACAATATAGAACTTAAAGGATAAATAAACCTTTTGAAAAATAAGCATACGCTATATGTCTTTTATATTGAGGGAAAACAGGGGTACTCCAACTATTGGGAGATACAGCTTTCCAGTATTACAACACTTTCAACCGTTTGGGATTTTTGTTTTTGGTTATGTTTTTTTTAACATATTAACAGTGCTTTCTAACAGCTAGAAAATTAATTTATAGTTCATCTGGTGTTCAGACAGTTATTCTGTTACATTATACAGACAAGCTGAGACACTGACAACAGTTCTCCACGTAATGTGTTCAAATTGTTAAAGTGTTCAAACTGTAAGGAAGTGATGAAGCTTTTACTCACTTTTTACTCACAGTTTGCTATTTTTTTATTCAACAGCTAGTGGGAATACCCTTGTTTTAGTCAACGGGAAACTCTCCATATCTTATGCATTTTTATTAAAAAAAAGTTTACTGCTTCTTTGAACTGGACTCTAGGGTACTCAGATGAACAAACTGATGGTCTAAGAATAGAAAATGGGAAAACATGAACACGAAGACCAACCCAATGAACACTGGTCACAATACTAAGCAAAGATGGGGAAATAGATGACTGACCAACAATCAAATAAAGGTCAAGATTACCACTGCACCCTGAAATAGTAACTAAACGTCTGGTTTTCAGCTTCATCTGATATTTCCAGCTGCTCAAACTTGCAGTCTAATGCTGTCCAAGAATAAGAATTTGATTGTCTAATTGTATATTTTGTAAACTGAATTATTAATTGGAATCTTTAGGGCTGAAAAATTCTCCAAAATGACCCCAAAACAAGGCTGAGAAGCCCAAGGCAAGTGGTTGGATTTAGACCACTTTGCTTAGGCTGTATCATACCGGGGAAACCCTGGGGGGTCATCTACTTGTTCCCACATTAACCCAATCTCACTACCAGCCATGGAGGAGCTAACTGAAAAGTTGAAATAAATAAAAAAAACATTTTGCAGAGGCAAACGTGGCACCAGGAATTTAGGTGAGTAAATGTTTTTGTAATGCACAAATACACAATATATTGCTTTCTCCCCCTAATTCACAGTACCACATAGGCAAGAGTAATAGACGGCAATACAGAGTAGTAATATTTTTATTAAAGAAAAAATTTAAGTAAAAATTATATTATATTAAAGAAAAAATTTAAGTAAAAATTATAACGCAGAAGTTTCAGTTAGTATTTCTAAAGGGACGAGAAAGTACAGGTTTTTGAGGCTAGCCCAGATTTTGTACAGGTGTCATCTTTGGCTTGGGTATCTGGACTGAATCACAATGTAAAAATGGGTAGGTCCTAAAACCCTCCACTGACTAGGGCCTTTAGGAAGGCAATTTGAGACTTCTGTTCTAAGCGCACTTCCTAGATTGCACTCTGAGATCAAAGCAATGTGGTTATTGCCTGTTGCTATCTAAGTGTCTCTAGTCTGTAATTATGATGATGGCTGTATGCTGATCAATGAAACCACTCAAGTGTAAATCTATAATTAAAGCAATACTAACATTTCTTTTTTTCTTTATTATGCTATGACAGAATAAAGTCAAACTGCCTATATTATTATGTTTTTAAACGTTGAACCTACTTTTAACTGTTATCCCTTCTCTGACTATATAATCAGGTCATTTCTGTTGAGAGGTAACCTGGTAAAAACTGAAAAAGCAGGTATAGTGGTACAATGGAGCTTAAAGATCTTTTCCTTCAGTCATCAGTTACTGCACACAGAGTACTCAGCATCCTGTATAGCATTAGTATGCCCCTATTTGAGTCCCCCTAGGCATTCTCTCTTAAATCTATATGACTCCCCTGTTTCTACTGTATACAGGCAAGTTCATGCTTGACTCCACTATAATATTACTTCATGTATTCTGCCTTAGTACAATAAATACAGTCACAATCAAAGATTACCATTTTAATACCATAGTGTAGTCCATGTGTCAGATATGGGGACCTGGGAAGATCCACTTGGGGTTGGAATGCCAGTTGAAGAGTCCATTAAAACAGCTGACTTCATTGTTCTTCACATCATTGACCGGGCCGGGAAGAACAATGAATGAGAAAAGAGTCAGGCAGGGCAGTTGGTAGGTTCCCAAAAGGCCCAGGACTTCAATCACATGCATTATCGGCACAGACTGAAGTCCAATGGCACCATTACTAGTAAAAAAAAAAATAGCATAATGACAACAAGACACAGGGCTTTAAGCATGAGTCCTGGGGCTTGTGCCCCCTTAGCCATTACCTAGCAACATTCCTGGTGTCTGGGAAAGTTGTATATATGTGATTTCTCTGAGCCCAGAAATATAGATGAAAGCTCCTTGGTCTCTTTAAATAAATTGGTGAGGCCTGACCCTGGGCCTTGTGATTGTGGTGTTTGTGGGGAGGTAATTGTCACAGTTACAGAAAATGAAGCTAAAGTGATTCAGGTATAATGCTGGTCTGTCCGCACCACCATGCCATCCTGTCTCAAGAATAGTTTCACTGGCAGGCTGTAGGGTAATAATTTAATGATATAATCTACTGGGCTCCATGAAGTTGCGGGAACAGCAGCATATGCAGTGTATCTGGTATGCTGCTCTTGTTGTTAATCATTGACAGAATTTTAAAGAAAATTTATCATATCTCACTCCCTTATGCAGGTGAGGCAGGGAATGCAATTAAAAAATGAAGTATATGATTCCATTCCTGTGACATATACATACACCTATAAACACACATACAGTGCATGTTCATGTATGTGTCCTCCCCTGTAGATTGCTATGAAATGATCTAGCCTGGAGCTCTTGGGTGGAATTGGTATAGTTACAAAGCCTGTATACACGTGCTGATCCGGAGCGGGGAGATCAGGATGGCTCAAAGCTAGTGTTGACACCCAGCCGGTATTTTACTGGCAGGCCGGTAAAAAATTGCCTTCTTTCCAATGTCAAGTCTATGGAGGGAATGCCTTGGCCGGTATTTTTTTTTTTTAAGAAAAGGTGCCAACCCTATTCACAGCCTGTCTGTGCTTCAGGCTCCGGGGCAGCAGCGGAGGCGCTGGGTGACAGTTTGTCACCCAGCCACCTCCGCTGCTGCCCAGGAGCCAGAAGCAGAGACATGCTGTCAGCCTTCCAGGAGCTCTCCGCTCCAGATCAGCCCATTCTGTGAGTCCCTATTGCACATTTGCGGTTACACACACAGTGAGCGACGCATTCTAGGACTTTGTGTTATAGGATTCCCTCATTGGTGAATGATCAAGTGCCAGATAGGACCTTACCATTCCTTTGATTTTCTTAAGAACTGAGCCATTCACAGCTTATTGAACTGCCCCAAGGTGATTATGCAGGCCATAACATTATTTTACATGTAACCCTTTGAGTGCCAGAGAGGTACACAATGCATTGTTAATGTCAAAGAACCTGGGATCCATTTAAATGATATGCAGAGGTTCACTCACAAGATCTGAAGAAGTTAGTTGCAGTTGGTAATACCTTTTAAAGCAGAACTACCACCTGACACAATCTTTAGCTTCACTAAGTCCCCATCTGGTGACTAGCTGATCAGTAGCGCTAGTCGCCAGAATAATTACCTTATTTAATAGATTTCTGCTCTCTTCCATGGGTGATAGGCAGGACGGAGCGCGGACATCTTGCCATTGTGACGTCCGCGTGCCTGCGCTGTCAGTCCCAGCTGTCTCTAGTAGGCATTGCTAGGAGTGAAGCTAAAGATTGTGTCAGGTGGTAGTTCCGCTTTAATGAACTAACTTTAAAGGCCTACATGTATAGAGCTTTTTTTTTTTTTTTTTTTTTTTTTTCCTTTAAGTTTTTAAGACATCTCTTTGATTCTGTATATTATGAATAACACTCCTCTGGGCCTCACCAACTAAAACAAACTTTTTTCCCTTCATTTCCAATACAGCTATCAACAAATTGACTTACAAGACGTTTAAAGTCAAAAGCAAAACATGTGTTCCTTTTGGGGTATCACCACTGAAAGGAGGCAAGTTGTTTCCTTATTTCAGTCATTTCCATTGTTCAGATGAAGATGGTGGGAGCTGGCCAGCCTCTCCTGTGACAGGGCTTTATTCTCCAGGAAACGTAAAATCACTCGGAATGGTTTCATCTGGGACAGACAAAGTAAACTGAATACATGAATACACCACTGCACTCCCACTGGCATTTGTCTTTAACACCTTTGTCTGCACTCAAGGGTTTGCAGCGATCATTGTAGTGCATTCTGGTGAACACACACCACCAGTACAGGACTTTAATGCCAGCAAGCCCCATATCGCCGGCCCCACAGCATTGCACAGGGAAATGGACACTTACTACCACCATTTTCTCCACTCTTTCATTAGTACATTCGTCTAAGCAAGGCGTACAGGAAAGGACCCGCCGTGACACCCACAAACTGCACCTTTGTATTCCCCTTGGAGAAAGCCATGTTATGGGGAAGAACTCTGGAGTATGTAGCTTAGTAAACTAACATTAGGCAGGAATAGGCAGTGAAACTTGTTCTGGAGTTCAATTTAACATGGAATTGCCATAGTCCATTCACCCTAAACCATCAGTGTCATATAACAATTGTCTGGATATTTTATCTGCTGTAAGAGTACGCTATAATAAGTGAATTTTCAGATCTATCTTTATTCAGATATACATTTAAGGCAATTCCTGCAATGCTTTGGAGTCCCATTTGAATCGATGTGAATTTTCATTTGCCTATTATCTCATACTCAGTTTACCCAAGAATTGCTTATTTTCTTTCCGCATAATGCCCATAAGGAGGAATGGACAAGTATAATTTTTTTCTAAAATCAGTGCTAATACCAGTCTCTGCATACCACTCTAACACAAATTACTAAGCTTCTTACACCGACAATGGTCCTGTGTATGCTTACTTGCCTCAAGGGGGCAGTATGACAAAATGGGAGTTACTTTCATTTGCTCCTTGTTTAATGTTCTGTAATAACAAGGCATAGACAAAAGTGGAGAAACATTACTTCATTTTCCTACACACTATAGGAGAGCATTTGGAGCTTTAAAGTGTTAACGATTGTGGAGTGAGCATTGGAGATTTCTTTAGCATCTAATGGGTTAATGTAATACTTGAGGAATTTCCTACCCAGATGCCTGTATATAAAAAAAAAATATATCTTTCCGTGCCCCCTCTGGTCCTTACTGGGATAATCTACTGATGTGTGTATACACTTAGCCCTTCATTAAACACTTAATGACCAGAGAGGTGTGGAACGCATTTTTAATTTATATTATCATTTATTTGCCTTCAATTCAACGTATACATTTTATACTTTACATTATATGCTTTATATTCCAAGGTTTGTTGGATTCTTAACAAATGTGGGAGTGTCAGCACTGACCATTACATCCAATAATGTAGGCCCATCATTATCCCAGATATCCTACCTCATAAAGGGTTGGTTATACACTCTCCAGCCTCATTTGGAATCAGTGCAGAGTCTATTTTTGCTTTCCTGAGAACACACTTTTATATAGCTCTGGTACAAGTCCAGCTCTTCCTGTAGCAAGGAAATTGCTAATCATATGCTTCTTTGCCTATTTGTAATAGCAGGGATTTTTATGGTCCGGATGCTTCACAAAACACAATCTTTCTTTTCACCCTTTGAGTGCAGGAGGGGTGGGTACACCCAACTGATACAGCAGAATAGGAGAATAGTAATCCACCTTTCCCAGAATCAAACAGGTTAAGTTGGGATAAACTATCAAAATAGAACTATTTTCTTTGTAATCATTAAAGAAGTATTAAAGGAGAAGTAAACATTTTATGAATGTTATAGGTCTTCCTTCAGACTAAAACAAGGTACTTACACTGTTCATGCAGATAACAAGCTTGTTCATATAAGTCAGTGGTTCTCAATCTTTTTTGTTCGGGGCACCCCTGACACATTATCTAGAACATTCGGGGCACCCCAGACATATTTAATGTACTTTATCAAGGGCATAAGAAGGGTACAATACATAAATATACTGTTATTATTAGATCTTTTAATCATGATAACAAAACTAGACATATTGTGCATAACAATTTCTATACATCTTTATTTAAAAATCCATTTTTATTAGTCTTCATAGAAAACATGGGACACCCTAAGGGGATGTCCATGGCACATCAAAGTGCCACAGCTCCCTGGTTGAGAATCACTGATATAAGTAGATGTTGTTATGCTCTTATGCTCTTGTTCTCTCTCTAACACACAGACACCACTCACTGTCAGTCTTGAAGTCTCTCACTCTCACATACTCACTTCTTTCTCCCTCTGACTTGCACCCTCACTCATGTGCCCTCTATCATTGTCTCTCACACACACACTCTTGCGCGCTCACTCCCTTGCACGTATTTAAATGGAAAACCAGAAAGGTCTCCAACACATTGCCAAACAAGGTGATGAAGAACTTTCTAATACTTAAGGGGTTAAAAATGCCATTTAAATGAAAACTGAATGTTGATGTTTCCCTGTCATGCAGATGGTATAAAACAGAATTACTCCAGTGGGGAGATTCACTAAGCGTTGATGAACAGATAATAAAGTGGAGTTAACTTCTCCAGTTTCTCACTTCTCCAGTTCCTATGTTAGTCTGTGGAGCCTATGCACTAAGATTTCTTCAACTTTGGAGATCATAGTGAATAGGCTCCATAGAATAACATAGGAACTGGAGGAGTCATCTCCACTATATCACCTCTTTATCATTGCTTAGTGAATCTCCCCCCCATGTCTTCTTAGTGCAGCAGTCTCACAACGGAGGAGATGCACTAAGGAGTGATAAAGAGAAGTTGACTTATCCAGTGAAATCATGTCTCCAAGTCCTATGTTATTATTTGGAGCCTATGCTAGTTACTGAATAGGCTCCATAGGATAACATCGGAACTGGAGAACTGATATCACTGGGGAAGTCATCTCCACTCTATCACCTTTTTATTGCTCCTTAGTGTATAGACCCCAATGTATTATATTGTATCACAGTGTGAGCTGCGCTAGCTAAAGTCCATTCTGGGCATGGTCATGAGATTATCAGTTTGTAACAACATACTGGGGCTGATGTACCAAGAAGAACTGGAATATTTCTGGAGTAAACCAAGTGAATATGGGGACAAATAAACATTTTCCTCTTTGATTTAAATGGGACTTTTCACCCTCTAAATGAAAGGCATCCAACAGATTGCAAAGCAATACACAGAAGACCTCTCTAGCATTCATGTGGTTAAAGGCCCAATTTAAATAAATGAGAATTTTAATTGTCCCTTATGGCAGTGGTCCTCTAGGTTGCCACAGCACTTTGTTGCAGCATGAACACTCACTTAGGGTGTCACTTTTTTTTCTGCAAAGACCCTGTCGATACTGCTGGGTGATCAAAAGCAGCAACCTTGCAGGGGGGCATGCCCCCATGTCTTTCGTGACATCAATAATGTCATCAGTGATGTGGGAAGCTTTGTCCATTCCCGCCCACTGAACTTGGAATTTCGGGTTGCATGGAGGCAAGGGAGTCATGTTTCCCTGTTTTGTAGATGCTGTTGATTTCCCGGTGCTATCTCCAGCCTTGTTCTCCTGGTATCCATGCTCCTGGCACCCCCTATGGTGTGTCAACCCATACCAATGGGGTACAGTTTTTCTCATGCTGGCACTGAATACAAAAGGAAATTGTGTTGGTCTCCAAATTGCAAACATAACTGACCTTTATATATTTTGACAAGGACTGGTAATGAAATCACATCTGTAGTGTGAATCTCTCTAAATCAGAGGAATATGAAAGATAGAAGTTAGGGTCAGAAGATAAGCTGATTATTTATATGAATGTACCAGGGGACCTGTACCGCATACAATGAATGCAGGGTGCTCCTGAACAAATGTGTGATCATAATGAAACACACTGTGATTAACTAGCTTGGCCCTGCTTTTTGCTGTCATCAGACCAGGGTTCACAGAAAGTTATAGTACATGAAAAAAGAAAGCAATAACATGATACTGTCAAGTTGTGGTTCCCCTAAAACCAAGCCAAAAAAGTTTCACCCTCATTATACCTGGAGAAAAATTATGAAAAGAAGGTATTGAACAATGAAAATACCTCATAATATAATGTATAAGGAGGGCTGTTAGTTCCAAAAACATGTAAGAGAGTCAATGAAGTAAGACAGTCTTTGATAAAGCTTGTTAGATGAAACACATGTTCTATGTGTTCCTGACATTGCCAGCTTACCATATATGTGATTGAAGAGCCATCAGTGACTCCATAACAACTTCTTAGGATGATCGGCTCTCCATATACCTTTTATTATGAGGTATTTTCACTGTTTGGTGACCTTTTTTTATCTTTTTTCTCCAGTCCTAATGAGAGTGATACTTTTTGGGATCTCACAGCAGCACCACTGTTAGACAGGATCATAATTATCCCCCAGCATTATCAGTGTTTTTTTCTATCTTTTTATGATATAGTATAATTTTCTGTAACCCTGACTCCACTGTCAGCAAATAAAGGAACAACAGAAAACACAAACAGTCATCTCAGGACCATCGCCTGCACCCATGTGTCTCGAAGCATAATAGAATAGAATAGAATAGAATAATATGAAGCATTATTCATAATACAGCCTCCTGTATAAAATGGAAGGCTGGCAGTCTCCATGCCAGAAGAATATTGGGCTCTAGTCAGGTCTCATGAAGAATATAAACAACCTTCACCTAGTCCAACAAATGTCCCTTACAAGCATGGGCACTGCTGGCCTTAAGAAGGAGGAGACCTGTTATACCATCCTGGCTATTTACCAAGAAATCGCTTATTACCGGAGGCTGTATTAGGAGCCTCTGGAAAACGTGAATATTATACCTTGAGAGCACTTAGATGAAGGTGACAGTTCTGAGGGGACACAAAAGTCCTACACTTAGAGAGACCTTCTGCGCTGATATTTTCTGTTTCTGTTGTTCCAGATTCAGTTGTGGGGGAACAATACCATTTGTGATCAGCGTTGAAGACTCAAGAAGACTGACAACTCCATTGGCCTGATCTAGTTTTATTGGACTCTGTTGATCCTGCATAGGTGTGCACAGCCAATTGCATTAGGATGTGCACCCAAAAGCACAAACATACACGCGTGTGTGTGTGTATATTATATATATGTGTATATATATATATATATATATATATATATATATATATATATATATATATATATATATATATATATATGTATGTGTACTAAATAAATGAATAAATGTATTAATCTGGACAGGAAACCAAATGGGCACACAACATATAAATATAATAGCAAATTAGTTATGCAATGTGACCAACAGATGTTGCCAAATTTACCCTTATGATCTTAAAACTCTCCACTTTGGCATATATTGTAATTTAGAATTCTTTTATGGGAGGGACAACAGTTAGCCACTGCACATTAATTTTAATGCCATTATTTCAAACTGCATTTTACAGACAGAAAACAGTAAAAAGACTGCACACCCTGTCCACCTCCACACACTGTCCACCCTGTCCTCCTCCACAGTGCCCACCACCTCCACATACTGGCCTCATTGGCCACCTCCACATACTGTCCACCTCCAACACCCTGTCCAACTCCACATTGTCCTCATTGTCCCCCCTCCACACCCTGTTGTCCTCCACACACTGTCCACCTGTCTCCGTTCTGACCCCCTCTACACTCTGTGCCCATTGTCCACCTCTACACTCTGTGGCTGTGCCCATTGTCCACCTCCACACTCTGTGCCCAATGCTCACCGCCACACTCTGTGTTGGTCATCAGTAAGAACGTCACGTGTATTCACGTATAGATGTATGTGTGCCTGCATGTCCGACACAGTGAACGTGTGTTAATATGCCTGCATTTGTAAATGTGAATCTTTGTGTCAAAATTAATGAGTGTCAGTGTACAGGGTGTGGACAGGGTGTGCAGTCTTTTTACTGTTTTCTGTCTGTAAAATGCAGTTTGAAACAGTGGCACACCTGCATATCGGTATGAATGTGTGTCCGTCCACATGTTTCTGTCCATCTGTGAATTAGTTCTTGTTTGTCATTCACCGTGTCAGTCTGCGAGTATGAATGTAGGCTACTGTTTCTGAGTGTGCGTGTGTTGATCATTGTGACTGAGTGTGTGCAGGTGCACAGGAGGGCCAGTGCGAAAGAGCAGTAAGTGCACCCCTCAAAACAGCCCTCCTCCATAGCTGCTAGGCTCAGCTCTTCAGCCACGAACAGTAAGGATGACACTACACGCCTGCAGCTTCAATTCAGTCATAGCTCATACCGTGCAATGATCCCCAAAGACTTGTCACCAGCCCGTGGGCTCTAACTTGCAATCTGAGTCCGTCCTGCTGCTGATCTAACCTCGATGCCCCTGTGTCCATCCCACGGGTCACATGCTACGCCAGAGAGATGCTTCTCCAGGTATTTCTGCGACTCCTAGCTAGCATATCCGCTACCTCCTACACAAGGATAACAGGAGCACCTCCGCCACATCACTCCCACCGTCTGGCATTCAGCTAATCGCTAATGAACGGAGGAGCTTGTGATATACACCAGGCAACCCTCTCCCTTCCCGTCTCCTCCCATCCGAGGCGCGTGCCAGTAGGAGGGGTGCGGACAGAAAGATCATTTTAATCCGGCCCTGTGATCAGGGTGTGCTTATGTGATCCTGTTACCCAGTGTGCATGCCTATGTGATCCTGTTACATTTTGCACTGTCCATTTCATTTTTTAGAGAGGTGCTGCTCATTTATATTACCACTAGTTTTAAAGCCCATTCATGGGCCACAGTGCCACCCAGCAACCCTGGCTGGTGCCCAGAGCCTCTGTTCTCACTGGCCATGCTGCAATCATGCTCAGTAGTGAGTGCCAGAAGGTACCGTGGCTGATACGGAGCGGGGCGCTCCGAATTCAGACCGTAGTCCTCTCTGTACACCTTCCTATGCGCAGAGAGGACTCCGGTCTGATTTCAGAGCGCCTTGCTCAGTTATCAGCCGTGGCGTGTTCGGGCAGTCAGTACTGCGAATGAATGCACAGCTGGCAGTCTCTACTTGATAACTTGTCATTCCTAAATTTCAACTTTCACACTCACGCTCGGCACACGTCCCCAAACTCATCCACAAGGATACCAAGAAGACACAATGCCAGAAGGGGAGGACACTCTATGGCCCATACTCGCTCACCCTCCCCTCCTCTGCTATGAATCATGATTAAACAGATGGACAACAAAAAAGCTGAAAATGTATTTGGCCTACACGGTACAAATAATTCCCAAAGCCCCTGGAACTGAAAGGAGTAAACCTCTTGAATAAAGAAACTGCCTAAAGTTGTGGGTACCCTTGTTTTTCTAGGCAGGAAAAACCCCATCACATTTTTTTCATTTAAAAAGTGTATACTTCTCCTTTAACTACGGCATCTCAACCACACAGCCACAATGCAGCATGTACAGTGTATACAGCTAACAGTGAGCTAATGCAGACTCTCTGTATCCAGTTTTTATATGTGCCCTTGATTAAAATGATAAACTGTTTATTTCAGCATTAAGTCGTTTATACCAAATAAATGTTGTTTTTATAGACTGATGTGCTCGTATAATTGTATCAGTTTAGAACTGATGTATAATTTTACAGGGTCAGTCCAGTTTTCTTGCCTTGGAATGTGAAATTGGCACAAATATTAATTTACTAGAAAATACAATATTTCCCCACTACATTGGAAAAACAATGTGTTAGAGCGCATCTAGCAAATAAATGGTTAAACCTAAAAGAAATGTTTTTTTTTCTTAGGAAAACAAAACAAAAAGGTACTGTTTGTGATACAGAATGTATCTAATTTGGAAAGAAACTATATCGTTGTACAGAGTCTGAGCCAATGAAAGAAGCAGATACGAAATAACAAAGGTGTTACACAAGGATTTAGTTTAACCCTTTGGATGCTAGAGGCATTGGAGATGACTCTAGGATTTCATGGGTTAATGGTGCATTTCTAAAAATTAAAATACAGCTCTAATAATTAAAAAAAAAAAAAAAAAAAGATGCGGGATCTTATTTATCATGCTAACAAGCTGCCATATATGAGCAATCCAAGTGCACCATGCGGAGGAACTGGACACTCCCATTGATGTTACCTGGGCTTTTAAACCCTTGAATGCAAAGAAGATCTCTACCCAAAGCATTGCTTTGCTATGTATTTGGAGACCCCTCTAGGCTCTGGCACTCAAAGGGTTAAGTTGGGGAATCTGAGTAATTATTTTCCCCTATGAATGCAGTTTGCTTTTATAATTTGGTTTAGGAAGATGTACCATGGATCGGAATGGTGTGTTTAATCCGATAAGTGTTAGTGAGGTCAAAGCATTGATCTGCAATGTACTGGAGACCTCTCTAGCATTCAAGGGATAAGAGCATAATTTAATCCTTTGAGTGCCAGAGGGGTACGTAATGCATTGCAAAGCAATACGTTGCATACCCTTCTGGCACTCAAAGGATTAAAGGGATAGTAATGTTCCAAAATAAAAGCAGCTCCATATAATCTGCATTGTATTTGGGCCATGAAGAGTGTTATGTCAATACTGACAGAGTTGTAGTTCAAGAGTAATTGAATGATAAACTATCCCCCTCCTGCCCCTTTTACTGATGTAACACTGCTCACCTCAGAACAGGAAGGTGGTGTCTAGATGGCTTGCAGAGAGGGAAATTTCTTCAATTAACATAACCTGTCATAACATAACCTGAAAAACATGTCAGTGGGGGCAGGGTTTTCATTATTCTCACAGTAAGAAGACTGTCCCTTGCTGTGAGCTGTCTGGTCTGTGGACCAGAGTCCGCATATGAGGGGAGGTGGCTTACACTAGGTAAAAGGGGCGGGAGGGGGATAATTTATCATTCAATTACTCCTGAACTACAACTCTGATAGTATTGAAATAACACTCTCCATGGCCCAAATACTATGAAGATTAATTGGAGCTGCTTTTATTTTGAAACATTACTATCCCTTTAAATCAATTTGCTGAATTTTCATTTCAATCCCATGGTGCATCTGGCTTGCTCAGTGGATGCACCCCTTGATGAATAAGACCCTGTAGTTTATCTACATAAAATTCTATATTTTTATTGAAATAGAAAGGGCCATGTGCACAAAGTAAAAGAAGAGCAATTGTAAGGTAAGCCAAGTGCAACTTTTGAGACCAATACAGATTCCTATTGATGTAAAAGGTGCTCCTTAACCCCCTGAATGCTTGAGAACTCTCCAACAAGTTGCTTCGCAATGCACTGGATTGGTGCATACCAGAAGATCCATATTTGTGCATTGATGCAAACTGAACATATAAATTAATTTTTATGAAAATATAATTTTACCAAGAAATATTTTTTTTGCTGTTTTGCCAGCAAGCAACGTGAAACCAACAGAGGCCATAAAGCAGACCTCCCAACATTTCATATGGCCGAAGAGAGACACTTTTCTTTTAAGCGGTGTTGCTGGGTGGCGTGGCTGGTGGGCAGGGCATTACCATGAATTTTTAGGTTATTTCATGAACTATTGACAACACTTTTTATATGTGAATAAATGATTTAGAGCAAAATCAAAGTATTTTATTTACACAGACTGTGGAGCAATGTGATACACATATACACACACCACATAGTCTGATCTCCTAAAAAGGATATCAGGATAGAAAAGAGGGACAGATGGATTTGGGTCTTAAAGAGGGACATTTGTCAGGTAACATGGTCTCCTTATCTGCAGACTGGGATATAATGTGCACTGGGTATATATATATATTTTTCTGAGGTATGATAAAGGGCCTTATTCATCAAGCTGAGTTGCAATTCTAGTGTAGACCAATTTCCTTGAATGCTAGAGATATGTCCAGTGCATTGCAAGATGGTTCTAACACCCAGGATGTTAAACTGGGCTGTTAACCCTTTGAGTGCCACTGCAATGTGTTGGCTACCTCCCTGGCACACAAAGGGTTATTTAACACTTGACTGTTGGAAAACTTCTGGCATTGTAGGATTAACACACCCAATAGTTAAAAATGCCCTCACATTCCAACTCAGACCATCCCTTGGCGGAAGAGGCACAAAACAGCTATTTATGTGGCTTTTAGCTACTGGAATCCTTGAGAGGTATCCAATTCAAGGCAAAACAAAACAATGGAGAACTCTTCAGTATTCATGAGGTTAAATAGCAATCAATTGTAGTTTTGATTTGTCCCAAAATCAGACCTAATGTAGTTATAGTAGTAACACCCCATTTAAGGCTTAGTCAAACAGGCATCTGCAATGCTGAGTTTTTCTATGTCATGAAATTCATATGAAAAAACAAAAAAAAAAAACAAGCCATATTTAACTCACCTCCACATTCTGATACATTTTGTTCCATAGAGAACACAGAGTATGAGAGTATTGAGGGGAAAAAGGCCTCATAAGAGATAAGATAGTGTTATGTGACCTTCAAACTGGTGATTGGGGTTCAAACCCACATTTAAGACCTTCCCATGATGAAGTACAACCAAGAAAGAAAGAGCAGAGATAAACCAAATATCATTTGTTCACAACCTATGAGGATTTTGTTAACGGGTTAGCACCAAATTATAATTCGGACCGCAGTCTTCAAAGATCTAAGGTAATTAAAGATCCCACGCATTACGACAAATTCTGGAAAGTTCATTATACTAAAACTACATTGGATGAACAGAGAAGCCCCCTTTTTGACACAGATAAAGCATCCTCGGGCCTCAGAATGGATCCTGATGGAGCATGTCTTCAAATATAGTGAGAATGGAGTTAGAAGGCCTTAAGACATGTTGGCTAAGGATAAACTTTACGAGGAATGACCAAGGTCTTCTTTTTTATAATTAAGATTTGTATTGGGTACAGCCGTAAACATGGGTACAAAAAGTAGGTCTCAAGGATCAATACAGAAATAAACAGGCATCATTACAAAGAATGAACATGGGAACACAAACACTCAGGAAGTGATCCCAATGCCTCACTGCTGTAATATTAGAAAGTATTTTGGGGAGGGGAGAAACGGATACATGAGGTGGGGGGGTTAGGGGAAGGGAGTGGAAGGATCAGGATGTAGGAGAGGATGAGACACAAGCCATACTGAGAGTAATGGAAGAGAAAAAGGGAGACAGAGGAGATTAGAAAGAGATGGTGACAGAAGGATATAAGTGAAGGAGAGGAGAGGGAAGGAATAGATGTAAGAAGCAAGCAAAAAAAAAAAAAAAAAAAAAAAAAAAAGGAGAAAAGTAAGAGAAGCAAGAAGGAAAAAAGAGAAAGGAAAGAGGAAAAGGAAAAAGGAAGGGGGGTGGGGTGAGCATTGTTCCCGGGTCTGATTCAGGAGGTCTAGAAAACGGGAATGCTTGGATTGGAAGAATTTCACCATAACAGAAAAGATGTAAGGGGACTCAGGTCCATGGTCCGTTTGAGCCTGGTTAGTCTGTTAAGCAGCAAATGGTCCCCTACTTTCGCATGCTATTACAAAAAAAGTTGGAAAAGTTCTCTCGCCCCAATGTGCTGGAATCAATGGTGGTGGAAGCGCTGAGTAGAACAGGATAGGTACGAATATATCTTACTTAAGTATCTGTGTGTCAGCCCTTAGGGTAAGCATAGGGTCCCAAATGGAAATAGGTGTTGGGAAGCTCCTTGGCAAATTGTTGATTGGTCTAAAAAGTGTTTGACCCTAAGATAGCGCCATATTTCACATGAAGGGAGAAAGAACCTGTCTTACAGCTGTGGAAATGTGTATAATAAGGAGCAAGTGAAGAATGTGTGGGTGAGAAGACCAACGCGAAGAGGAGGAGGCAGGGAGGGTGAATAAGGTAGATCTAAAGTAAAAGACTTTGGAGGGGTGTAAAGTAAAAACAATAGCTGTTTTGATCCAATCCACCAATTCCATGTTTTGAAGATTGAAGCAAGAACAAAGATGTGTTTTCAACAAGGGGTGTCTGCCTTGACCAGGAAGATTGTCACCTTGAGGAACCATACAGCATTTCATTTGAACCCAGAGCTTTGAGTCAGCATTGTGACTCCAGTCCAGGATGGAGGATAAAAGAGCTGAATGATAATAGAATTTGATATCAGGTATAACCAGACAGTAGCCTAGGCCTACGAAGAGTCTCTCTTTTGATTCTTGGGTGGTGGAGATATCAAATAAAACAGTGGATTATGTGTGATACAGTTGTGAAAAAGGCACAAGGGAGGTGAATAGGCAAAGTTTGGAAATTGTAAAGCAGTTGGAGGAGAATGTTCATCTTTATAACACTTGACCCACCCAAGCCATTATATATAGTGGGGATGAAGGTCTTTGCGTATGGCGTAGATCAGAGGTGGATAATTTGAAGCATACATGGAGGCAAATGAGGCGGTAAGTAGGGATGCCCAAAAATGTAATGGAGGAGTATGCCCATTTAAAAGAGAAAGGAGGCCCGGAGAGAGGTCAGGGAGTCTGCTGGTATGCCTAGAGGTAACATCCGAAAGGGCAGAATAAGCATGGAATTCAGACATCAGTGCTAGCATGGAAGAGGAAGGTTGAGTAATGGTAACCAGGGCATCTTCCCAGTGACTAATGGTAACCAGGATATCATCCACAAATATTGAGAGTTTGCAATCATGATAAGCACAAGGAACTCCCATTATCAAAGAATATGAGCTACGCACTAGTACCAGAACAACAGAGGAGATGGCGGACAACCCTGGCCAGTGCCATTAGTAATTTTAAAATGTCCAAAAGCTGACCATTTGTTTTGACTCTTTCAAAGGGGTTGGTATATAGGGTAAAGATGTTGTGTATGAATCCGTGACCAAAACCAAATGTGTGCAGTGTTTGGAATAGGAAGGTCCAATTGACTGTATGAAATACTTTTTCAGCGTCTATGAAGATAAAAACAGAGAGGAGAGAAGATAGTGATGAAATGTAAAAGACTGAAATGCTTTCTAGTGCTATCCCTCATCTCCCTCCCTGGTGTAAAGCCCATTTGATCATGATTGATAAGGTATTGTAAATATGCCTTGAGTCTCTCCGTGACTCAAGGCAGTAGAGAAATGTGTTGATAGCTAATATGCAACAGTTTATCTTTATTTGGTTTGGGACTTACAGTGATGTGTGCCTCCAATATCTCCTGGTGACATGAAATTGTGTCCGGTAGAGAGCCAAAGGTTTCCACAAGTATGGGGGGTAATGATATGTCGAAATGTTTTGTAGTAGGCTTGTGAAAATCTGTCTGGTCCAGGGCTTTTGCCTGAAGGCAATGAGTCGATGGTTAAAAGAAGCTCAGAGGATGTTATCTAAAGCTTCTAGCATGGCCCAGTGGAGTTGTGGTAAATTTGCAGATTTTAAGTAGGAAGAAATCCGACCTTTATGAGTCAGGTCGAGGGGGGTTGTGTTTTGAAGATCATATAGAGATCATAGTATTTGGGAAATATGGAGGAAATGTCCAAGTCTGTGTGAAGGATTGTACCCGATGTGGAGCGTATGGCAGGTATGTTTGTCAATTGTGTTTCTTGGTGAAGTTGCCTAGCTAATAGGGATCCCAACTTATTCCCATGTTCGAAAAAAAATGTTGTTTACTTTGCAGAAAAAGTCCTTCTACTTTCCCCTGGAGCAGTGCCTTTTATTGTTTTCGCGGCTCAATAAGGCGAGGGAGGATTGCAATAGACAGTGTGAGTTTATGTTTGATTTCCAAACTTCAAATTTCACCAAGTGTCTCCTCTGTTTAGAATTGGCAAGTTTATTCAATTCTCCCCTAATAACACATTTATGGGCCTCCCAGATTGTTAGTGGAGAGAAATCTGAAGTATAGTATAAGATATTAGTTGAATCTCCACTGTCACAGTGTTGCTGCAGTAAGCATGCACGTCATCGAGAGATACCGGAATGTTGTCTGACCAGGTAATGGAGCCGACAGAGGTCAACTGGATAAGGTGTAGAAAAGGATGAGTGGGAAACAGGTAATCAATTCTAGAGTACAGATCATAGTGATGAGAGTAAAGAATATAATCATTTGCATCTGGATTCAAATGCCACATGTCGATTAATTGGGAGGAATTGAGTATAATATTGAGGTTCCGTATAGTAGATTGTGGGTAGGAAGAAGAGACAGATGAGCATTTGGGGGGGCAGTGGGGTTGAGATCTTCGCCCAGTACTAAAATACCCTCATGGAAAGATACTAAAGCATCTAAAAATTTTTGGAGAAAAGGATGTTCAAGGGAGTTAGGAGCATTAACAGAAGTGAAAGTATACATTTCGTGATCAATAAGGCTTTTCACAAAGATAAATCGGACCTCCTTGTTATGATATATGTTAAAGAGAGAGAAGGCTACACATTTGTGAAACAGAATCACCACTCCACTACATTTTGAAAAACAGGAGCTCAAATGCATGAGCAAAATGTCTGTTGGTCAGTTTCTGTACCTTGAGGGCAGAGAAATGTGTTTCCTGGAGAAGGATCACATCACCTCCCATGTGTTGAAAATCACCAAGAGCCATGGAGCAATACATGGAAGAATTTAAGCCTTTGACATTCAAGAGGATAATATGAAGCCTAGGAGAGATAAGTTTGAGGTAGTCATAACTGCAAGGGGTAGAGTTGCATGTGATTGAACAAACTGCTCCCAACATATCTAGCCATGCCCAAGTTGGAGACTGCAGGCCTGGAAAACCTAAATCAGGGAGCTTGACCAAGACGGGTGAGAAAAAAGTTGATGGGAGGGAAGAGAAAAGTAGGGAAAAGGGGAAAAGAGAAGGAAACGGAGGGTAGAGAATAATGGGGAAGACAAGGAACATCTCTTATCAGCAGGGAAAGGAGATGTGAATTCTTCACAGTCTGATCCAATAGATACAGTAGAGAAGTAGCTATGGAGGCAGGATGCATGAGATGCATCTTAAAGGAAAGTAAGGATTGGATGTGGGAGAGTACTGATGGGGTAGTATAATGAAGCAGAAGGGTGTAGTAAAATGATCTAAGCAAAGTTGGTAGATGAGTTTGTCCAGCCAGTATGGCGGGCCTAGCCCGGGCACTGGGAAATAACAGGTTATAAATGGGTAGGGGGGCTCTACTCTTATGGACTATCATGATGGTGGTAAATTAGTCACATATAATAACTTGTAGATGATCAAGCAGATATAAATAACATAAATAATAACGTTACTAGTCTTGTGCAATACAGTATATGTGAAATAAATAAAATAAATTGGTAGGCAGCTTAAAGGGATGGTAATAATTAAAATGTAAAAAAAAAAAATATGTTGTGGGGTTTATCCCCCTGAGTAAAACAAGGGTACGCCCACTGCTGAAAGGTGTTTTATTCAAAAGTTATTACAGCTCAAAGTTGATTTTTTTAGGTGCAATATCACAGTGGCCTGAAATTGTACAGTGGCGCTGTTGTTACACCATCCTATGGACAGCTCTGGGAGTATCCTTGTTTTACTCAGGGGGATAAACCCTACAACATTTTTTTTTAACATTTTAAGTATTACTATCCCTTTAAATAATAAACTAGGTGCCACAAACCCTATCTCTCAAACCATATGGTTTGAGAGATATTCGCACTGAAAGTTCCCCCATCCATCCCCTTCTACAGATGTTAGCAATACTTTGCTTGGTTTCCTTACTAATCCGTGACAATGTCTTTGCAATTGGCTGTTGGTAATTATTGCTATTTTTCATAAACCTCCTCTTCCAGTTTCTTCCACGACCCTCGCTTTGGGACCCAATCCTCCATAGGGGCTATGGCCTCAAGAGCTTTCTTGTCAGGGTGCTGCTTGCAGTATAAACATTTTTTTGGACCCCGTAACTGAAATATATTATCACAAAGCGCACCTAAAACATACTGTACCCTTCAGCTGATCGTTCCCTTTTGATACAAAATCCAGCCAGAACTATATCCCTACATCTGTGGAGATGCCTGCAGGATCATTTAATGCATGGGTGTACCTGGGCGTTCACCGGGGCCTCCAGTCTCAGGGATCTCACTTTAGGCTTGAAACAATCCCATGTTTACAGAAAGGAACCCACTGAAGCTTTTGGTAAGAGATACAGTAAGGAGTGAGGCAATTCTGGGTGCACAACATGTAAATGTGGATGCTTTTTCTGCAAACAGGAAGAAAGGAAGAGGAATTCAACAACTAAACTTAGGGATCCTAAAAGTTAACCTATATTTGGTGGGCCTCCATACAGAATTTTGTCAGGGGCCTCAGGGATTCTTAAAACTGCCCTGGATGAGTGTTTTATCTCTTGGACCAAAGTCAACAGACAAAGAAAGAGATTTAGGGCTAGATTCTATTACAGGTGATAATTTTATCACTGCTTTTATCTTCAGTTTTCCCCATAGACTTCAATAGGAAAATGTTTGATAAAACCTGCAACAGAATCTAGCCCATAGACAGTTTGAGTTCTATAGTTTAAATGGGGTGCTGGTTCCTGATTGGGGGAGTTGGGAACATATAAATTAAAAAGTTTATGTTAGTTTTTTTCTGTTAAAATAAAGTTTGCTACATGCTGGTGAAGGACAGTAAAGTGACTTTTAAGCATAATATTTGCCTCTGTGTGTATAATAAAATTCTGACTTTCTTTCATGAAAAATTAAGTGAATCTTCAAATTTCTAATTTGTCCCCTATACAGCAGGTGGTTTCTCCCAGAACTCTTTACTTTGCCTCTATCCATGAGGTCAAATAAACTTTGCTTTCACTTTTTGAATTCCTGGGAATACTTCCTCTGTACTTTTACACAATGCATATACACATTACAACATGGGAATCCAACATTTTAAATGACCAAAGAGGGACGCATTTATTTTAAGCGGTGTTGCTGGGAGCATGTGTGGTGAACATCCCTAGAATTTTTAGGGTATTTGATGACATATTGACACCTCTTTGTGTAACTGAATAAATGATTTAGAGCTAGACCAAGTATTTTATTTACAGAGAATAATTTATAAATACACTAGTAAATGGTGCATGTCATTGACCCTTCGATTCGGCGAGCTATGCATGTTGGGGACCTGCTGAACCACTGCCGTGATTTTCACAGGCATTGGCAGACTGCTTTGTCCCACCTGCCCACTCATGCAAAAATGATCTGCTCCTTATTCTCTGCGGGCAGCCGATCTCTGTCTCCCTGCCGGGGCGGGGAGGACAGTGATCCACAAACAGATATATGTGTCACACACACACACACACACACTGAAATTGTTAAAGTGGATGTGTCATCTATGTATAACATAGCATAAATAGGCTACATATCGAATACTACTAAAACATTCTTAATTTTAGTTTTATTTTGTGTAAATTTAACTTATAACGTCTGGGCTGCAGCTACTTCTGTATAGACTGAGGTTACCTGCTCTGTAACTACAGTCCGTCACTCTGCCTCTGCTCTCCTCTGATGACGGAGGCTTCTGTCTGTAAGCTGGAGTGGTCTCATTGGATATATGTCGCTCTGCCTCTGCTCTCATCCTTTTCCGGATGATGGAGGCTTCTGTCTGTAAGCTGGAGTGGTCTCATTGGCATAAATCGATATCTAGCCAATGAGACCGCTCATCGGAGGAGGGAGTGCAGAGGCAGGGTGACTGACTGCAGTCTCTGCAGAAGTAGCTGCAGGGCTGACTTTATAAGTTAAATTTTACACAAAACTTAAAAAAAAAAAAAAATGAAGACCGTTTTAGTAGTATTCGATATGTAGCCTATTTATTCTATGTTATACATAGGTGACACATCCACTTTAACCCCTTAAGGACCCATGACAGTCTTGGACCGTCATGGGTTGTTAAGAACCAGTGCCATACCAGGTAGACTGACCACATCCATTCTGCTATTCTGGGACAATGCATTAACGAGAGAAGCAGAGTACTTGTCCTCAGCTCTATTGCACCTATGCGAGAGAGGTCACTATATATTACTGGACATCACTGCATAACCTGGTCTTTCTCTGGTGCACCACAGAGTTATAAATAATAGACAGAGAACTACCCATTGATTGATGTGACAGAGAGTGATGCATGTAATAGCTACACAATAATGACAGCATGCCTTAGACTAGCATTACACTCCAACAATATTGCACTACAACTCCTGTTTCATGTCAGTATCAAGACGAAGTTCTCTTTCTAGGTTATAGTGCTATCCCTGGAAGCCATTTTCTTGTAGCCCAGCAGAGACATCACTTTCTGTCCCAGTAGTCAATGGGCAGTACTCCTTCTACTGTTTACAACTCTGTGCTCCGGAGTCTTCATTCCTTGACTTTGCATTGTCCCAGAAGGGTGCTGCCCAGGACATGGGACACACATTTAAAATCAGGGACTGTCCTGGGCAATCCGGCACCTGTGATCACGGCTGTCCTGCACTTAAGGACCTGTGATGGTCCTGGCACGTCATTTAATTCAGGGGTCCCTGAATCGGATGGCAAAAAAATAAAAAAGCCCAGTGGTCCTTAACTGTCGGAAGCACATCCTTAAAGGGTTAAACAAACATTAATGTGAGTTTTATTGCTGTGGAGCAATATGATACACTCACATACACACAAAGTAGTCTGATCTCTTAAAAAGAAGGACAATATGGTGGGAAAAAGGGACAGAGAGATTTGGGTCTCAAATCTCAAAGTGGGACTACTACTCCTGAAGAAGGAAAGAAATGTTAGAATTTGTTTATTGCCTCTCTAAAGGATACCTGTTGGATTCCAGCTGGTCACTGTCCCAGCAGACAAAACGTTTATCAGTCACAGTGAACACCAGCCATTAAGAAGTGAATAACAGAAATGTATTACCTCTTTGCTTGGCAAAGGTATGCCCAACGCTTGGACACCCATCTGGCAATTAAATCGTTAAGGAGTTCTTAACCCTTTAAGAACCAGAGGGGTGCCCAATGCACTGGACAACCCTCTTGCACTGAAAGGGTTAATAATGCCTTAAAGGGATCTATATAATTCAATGGGTTAAACGTAGGTGCATAGTAAATGATCCCAAATATTACATACTGTATTTGAGTTTTTCTAGAGCATGAGAGACCCCTGCCGGAGCCTATATGTAACGAGAAAGCATATTTAAAGGATCGGCTACGTGATGATGTATGTTCTGCTGTTACTGAACTACAACTCCCTTCATCCTTGAAAAGCCATTGACCGACCGAGTATGATTAGATGTGTAGTCAAGCAGCAGCCGAAATGTCGTCCTCTGACAAGCTGAATTTATATTTAGTATAGCTATACAAAAAACTCGCGCAATGCAAATACCAATAATGTTGTGCCATACCTCTTCTCCAAAAACACAGAAGCGTTTGGACTGCAGTATCTGTGTTCACTAAAGTATTCTCTTTGAACAGGAAACTAGATGAATTTCCTCTTTTGCTGTTCCGGAGCAACAGAAACAAAAATATAAACAAAATCGTTTAGCCAGAGTTTACTAAAATGTTTGCTATGTTCAGTTGTGTTGCTTTAAAATAAAATGGATCTGATAAAAAAATATATAAAATATGTGACAAAAAAACTTATTACATCGTTTTAAATTATTTAAAAAAAAAAAAAAAGTCCTTCGGACCGGAATCGAACCAGTGACCTAAGGATTACAGTGAATTTTCCTCTACAGTCCTCCGCTCTACCAACTGAGCTACCGAAGGAACACCTCTTGATGTAGTTTCAGATGTTTAGTTAAAGAGTATGATTCATATCCTGTGTACCTTCCAGATTTTTGAGAAAGATTTCCACCACCCAAATATTTTAAACCTTTGAGTGCCGGAGGGGTACGGAATGCATTGCTTTGCAATGCATTCCGTACCCCTCTGGCACTCAAGGGGTTAATAGCTTTCTCCTGGATGGCGTTATAAAATAAGAAGGATATTAGAGACGCAAGCACATTGCTGACACAAGGGGTATTGTCTATTATGAGGCTTTCTGAACCCAGTCTTCTGTGTAGTCACCCCATCGTTCAGAAATGTGGAAGAAAGAAAATACTGGGGCATATGTTTAATGATACAAGGAGCTATTCTGGAGCAATATAAATGTACTTTATATAGCAAATAAACTATAATAAATTATGTAGAGGTCCCCAATGCACCGTAAAAACCACCTTTGAAGAACAATCTTAAGGTGCAATACACAACATTCTAAAGAGGTGCAATTCAGAAGCAAACCAGCTGCACCGTATGGAAAAAAGAAATGTCACAAAACCCATTGATTTAAATTAAGTTTTTAATCCCTTGAATGCTAGAGGTCTACAGTGCATTACAAAGCAATATGCTGGATACCTCTCTAGCATTCAAGGGATTAAAACCCCAAATTAAATCAGTGTGAATTTATATTTCTCTCATCTGATGCAGTTGCATCACATCTGTAGGGTATTGTGTATTGCACCTTCAGGATTTTATGCAGCAAACAAATATGAGTAATTGTGGAGCAAACCATTTGCAGGATAAGGGACTAATAAACATACCTAAAACAATATTGAAGGACTTATTTAACCCACTGAAAGCAAGGAAGGGCTGAGTCATCTCTGGGATTCAGCGTTTTAAAAGTTCCATTAAAATGGTAATTTTACTTGTCCCCTATGGCACATTTGGTTTGCTCCACAATTTGCTTTTCAGTATACATTTTTTGTAACACATACAATTGAACTAGGGTGATATACACGTAAATGCTCTGTATTTCATGCTAGCGTCTGAAAAAAATTATCTGTTTTCTGATGCCTAACATCAAGTCTAACATATGCTCTGAAGAAGCACACATTCCTGCCTTTTCATGGGCTCTTATTGATTGCCCATGGTTATCTGTGAATGAGCTGAGAAAAGATAACACCCTTTTTTGAATATAAGAAAGATGAGTTCTAATCATACTGTCCAATCATAGTCAATTATTATAATTTGACTCTTGTCGTTCAATACAAACAGTACAAATAAAATTAATCCCTTAAGGACCAGGGTGCGTGCAATGCATTGCTGGTCCATAAGGGGTTAAATAAATACTCTCTGAACAGGACAATTAAGACATGTTATAATTATACTTTACGGATGTAACATATGAATAATATTTTTTTTTATTAATGCTAGCTGTAAGTACATAATATTTAAAGTTATATATTAATCAATTCCAATTTTGGGGGTTAGCATTCCTTTAAATTAACATCAGCCGAAGTATAGTGAGTGGTATTTACTAAGGCAGTGGTGGACAATGTTAGGCCCTCCAGCTGCTTCCGGACTACAACACTAATGGATGTTTTAGGCTGAAAACAGATGGAGCATCTCACGCTACCCATCCCAGTACTAAGGGGTGAATTGGCCCCTACTCTGAGATGAATGACGTCAGCTGGGAAAAGGTAGCTCACCTTGTCTATTGTGGTATTTACTTATATGATTTGTAAAAGGGATGGAGATGCATTTGCTCCATAATGCTTGCTTTTCCTTTCCAAAACCTTTTAAGTTAAAAGAAGCAGCGCTTCATTGGGTGGGTTTTTGTAAGGATGCTAGATAGGAGAGTGCTTCTATGTGCATTGTATCGTGATGCTAATACAGCCAGCCCTATTATTTTTTTTGCCTTTTGGCACTGACAAAATATCATAAATAATAAATATAGTATTTTTTTCTTGTCTAGTAGGAGTGCATAGTCACTGAAAGTTGTTTTCACAAATTAGTGAGTCTCTGACTATGCATTCTAAAGATATCACTGATGTAAAGAGGGAGGAGTGATCAAAGGGATGTTATTTCAGGTGTTATAAATCAAGTCAGAGGGGAATGTATCAAGTGACTTTAGAGTAATTTTAATGCTATTTTAGAAGCAACAAGCAAAATAAGCACAACTTTGCCCCTGCGAGAATAGGCAGGAAAGTTAGACTTTTAGTTAGGGACTCAAGAGGGAGTTTCTAGCTGCCATGCTACCATCCCATCCTCTACCCATCTTTTCTATTATCTGCACTGTTGGTGACGGGTATTATGGGCACCCTGTAGCAAAGGGGTATGCTTGTGGGGGGTATTAGTGGCCTGCTGTAGCAGAAAGAATGTATTGTGGCATTTTTTAAATGAATATTTAATTTTTTACTTCAGACCTCATGGTGGTCCTGAGGCTCCCCCCAGTTACTGATCTCCCAGCCGATTTGGCTGGGAGATCAATAGAGGCAACCCAGGGTAGCAAGAGAGCTCCCCTCTTCTATTTTACTCGGAGACACAGGGTAGGAGTGAACAGGATCGGGGAAACCCTCTCCATCAATGAGGGAGACTTTCAGCTGGGAAATCAGTAGCTGGGGCATCAGGAAGGGTCCTGATGCCCCACCATGAGGTCTGATTGTTTTTTAATAACTTCATTGACTGGCTTCCCCACGACAAAGGGAAAGGTCCACCTTGTTTGCTGTGAAGAAGGGGAGGGCCCACCATGACTCCTTTGCCATACTGTACAGGAATGTGTATTGTGGCCCCTCCCCTTCACCAGGGCAAACAGGGATAGCCCCTCCCCTTCGCTCATGGCAAACAGGGTGAACTCTCCCGTTTGCTGTGATGGAGGCTATAAAGTCAATGGAAGTGTGATACTGGGTCAAACTAAGCACCACAGGAGACGATTTCAACAGAATTATAATCCCTTGAATGCTAGACCTACAATGCTCAGTGAAGACCTTCAGCATTCAGGAGGTTAAACCAATGGGAATTTTGGGAGATGTTTTATCTCTCTGCAGTATAAATTGTGTGCCCTTAATGGTTATGGTTTCCTTTAATATTTTAGGCTCACAAAGGCCTATAGTAATGGTGCAGGCCGCCATGCAGATAGATAATCTCTCCTGCCTTAAAGGGATAGTAATGCTTCGTTTTATCTTAATTTTATTTTGTAGGCATTAAAAAAACATGAAGAACGATATAAGTCTTATCTCTCAAACCTTTATGGTTTAAGAGATATTCCCAAGCAAAATTTCCCCTCCCTCCCCTTTTACCTAGTGTAAGCCATCTCTTCTCAGATGTGGAATCCAGTCCATAGACCAAACAGATAACACCAGGGGACAATCTTCTTCCTATGAGAACAATGAAAGCCCTGCTCCCCTTGACAAGTTTTTCAGGTTTTTCCCTTATCTTAACTGAAGACTGTCCCTCTCTGTAGTCTACCTGGGCACCTCCCTTCTGATCTGGCTGAACAGTGTTACATCAGTAAAAGGGGTGGGAGGGGGATACTTTGTCATTGAATTACTCTTGAACTACAACTCTGACAGTATTGAAATAACACTCTCCAAAGTCCAAATACTATGATGATTAATTAGAGCTGCTTTTATTATGAAACATTGCTATCCCTTTAAGAGCTAACAATTGTTCCAGACTCATGAGCTGGCCTGTCATAATAACAGAGAGGTGGAGATGGAAAAAGGCACCTGAAAACATTAAGTGTCCCGCCGGCTACAAGGAGAGTGTAAATATTAGTATCCCACAATGCAGGAAATGAGAGGGTGCACATGTATGAAGTAGGGTGACCACATTTCCCTTCTGCCATTCCGGGACGTGGTCACCCTATTGCCTTACCTTGAGTCCCTGGTGGTCTAGCGGCGTGTCAAGAGGGAGCTCTGTGCCTCCTCCGGCACAGAGCTGAAGCTCCCGCGCGCTGTGCTCAGTAATGCAGAGCGCTGGGAGATGATGTCATCTCCCAGCGCTCTGTATTACTAGAGCGCTTACCTCCAGGAGATCAGGTAAGCTGCATTGCCGCCCTGGATGTCAGCCTGCAAGCGGCGTCCATGATGTGACACACCGCTTGCAGGCTGACATTCAGGGCGGCTTGGCTTCATTCCGGGACACTTCATTGTCCCGGTTGAAGGGGACCCGGGACGCGGGACATGTCCCTGAAATAAGGGACAGTCCCGGACGTTCCGGGACCCGTGGTCACCCTAGTATGAAGCCACACATTACAGTCTATCCACACAATTAGCAGGAGATTCACCAATCTTTTTATGGAGCTCTATGACATCATAACTTGGTGTATATGTGTTTTGTGTTGTTATGCTACACATATGAAAATTTGGGGTATTTATGATGTGTTTTAAAGGGATAGCAATGTTTCATAATAAAAGCGGCTGTAATTAATCTTCATAGTAATTGAGCCATAGTGAGTGTTATTTCATTACTGTGAGCATTGTAGTTCAAGAGTAATTGAATGATAAAGTATCCCCCTCCGCCCCTTTTACTGATGTAACACTGCTCACCTCAGAGCAGCAGGGAGTGTCCAGGTAGATTGCAGAGAGGGACAAACTTCAATTAAGATAAGGGAAAAAGCTGAAAAACCTGTCAAGGGGGGCAGGGCTTTCATTGTTCTCGCAGTAAGAATTTTGACCCTTGATGTGAGCTGTCTGGTCTATGGACTGGATTCCACATCTGAGGAGTGGGGGCTTACACTAGGTAAAAAGGGTGGGAGGGCAACACTTTATCATTCAATTACTCTTGGACTACAGCGCTCACAGCAATGAAATAACACTCTCTGTGGCTCAAATACTATGAAGATTAATTGGGGCTGCTGTTTTTGTGAAACATTACTATCACTTTAAGGCCAAATAAATATGCCATTGCTACCTTCACAGAGCAACTTTGCACAGGGATATTAAAGGGATAGTAATACTTCGTTTTAACTTTATTTTATTTTGTAGGCATTAAAAAAACATGAAGAATGATATAAGTCTTATCTCTCAATCCTTTATGGTTTATGAGATATTCACAAGCAAAGTTTCCCCCTCCCGCCCCTTTTACCTAGTGTAAGCAATCTCTTCTCAGATGTGGAATGCAGCCCATAGACCAGACAAATTACAGAAGGGGACACTCTTATTCCTCTGAAAACAATGAAATCCCTGCCCCTCGTGACAAGCTTTTCAGGTTTTTTCCCTTATCTTAATTGAAGATTGTCCCTCTCTGCAGTCTACCTGGGCACCTCCCTTCTGCTCTGGCTGAACAGTGTGACATCAGTAAAAGGGGCGGGAGGGGGACACTTTGTCATTGAATTACTCTGGAACTACAACTCTGACATAATTGAAATAACACTCTCCAAAGTCCAAATACTATGATGATTAATTAGAGCTGATTTTATTATGAAACATTACTATCCCTTTAAAATCCTTTGAATATCAATGCTTTGCGCACTCCTATGCATGTGCATAACCAGCATTTGCCAGGGTCTCCTGTTTCAAGGTGTCTCACATTGGG
The DNA here is from genome assembly GCA_037306005.1 of Rhinophrynus dorsalis. Lineage (NCBI taxonomy): Eukaryota > Metazoa > Chordata > Amphibia > Anura > Rhinophrynidae > Rhinophrynus > Rhinophrynus dorsalis. The sequence continues at coordinate 408,816,034 of CM074718.1, read as the reverse complement.
TTCTTATTAGTCCCAGTTTTACAGGAAGGGACTATTTAATCCCCTAGTCCGTTGGTCAGAGAGGAGTGAGGCAGTTCTGGGTATAGGTCTTATATTCTCTATAGAATTGATGAATCTTCTGATTAGCTGAAAAGTAAAAGACTTCAGATGCTTCCTAAGGCAAATATCTGAACCCTGAGTGTGGTAGGGCACAATGTTTTTTTTTTTAATCTGTCAGGAATTCTAGAAAGCATGGAATTGAAGTTCCCTTTGTTTTACTTAAACCTGAAAAGAATTTCTTCCAGGTTTGGTTATAGATTTGTTGAACTTTTCTTCCTAGAACCAAGGAGAATAATCACCTGTGATGATAAGCCTTGGCCACTTAAGATTTTGCTTTCAGAAATCAGGCTGCCAGGTTCAGTTTGAATGCTCAGTGATGTAGTACTAGACCAGAGCTTTCCAAACTTTTCATGTTGGTGACACACTTTTTAGACATGCATCATTTCGTGACACAGTAATTCAGCTTTGCTAGCAAACCAAAGGTTAAACTAATAATCCCTTATAAGGGATACGGACACATACATAAATTGTAATAACGAGATGTATGGGGACACAACACATTTCATGAATTCCTTTCATTCATACTGCGGAAGGCATTAAGCATGTCATGTGGTTTTAAAATGGCGACATAAGAATGTTGCGCTACATATAAGTGCAAGATTCTCATGTTGCATTAGTAAATAGATAGAGCATAACTGATTTTAAAAGTACTGTCCGTCTTTCCTGTCTCATCGGCACCACAAACAGAAGCAGCAGCCATGTGACAGGACACTCCAATCTGGCAGCCCACAGAGAGGGCAGAGGTATAGAGGAGGTGGCATCTCAAAATATTTTAACAGCTGAAGCGCCAAAAGATTTGCAACAGCTGGAGTGCCGCCATGTGCTGCATACATATTATGTATGCAGCACACGGAGGCACTCCAGCTGTTACAAATCTTTTGTGGTGCTCCAGCTGTATGCAGCACACGGAGGCAATCTTGCACTGTATAAATGCGACCATTAAGTAGTAGCGTTTTATCTCAGCTCCCATTGTAGCTCGTGCTTGGGTTGAAGACAATCTCGCTCTGTGTAAACGGCACCATTGCCTGTGACATACCTACACACTGCAGCCGACACACTAACGTGTCACGACACACATTTTGGAAAGCACTGTACTAGACCCTGATGTAGAAGATTCCTCTTTATTGAGAACCAGTTGAAGAGCCCGTTACACAGTCCACAGTGCCACTGCCAGCCGGTCGCGGGGCAGTCTTGCGTACATCAGCCGCGGCGCGGGCAGTCTCTACTGAGCATGACTGCAGCACGCGCAGCAGTCTTTACTGCGCATGACTGCCTCGTTACACACGTTTTAGCGAATTATTATATAGGATGGTAGGTTAATTCCCAGGGACGTCCCTCAGAATGGAGAACCAAGCTATCAGATCCAATATGGAACAATCAAAATTGCTATAATTCAGTCTTGCATAACTTTTCTTCTGTGCTAGAGGGATCAAAGATGTAGGCCAACTGAAAATGTCACTTCTGGAGCAGGACATCCACTGCTTCTGGATGCTCCTGAGGGAAATGAGAAAAGAACTACAGATGTTTTGTGTTCTCTCTAATTACCATCAGATTTGTCTGATGGACCCCAAGTTCTCTGTCAGAGCTTGAGGTACCTACTGAATTGCTTGCTCACAGAAACTGTCTGCCCAGACATTATAATGCCCACCCCAAACAGAATGCTGATAAGAGAGGTTGACTGATTTCAGCCCAAAGGCACATCTTTTTGAATATAATAACAGCTATGCATGTCATAATATAGGTAAGCTAAAAAAACAGGAGACAACAGTCTCTGAACTGAAAAGGTAAGTGTTCTATTTAACCCCCCAAAACAAACAAACAAACAAAAAAAACTATGATAAAGTCTAAACTATAGTTGCTGGAACTGAATTCTTAATCCGGTACTAATGCCAATCTACTAAACTACTTAACCAGCACATTCTTTCCTTATCACTGCTTGCACAAATGAGAGGGCAGTGAGGAAGTGTATGGGTATTACACTGTGTTCCCAAGTGCAGAAGTAAGAGGATGAAGTTGTGCTGAAGGACTGGTAAATTCCTCCCAATATATCTAACGAGCTTGATAATAAAAAATTTGTCTCTGGCCTCCCTATATATGCATTTATTAAAGAGCTTTGATTACTTACAATAATGAAATAATTTTTAAAACACTGTTTATGGGTACAATATTTTTAAATGGATATGAACCATTTTATTTTTAAGTGGTACTGATGCTTTAGTAAATGTTTGATTCAGTAATAACAGTTATCACTTTCATTTTGCCATTGTACAAATCTCTCGTAAGACCTCACCTTGAGTATGCAGTGCAGTTCTGGGCACCAGTTCTGAAAAGGGATATACTAGAACTAGAGAGGGTACAGCAAAGAGCAACAAAATTTATTAAGGGAATGGAGGACTTGACATATGAGGAACGGCTAGACAAACTTGGTTTATTTACTCTAGAGAAAAGACGACTAAGAGGAGACCTTATCACATTGTACAAGTATATGAGAGGTCAATACAAGGATCTCTGTGGTGAACTATTTATTCCAAGGCCTGGTTAGGTGACCAGGGGACACCCCTTGAGATTAGAGGAAAGGAGGTTTGGACTTCAGCAGAGGAAGGGTTTTTTTTACAGTAAAGTCTGTTAAATTGTGGAATTCTTTGCCCAAGGAGGTGGTTATGGCAGATACAATGGATACATTCAAGAGAAGATTAGATAAATTTCTTTCAAAAGGGAAAATACAGGGTTATACTGTTTATTAGTAGGCAGATCAGGAGGGTCTGAAAAAGACTAACTTATTTGGTAGCAGGATAGCTATACAGTTCTCATTTCACTAGAGTATGAGGCAAAGGTTGAACTTGATGGACTTGTGTCTTTATTCAACCTAATTTACTATGTACTATGTTAACAAATGTTGTTATTGGAAGTTTTTTTTTCTTTTGCGAGAGTATTTTACCAGGAATAATACATTGAGATTGTCTCTCGTTTTCAAGTATGTCCTGGACTCATTTTATCTACCGTGCAATAATGGGCTTCCCAGCTTAGCACTAACATTTTCTATTTACAATTCAATTCTACAGCACTGTTAAATTTGCCTAGAAAAGTCTTGATATAGTGCTAAATACAATGTAGCAATGAAAAAAAATATATTTGTTTTCATTTTTATTCCTGTTCAACATATGAATTAACATTTGAGTGACTAAAAATATTTAATGGTAAATATTTATCCCAAATGTTACTTGTTATGAATTATATACAGGTACACTTGGATACAGCATGATCTTATAGATTAATTTTCCTTCCTAAGAATACTATGGATGTAAAATGGACTGTACAATTTCCTGGCATGGATAACATAGCTGAAAATGGAAGGTTGCTGAGTCGTGCACAATACAGTACCTCGCAATGCTGTGCATAACCCTCTGGAAATCAAAGAGTTATCAGTGTAAGAGGGGAAGGGGTACTAATTTATTATTAATAAACCCTTGGATAACATGGAAGTATCCTTAAGGGGCAACGCACTGTTAACTTTTCTAGCATCAAAAGGGTTAAAAAATAAGAAATAGAAGGGACGGCTGCATTAACCATTTAAGGAGCATGACTTAAGTGTCTATATCAATGATTCTCAGTTCGAGTCCATGACCATGGGGCACACAACTGGTCAGGCTTTAAAGATATTCTTAATTAAGCATATGCAGCTTAATCATTTTGATGAATGAGCTACTGATAACTTACCTGTGATAAAGTGGGGATGTCCTGAACAGCTGACCTGTTGGTGTTCCACAAAGACTAACGTTGGGAAACACTGATCTATATGGACTTCCTATATTGTAAACAACAGATTTCCCATGTTACTTGTTTGTCTAACAAAGCCCTAGTGGTAATTTTGCCAAATAATAAATATAGACTATGATGTCCTTCGGCTGCCTCACAGAAAGGCCTCCTTCTGCAAAACCTTCTCACATATGTATCTTTCTTCCATGACAAACAAGGCCATGATTGTGCTGCCCCTATGAACCAACTAGCCTATCTCACAACACCAACTTAACTGTGACTTTCCACTCAGTCAACTGGGAATCGTAGCATGATTGTCTTTTTAATGAGAGCCTTGCCATGTGCTCATATGAACGTACGTCTAGTAAATTTACGTACAAAAGGATGTTAAAAGGGTACAATTATGGGGAAAATCAGTTACACCCTAGGAAAAGGATATACGAAAGTGTCATTGATTCAGTCGGTGATTTTAAAACCTGTGCATCGTTTACAAGTCTCTGCTGCAGACATGTCTAGCATTCGTGGGTTAAAACCTATTGGGCGATGGGGTTTAGAGTTTTATTTGTCCAATACGGAACATATGCTTTGCTCCAAAATGCACCTTTCTTCATAAAAAATGTGTTTATCACGTAAAAATAATGCATATGTATTTAGAGAGCGTTGATAGTATTTCTGCTATATGCACAGGGTCCACATACACATTATATATATATATATATATATATACACACACGCTTTTTATTTAACTTACAAAACTATGCACAACTATAACCACTCCTCCGCACTTGCTTGTAAACACAATAGCCACCCCTCACCATGTGGCTACGCCATGCCAGCATTTACACTATAACGTTTCGGCCTGAAGTTGTCAGCCAATAGAATACTTGCATGGTGCTACGGCGGAGCTGCACTGACAGACAAGCGTGAGAAGCTGCCACACTTACACTGTGTTCAGCCGGCGGGAAGCAGCAGTGTGTCAGTGTTTTGGGTGCGTAAGAAGGTGAATATAAGCTGCGGACCTCATCACATTAGAAGTAAATTTAGATCTGGGCATATTGGGCTAATGTACTTTATAGGAACTACTGGTTTAACATTAACCCATTCGAGCGTCAGACACTTCTAAAAATCCGTGCACCAACATTACACTTACATGCTATAGGGACGTAAAACAGCATGATATATTGGGGTTTGAACCCTTAGTGTTTATTGTCAGTCTTTAACATGGTTACTTGTGGCTGGTGATTGGTATAAGTAGCAAAGCTACATTTCTGCAAACACAAGGGGTTAATGTTCAGATGGTTGGCGAATGCAGGTAACCCTGTGACACAGAGTTAACCCTTTAAGGACCTCTAGTTAATGGGTTAATATCCATCGTGCATTGTTGTGGATGCTTTCCAAGACTTGCTGTGACACAGAGGGTTAATATTTGTGTTGCTGATCTTGATGTGAAACAAGTGACCAATAAGAATGTGGCTGGGTAGAGTAGTACTAGTCTGTCCCAGAGCACCTGTTTTTTTACCTAGAGAAAGCCAAACATATCCCTCCAACAGTCCTCTTAAAATATTTATTTTTAAACAGAAGGTGCTAAACAAAAGTGATACTTTGAAAACAACGCACAGTACACGTGTAAAAATAGAATTGTAGAATAGAATGTATATTTGTGTGCTTCGTGTATATATATATAAAAAAATTCTACCGCATTAACCCTTTGAGTGCCAGAGGGGGTATCCAATGCGTTGGGGCTCGAATTGTTAAGTATTACGTGTTTAGACTTGGGATGGACGTAATGTACCTCTCCAGCTGAAGTGTAACGTATTGTTCCTCCCTCGTATAGACAGATCGAGTTGATAAAGATAAACTACCCCTGGCATAGGGGCACTGGGCTAAAATATTGATTTCATATTTCACATATTCAGGAAAAGAACGCATATTATATCTATTCCAGCAAACGGATACACAAACTCGGTCTTTATTCTGCACCACATGAAATTGCCATTGTTTCATTTCAGCCTTTTGGGTTTATTGGTTTGCTCCAGAAGTGCATCGGCTTATGTTGATAAGTAAGGGCTACTTGTGCCATGATTGCAGTGCATAAGATAGGTTTGCCTGATTCATGAAGGCAGTGTGGGAAATATTGCAAATAATGATAAATATTAATCCAGTTGCTATCACCTATGTGGGGCTGCAAAATACCTATAATAGAAAAATACTAAATACTGCACATTTGGGGAATTTAATGGCATTCAGTTCTTTGCATCTTATTTAACACTCTGTGTACTAAACAGGGAGTAGAGGAAACTAATATGCCAAATCCTTGAACATACTATGGATCAGGAATGGAAGGCCTGCTGGCATTTAAGTTCTAATTATGGCCAACTTTGCTCTCAAGCAGTGTAGTGCATGTCCTGCAGTGCAGTCATTGGTGTTGGAAGCTAAAGCAAGTGGAGCTGCTGTGGCATATTCATACAAATTATGTGTTTTTACTCCTTCAATTGCTTCTTCTTGCAAGTGTTTGCAGGTGTAATAAATTGAATGTTATTTGACAAAAATAAAACAAATGTATATATATATATATATATATATATATATATATATATATATAAATATATATATATATATATATATATATACATATACACACACACACAACTTTTCAAGATGTATTGACCTTTACTGAACAAACCCTAATATTAGATAAATAGAGGTTGCATCTTAAACTGAGTATATTAGTTTCAAAACTTAAGTCAAATATGAAGTACCTTTTGCGTGGCCGAGGGAAGTGATGCCTCTTACACCTCTCTGGCACTCAAAAGGTTAAAATTTTGCCTTAGCTTGTGGAATACGCACATATCTTGCCACTGTTAACCTTTTTACCACCATATTGCAGCCATAAATAAAATAAGCTGATGCATTGTGAGTGAGTGGATGTGATTCTGGCTCCTAAAATGTACCCATTATGTGTGCCCACCCTAAAAATATAAAACTATATTGTTGATTTAAGAGACTATATTCCATCAGACTTGTCTATCAGTTTAAAGAAGTGGAAGTTTCCCCTGAACATGCTGTGTTATTCAGTGATTTCTTAGTAAGAGTGCCCTGTTTAAGCAGTTTGTTGCTAGAGACATCTTCACCACATTGTCTCTCAATGCATTGGAGATGTCTGTAGCATTCTGGGAGTTAATAGTGTGTCAGAGCTCAGTGTCACTTTTAGGCAGTGCTTGCGTGTATGAGTTTGGGGGAGTGAAGCTAGATGGACACGTCTCTTATTCCTTCCTTACTATCTCCTCTCCCACTCACATCACACAACATTCCCTAATGTTGCAAACTGTGTCCCTGCTTCTGTTTGCTCTACTCTAACACCAAGTCACAAAATAACCTGAGGCCAGCCACCCGAGCCTTGGCTGCAGAGAGCTGCATTCTGGAAGCAGATCCAACACCTGTCTTATCTGATCCTGCAGGGGAGGTGTCTCTGGACCAGAAAGATGCCCAACAGCGAACAGACATTTAACAAGACCCGCAGTTCTGCAATGCTCCCATCAGGGGGGCTTGGAAAGAAGACCACACGTTTGCCCAAGTGTGCCCGTTGTAGAAACCATGGCTATGCTTCCCCATTGAAGGGCCACAAGCGCTTTTGCATGTGGAGAGACTGCCAGTGCAAAAAGTGTAGCCTTATTGCTGAGAGACAGAGGGTCATGGCAGCACAGGTAAGGAGCATGGACTAATGCACACTAATCCAGGTACAGCCTGTGTATGCAAAGAGATATTTTTTGGGAACAGAATGTCTGTCCAAATCATAGCCCAAGTGGATCTGATCACACCCAGTAAGTGTATTATCTCTAAATAAAAGTCTAATGATCAGGCACAATTAATATCTGTACAGCCATCTCTACTAATCACAGCCAATTATTCCACTATCTGTAGATAAATATCTAGTTAGCACACCCAATTAGTATATGTTGTGTAGATAAATATGTGGTGTTCACACAGGATAATTCCATTATCTGCAGGTAATTTAGTAATGACACCAAACTTGTATGTTATCTGTCGATAACTATGCAGAAATCACACTTGATAATTCTACTATAAGTACATCAATCTAGTAATCACACCCAACTAGTGTATTATCTTTAAATGCATGTGTAGTAATCACTCTCATTTATATAATGTATGGATAAACGTGTAGTAATCTCACCAAATAATCAGTGGAAACATGCGTATTAATCACGCCCAACTATCCCACTATATGCAGATTAATCTAATTAACACAATTAGCATGTTATCTTATATACATGTTTTGTAATTACCAATCATCATATTATCTGTATATAAATGTTAGTAATCACAACCAGTTATTCTGTTTGTAGACTTTCTGAGTATAACTCTGTAGTAATCACAACCATTGATTGTATTACTGATACATTTGCAGTACTCTCACCGTCAATTGCCCTGTCTTTAGATAAATGTATAGTAATCACACCCAGTGGTTGTATTGTCAGTAGATAAATATGTGGTAATCACATCTAATTATTGTAGTATCTGTACATACATCTGTAGGAGTTACACCTAATAATTCTATTATTTGTAGTAATTACACCTACTGATTGTATTATTATTTGTAGATAAATCTGTAAAATCACACATAATTATTGTATTATCTGTAAAAATCAAACATAATGATTTTATTATCTGTAGCGAAGTCTGTAGTAAGTATATTCAATTAGTTTATCTGTAGGTAAATCTGCAGTAACCATACACAGTTAGTATCATCTGTACATAAATCTGTAGCATTCATCCCAATTAATTTATTATGTGTTGATACATATGATGTAATCACATCCAATTATTATATAATCAGTAGATCAAGCTATTAATCACAACCAATTATTCCTCTATCTGTAGATAAATCTTTAGTATTCATGCCAAGTTAATGTGTTATTGGTTGATAAATATGAGTCACACCTAGTCATGGTATCATCAGTAGATAAATATAATAATCACACCCGGTTAGTCCACTATCTGAAGATAAATCTGTAGTAATCACACCAAATGACTGTATTAGCATTAAATAAATCTGTAGTAGTCAAATCCAAATATTACTGTATATCAATCAGTGGTAAACACCTAGTTACTATATTATGTGAAGATAAAGCTGTAATAATCACGCTACATTTACACTATGTGTAGATACATGTATTGTAATAACAACAAATGGCTTTGTTACAATCGGTATTACCGATTGTGACAGCCCAGATAAATCCAATCAGGATTTCGATACTGCTCACTAACTTCGATTTTGTTACCTTTAACCCTTTGAGTGCCAGAGGGGTACGGACCACATTGGTCTGCAATCAAAGGATTAATCCCATGAGCCTGTTATTATAACCTCTCTAAGCTTTGGGGTCTTCACTTTAGCACCACTGACAGTGTGGTTGAGTAATAACTATCTCACAGCTGGCTTAATGGGCCTTATTCATCAAGCTAAAGAGCTGTAGTTCTGTAGGCACTGATATGAAGATCAGGCAAATCTGCATTATTTGAATGGGGCTTTTAACCATTTCAGTGCTACAGAAATTACTTCACAAAGTGTTGTAGACCTCTTGCATTCAATGGATAAAAGCCCCATATAAATAAATGGGAATTTTGATTCCATCTTATGGTGCAGTTGATTTGCTCCAGAATTGCATTTCTTTAGCTTTATGGATAAGGCCCATTAAAGGGATAGTAATACTTAATTATTACTAATCCCTGTATTAAAGACATATTAAAATTAAATGTATTGCCCCCAGTGTCATCTCTCATACCTTTATGGTTTGAGAGATAATCGCTCCTAAAGTTGCTCTCTCCCTCCCCGTAGTCAGCGTTTTAGCTGACTACAGGGAAGCCTATTGTATGATTTTCAGGCGGCTCTCCAGCACAGCCAAGATCTCGTTGATAAAAAATAAATCTTTCACTGAAATGGTCTTCTACGTGTGCTTGATTTGCAAGCACACGTAGAAGACCGTTTTAGTGATTTTTTTTTTTTTTATTAACTCGATCGCGGCTCTGCTGCAGAGCCGCCTGATGATGACCGGATTTCTCTTCAGTCAGCTACACCGCTGACTTCGGGGAAGGGGGAGGGAGAGGGCAACTTTAGGAGCGATTATCTCTCAAACCATAAAGGTTTGAGAGATGACACTGGGGGCAATACATTTATTTTTAACATATCTTTAATATAGGGATTAGTAATAATTAAGTATTACTATCCCTTTAAGTCAGGTTTGAGATACACTTAGTACTCAGTCATATGCAGGGTCTTAGCATTGTCAGAGGTGATGTAATAGACACCTCAAAGATCATTTTTAGTGCAGAGGATTGTGCACAAAAAGCTCCAGAGCTCAGACACAAGCCATGGCAGCAAAACACCTGTTGGTTGGTTTGCCTGGTGAACCACTTGACTGCAGAAGGGACTGGCATAATTAAAATGGGTGGGAGGATATTAAAACAAATATATTTAAAACTAGCTTGTATTAAAGAGTGTGACTGACATCAGCCACACTCTTTAACCTTTTGAGTGCCAGAGAGGTATCTAGTGCATTGCAGCGCAATGCATTGAATGCCTTTCCAGCACGCAATGGGTTATAGCAGAACTTTCACATATTAATAAGTCGCCATGCATTCATTAAGCATATGGCGACTAGCTTGAAAATACGTGCTTTACCTTTAAAAGTTGCAGTTCCGAAAGAAATCTTTACTCTTTAGAGACTGAAGGGCAGGTTAGTGCAGTCTGCGCGCCTGCGCCATCAGTCCCTTCCGGCACGCTTCAATGCTTTACAGGAGGCTGGGACTGACAGCGCAGGAGCGCAGACAAGATGTCTGCACTGTTACCTGGCTTCCGGTCTCTAAAGGGTAAAGATTTCTTTAGAATCGGCCACTTTTTAAAGGTAAGACATGTATTTTCAAGCTAGTTGCCATTTGCTTAATGAATGCATGGCGACTTATTAATAGGTGAAAGTGCCGCTTTAACCGGTTGGATAAGATTTGAATCGCCAACTAGGAAGATTTAAATAAACTTAAATCACTAGTCAGGCTGACTTGACTTATTCACAGTTTGCTACATAAAAGTGTATTTTTATTGTTTCTTATAAACATAAAGGCACCCTATCATCTAAAACCTCCTTTCAATATCACCTATATGCTGTAGTAACTACTTTTTATTTAGCACAGTAATTTTTGCATTATATGTTCCGCTTTAATATATGAAATATTATTTTTCCATGCTGTACTAGGAAATCACCAAACAGACATTTCAATAGTTTATTTAACAATTTGTAACCCACATTTTGAGAATATGAAACTAATCATCTCTTATGGTATCTTCTACATCAATAAGTCCCAACTTTTTTGTTCTGTTTTTTTAGCTGTAGATTCTTCAACTACACGTGTAGGTGAAGAATCTACATTTTTGTGGTATCAAATACATAACTCTAAGATAGTATCTGAAAAGGTAGGACACATTAAAGCAGTAGTTCTCAATCTTTATTTGCTCGAGGCACCCCTAACATGCAATTTAGAACTTTCGGGGCACCCTTAACATATTTAATGTAATTAATCAAGGACATAATGAAGGGTATAATAGATAAATACACAGTTATTATTAGGTGTCACAATCATAATACAAAATGAACTTATTGTGCATAATAATTTCCATAAATCTACATTTAAAAGTCAATATTACAATTTTTGTCAAAGTCTTCATAGAAAACATGGGGCACCCCAGCCTGATGTCCGTGGCACACCAAAGTGCCACAGCACCCTGGTTGAGAATCACTGCATTAAAGGGAAATAATCACCTTTGTACCTTTTGGAATTGTCAGTTAAATTTCATTATTAGTATCTGAATAATCCATTCATAAATAATCTTGGTTTAAAACTTAAATTTTCCTGTTTATTTCTTCACATTATATCTAGCCGATAAACTAACAGTACAATTAGACAGTTTGAATGATCTGAAGATGTATGTAAAGGGGATGGATCATTTTATGGCATTTCTTGTATTGCAGCAGTGACCTCTCTGCCCAGAGATGACCATTCCCTACTTGCTACATTTCTTTGTCTGTATTTACAGTCTTTTTGGACAGATATGCACTCATGTGTGCTCAAGGCTGACCAGGCTTTAACTTTAAACTGGGGATACATGTGAATAATGCATACTACAGGGCTGGTTTGATTTTTGGTGCAGACCTGAAATTTGCATATTTCCTATGTGCCCCTGGTTAAAGGTGAGAGCTGTTTAGCTTAGTGTGTTCTTAAATGTTTAAGCATGCAAACATAATATGCACAAAGATATGATAAACATGCAAATTTGCTTCTATTCAAATGTACCAAGTGTGTGTCTGAATCTGCATGAAAAAATGTGCATGCATGTCCCAGTGCAAATGTATTTAATGTGTGTATCCTTGAAATTCTGTAGTCAAATGTACATGAACATTTCTGCATTAATGTGCAATTATTTACCTTTTCAAATTGCGCGAATGTGTGTGCATGTGCAAACGAAAGTGTGTGTATAAATTTGCTTGTGAATGTGTATGTGTGTGCCTGAGTGAACATATATGCAAATGCATAAGCATCCATGTCTGTAAGTGAATGTGTGAGTGAAAATATATATTCAAGCAAATGCATGCACATGTGAATGTGTTCTGTGCAAATGAGTGTTTGAATGTGCTTGTGTGTTTGCTAATGTGTGGGACCATCCAACTGTTTTTGGACTAAAACCTCCATCATTCTTCATTGTATTTCAGCAAAAGCTGAAATTCATTAATAAAAAAGGTATTTCTAAAGTTTAGTGTCTCCGCAACCATTTAAGTGAACATGATGTCTTAGGGGTTTTCGTGGTCACTCAGGGATGGAATTGGGACTTAATAAGCACTTACATTGGCTCCAGCTCCAGGTACACTTTAGTCCTCCTCCGACAGGGGGTCCATCACCATCTCATAATGTGCCTGACGGCATCACACCAGTTCAACCGCTGGACCACCAGGTACTCTGTTTCTGGTAGGAGTGAGGGAAACACTATTTATATCTAATCAAAAATTATACTGTTGGAGAGAGTCTACTCTTTCTAATAATTCACAATTATCCATTCACCTTCAAAGATTTTATTATTAAAAATGAAAGTAAAGCAAAGGAGAGGATGAGAAAGAATTATTTTGAAGCTCCCAGCATTCCCACCTTCTTAAAATTGTTGGACAAGGCAGAGCCTCTCCCTTGAGAGGGCAATTTAGAAAATCTTTATTACCACCCTCCCACTTTGAAATAACTAAACACTAAGCACTAATGTTGGGTGTGAATGTAATCTCCCAACTTTAGTACTCTCACAAGTTCCCAGATATGAAAGGGGGTCCTTTCTTTTTCAAATTAAGGTACATTGTTGCCTCTAGTGGTTTTGTGCTGAGATAGGGGTATTTTTTTGTCTCTCCCCACTACCTGCTCTGAGTAAATATAAATTACGTTCTAAACTTGGGTATCATGAGATCACCTGATATTTTTAATCTCAGGTGTATAATTGCTTTTTTTTTGTTTTTAAAAGGTACCTTTTATTCCAGTGAAATTGCAGTATTTATTTTTTTACCTTTTGCCTTGTGAGCAAAAGATCACCTTGCATAGGTAAGGAGAGACTTGCATACCCTCATTTAAAAGAGCAGTTGTTCTTGAAAGAAAGGTACTCATATCTTTTTTGACAACTTGAATACATGTGTGATGTTTAAAATGGTTGTGTTCCAATGACTAACTTTGAGAATCACTAACTTAGAGGTATAAAGACAAGTGACCCTTCATTTCATCTAACATTTTCTTTGTATGTAGTTGGTACAGTCATTTCAATGTAGGCTAATATTAAAGAAAAAAAGGAAGAACACCCAACAGATTTTGACAAGTGCAGTTTAATGAATAATAGCACACCTGAGGTCATGCCATACAAATGGGGTATCGTTTTACTCAGGAGACATAACAGAATATGAAATTGCATTGTGTTTAAAGATCCCAGCATCTGAGAGGTAATGAGAAGTTTAAAATAAACACACTTTTATCATATTGTGTAATCTTCTGGAGGTTTCATAACATTTCAGTCATGGGATAGAAATGGGGAGGGCTTGCAACTTTTGCCCCTCTGGCCAAAAACAATCAAATGTCCCATTTCCACGATTACTTCAACCCACCATTCCACCCACACCCCCTTTTGTTAATTTTATAATTTCCATTAAAGTTGTGAGATAAGGCAAATGATACCAAAGAGCTTTCAGTTGAAATTGAGGTACACTAGTGACACCACAGATCTTACAATTCTAAGACTGCCAAAAGTTAGTCATAGAATTGTAAGCTGTGGGGTATCACCAGTGTAGCTGGGACGAGAAGAACAAATGGGAGGTGAGAAAATGGAAAGGGAAAGAGAAAGGGCTAAGTTAAGATGAAAGGAAATGGAAAGTGCAGTTAGAGAGAAGGAGAAGTGCAAGGGGGAGGACATTACACATTATATTGCCCTTTCAGTGCAAAGCAGAGTCCAGTGGCTGGACTGGTACTAAAAGAGTTAAAGAGCAACAAGTTGATTGAAGCTGTAGCTCCCTTCTCTGACTTCCTTTTAAATAACTGAGTGCCATTGGGCTTTGCAATACACTGTACATCTCTCTGACTGGTTCTACTGTAAGAGGTTAATGGTCTATCACAGAACACACAGGGAACAAAGAAACCAGCTCTGAACATACAAGGAGAAATAAGTCAGTGTTTCCTTGCTAAAATTATATTTGTGTAACCATCTGACTGCGAGAAGTTTGCGACACACTAATGCTCACATGATTAATGCATAGGTTAGAGAAAGGAGCTGGATGCTCATTGCGCATATTCTTTTTTAAACCCTTGAGGACCAGAGAGGTATGGAACACACAGTGATGCAATTCATTGCACGCTCTTTTGGTCTTCAAGGGGTTAACCCTTTAAAGTGCCGGAAGGGAGTCCAGGATTGACAACCTGATATTGTGGACATGCCCCTTGCCAAAAACAAAATATGTCTCCTCGCCCTGAGGGAGTCTATTCACTGTTCCTCATTTTAGGCCAGGTCCTGGGCTTGGGGAGGCTCAACCTCTCCAGGGATAGCCATAAGCTAACTGGCACTCTGTGTGAAAACTGACTATGGAGCTCTCATGCCATCAGCTGCCACCCATGCACAACAAGCCTCTCTAAGCAAAACATATTACTATTAATATTATTAAAGATTGAAGATTGTTACTTCTCTTTTGTTCTGGAAATGGAATGAAATTTGTAATCTAACAGTATAACAAATATTTGCATCACACATTTATCTTTACTAGCTTTGGGAAACATAAAGTCCACCTAGTGTTCAGGAATACAATTCCCATCATCCCCAGTTCAGACAGCAGGAGGCCCTCAGGGTGTCCACTACTGATCTATGCTGACCCATACGACACAGCAGGTCTAGTGACTCAGATGCCACATCAAAACTTTCACTTTATAGTAACTTACATGAAACTGAGCACTCAGTTTGTATTGACCCATATGACGCATCAGAACTTGTAGTTTAGTAACCCACATGAAGCATCAGAGTTTGCAGTCAAGTGATCCAGATGAAACAGAGCTGCAATCTATAGTGACAAGCATGCAACAACATGGTGTGCAATCAAGTGATCCACACAATAGAGCTTGCAATCTAGTAAAAAAACGTTGCCTCCTTTATTTTTGGATGACGCCAATAATAGGTGACATTTTTGATTTATTTTTATTCTGTCCATCAATTACTGGTGCCAGTTTTTTTTCCTTTTGTGTTTCATATAAGCTTGCAATCTAGTGACCCACATGGTACAGCAAATATTGCAATCTACTCAACACATAACAGCTATAATTACTTTGTGTACCAAAAGGACTTACATAGGTATGACTCCTTTGTACAGCAGTCAGGTGTATCTATATGATCACTGTGTGCTAGTTGGAGTCCATAATACAGTAATCAGGTATATCTAAACAATAACTGTGTGAAATAGACAGACTTACAACAGATAACTGACCATCATACAGCAATTATACAGCAATTATATTGCTATAATCAGTGTGTATCAGAAGGTCTTACCTAAGTTGGAGTCCTTAATACAGTAGTCAGGTATATCAGAATGATAACTGTGTGTAACCGAAGCACTACATAGGAAGGTGTTCATCTTACAGCAGTCAGTTATATCTGTATAATTGCTGTGTGTTACAGAAGGTCTTTCCTAGGCCAAGTCCATAATACAGTAGTCAGATGTATGTATATGATTACTGGGTAAAACTGAAGGACTTACCTACGTAAATGTTCATCATTTGACAGATAGATTTATCTATATAATTGCAACAGTCAGGTATATCTATATAATCACTGTGTAACAGAAGGACTTTTTTTTTGGTAGGGGTCTTTCAAACAGCAGTCCGGTGTATCTGTATTACTGTGTGTAATAGTAACACTTTCCTTGCTAGAAGCCCATCGTACAGCAGTCAGGTACATCTATATAATTTGTGGATTTTCCTAACCTTTGTGACGGAAAGTCTGAATTTTATTAAAGACACGGAGGCGAATATTATGTTTAATCTCTCTCAACTGCCACCCTCAGCAGCAAAAGAAAACTTTATTGGTTACAACAAACTCAAATAAAACTTGATACCACAATCCACCTCCCCTCAGTTAACCGCTCCCAAATGTCCTTAAAACTGGGATAACTCCTTGATCACGCCCTCGTTCTGCATACAGCGACTGAATGTCACAGTTCCCAGGAATAAACCAGGAGTCAGTACGGTAAAGTAAAACAGTCATTTATTAGAATAATACCAGTAATGCACGTAAACAAATAACACACAGAGGGTGATCAAAGAGGCAAGCACTGTATCAGAAATAGCAGTCCGCCAATAGATTCACCGTACTGTCCGAGACTAGGCCTCAGCCCATTGGAGCCTCGAGGTAATTTGGAATGCCCAAAGGACTAGCACTGACTCAGCCTGCAGTCAGTCTAGGAGTCTGATAGAGCCCCAGGTCCGCACTAGGATGGATGTCTGTGGAGCGGGGACCAAAACATGGAGGAAACAGACAGAGCCCCCTAGTCAGCACCAGAAAGGATAGTCAGACAAGCCAGGTCATACACGGAGCGGGTAGTCAGCCAGAGCCACAGGTTTGCACCAGATAGGATATCCACTGAAGTGTTGGTATGCTGGAAGCACAGTGGGCAGAGCCCCAAGTCAACACCAGAGTGGGTAGTCAGACAAGTCAGGTCATACACAGGCAAAAGAGTAGTCAGACAGAGCCGCAGGTCAGCACCAGAATGGATGGTCAGACAAGCTAGGTCATACACAAAGCCCAAGGGAAACAGAACTGTATTGTACAACAACGCAAGGGCAACTGAGTCAGGACTCAGTCTGCCCTTTAAACCCCTCCTCAGGAAGTAGGTAGGAGGAGCAGCTCAGAGGGAGGAAGTAGGTAGGAGGAGACTACAGGAAGCAAACACATAAAACAGAGGCCTGCTGCATGCTTGAAGCCTCGCACCTGCAGATGACACTGAAACCAAGCTAAGCTGTAACATTGAAGAGCCATGTTCAACTGATAACAACTACAACCAAACTTGTCAGCCAGCCAGAAGCCGAAACCTTCCTTCTGTGATGTGCAGCGTTCCAACTGAGAACCACACATAGGCATATAGGACATCAACCTGGAAAAAGAGAAAAACGTGAAAGAGAGGGAACACAGGGAGTGATAATATTCGCCTCCATGTCTTTAATAAAATTCCGACTTTCCTTCACAAAGGTTAGGAAAATCCACAAATTTTATGGCAAGCACGGAGGCTTCATATTATGCTAGTTTAAAGCTAACCAACAACCTGACCAGCAACACGAGGAATAGGTTTGAAATAAAAATCCCTAAACGTGGATTCCCTAGACCAATCAGCCACACGGAGTACATCCTCCAAACGACCCCCAACACTCACCGCCATGGAAGTCATGGGCCCTCTAGAAGAATGTGCCCTAAAAAGAGACACATCAGTACCAGCTAACTGCATAATCCAGCACAACCATCTTGCCAGTGTAGCAGAAGACACAGGAAGATGAGGTTTACGGAAAGAGATAAACAACTGATGCAAACCAGGTTTCTGCAAATCAGTTGTACGACTCTCATAGGTCTGAAGGGATCGAAACACTCAAAGTTATGGTCTAGCTGGAAAACCAGGATATAACACCTGCCGAGTATTCACCTTGGTACGTTTACGAATCAAAAACTGAACCCCTTCAGGAACGAAGGACAGCCCATGCAGATCTAAAGCTCGGACAGCTGACACTCGCTTGAAAGAAATTAGGCACAGTAACATAGTGAGCTTAGCAGACAACTGCTTAAGGGATAAATACTCATTCTGGGGTCAAGCCTCCAGAAACTCAAGGGCCACATTCACATTCCACAAGGTCTGATAATGAGATTGAGGAGGTCTGGAAAACCGAATACCCCTCAGAAGTCTGCACGCTGACCAACCAGAGTGCCATCTACCGTGATGTGTCCTGCGGAGATAGCTGAACGGTAGGTATTAATAGTTTGGTATGCCTTACCCTGATCAAACAAAGATGACAAACAATTCACCACCTCAATTGGAGATGCTGAAATGGAATCCAAACCCTGCTTCTTGCACCAATGATGCCAAGCTGCCCAAATCGACTGGTACATGGATCAGTTACCAGGTGCCCATGTCTCTGCCAGAAGGAATGGAGCCGACCTCGAAAAACAAGTGGAAGAGGTTCCTCCCCAGACACCAGCAACGCCATGAATTGAAGATTGTCTGATACTGTGGGCAGCACAGTGGCTCAGTGGTTAGCACTGTTGCCTTGCAGCGCTGGGGTCCTGGGTTCAAATCCCACCAAGGACAACATCTGCAACAAGTTTGTATGTTCTCACTGTGTTTGCGTGGGTTTCCTCCGGGTACTCCGGTTTCCTCCCACACTCCAAAAAAAACATACTGATAGGTGAATTTCGATTGTGAGCCCCAATGGGGACAGGAACCAATATGAGTGTAAAGCGCTGCAGAATCTGTGTGCGCTATATAAATAAAGGATTATTATTATTATTACTAACAGTTCGTGAGGAGCCCCCAGCGGATCCATCAGCAGACAGGGAAAAGACGGCAAAAGCCGAGGTTCATCGATGGCTAACTCCAGTAACAGAGGAAACCAGGGTTGCATTGGCCAAAATGGTGTCACCAGGACCACCAAATTGCTAGTAGAGTCCGCGATATCAGAGCAAACGAGGGGAAAGTGTACTGCTGACCCAGAACCCAGGCTTGGAGAAAAGCATCCACCGCCAAGGCCTCCGGATCTGGATGCAAACTGAAAAAACTCGGCAGCTGGCGATTTAGATGGGACGCAGTGGACCCCAAAGTGCCAGAAGCACCGAAAAAACGTATCTGTGCAGCATCCAATTGCTGAGGTCCAACACAAAACGCGAATGCCAATCGGCCACAGCGTTGGACAACCCCAGCAGATATTCCGCCTAGACAGTGATGTTGCGATCCAGGCAGAAATGCCAAAAATCCCTCGCCGAGTCCGCCAACTGTTTGGACCTTGTCCCACCCAGACGGTTGTTATAGTGGACCGCGGACACGCTGTCCATATGTAACAGAATGCAACAACAGATCCTGTCTTTCGCCAAGCTCTTGAGCGCGAAGGAGCTGGCCAAAAGCTCCAGACAATTTATGTGCAGCTCGGATTCTTGGGGAGACCACTTCCCTCCTGTAGTCACGTCCCCGTGCTGGGCACCCCATCCAACGAGACTTGTGTCGGGTTCTATGACTATATCTGGTGCAACGCCAAAAATGGCTCTGCTATTCCAAGCGTCCAAATGCTTCAGCCACCAGGCCAGTTCTTCCCGAGCATCGGAAGAGAGGTCTATAAGGTCTGCATAACCTAGGCCTCAACGAAGATGCATCCCCTTCAACCGTTGCAGGGCACGGTAATGAAGGGATCCCTGGAAAATCGCCTGGATTGAGGCAGCCAGGAGCCCCACAGTTCTTGCCAAAATCCTCAATGTGATCCGACCCTTGCGGGGAACAACACGAATCTCCTTGTGTATGGACTTGATCTTGGCAGTAGGAAGGCTGAGGGAGACCTGATCTATTAAGAAACCCAGGAACGCCATGCGGCGAGCAGGAACCAGAACCGACTTGGTCCAATTGACCAGAATCCCCAGTACCATCAATAGCTGCAGAGTCCAAGCCACGTGAGTCAACAGTATCTCCCAGTCCAGAGACATGATCGACATGTCATCTAAATAAATGATGATTCGCACTCCCCGACAACGCAAGAAGTGTACTGCAGACTTCAGCAGCTTGGTAAAACACCAAGGAGCTGATGAAAGCCCAAAAGGCAGGCAAGTAAATTGCCAAGTCAGGCCATTCCAAAAGAACTGAAGGAAACCCTGAGACTCTGGCACCATAGGGACAGTCAAATAGGCATCCTTGAAATCCACCTTCACCATCCAGTCGGACGGGAGGAGGAGATCTCGGAGACAATGTATGCCCTCTATTTTGAAGTGCCTGTACAGCATGAAGTGATTCAGCGTGCGAAGATTGATCACGGGACAGAGTCCTGACCCTTTTTTCTGGACCATGAAAATATTGCTTATGAACCCCTGAGATGTCCTGTCCACCTGGCGAATTGCACTCTTTTGGGGGAGGTCCAGGATCTCGCGGTTGACCAAGTCAGCATCTGCCGGCGAGAATTGGAAGGGAGCCAGCTGAACCTCCTGCACTGGATGCACATAAAATTCTATTTGATAGCCCACCACAGTCTGCAACACCCATTAGTCTGAAGTAAAATAGGCCCACTGATGGGAAAAATGGGAGAGTCTGCCCCCAACTTTCCCGGGTAAAGAACGGGTGAGATGAACAAGACTTACAGGCATAGTTTCTTGGCTTGTATTGCCCTCTACCACGCCTGGATCTCCAGGACCTTCCCCTCTGCGGAAAGAATGGACCCAGTGGTGTAACTATAGGGGTCGCACTTGCAACTGGGCCCGTGCACCCCAAGGGCCCGGCCTCCCCCTGCGACCCCTCCGTATGGCGCCCGCAATTTCCCGCTGGAGCTTTAGTAATGCAGATCGCTGGGAGATAACATCATCTCCCAGCGCTTTGCATTACGAAGATGAACGCGCGGGAGCTCCAGGTAGGAGATGGGGGCATTGTGGAGATTGCATCTTATCAAGAGCAGTGAACGAAGTCACAAACTTAGCCAAATCCTTAAGGAAGGTGTCCTTAAGGAGGCCCTTGGCCAAGGGGCCTGGCTCCGCAGTAGCCATGTCAGTCAGTTTCAGGTCAATTTTCAAAAGGATTGCCCTACGTCTCTCTGCAGTCAATGCCGCGTTCACATTCCCCAACAGACAGATAATCCGTTGTATCCATCCACGGAGGATGGAAACACCCACCTGGGAATCAGTCTGTAAAGTGGACTCTGTCATCTCGAATATTTTCGTGACCAGTCCAAAGACATCCAATAGCTTGTCTTGACAAGACTGCAGCGAGAGGCCAATGTCCTAATGGGGATCCTTCCCATTTTTGCTTATAAATTGGACTATCTCCGGATCCAGTTCCTGTGTGCTACAAGCTTTATTGGCCATGACCGGACGAGGACATTCAGCTCATAATTTGTTTTGGGAGGTTCTGCTAAGTGGTTTGCGCACCCAGAGATCGACATACCTGGCAATATGGCCCGAAGGCGACCTCTCGGAGAACCAAGGGTGCCTGATTTCCTCTGGATCAAATAGTGTCATGCCCTGACCATCCAGAAGGGAATCAGGTGTACCCTGCGCAGAAACCAACCCAGCAACCTTAGTTTTAGGTGGAGGGGTAACCCCGTCATCGGAACTAGTGTGAAGTCTAGAGGATTGTCTCCAGTTCTCATCTGAAGAGTCAGAGTCAACAGACAAACAATATGGGTCGGGCGTAGCCCATTTGGTAGTGTTTTTCCCCATATTAGCTTCCTCATAAGGTGAAGGTCCATGTGGTTGCACCGGTCAATACCGCCTTCATGCGGGTTCAATACAGGAGCTGGGCCTGAAGCATCATCCAACACCCTTTTAGGGGGCGTGTCAGTGGTAAGTGGCATAGCGTGCCTACGTTTCTGGGAATGTTTACCCCTAGGCTTATCTAAGTCTTCCTTCCGTGGAAGGGTCTGAATTGAAGGGGCTGAACTGGCAGGTTGGGGCAGCCGTCCATCAGCCAGAAGATCAGTGCCTCCCAAATCTGGGGTCTTATGTGCAATGGCAGCAGTCAAGGACCCAAATAGGGATGCAGACATTTGCTGCATCATGGATTGCTCCATCAAGGTCTGAAAATGCCCTGTCTGACCCCCAAAGGGCACAGGAGGCTCCAACCCAGGCTGGTTCTCCAGCTCACCTGAGAGAGAGACCCCCTGGGCACCATTAACTTGGGAAAGATTCACAGCTGGAGTGCCAGAAGGAGCCATTCCAGGTCCAGAAACCTCCTCATCCGAGGAAGACATTGGGGTCAGTGTAAATATAGCAATATAGCAAATATAACTTTATATAGGGAACTGCAGAAACTAATTAAACCCTTTGACAAGGTGAGAAATATCAACAGGGCTGCCACAGTAAACTCACAACAACAAGGACACAAAACTCGAGCAGCTACACCACAGCAAACGCAGACGCGAGGGTAAGCCTAAAACGGCTGCCACCTGCTCCTGCATATAGCCGGATGTGTCCAATTTAAATTAGCCTCGCTTGGCGTAACAATAACCCCTACCCGGTGCCCGCAACATGATGAGGTCTGTGCCTTCTTCGGCACAGACCTGTAGCTGCTGAGCTCCCTCATCGGCTCTTTAGTAATGCAGAGCACTGGGAGATGACATCATCTCCCACTGCTCTGCATTACTGAAGAGAAGACCGCGCGGGAGCTCCAGCAGCTACAGGTCTGTGCCAAAGGAGGTGCAGACCTCTCCTGCTCCCTGGAACACCAGGGAGGTAGGAAACAGACACTGGGAGGGTGGCAATGTGAGGGTAATATGGAGATGATGGGTGCAATGTGAGGGCAATATGGAGAAGATGGGAGCAATGTGAGGGCAATATGGAGATGATGGGGGCAATATGAAGCTGATGGGGGGCAATGTGAGGGCAATATGGAGATGATGGGGGCAAGTTGGAGCTGATGGGGCAAAGTGAGGGAAATATGGAGATGATGGGGGCAATATGGAGCTAATGGGGGCAATGTGAGGGCAATATGGAGATGATGGGGGCAATGTGGAGATGATGGGGGCAAGTTGGAGCTGATGGGGGGCAATGTGAGGGCAATATGAAGATGATGGTGCCAATGTGGAGATGATGGGCAAGTTGGAGCTGATAGTGTGCAATGTGATGGCAATATGGAGATGATGGGGGGTCAGTGTGGAGATTAGAAGCATTGTGGAGGTGTCCAGTGGAGACAGCCAATGGGGGGGAGGGACACT
Source organism: Rhinophrynus dorsalis (assembly GCA_037306005.1). NCBI lineage: Eukaryota > Metazoa > Chordata > Amphibia > Anura > Rhinophrynidae > Rhinophrynus > Rhinophrynus dorsalis. The sequence goes on along the minus strand of CM074718.1, from coordinate 408,792,679 downwards.
TCAAATTTCTGTGCCTACAGGCTCCTGAGATGTAAATCCAGCCCTGTTAATAACTGGAACTTATCTCTGAGGGAGCAGCAAAAGATAGAAGGCGTGATCAGGGAGTTATCCCATCTTAAGGACATTTGGGAGTATTTAACTGAGGGGAGGAGGAAGGGGAGGAGGATTGAGCTATCAAGTTTTATTTGAGTTTGTTCTAACCAATAGTTTTCTTTTGCTGCTGAGGGTGGCAGTTGAGATAGATTAAGCATAATATGAAGCCTCTGTGCTTGCCATAAAATTACTCTGTGTAGCAGAAGGACTTAGCTAGGTAAGTGGACATAAATATAAAGGCTAAAGTTGAACAATACTGGGGCAAACTAACGGGACACCTAAGTAAAAAATAAACATTTCACATTCATCCATTTAATGCAATGCATTGGAGACCTCTCTATCATTCAGATGGTTAAAAGCCCAATTTAAATCAGTGCAAATTTTTATTTGTTGCCAGTGGTGAAATTCTGTTTCACCAGAATTGTTCCTATTGTTACTTTCACATATGGCTCTGTAGGGTAATTCAGTAAACTAAAAAGATGAAATTCTGAAGCAAATCAATGTACCACAGGGAAGAAATTGAAATTTTCATTGGTTTAATTAAGGCTTTTAACCCTTTGAATGTTAGAGAGGTTTCTAACAAAGGGGTTAATGGTGCTATTTAATTCAGAATTTCATAAAAAAAAATTTCATCTATATTGTAGTTGGTTTGCTACAGCTTACTGAATTACCAGTTTTGTCCCACACCCTCAACAGTTCTACATCTGTCTATTTGCCATGTCTGTCACATTCACAGATCTCTTCTAGGGTTGCCATTTTTGAAATGTCAAAATAGAGGACACTATAGCGTATGTGTGCATGAGTGTGGGGAGTATATCAACACATGCTGTACTAATCCTTTGAGTGCCGGAGGCACTTTGACTACCACTATGGCAGTCAAATAATTAATACTCCACTCAAAACACTTACACACTAACCCACAGTGGCTCACAGATAAACATAACCTCAAAGATGCCACACCCACCCACTGTGCTCCCCCACAGAAACACAACAGTGACAAAGACATCACTTCCTTCTGTCCTGTGCATTCATCCCCCTTTACCAATCCTTGCCCTTTAGTCATTTGCCTTGAAATGTGCATCCATCACCCTCCACCAGCCCTTGTCTTTACTCTCTTTATTTGTCTTTCCAAGACCTTGACACACACACGAACATATATATATATATATATATACACAAATAACATATATAACATAACTTACTATTGAAATTGGCAGATCCTTAGCACCTGATATGGCTTCTACATATAAATACTTATATTGATCTGCTGTAGCCTTGGTGTTCTGCGATCAAGGAATTGGCACACTATTTTGACATCATCACATCATGTCGATACTGGGTCACAGAGTACCGTGGTCAATCAAGCAGTGCAGGTGAAGGATAATCCAGAAGTAAAAAGAGATAAAGAAGCTGCACTTGGTGCTAAGGACATGGCAGCTTCAATAGCAAGTTACATGTTTAAAATATATACAGTTTTTGCCCTTCCTCCTTTTTTGTTATGGGGCCAGGATTCTTAACCTTGGTTTACTCCAGTGAGGAATTATTGTTTTTGGAACCACACAACATTATAAAAAGTAGTTTCTGCAGGGGGCTGCAGTTCAGCTAGAAGAGCGCTGCATGTGGCATGAGGGCCACAAGTTGACATGCTGCCTTAGCAAATGCTTTCTCTGTATTTGGCCACATAAACTATATCGTGGATCATGTTGTAGACTACACGGCTGAACACAGTAAGTACATGAGAAGCATGGGATCCAACCAACTCTACAACATTCAGAGCAACCCTTACACAAGTAAATTAACTGACCACTGGGGCATCCCAGACCCAGCCTCAACATTACCATGTGGTGCCTCTTCTTCTCCTGCTTCTGAATTAATTTTGCGCTATCACCTTAAGTCACTCCCTCTGATCCCATACTGCACAGCAACCCTCCCCACATGAGGCAGGAAGCAGCTGCAAGACCAGTGGAAGCCCTGTAGGTCTCAAGAGACAATGCATGTGGTGCCTTGCCACAAACTTCTTTAGCTGCCTGTGACTGTCTGAAGGCATGACTATGATAATGACTATTGCACTATTTGTCCCCTCCTCCTTGCATCCTGCATACCTGATGGGGGAGAAGTGGTTTAAGGCACGGCTAATGGTACTACTCTTAGAATGGGTTGCTTTCATGTTTTAAAACTGCAATATCATAATTATCCTCTTCAGTCTTTAAAGTGGAACTTTCATGCTAATAACATTGCCCCCAATATATTTCTATCCTAACAGTATGCAAAGTCTTACTGTCTCAATAAGCTCAATAAGTCCAGGTTATTACTGAGAAAACACTTCGTGAGGAACCAGAGGACAGACAGCGTAGAGGAAATGTACCTCTGAGTCTGCTCTGTCTGTCCTGTTCACTGCCAGCACTGGTGAGTGGCGTTCCTTGGTGCCATAAGGCACAGGAAGGCACTGACCGTGCTGGTGCACAGAGCTTCTCTTGTAAGCTCTGTGCAGCCTGATGCCTGTGAATTAAGTGTTTTTTCAGCAATAACCTGGACTTATTGAGCTTAAAGACAGTAAGACTTTGCATATCGCTAGGTTAGAAATATATTGGGAGGCAATGTTATGAAAGTTTCCTTTTAACAGCCCTCAAGTGCTGGGCCAGCCCCACAAACACACACACTGCTGCTTTATAGCAGTAAAAGGCAGATGAAATGAGGCAGCGGCCCATATGTAGGGCTATAAGTATTTGCTAATGGAGTCTACTTCCACACAGTTGATTGTCATTTAGGTAAAAATAAGGTTTGGCCAAAAGCATGTGGACACCTGACCATCACACCTATATGAGCTTGTTGGGCATTCCATTCCAGAACCATGGGCATTAATATGGAGTTGGCCCCCCTTTGCGGCTATAACTGCCTCCACTCTGTATCTTGTGAATGTGCAGGTTCTGCCTTCTCCTACACAACTCCATTTCATTCTTTCATTCCCCTTTCTTTCCCATCCTTTTTCCTACACACACACTTAATAATACCCCTTTAGTAACTGTGCTTGAAGAACTGAGGGGCAATACACTAAGATGAAGTAAAGGCATTGGAGAGTTTGTCTCACCTTTTTCATTCCTCACCGCAGTGTTTCTCAACCCTTTCAGTGACAAGTAAACATGCAAATTTACAAAGTACCCCAACACCTATTATATATGTACAAACTAGTAAAACCCAAAGATGTCTAGTAAAACCTAAACATGCCATTGATATGTGAACACAGACACATTTTCACATAGACACCACCCAAACGTATACTTTCATAAATATATTCGCACATCAAGATACACACACAGGCACATATGAGCTTGCACACACTCTCTCTCTAACATACACACTCCCCGAACACACTTTTGCACACATAAACATGCCTTCTTTTTTCATAAATTGGATTTCCAACAGTAGTTCTTCATTGTGGTATTATATGTCTTTATTGGTTTAATTGGAAACAAGGATATTAGCCTTTTTTGTGAGGGTGAGAGAGGAAGGGGGGTATCTTGCTTAATTAATATAAATTATATTGTTTCACACTGACGCATACAAACACATATATGAACTCAGGCACACACACACTCAAAAATACCCTTCCCCTCCAGACGCACACAGGCACATTCAATCCAGTACAGAGACAGACACACATATGCACACACACAAACACATTAGCACACAAATGAACTCAGGTACACACACACATTCTCTAAACCAGATAGTTTTACTACCGTGCAGCCACATGCCCAGTCACCCACAGATACATTAACTCTCACACAGACACTATCTCAGATACATGCCCACACACAGACACATCTACTCTCACAGACTGATACATTTTCTACCACACAGCCACATGTCCAGTCACACTCTGATGCATTAACTGTTATACAGATGCTAACTCAGGTACACACACACACACACACACACACACACACACACACACTCACTCTCTCACAGATACACTTACTAGTACACAGACACATGTTCAGTCACACACAATCTTATGGATTGCAGTGAGTTCATTTTACAGTACATGGAGCTGATCAGCACTGTGTGAAGGCACCGGGCTGGTAGAAACATCCAGATCAAGTCTCCTGATACATGTGAATGTGCGATATCACGACTAACAGATCTCCCTGTAAAACTTGCAAAAGTGTGAAAAAATGCTGTAAAGTAAAAATGCTTTCAAAAATAGACATGTTATTAGTTTATATTCATCAACTAACAAAATGATAGTGAGTGAACAGAAGAAAAATCTAAATCAAATCAGTATTTGGTGTGACCACCCTTTACCTTCAAAACAGCATCAATTCTTCTAGGTATACTTGCACACAATTTGTATAGGAACTTGGCAAGTAGGTTGTTTCAAACATCTTGGAGAACTAATCACTGTTCTTCTGTGGATTTAGGCACCCTCAGTTGCTTCTCTCTCTTCATGTATTCAAGTCAAGGCAAAAAACTGTACCACAAGTGGTACATATCAAGTGCAAATATATGATTTGGCATTCATTCATTGCCATTCTGTGCTTTACTTTGGCAAGCAGTTCTCCATATTTAACATATACCAGCGAAAGTATTCTTAGATATTTTGGTGAATGAAGTATAAAGCATGCAAAAAGTTGGCAAATCTTTTCTGAACACTTTCACTATCTCTCATTCTTACTTGTGTTGGATCTAAAGAAACATATTCAGTATCAATATCCCGGTGTAAACATTGTTGATTTTCTGCACGGCTGACATCAACAAATCAATTTAAATGCATCAGATGTAATTTCTGTGGCATGGTGCATTGTAGGAGATAGGTAGGATCATAGGCAGAGTTAGAGTGAGGAAACATCTTGATGTATGCAGAGTTAAAAGAGAGCTATTATTATTCTTTATTTATATAGCAGCAACTTATTCCGCAGCACTGTACAACAGAGAATAGATATACAGAGATATTAAATAGTACAATCAGATGTGGAGAACAGAAGGATTAGAGGGCCCTGCTCGTGAGAGCTTACAGTATAGAGGAAGGTAGGTTGGACACAGAAGGAGTAAGTGCTATTGGGTGTAAGTGCCTCCTGCCACTTGAACTGCTGGTCAGTGGGTGGGAGAGAGAAGTGCTATTGAGTGCAGTGGTCCAGGAAAGAGGTGGTTCTTGGTGATAACGGTTATGGAGCTAGTTGATAGGCTTCTCTGAAGAGGTGCATTTTCAGGGAGCATCTGAAGGCTGGGGGAGAGTCTGATGGGATGTGGAGGGGATTCCAGAGCTCAGGTGCAGCACGGAAGAAGTCTGTAAACGAGAGTGGAAGGATGTAATAAGAGCTGTAGAGAGGAGAAGGTTATGTGCAGAGCAAAGATGGCGAGTGGGAGTGTATTTGGAAATGAAATATAGGGTGGTGCGGTATTAGTGAGGGCTCTGTAAGTTAGCACCAGAATTTTGAATTTAACTCTGTATGCTAATGTATGTATGCCAGTCTAGGGACTGACAGAGGGGGCTGGTGTTAGAGAAGTGGTGGGTGAGGTAGATTAGTCATGCAGCGGAGTTCATTATGGACTGTAGTGGGGTTAGTCAGGTGAGAGGAAGGCCAGTTAGTAGTGAGTTACAGTAGTCAAGATGGGACATGATGAGTGTTCGAATTAGGATTTTAGTAGTGTCTTGGGTGAGAAAAGGTCAGATTCTGGGGATTTTACAGAGGTGGAGGTGGAATGATCTAGAGATTGACTGGTATCTAATTGACTGGTATCTAACTGTGGTGAATGAAAGCGAGGGTGGAGCCAAATGTGACCCCCAGGCAGCATGCTGAAGGGGTTGCTGTGATGGTTGTTCTGTTAACAGTGAGGGCAATGTCTGGGGGGGCTAGTTGGAGAGAGAGGGAAAAATATGAGTTCGGTTTTGCTAAGGTTCAGTTTGAGTGGTCGGGAGGATATCCAGGAAGACACAGCAGGCAGACAATTAGATACCAGGGACAGGAGGGAAGGGGAGAGGTCTGGGAAAGAAAGATAGATTTGACGGTCATCAGCATAGAGATGATGGTGAAACCCAAAGGAGTTTATTAGTTTGCCAAGGGAAGAGGTGTAGATTAAAAAAGAGCAAGGGGCCCAGGACTGAACCTTGTGGTACTCCAACAGACAGTGGGAGGGGTGAAGAAGTGGACCCAGTGTAGGGGACACTGAAGGAGCGGTTGCAGAGATATGATGAAAACCAAGAGAGGGCGGTTTCACAGAGACCTAGGGAGTGGAGAGCTTGGAGGAGCAGTAGGTGATCCACTGTGTCAAAGGCAGCTGACAGGTCCAGGAGAATAAGTAGGGAGTAGTGGCCTTTTGACTTAGTAGAGAGCAAGTCATTGGCCACTTTAGTGAGGGCAGACTTGTTAGACGTGTTTAGGAGAGTATGAATGTTTGTAAGCTGTGTGTGGTAGGTTATGTGTAGAAGGTGGGATAGAGTACGAAGAAAGTGCAGTTGTGAGCAAGAGAGAGGAGGGGAGAGTAGCTGTGGAAGGAGGAGGATGAGATTGTTAGGTTTGTTCATATGGGTGCAGCTCTGCTGAATAGGATTAATTTATTCTGCTTTGCCTTTGTGATCTGCTTGCTGCTAGGGTATGGCTGTGGCTAGCCCAGGTCTGTGATTGACTGACTAAAAAAGGGGGGGAGTTATTATTGGGGTTTGTTATGAGAACTAAAAGCTACAGTACTTCTCATGTGAATGATCTGCATTACAACTTCAGATCAACCCTGCTACAATTTGTTTTGACATCAGGAAAGTTGTAGAGTTTTGTGTTGGTTTTAGTTGAGACGGGATGATAATCTGTTTTATGAACAACCTAACCAACCCCCATGTTACATTCTGTACAGGTAACCATTTGCAGATATCAGCTCTGCATGTAAACATAGCCATAGAGCAGTGCAGGTAGGAAGACCTCCTGGGAAAGTTGGAGTGTTGAGTAGCAAAGATGGGATGAGAGGCCACAGAAACATGCTAATAGAGCAGGAGACCAGTCAGGTGAACAGTAGATCAGGAGAGGTAACTGCTAGAGCAAAATGTGATCTTGAGCATGCTGTTTATCCAGGGATTACAAAATTATCTAGCCTGGGATCAGGAGGATGGGAAATTGTATGGGGAAGATTCTAATTCAAAAATGCAAAAATATATAGTGTACCCTCAAAAGTAATCTGAATAAAAATCTGACCAGACAAGCATTTTCATAAGGAGCACAGGAGGCGGTCCAGAGCTGATTTTCAGCTAGGTAGTAGTAGAGAGGTGTGTGTCTGGTTCTATACTCTCCCTAAAAAGAAAAATCACAGCAGGGAGTATGCATGTGTAGTGAATCTCTCTACATCACAGGTAGAGAGACTCATTGCAGTTTCCAGGTTACAATATATAATAAAAGTGAGTCAACGAGAAACATGACATATTACCAGATTCCTTCTACTTGTGTTTCAGACAAGATCACTGATAGAATGCTCATGGAGAGGTTAGTGCCTGCCTCCATTTAAGACTTACTGTGAACCAGTCAGATAACGTGTTGGCCAATTAGGCTTGGAATAAAAACTATTTTTAGTACATAAAAGGCTGTAAAACCAGCCTCAGCGAGTTTCTTGATCACTTGGAATAATTTCCTTAGGAGTATGAAAGAGTCTGGTCAGAGATCAAGTTTCACATTGACTCACTGTGTAAATATAATGTATCCTGGAGACTGCTTTGTGTTTCTCTGCCTGTGGTGCCATTCCAATGAAATTTCCTAGAGAGTTACTTCAAGCTAGCAGAGAGAGTGTTACCATGAGAGAGTTCATCAAAGTGGCGGGTCCTGGTTACCTGCATGTGGGCATGGATATCCTCTACAAGCATGTACTGTCACTGAATACGTAAGTGTTTATTTGGTGACTATAATCACAGTGAATATACATTCTGGATTAACCAAGTGGAGAAGTTTTTACTGCCATACTACGTTGTGGAACTTGTGTTTTATGTTATTGCTTTTCATGTACGTCAGGAGTGGGCAATGTGTGGATCTCCAGCTATTGCTGAATTACAAATCCCATTTTGCTGGGAGTTGTAGTCTTGCAGAAGCTGGAGGGCCTTTTGTTGGCTACCCCCAGTGTAGATAATCTAGGGGCTCCCATGCCTAAGGCTTCCAAGGAGGAGAAGGGCAGCCCTGAGTGGAATATGGAAGCCAAGTCAGCATGTGATGATGGGAGGGGGAAGCTCTGTGACAAATGGACAATATAGCCTCTCTGTCCCCTGAGTTGGCTGGATTGAAAAGGTGCTATATTTGATTTGTTTGAGATTAAAGAGCACAAACTGAAAAGTTTATGGTGGGGAAAAAAGTGAATGAAAACCCCTTCCACTTCAATTTGGTGGGTGGTAGATACAATGTTAAACAAAATTTGACATACCAGTCAAGCCATAAGACTTGCTTTTCCCACAGAAATCACACTTTTGCAGTGTTGTTACTACTGCAAGGGATTCTGGGTAGGCAAAAAGGTGATTCCTTTAAACTTATATGCATATGCCTACCCAGAATCCCTTGCAGTAGTAACAACACTGCAAAAGTGTGATTTCTGTGGGAAAAGCAAGTCTTATGGCTTGACTGGTATGTCAAATTTTGTTTAACATTGTATCTACCACCCTATATATATATATATATATATATATATATATATATATATATATATATATATATATAATTTCCTAGCCCTCAGTATAATCCATTTTGTAAGTAGGCAGGCATGTCTACTTTGTAGAAGCTTCCTCCTACTGGTAGTGTTACTTAACTAATAATAGGATGTTCCGTGGGGACAATACAAAAAGCATGCAGTAACAGAAGTCTACCACTTTAAAAAAGAGCTAATTTGCCAACAAAAACTGAGCTGAATGATTTTTGGAGAACATTTGAAAATTTGAGATTCATTGGTATGAATTCAATGCTAACATTTGATAAATATGGCAAAACCATCCTAAAATAAGAAAATTGAATCATAATGATGAAAAAGGTGAGAAAAGAATGGTACAAATTATTAAATGGAGCTTTATAAATGTATAAATGGTTCCGCATTAGCAAATTTGACTACATCAGGGATGGGCAACATGAGGTCCTCTAGCTGCTGTTGGACTACAACTACCATCATCCTCTGCTAGACGATGGTTGATGGTAATATATTTTTAGGCCTTGTTCTTTGTGCCAGTTTATAGCTTAGGTGAAGATGTTTGTACATTTCATTGCTTCATCTATTTAAAGCATTACAACAGCATGTCCTTAATGTCTAAATAACTTCTTTACATGAAAAGTTCACATGAACACAAATTCAGTTGCATACCTCATAGACCCAATCAACTTCTCAGCTTCTGTTTAGCAGTAACAATGATGTGCAGGATTTGCCTGATATATATTATCCTATGTTCAAAAGAAAAGTGGAGTAATTCTGATACAAACCAGCTGCACTATAGGGGAGAAATAAACATTTACATGCAATTAAATAGGAATTCTAGATGTCTCTAATTGCTTAACATTACCTTTTATATTCAAACAATTAAAAGCACCATTTAAAGTGGACTTAATCACTTTAAGATACATTTAAATCATTTTAAAGAAAATTACAACAAACCTAATATATGTTGTTTAAGCCATTTGTCTGTAATATAATACAACACACTGTAGCCTAGATTCCATTCCACAAGAATGGATCTTTGGTCAGTAAAAGAGCTGCAAAAGGGCAATTTTTTTAGTCATCGCATTAAACTTGTTGTGTATCTTGAATTAAGAAATTTGAGCAACATGGAAAACTCTGCAGACCCGAGGATTGATACTGTTCACTGTGCTAAAAGCATCATTAGGGGCCAAAGGAGTTATGGGCTGCAAACACACAGCTTTACAGTCGGAATTTTATTGTTTAGCCAGCAGCCACTGAAAAGAGCATTGGTTGCAAAAATTCAGTTGGTGGCCAAATGCTCATTGCAGATTTTAGTTCCCAAAATAGCATGAGTTGTGGAAACATCAAAAGAATCTAGCTAACTCTCATCATTAGACACAGTGTCCAACAACAAGTGAGCTAACAACACAGTCATCCTCCCCCCACCTCCCAAATATTAACCCTACACTATCCTTATCAATACAGTGAACCAATACTACCCCTAACACTATCTTATTACCCATACCCCATAGGTGATACACTTACCTGCCATCCACCGTCGGTCTTCTTCTGTAATCTTCTATCCAGCATCTTCTTCTTATCTTCTTTCTTCCTTCTTATCTTCATTTTTTTAATCTTGTTATCGTCGTCTTCTTATCTTCTTTGGATCTCTTCTCTTATATCCCATGCGTCTATAATACACCAAAAAAAAAGTCCAACTCATAGAAGCCCCCAAATATATTGTAGTTATAATTGCAGGCTGCAAACAGAGCAAGAACCCCTCCCCCTGCCTCAGTAACCTCTCGGGCTGTTGCCCTAGCCATATTTAGGGAAATTTGAATAGAGACTGACTTTTATATGGCCAGTCTCTGTTCAAAATTGTTCCCAGGCTTCCATTGGCTGGGATGTGGGCTTATGCACCTCCCAGCCAATCAGCTTTAGTGGGTTTCGTCATCCCTCCTGTCAAAGATGATTGGCTGGGAGGTGCATGACTGGCCATATAAAAGAGAAAGACAAGACAGAAGGTGCCTAATAGTGCCTGTAATCTTCTGTGACCACCAATAATTAAATGGAAGTAAAATATACTCACAAAAGGAGATGCTGGTCAGTTGCTTATACCAGAACCAGCTTTAGAGCCTATGGGGAAGGTTAGATCTTCCCCCACTCAGATGTCTCTGGTACCTGGTCCACAGATGTATAGATCTCCAAACTCAAGATATTATATAAAAGGAACTGGTTGCTAATAATCTTTATAAAATAATTTAGTATATAAAATAACAAACCAATTATTGAGTGTTGTAACGTTTCATGGTTATGGATGGTTTGAGAGGTGCGGCCCTAGGCAGTACTATTCTGGAGTGAAGTTAACCGTTGGGACGGTTTGAGTTCCCTCATGTTTGTTTCTCAGTGAAAATTTAATTGCGCTGATCATTTAAATCTGTGAGTATATTTTATACAGTTTTATTCAATTGAAGATTAATGAACATACTACATTAGGAGCACCTCCTGTTGTTTGTATTTTCATGACCATATAAAAGCCAGTCTCTGTTCATATTTCCCTCAGTATGACTTAGCCCGAGAGGTAACTGAGAGGGTCCTTGCTTTGTTTGCAACCTGCAATTATAACTACAATATCTTTGGGGGGCATCTATGAATTGAACTTTTTTTTTTGGTGTATTATAATCGCATGGGATATAACAGAAGATGACCAAAGCAGAGAAGAAGACAATGATAAGAAGATGAAGAATTTAGATAAGCAGAGGAAGAAAGAATATAAGAAGTCGCCAGATAGATTACAGGAGAAGACAGTGGATGACCAAGATGCTGAAGATCCCGCTGGACATCAGACTTACAGATAAGTGTTTATTTTTATGGGATGGTGTTAACTTTGGGGGGATTAACCCTTTGAGTGCTAGTGCAGTATGCAATGCTCTGCAATGTGGTGCATACCCCACTGGCAATCATATGGTTAATATTCTTTTCTTATCAATACATCTACGTGTCACTAGCGTAGGGACTAGCGTAGGGATCACTAGCCATGCATGTGTGTGTGTGTGTGTTAGAATCCGCTGTTCTAGTACACGTCAGTGCTTTTTAACGCATGTCACAGACTCAGTGCCTAGGTTTGTAGTCCCTTAACTTATTACAAGCCACCACATGTAATAGAATGCCAAATACAGCTACTTTATCATTGGGTACAATAGGTGCAAATTTTGCACCCGTTGTGCAGTTTTACGTGTCACAGCACAGGTAGTACTGTGACTTAAAACTACCGTTGCCACTTTTTTTTTATTACCAGTGGTAATAGTATTGAGCTCCAGGACAGAAAAAGCATTGCAGAATGGTCATGATGGCCTTAAATAAAATATTGGGGGTTAATATTATGATAAGATCAGGACGGAGAGTGAAACATTTTATTCTATTAAAAGGAAATAACTTTCATTCCCCCTGAATGACTTTAACAAAAAAAAAATGAGGATTCACACAATATTTTTAAATACATTTTTAAATGAAATACCTGAATGTTTTAAGACCATTGTAATATTTAAAGGAGTTAAAAGTCCCATTAAAATTAATGGGAATTTGGGCATATTTGTCCCCTATAGTGCAGTTGGCTTGTTCCAGAATTACTCTGCTTTACTATGTAATAATTGTGTAAGTTCCAAGCTACTAAAATACATATTTCATTTTCCAGGTTGCACTAAGAAGACAACAAGCCCAGGAAGAAGAGATGGGACTAAGCCACCCCATCCCCTTGCCCAGTGCAACAGAAATTCTTGTGAAGAGGGAGCACGGGGGAAGCAGCTCCTGCTTACTGCTAGAAAGCAGTTCTGCACACACTGCAGGAAGCTCATCCACTTCAGTCTCCACAGCTAGCACTTCAGGTAAGGCTGAATGGGGTGTTATATTATATCATGTTTATCCAACAACATGAAAGTCTGGCTCTGGGTTGGGCAACCTGCAGTTGTGCATTTGTTGTTGGACTGCTACTCCCATCATCAGACGACCAAGAATGATGAGATTATAGTTTAGCAGCATATGCAGGGAGTCTTACTGACTAACCCTAGTCCATATAGTTTACTTACTGTCTATACACTGCTAAACTAATGTAAATGACTTCACCAAGATTATATGAATCGATCCAATCATTATGTCTATGAGTTGGAGCAAATCTTAAAAGATCAGTAAAGTTTTATTATAAACAAAAAACATTTATTGTAGTGTTCCTGCTGAGTACAACAAGGGTATGCCCACTGCTGGCAGTTGCTTTATTCATCTGTTATAACAATCCATACACATAAAGGAATGGAGTTATCACACTCTGTTGACGGTAGGGGGCAGATGCACTAAGGTGAGATAAAGATGCTATGTTATTCAATAAACTCTAAGGGCCGTATGTTCAAAGGGATAACGACAAAAAAATTGTTGTATGAAAGACAAAGATAAGTAATTGAATGCATGAACAACATATTTCTATAGAGTGTACGGCAAAAAACTAGTAATGTCTGTTGTGTACGACACAACTCCAAAATTGATGGGCAAAGGGGCAGGGTTAAACTATTCTCCAGTGTCGTATAGAGAAAAAGAACATTTGTTGTAACTGTGACAAAAAAATGTCTTTCGTAAGACAAAATTTGTACGTTAAGAAAAAAGTGGAGGGAATGTGTTCTGAATGTGAGAATTTTTGTCTTTAGTTAAGACATTTTTGTCATTAGTTAAGACATTTTTAAAGACATTTTTGTCTTTAGTTAAGACATTTTTTAAGACATTTTTGTCATTAGTTAAGACATTTTTTGTCGTTCCATATGACAATTTCAGTCAGGACAAACGACATATTTACAATCACAACCGACACTCTCTGGAAATATTAATGATCCCAGCGACACTGTATTTTGAAAAGTCGTTACAAACGACAAAAAGCTATTTGCTACTTTTTTGAGCATATGGCTCTATGTGTGGTGAGTAAATCAGGGGTACTACAATTGATTTGAGATATTCCATTCAACATTTTTTCTAGCACAAAAAGGCATGGAGAGGTGGAGCTGCTATTCTCATGTTCTATGGAGAGAAGCAGCCTAAGGCTCAGCTCTCCCATAGGCTGCACAATAAATAAATTGTTACCTGGACTGCTTTTAATAATTTAATCCAAATAACTGGAAATGTTCATGCATTTTTTGTCATTAATGAGAACTTTAAGTTAGCCTTATCAAAAGACTTTTAGGTTTTTTAATTTTCACCAAGTGTTTTGTTAGTTTTTCAGTTACTTAGTTTTCTTTGTATACTTGATAGCTAGTTTTTTGATAGCATTTTTTTCCAGTTATTATTTTTCCTCCCAATAACACCTTAGATCAGGTTTTGCAGGAAGGATGGAAGTCACTAGATAAACATATTTCCAACTTAGATTGTGTGGTTGATATCCCCCAATATCGCACCTAGCCAAACACACCTGCTGTGTCAATGGCAAATGCTGCAGCCCTTAAGGACCAGGCTGACAAACATCTAGGGCTAGATTTAAAGGTTCACGTTAAACCAGCCGCTAAGTAAAAAAGGCACATCGGCCGCAAATAACACATGATTTACGGCGGATTTACATGTAAGTGTACGAGAATAGCTAATGAACGTAGGCACAACAAAAACACGTAACACAAAAACCTGCGTTTCACCTGTTTTCGCATCACCGTGTGTCCCAAACACCAGTTAAAACACAACTAAGTCAAAACATTACGGCTGCCTTTGACTAGCAACCCTGATAGATGCACAAAGAAAATTCAAACCTACAGCCAATCCCAAGGCCCCAAAGTATCAAAAATGTTCAGATAGACCTATCTATACCCCAAAATAACGGTCACACCCTGTCTGTGTTTCGAGTTTTGGCGAGCTAGATCACAGGACCCAGGAGCGGAGGATAGAGTTTAGAGTGAGGGAGAGAAGAGCTGACATTGGAGGTGGAAGGAGTTTTGATTTTGGAGTTTGGAGAGGAGAGATCTGCACTTAAATAAACACATAGCACACTTTTGCACATATCACATACACCCATACAAACACATACACATACATACACATAGTCCTTTTTTTATAACACCTAACACATTTTTTACATTTTATTTTCTCATTGTGAATCTGTGAGGGAAAGAGTGTAACAGAGAGTGAGTGGAATCAAGTGTTTCTGTGAGGGCCTGTGGGAGTGCCTGGGTGTGAGTGGGTGAATGATGGCCAGGAGTGGAGGACAGGAGAGAGGGATAGGGAGTGTAGGGGAGGAGGAGGAGATGGTAAGTAGGGCATCCAAGAGCACAGTAGGGGTGGGAGAGGGAGATCCGCAGGGAGGAGAGGGACCAGGCCCAGAAGAGCAGGCACACGGAGTCCAGGGACAGAACCTGCAGTGGGACGAGGGGTACATGGTGGGGACCACCATACAGAGGCAGGGGCAGCGCAGACATGGCAGTCTGGTTCTGACTCCTCGTATGCCGGAGCTAAGAAGAAGAGGATCAGGGATCCCCGTTATACTGAGGAGGAGAATAGGGCTCTCGTGGAGGCTGTGCTGGAGAGGGAGACCATCCTCTTCCCGAGGGAGAAGGTCCCGGTCCTGTCTGCAAGGAGGAAGGTGGCATGGAACCAGATATGCAGGCGGGTGAATGCTGTGGCCACATGCAAAAGGGACGTGGACTCTATAAAGAAAAGATGGGGCGACTGCAAGAGGGTGGTCAAGAATATGTTGTCCGAAATCTCCAAGCATGCCCGAAGTACTGGAGGTGGCCCACCTGTCCCGATCAACTTCTGTGGATGGGAGGAGAGGCTGCAGCAGACCTTGTCATCCACGCTGATTGAGGGGGTCCCTGGAGAATCGGACACTGGGGATGAGAGGAGCCTCCACACTACCGGTAAGTGCATCATCCCATAACCACACACCACATCAAACCACACAACCATCACACACAAACACAGTCACATCCCAACACATGCCCATCATTCATCCACACAACTGCACCAACAAAGCACCCTGTGGGTTATAACAGGACTCAAGACAAGGACAGATGTCAAGGTTCAACAAGGCCCAAACCTGTCCAACTCCCTGGTTAACCCTAATGTTGCTATGCTGATCACACACAGTACACACAAACCATGCTCAGAAAAGTGTTGTATGTTAAACATCAGAACTGCTCCAACACAATGTCACCCATGTACCCACAGGGAAACCAGAACATAACGCCTTGAGTGCCAGAGGGATTATCAATCCATCGTTCAACAATGCATTGGCAACTACTCCGGTATTCAAAGGGTTATCCAGAAAAAAAAACGCAAGTCGATAGGCTAACGATTGCATGCTACACAGGGGACATTCACTAAGTGGTGAAAAAGAGATGATGGAGAGAAATGAACACTTAAATACCCTCAGTTCACCAATCCCAATGTTAGTCTATGGAGAATATTCAGTAACATGAATCAAGTTGCAAAGGTTGCATTGTATAGACTCCATAGAAAACATTGCAAAGGGGAAAATGAGATCACTGGAGAAGTCATCATCATGTTCAGTTCATCAAGTCTACTTCACCACTTACTGAATCACAAAAAGGATGGATCAGGTCACACATCACAGTGCCACTGAGAATAACTGGTTGAATGTGCAACACACAAGCCTAAAACTATGACACATAATTAAAGGTGAAAAAGTAGGCCTTGGTGTTGTGTATGCAATCATTTACTCCAACTTGAAATGACATATCTCACATTTGATTCCCACATGGATCCTCGGGAGTGCTGATGACATGGATGGATGGTACACCAGCCACTATTTGCAGGATACACATGGGAACCAAAATGAACCGTTGTAGTTTGGCCAACAACAGGCCATGAATGATGGATATGTCTGATTGAGTACGGCTGCCTCACTCAGAAGGATGGATGGGCTCATCCAGAAAAAAACACAGGCCTCAATCAAAGATATCCTTCAATACTGGCTTGATTGTTGCCCTTCAGGATTCAACTGGAACAGACCTCATGGACAGGATCCTGTCAAGTACATCAGTCTCTGATTGTCAAGGTGGTATCCCACGCACCACAATGTAATGCATAGGATACCATCATGACAACCAGAGAGTGACATGTAAAATAATACAAAATCTTGCATTATACGGGATGATAGTATAGGAATGAATAGTACTTGAATCCCACTGCAGATCTGTTCCAAAATGACATGTACACAAAGTAAAACGTTCAGATATATATGTGGATATGTACCTTTCAAATGGGTACTAATATGTCCCAACAAGACTGAACCCAAAGATCAGTTCAGTACATGTGATTGCCTTACTGGCCATATATGTAAACACATCACAAACTAACTGTTATTGATATCAAAATACACATACCTAGTATATCCCACCTTACTTACATGGGATATACAAAGTATGTTTTCATTTATGATATCAATAAATTTTAGTTTGTGATGGGTCCATATATATAGCCAGTTAGACAATCACATGTACTGAACTGATCTCTGGGTTCATATCTTGTAAGGATATGTTTGTACCCAAATGAAAGGTACATAGAAACATATATATCAGACCATTTTTCTTTCTGTATACCTTGGATGGGATAGCAATGGTTAATTTCACATTGATGTAATATTGTAGGCATTGGAAAAAAATGTGGATCGATGTTAGTCCTATCCCTCAAACCCTCTTTGTTAGACATATATTGCTCTATGTGACAGATGGAGATTTCACTCATTTGACCACAGAGGCTCTTCAGCAGAGCCAAAACTGCACCATTTAGAGATAAATACTTTACTGGAATGGTGTAATAATTGTACCTGGTTTGCAAGCCCACTCTGTGGAACATCCCAATGAAGTATTAATCTTTAAATGGCGCATTTTTAACGCAGCTGGAGAGCCTCTGTGTGGTCAAATGAGTGAAGTCTCTATCTGTCACATAGAGCAATATCTGTCTAAACATGAGGGTTTGAGGGATAGGACTAACATCGATCCACATCTTCTTCCAATGCCTACAATATTACATCAAGGTGAAATTAACCATCGCTATCCTGTTAAAGGGACAGTAATACTTCAAATGTAAAAAGAAACATATTTTGTAGGGATCATCCCCCTGAGTAAAACAAGGGTACTCCAACTGCTGAAAGTTTTTCTCATTCCAAATTTCTTACAGCTGAAAGTTGAATTTCATTGGTGCAGTCTCACAGTGGCCTGAATTGTACAGTGGGGCTGTTGCTACACCATCCCATGGACATCTCTGATCCCGGGTCCATTAATATCCATAGGATGCTGTAGCAACAGCGCCACTGTACAATTTCCGGACATTTTGATATTGCAGCTAAAAAATTCAAATTTCTCTGTCGTCCAATACAGGTTACTGGTAACTTTGGGTAGGCGATTCGCCCCTTTAATTGTAGGCAGGAACAATTCTAGAATTGTATGCAGGGAGTGGAGCCTATCTTCCCTCCTTGGCTGCAGCTAGCCAACCAGCTCCAGAAAGATTTGTTCCTTGGTGAAGACACATGCAATTTTTTATTTTTCTGTTAGAAATGGAATACCATCATTAGGCGGATTACCATAACTGACAATGCCCTTAGATGTGACTAGCTCAGTAACCAGGTGCTTTTTGTGGACCTTAAGCCCTGGGGGGAAAATCTTGGCTACAAGTTCTTTCCTCAGGAGTTGCCCACCGAGGCTTCTTCTTAATACATGGTAGTCTGAAGACAGAAGATCTGCAGGAAGGGTGAGCAACCCTTTGAGTGCTGCTGGTCCACATGTCCCACAGTGCCCCACCGCACAGGGGTTTTACCTTTGGAGTTCCTATTGCACACTCCTGCACTCATTGGGTATGTGTGTTGGGTGTTTTGGAGCAGGTTTATGTTATACCTTAACCCTTTAGCTGCTGGTTTTGCATTTTTTTTTGGGGGGGGGGGGTTCTGACACCTTGTTTTTTGGGTATCCTAACATGTTCTAGTGATGTTTAATGCATTTTTATTTTACTGTTTCAGTTTTGTAAAATTTGAGTTCCGCTTTACCGCATAGGCGCCATTGCTCCGTTCACTCCTAAGGGACTGTACAGTTTGGGACATATCTCTGCAACCGCTGCACCTAGCGACTTCAGAGATGGCTCATTTTTATTGTCTGCCCTTGCTCTATCATCTGATTTATGTTTTATGTGTGTTGGGGACTCAGGGGGCTTCGGGCACTGTTGGGGTACTTTTTATGGGAAAACTACATTTCCCATGAGCTCTTGCTTTGCGTGCTCGTTTATGATTGGCTCCCTCCATGGCAGCCATTTTGTGCCATTTCCAGAACGAGTATCCTACGCAGGGCTTGGAATATCCTTCTCTCTTCTGCTGATTAACCCTTCGCCTGCCAGATAAGTCTGTTTTAACAATTTCTGGGGTGAAAGTTTAATCCTACACACTGTAATTGGGTAATTCTTATACTGTAACGTTTTTGACACTGTGAGAATGTCTATAACGTTGGAGCTTGGGGCCATACCTAAGACTAAGGATGCTGGGGTCTCTGTATCCCCCATTGCGCATTGCTCTTCCTGTCATTCAGTGTTACCTAGAGAATTCTCAGGTCATTTATGCCCAGCATGTTCTGATTTCCCTGAGAGTCTCCCAGGGACCTCAGCCATGCATTAGAGCCAGTTTGGGTGCAAAAGTTCAATGCTGCTACTAGGGACCTTAGGTCTACATTGCAACTTTTTCCATCCCAGTTACAGGGGGGTCTTCCATTCTTGGAAAACCTCCTCTTCTGTCAAGTCTTCCCTGCCAAAACCACAGGGAGTACCTGACATATCAGATTCCTCTGAGGAGGAACTGCTGGTGGATTCAGATGTTGAGGAATGTTCTGCTGTGGGCTCCTCTCAGTTTTTTGGGGACCCCTTTGAGGCTGATACTGAACCCTCGGCTGGGGGCCTGATCAGGGCTGTTTTTACTACCCTAAACATTCCCTTAGTTCAAGAGGTTCCTTCTGATCCCTCTGATGTGTTTCAGGAGCCTAAAAAGCCCCTTATTTGCTTTCCGCCTAACCCCATTCTTGACCTTTTTGTGTCTGAAGAGTGGAAGTCTTCGGACAGGAAACCTTCTGTGTCCAAGAAATTTGCCAAGCTTTATCCCTTCTCTGAGGCAGCGCTTGCTCAGTGGGTTCATCCTCCCAAAGTTGATGCTCCTATCTCCAGTTTATCTACTACCTTGCCAGTTTCTGATGCGTCAGCTCTGAAGGACTGGACTGACAAGAAACTTGAGGTTTCCCTTTGGCTCTTTGGCTCAAGATCTGGTCTGCTGACACTGCTTCCAAGAAAGCCTTGCTCTCCTTGCCTTTTCAAGGCACTTCATTGTTTGGGCCAGATCTCAAGGATCTAATTAGTGAGGCCACAGGGGGTAAAAGTACCCTTCTGCCTTTGGTCCCCAGGAAGAAAACGCAGCTTAAGCATAATTGGTATTTTCGTTCCTTTCAGACTGAGACACGTCCAGCGAACCAGATGGTTTCCTCAGCTCCGCGTACCTCGTCCAAGCCCAAACAGCAATGGAAGCCCAAGGTCTCCTCTAAGCCCAAGGCTTCCAAACCTTCTTCGGCATGACTCACAGAACCTGGCTCCCCACTCTGCTGTGGGTGGCTGTCTGCGTCACTACCACAGTGTCTGGGAGGATGGGTTTTACAGGTGGTGGTGGAGGGATACAGGATCCCTTTCGTCTCTCTTCTTCCCTTTCGTTTCTTTCCTTCTCATACGCCTCAGGACAAAGATGTTCTAGACCCGGTTCAAGTTCAGGACAGAGGTATGGGTTTTTACTTGAACCTCTTTGTGGTCTCCAAAAAGGGTGGCGGTTGTCTCCCTATTATGGATTTGAAGGATCTCAATTCCTTTGTGATCCTGACTCATTATCACCAGGAGTCTCTACGGACAGTGATTGCTGCTATGTCCCCAGGGGAATTCCTTGCTTCTCTGGATCTTCAGGATGCGTATTTACACATCGCCATTCATCCAGAGAGCCAGCAGTGTCTCAGATTTGCCTGCGACCAAGGGCACTTTCAATTTTCAGCTCTTCCCTTTGGTCTGACTACAGCTCCTCAAGTTTTCAACCATGTCCTAGGAGCCTTAGTGTCCGTCCTGCACTGGGACGGCATCAGAATTACTCCATACATGGACGACCTGCTTCTGAAAGCCCCCTCTGCGGAACTTCTTCATCAGCAGGTTCAGCTATGCATTCACGCTCTCACCCATCACGGGTGGATCATTAACATGGACAAGTCAGATCTTGTCCCAGCCCAGCGTTCCTGGGCCTTCTCTTCGACACTCAGAAGAGCATGGTGTTTCTCACGGACGAGGTAGCTCAACAGATTGCTCACAGGGTTTCTACGGTTCTGGCTCAAAATCCAGTTCCAGCCAAGAAGCTGTCCTCTTTAGTGGGGAAATTCATCTCCACCATAGAAGCGGTCCCGTTTGCCATGGCACACACCAGGGAACTCCAAAGGTTTGTGATCCAGGTGTGCAAGGGTCAGCCGGACCTTCTGAAGATGTCAATGTCCCTCCCTCTTCATGTGGAACTGAGTTTGTCGTGGTGGCTTGACCTCTCCAATCTGCTGAAGGGCAAGTCCTTCCTGGTATCCTTCTGGACCACGGTGACGATGGACGCCAGCCTTTCCAGCTGGAGAGCGGTCCTGGGTCGTTTGAGTGCTCAGGGTTGATGGTCTCTGTAGGAATATTTCCTTCCCATCAATGTGTTGGAGCTTCGGGCGATATTTCATGCCCTTCGTCATTGGACATCTCAGCTGGAAGACTGTCCAGTCCGGGTACAGTCCAACAACGCCACGGCCGTGGCTTACATCAACAAGCAGGGTGGAACAAGAAGTCACATCGCTTGGTTAGAGGTCAAGGCTGTTTTGTCCTGGGCAGAAGAACACGTTCCTGCCATATCCACAGTGCACATTCCTGGAGTTGACAACGTCATGGCGGACTTCCTCAGTCGACACACAGTGGACAGCGGAGAGTGGGGAGCTGCACCCAGAGGTGTTCACCCTCTTTGTTCAGAAGTGGGGTCTACCTTACATCGACCTGATTGCGACAAGACACAACAGGAAGGTTCCAAGGTTCTACTCTCGGTGGAGGGACCCTCTAGCTCTGGCGGTGGATGCAATGTCCATTCCTTGGTTGTTTCCTCTGGCCTATATCTTTCCTCCCCTCCCAATGTTGCACAGGGTGTTACGGAAATTGCGACTTGAACGCTGTCCAGTCATTCTGATTGCTCCGTACTGGCCTCGCCAAGCTTGGTTTCCGGAGTTGCTGGATCTGTCAGTGGTGGAGCCATTCCGGCTCCCTTGCTGTCCGGATCTTCTTCTACAGGATTACCTGTGGAAGGAGGATGTTCATCAGCTAGCTTTGACGGCTTGGAAAGTGAATCCTCAGTATTGAAGAAGAAAGGTTTTTCTTCTGGGGTGGTGGCTACTATGCTCAGTGCCCACAAACCTGTTTCTTCTAAGATGAACCATCGTGTCTGGTCGACTTTTCTATCTTGGTGTGCTGACAAGGACCTGTCTCAGGAATTTGATCTGCCTAAGATCCTGGCCTTTTTGCAGAATGGTGTGGATAAGGGTCTCAGTTTGAGTTCCCTTAAGATTCAGACTTCTGCTTTCTCTGTTTTCTCTCAGAGGTGCATTTCCATCCTTCCTGATGTCTTCCAGGGCGTTGCTCATACTCTTCCTGCCATCAAGAATCCCACTCCTCCGTGGGATCTTAACTTGGTTTTGGGCTTTCTTCAGCGTCCTTCAATTGAGGCCATGGCTATTATTCCTCTATGCCTGTTGACGTGGAAAATGGCCTTTCTCCTAGCGATCGTGTCAGTTCGCCGTGTTGCGGAGTTACATGCACTGTCCTGTAAACCACCTTTTTTGGTGTTTCACAAGGACAAGGCGGTGCTTTGCACTTCTCAGGAGTTTCTTTCGAAGGTGGTTTCAGACTTTCACATCAATCAGGAGATTGTGGTGCCTTCTTTCTGCCCTGACCCCACCTCTGACAAGGAGAGGGATCTCCACTTGTTGGATGTGGTGCGTTGTCTCAAGTTTTATGTACGTCGCAGGGAAACTGACACGCTGTTCAACATTCCTGAAGGTCCCAGGGCAGAAAGACCTGCATCCAAAGTGACTATTGCTTCATGGGTCACATCCACTATTCGTAAGGCTTACGAGCTGAGGAAGAAACCTGTCCCGTTTTGGGTCACAGCACATTCTACAAGATCTAATGGGGCTTCTTGGGCTTACAAGAATCAGGCCTCTGCTCATCAGTTGTGCAAGGCTGCCACTTGGTCGTCTGTGCACACCTTTTCGAAGCACTACCGTGTTGATGTGCTGGCATCGGCTGACGCCAGCTTTGGGAGGAAGATCCTGGAGGCAGTCTTGCCTGTCTAGGATCTTCTTCGGGTTCTTGGTGCTTCCTTCAGTTTTTAGCCCTGTTGGCTCTAGTTCAGTGTGCTGTGTAACAGTTTGGGGTGTTGTTACCCCTGTTCAGTGTCCGTTGACACTTCATTGTTTTGTTGGGATATCTCTGGTCTGATGGTTCATATCTGCTCTAGTGACTTTGGGGGCCTTGCGCCTGGTCCTTGCCTTCCTTCCCGCCTCTGGGAAACTCAATGGTTGGACATCCCAAAGTTACCAGTAACCTGTATTGGACGACAGAAAAAAGAGGATTTTAGTCTTACCTGTTAAATTATTTTCTCTTAGTCCATACAGGTTACTGGCCTCCCATCCTGTCAAGGGACCATGCTTGGCTTTCCTGTGGCAGACCGTGGGGGTCCTTCAGGGTCATTCTCACAAGAGTCTTCTTTCCCTTCTTCTATCTAGTCATACTTAGTGTATCATCTCACTGGTGCTGTTTGTCTAGCTGCAGCTAAGGAGGGAAGGTAGGCTCCACCCCCTGCATACAATTCTAGAATTGTTACTGCCTATAGTTAAAGGGACGGATCGCCTACCCAAAGTTACCACTAACCTGTATGGACTAAGAGAAAGAGATTTAACAGGTAAGACCCAAATCCTCTTTTCAGCTGTAATAACTTTCAGCAGTGGGAGTACCCTAGTTTTACTCAGGGGAATAAACCCAATAAAATATTGTTCTTCTTAAATTTGAAGTATTATTATCACTTTAATCCTATCATGGCTATATTTACTAATCACACCATCTCATTTCTCCACACAGCTTACGGGCCTCCTGCACAGCGGTAGCCCATGGAGGAGGCTACGTCACCACCCAGTGAGGAGTACACAGAGGAGGGGACCAGCCGGTGGTCACCATACCCACCATCCTCATTTCCTCCAAAACAGTCTGCACCACCACCTTCTGCACCACCACAGGCTGCACCACTACAGACTGTTCCACTTCAGGCTATTCCACCACATGATGCACCAACACAGGCTGTTCCACCACAGGCTGCTCCAACACAGGCTGTTCCAGTACAGGCTGCACCACCCCAGTACAGTGGCTGGATGCAACAGGAGGAGAGATGGATGTATCCAACCACCTCTACCAACTACTACCCTCCAGCAGCAGCACCACCAGGGAGGCATTGGCTGCCAGGGACACCACCCAATATGGGTCATATTCCCCACAGATGGACCTGCCCTCCTTGAAGGCTCCCCAGCATGACCCCAGGTATGATCCAAGGTGGGGGCCAAGCACCTACCAGTGGTCAAGGTATGACACTTGGCCACTGGACTACCAGCACCTGGGCCTGATTGGGGAGCCTCAGCCCCCTCTACCCAGACATCACTCCACCACCTCCACCAGCACAGACATCAGTGGGCAGCTGTGGGTCAGTTGATGTTGTGAGTCTATACCCATCATCTGCAGCAGCCACTCCACAAGCTGCCACACCAGCAGCAGACACAACAGCCACAGCAGCAGCAGCATCCACAGCAGCAGAGTGCTCAGCACCAGAAGCCACAGCAGCAGAGGACTCACAAGCAGAGGCAACACCACCAGTAGAGTCACCAGGCACATCCACCTCCAGCATTGCGCGCATCACTGGGATGGAGGCGGAGTGCATGGTGCTTCAGAGGAGGCTACTCCAGGCATGCCGCAGTACTGATCACAACATCTCAAGGAGCTGAAGGGAATCCCGGAGGAACACCTCAAGTATAGAAGACTGCATAAATGCCCTGGAGGTTGAACTGACCAGGATCAAAACACAACTCCATCAGTACCACACGTGAATGATGGACATTATTGGCCAGGTGCTGGTGGAGTTGAGAAACCACAATTGCAGGGAGAACCTATGGGTTGAGAGGGAGCAGCGGTCGAGAGAGGGGTCCGCTGCACCCACCACTGCCTCCAGTGTGACCCCTGAAGCTACACCTAGAGGACAAAGGGTGATCAGGCAGTCAGCCAGGGCATCAACATCTGGCACCCAGTCAAAGGTCCCCCCCCAAGAAAAAGAAATAAACAGCTCAAGTTGTGCTTTGCAATCCTGTCTGATCTGCTTTGTGTTTAGTGATAGATTGGGTGGCAGAGTTGTCTCCAATACAGTGGAGAGCAATGAAGTGAACACAACTTCTGCCTAGGTAACATGTTTGTGGGATGTTACAACTTGGGTTCACACAAACACACCGTTGTACAAATTCAACTGGCAATCCATCCCTGAAGCCATATAACATGACAGTGTTATATGGTGATGATATGGGTTGAATTTGAACAACAAAACATACCCCTTAGCACAACAACTGGTGCAACACTGAACATTCGTCTGCATCCATTGTTTGTTTAAGGGGTTAACCAATCAAACAGCTATTTAACTTAGCAGATAACTAACAAGCAGGACAGATGGAACATGCAGCAAAATAGTCTTTGATTCACACTGTTATTGTGAAACTGACTTACTGGAGAACCCAATGTTCACCCTAGGATTTCAATGTGTGCTACACATTGAAATTCTGGGGTGAGCATTGGGTTCTCCAGTAAGTTGAGTTGTTGTTTTCCTAAGGTTGTAACAGACTTCACCAGTGATAACACTTGTCCACTTAGTCTGGTTGTTTGTTGATGTAGCCCATGTACTGAGATATGTCAAACTAAAGGAATCTCAGAACATTGATTATATTGAGCAACACAGAAACCGTGACCATGAAATCACTGTGGAAGTATGTCCCCTGTATCACCTCTTTATCACTCCCAAGACACATTAGTGTATCACTGACATCATCTGTTTACATGAATACATCACAGAGTCCACTCACTGGCAAACAAGTAGTGGACTCCTGTGAAGTGGGTCATGCCTTCCCATGTATGGGGGATACTCTAGCCTTGAGTGTGGTTACGCATTGACACATGTGTAATCCAACATTTCGTCATACAGGCACAGATTGAATAGTGATGATTCTTCTTTATTGTGTCTCAAAGTACATTAGAACGTACATGTGTGTGGGTGGCCGCTTACTTGAGAGCCATGATGAGTCTTAGTATATCAGACAATTATTCCTGCAGTTCCGTCACTGTGAGTCTCCACCAGGATCTTTCGGCTCGGTTATATCGGGTGAGTCCTCGTATCTGCTCCTCAATGGATGGACTTCCAGAGGAAGGTGCAAATTGATAGCGCCGAAATGTGTCGAAGAGACTTCCGGCAAGACGAAAAAACGCCATTGATTGAGGAGCAGATACGAGGACTCATATAACAGAGCCGAAAGATCCTGGTGGAGACTCATGGTGATGGAACTGCAGGAGTAATTGTCTGATATGCTAAGACTCATCATGGCTCTCAAGTAAGCGGCCACCCACACTGGGGTACCGGGATGTGGATGTGATGATCATATATGTACTCACACAACACCCTGTAATTCCAACACCCTCAAACAAAAAAAGGGGACCGTGACAATACTCTTGAACTTATATTTTTCATCAGACATACTTCTTAATCCACTGCAAGGATCTTAGAGCTATTCCATCAAAACGGACTGAGTCCATCCTAGTATCTCTCGCTCTCACTATAGCTTACTACATTATTTCGGACATTTTTTATTCACCCATAGAACTATGAGCTTCTAATACAAAGAGTACTTAGTGGTATATTCATTACCATTATATGTATTGTATGTATCTTCTTTTTAATCAAACAGCTTGCTTTATAATTTATTTTATTTTTAACATTTCATATATGGTTTATCTGCATTTTTGCTGGAAATACTGTAATAAAACTACACTTAGAACGCTATTTGTGCGCTGTATCGCCCCATCCCTTCTTCTATTTTTTTGTTACATGATGATCTACTGAGATTGAACTGCAACTACAACGTAGAGACAAGCAGTCAATAGGAACTGTGCAACGGGGCCCATATAAATAACTTTAACAACTATTTCTTTATCATTTAGGGAAAGATAGAGGTCCTGCCGTTTATTTTATAATTGTTTTCTGACATATACTTCCCCTTTTATTGTACACTAGCAATGTGGGACGGCGTTGCCCGTCACATTATTTACACAGAGAGACATTGTGTGAAACAGAAATATGCAGTGTTACAGACACACACTTAAAGAGACAGCGTGTCACTGTGAAACACATACATACAGAGAGACAGACACATACATGGACATATGTCACATATGAAGACAGTGTGTGACAGACGCAGTGGGATGTAGATATGCTAATAAGAGTTGTAAAAAAGGTTTTAATTGCAGCTCTTCAGCTTGATGAATAAGGCCCTGTATCCTTACAGTTGAAGTGAGTGTGCTGTGTTACTTGGTGAATAAGGCCCTGTATCCTTACAGTTGAAGTGAGTGTGCTGTGTTACTTGGTGAATAAGGCCCTGTATCCTTACAGTTGAAGTGAGTGTGCTGTGTTACTTGGTGAATAAGGCCCTGTATCCTTACAGTTGAAGTGAGTGTGCTGTGTTACATGATGAATAAGGCCCTGTATCCTTACAATTGAAGTGAGTGTGCTGTGTTATTTGGTGAAGGTCACAGTGAGAAGATGTTTGTGAGTAAAGGAATAATTTAGATTACAGCAGTGGATACTGCAGTACATTTGCAGATATAGGTTGGCAGACAGAGGGTTAAGTGACAGATGCAGTGATAGATAATGTAGTGGTGATGTGGGAGTAAAATGGCGAGATTGGGACTATGGATGAATGGCAAGGGGATAGGTGAGTGGGGGTGACAAGGGAGGACGACATGAGAGATTGAGGAGAAGAGGGACAGTGAAGTGTTAAAGTAAAGTAATGGGTGAGGGGTAGAAATGACTGTACATAGACAGTGAAGTAGACATGAAATACAGGGCTGTAGGGATACTGCATTGTACAGTCCTAGTGTAGCAGATGGTTGGAGTGAAGCACTTTAACTCTTTGAGTGTGAGAGAGGTATGCAGTGCATTGCTGTGTAATGAGTTGTATAGTCCTCTGGCAGTGTAAGGGTTAAGTGACATGTTGGGCGCTCCTTGCATTAGTGGGCCATGGTGGTCGTCTGGGACAGAACCAGATTATATTATACGTCCATGGGCCGTAGGCAAGGGATCAATACAGGGACCCCTAACAGCTAATAGGCTTCAAAACAGGAAGGCTCATATACTAAGTAAAGTGGTAGAATTTTGTGGAAAAGTAACCGCAGCACAGGGAACAATACCCATTTATTTAAATGGGCGTTTTAATGTCTTCAATGCTAGAGAGGTCAGCAAAGCATTTTATTTGTTCTGTGTGGTACAGATGAATTGTTCCTCTTTGTGTTAGTATATCAGTCTCACAGTTCACAGTGCACATTCAGTTGCTGCAAGAGCCAAAAGTATAAATGGGTTTAAATTAATGGGGTAAGAGTATAATGGTATGGGCCTTATGTATCAAGATAAAGGGTGCAACTCAAAAAAACTGACACCATAGGGTTGAATTGAAAATTCAGGAAAATCGTGTTGACATAAATGGGGCTTTAACCCCTTGAATGCTACAATGGTCCTCAACGCATTGCTTTGGCAATGTGTTTGCATTGTCTGTAGCATTCATGGAATTGATAGTCTCATTGAAATCAGTGGACATTTTCAAAGAAATCAGAACCCTGTGGGTAGCTTGTGAGGAAGGAGTGGGCTGCACAATACCCAAATGTGGAAGCTTTCCAAACAGATATTAACCCTTTGAGTGACAGAAGTATGCAGAGCAATGTGCTGCATATCATCTCTGGTACTCCAAGGGTTAATGGGCTTAACCCTCTGAGTGCCAGAGAGGTATCCAAGGCATTGCAACAGCACTCAAAGGGTTACATTGAAACAAAGTGAGTCCATCAGCCCCAGTTCTTACCATGGAAACTGAAGATCTGTGTGTTCTAAACGAGTAGTAAAACATTATAAAAGAAACATATTCTAGGGCTTTTCCTGCTGAGTAAAACAAGGACATTCCCACTGATGGCAGTTATTTAATTCAAAAATTATAAACTTTCAAACTGTCAGAAGTGATGATGCTGTTACTATTACATTCTATGAAGTACTATAGCCAGAGGCTCACCTCTCCTATAGAATGCAACAGGATAACTGCCATAACACCAGGTGAACAGAAAGGTGCTCTCTGGAAAGCAGAGGACACTGTTAACCCTTTGAGAGCCAGAGGGGTACTCAACACATTGCTTTGCTTTGTGTGGATTGTGTAATGTGTATGTTGAGAGTGTGGAGTGTGTGTAGATTGTATGCAGTGTGTGTGGAACGTGGTGTGTGTGTATTGATTGTGTGTTTTGAGGATGAGCAATATTGATTTAAACAGCCTGGGAATTCACTTCAAACAGTCTGGTGTTGGTGTCAAGTTACTGCAGGCATCAGTGGAGAGGAATTTACATAACTCCACCTTCAGCCGTGTCTGCACTGAGACGGGCTGGGGAAAGATGATACTTGGAGAACATGGAACGAAGAGTGAATTTGCATAACTCAGTAAATCCCTGCTGTTATTTTGACAGATGTGGACAGGGGGCTTTACCCTTCTGACCACTCTGTCAAAATCACTCCCCATGCATGGAGCAATGGCACAGGCAGTATGGAGGATGTTTGCAAAACTCCTCCTTACGGCCACCCCTGGGTGTCTGTAGCAGGGATTTAGAATTGTGGTCACATGACACTCTTCTTTTACACACATATATATAGAGAGAGAGAGAGAGAGAAAAAATAGTAAATGGAAAAAGTACCATTTACAAGAGCACTCTCAGGTCTTTTGTAAAAAATAAAAAGTGAAATTTATTAGGCTATTAAAAATCTAAGTTTTGGCTCCATCATAGAACCTTTCTCCTTGAGAAAGGGCTCTATGATGGAGCTGAAATGTTCAATTTTAATAGCCTAATAAATTTCACTTTTTTTTTTTCCATTTACTTTTTCTGCATATGCATACCTGGGAACTCTCCGGATTTGCCCCGGAGACTCCGGTTCTGACAGAGCTTTACCGGGTCTCCGGGGCAGAGGCAGATTCCTCTGGATGTGGAGAGTTTCTATTGAAACTGCCACATCTGCTTTTTCTCCCGTTGTGCCTCCGTCCCCAGCCTTCTGTGTGACACATTTAACCCTCTGAGTGCCAGAGTGGTACGGAATGCATTGCTTTGCAATCCATTCTGTACCACTCTGGCACTCAAAGGGTTAAATCCCCCCAACACTCGTGTTAAGCCCCGCCCTTTTTGACGCAATTAGCGTCATTTTTGTTACCCCCTGCTGAACAGAGGACTACCCTCCGGGTAGCCCTCAACTGAAAGTTCCCAGGTATGTGCATATGTTAGTTTTCAAGGAGCACCCAGGCATTTAATATTCTCATTTTGGAGTGCCCACTCCCAGTACTTTATATATATATATATATATATATATATATATATATATATATATATATATATATATATATATGATATATTAGCTGTAGCAGTTGTGGCACAGCTTCGCCAGTTTGGTGATTCCTTGGTTTTTATTGTATTTTCAAGGGCAGACCCTGTGGTGGGGCATCAGGACCCCTCCTGATGCCCCCTCAGCTACTGATTACCCAGCTGATTCAGCTGGGAGATCAATTGAAGCGACCCAGGGGGAGCAAGAGGCCACTTGGCTTTCCGACACGCTTTTACAGAAAAAAAATATCAGACCTCATGATGGGGCATCAATAGAGGTAACGCATGGGAGCAAATGGGCTCCCCTGCTTCCATCCTACCAGGACTACCAGAAAGCCTCCCACGTTGATGTGAAAGGGTTTCCCGATCCAGCCCACTCCTACACAGGAGATCGGGTAGGATGAAGCAGGGTGAGCTCTCTTGCTCCCCTGTGTTACCTCTATTGATGCCCCACCACGAGGTATGATTTTTTTTTTTTGTAATGGCGTGTGAGCAACCCAAATGGCTAAACGGTGTTTGTTTAGTACTCTTCCTTTGCTACTGCAACACGCCTCTTTACCAAGCGCCAAAACAGTCCCTCTATAAAGACTCAAAGTAATGCCTAACTAGTAGAACAGAAATCACTAAATAATTCCCATTTAATGCTGACATTGTCAGGAAGGACACAGACAAAATGCTTATCTAGCAATAATGCAGCTTGTCAGCCAATAGAAAAATTAAAGGGATAGTAACACTTAATGTGTAAAAAAAATATATATAGAAGGGGTTATCCTCCAGAGTAAAACAAGGATACTCCCACTGCTGAGACGTGTTTTATTAAAAATTTTATTGCAGCTCAAACTTGAATTTTTTAGGTGCAATATCTCAATGGCCTGAAATTATACAGAAGTGCATCATCCTATTGAGATGTATGGCCAACTGACCAGAGCTGTCCATAGGATGCTGCAGCAACAGCACCACTGTGCAATTTCAGGCCATCAAGATATTACACCTGAAAAATTGAAGTTTGAGCTTCAATAACTTTTGAATAAAACACCTCTCAGCGGTGGGAGTATTGTTGTTTTACTCAGGAGGGTAAACTCTACAATATATATTTCCTTACATATTAAGTGTTACTGTCCCTTGAAGTTAAAATAACAGCACGGGAGGATGATGTAATAATCTTAAGGAACAAATGGAAATTCCTTAAATTCTGACCATAGGGAACAAATGAATATTCCCATTGATTTAAATGGGGCTTTTAACCCCTTGGATGCAGTAGAGGTATGCAGGTACAAATGCTTTTTAGACTTTTCTAGAGTTCAAGAGGTTAAAACCCCACCACTTTCCCACTTGGGACAAATTCCCAATCAGTTAACCTGAGATGTTAACCCTTTAAATGCCACATAGGTCTCCACTCATTGTGAAGCAATGCATTGGAAGCCTCTCTAGGTTTCAAGGGGTTGCTCCAGTTCTTATGGTAGTATATCAGTATTTTTATGTGAAAGCTTGGAATTTGTATA
The DNA here is from genome assembly GCA_037306005.1 of Rhinophrynus dorsalis. Lineage (NCBI taxonomy): Eukaryota > Metazoa > Chordata > Amphibia > Anura > Rhinophrynidae > Rhinophrynus > Rhinophrynus dorsalis. Next base: position 408,760,658 of record CM074718.1, on the reverse strand, counting down.
AAGATAAAGTGGAACAATTATGACACATGGGTAAACAATCTATATTCTCATTGAGCTGAATATGGGTTGAAGTACTTGGATGCTGGGGGAGGTATCCAGTAAATTCTGAGTGCTTACTAGCATCCAAGGAGTTCATTTTTACCTTAATGCTTTATACATATACCCCACAGTGTATAATAATGTCTATTCTGTTTTAATTTCTATGAAAGAAGTGATAAAGCCAGTCATTGTGTTAGATGTAAACTGCTTAAGAGACAGATTTGAATTTGACTTCCAAATTACCCGTGCCATGATTGTGTTGTGGGAGAAACATATTGTTCTAATGTTTCAGATTATGAGGTTAGGGAGTGACTTTCCACCAAGGCTGCTACACGACCTTTGAGTTATTTGTGAAGTGAATCCATGCAGACCCTATCATCTTGGCAGTGCCAGCCAGCTAGGGAGTGAATGCTTTCAGTGAAGCAGAGGGATATCTGGACTGATGATATCCTTCCTCTCGTGATGTCAGAAGCACAGTGCAGTACAAACAATCACTCAGTGTTAGCTACTGATTGCTCAGCTTCATGTCGAGGGTTTGCTAGGCAGTTTATCTGAGAGGAGGGTTGTTTGCCTTCCGAGAAATAAGGTCAGATATTATGCAGAGTTTCAACATTTTTGAAGACATTTTAGGCCATGTATACAAGCAAAAGGAACAATTCAAGAGCAAATAAACTACACCATTATGGACAAATAACACCCCTTCAATTTCCATTGATGTTTCAATGCATTGGAGACCTCTCTAGCATTCAACAGGTTAAAAGCCCCATTTCCATTTGTCTCCTGTGCTGTAGCTGTTTTGCTGTAGATTTGCTCCTCTTTTAATTTGTGCATAATGGATGGATACTGTGATATTTTGGTAGGGATTTACTTAGGTGGCAAGACATCCATTACAGGGGAAATGAGACACATTTCTTGCTCACTTCCTTTCTTGCAGGATTTACTAAGATTGCTTTGATGAGTGTTGGAGATGTGTTTGCTCTGTGTCCTCCCGGTGAAAAAAGTGTTAGGGTACCCATTACCCGGGTGCAGGGTACCCATTACCCAGCTTTTGCCAGGGTGTTGTGTATAGCACCTATTGAAAAATTGTGTCATCATTCATTTTTCTCGCACCTTTCTCTGTTTATGTGCTTAAAATTATGAGAATAGCCCATGGGCTACTTCCTCTGCTAAGTCAACCTTACTCATTATAATACATGTTTTTTTGGCAGGATAACTAGTTCTGGGTGAACACAATGAACGTATTTCCGGCTTCTTTATGTCTGTAGCAAATATGGTTTGATACTTATGTAATGGATCAATAAATCCAGAAAGTTTTGCTAAAATAAAGATTGTTCAAATACCAAAATTAAAGGAGCAGTAATTTTTTTTTAATGAAAAATAGATATTGTACAGCATTTCCTGCTGAGTAAAGAAGGGGTACTCTGACTGCTAGGGAAGTTATCTTTTCAAAGATATACAGTTTAAAAAGTTTTTGTACCATTAACAATGCGCTACAGTGGCCACAAAGTTAACCTATAGTTCACCTGGGCGGAGACGCACTAAAGTTTGATAAAGGGTCAGTTTGGCGATCTTTTGTCGTACTTGTGTCTATGACATGCACTATGATGTGTTCGCCTTCAAGTGTGATATAGAACCAGAAGTACAATACGTACAACAAAATAGAAATAGAAGAGAGTAAACATCAAATAATATATATTTATTGTAATAAAACAATAGAAATTGATATATATTTATAAAAAAAACCCCCGTAAACTCACTAAAGTCTCTTTGGATGAAATATTGTATCAAGTCTTCTTTCTCTCCTGTCCTTAGTATGTACTGTATTAATGTTGAGTAAATTGTAATCCTATGGGTATGCAACAGTCCCAGTGGCAATACAAGTGTTAACGCGGACAGAGATGAGACCCCAGAACTCCTTCAGTAAATTAGTAGCGTAGGACATGATAGGGAAGTATCCCATGTTTAATTCTGAATATGTGACTCTCTCTTCCGATATGTACATAAAATAAATCTTTTATTTTTAGGGAAAATGAAACCATGCATGGGCAGAGAGTTAGAAGAATAATCTAATTATGATTATAATACACCCTGGCCTTTTAATTATGCTTGCCAGTATTGGTCTACAGACCAGTCTTTGAAGAAATCACTGGTTTCTTTGCCATTTGATGGTAAGACCCTATTTGGTTCAGAGCTAAAATAAGTCATTAGTGATGTAACTGATGGCAATAAGTAACCTCTTGCTACACATTTGTTCTAAATGTTCCTTTTTTGCAAGGAAGTCACGTGGATTTCATTCCTTCCACATGTCCGGGAGCAGAGGATTCAAGCCCCCCAGACGTGCCCCACCCCAAAGCCAAAAGAAACTTGACAGAACAAGAAATATGCTTTGGTCTGACTACCCAACCTCTGCATACCTCGTGGAGTCCTGGTACAGTGGGTTTTTGCAAGTTGTTTTGAAAGGGTAGCTCATAGAATTCAAGCCCATTCAAGCTCATTTTTGTCAAAGGTTCCTTGTGACTGAGAGTGAGTACGCCTCTTTATAGATGTCATCTCCCCTCTGCTGAACAAGCAAGTTCTAGTGTCGGTCGTAGCCCAAAACCACTTTTCAGGTATTTATTCCAACCTTTTTGTAGTTCCCAAGAAGGATGGGGACTGCCATGCCATTCTGGACTTGAAATACCTCACCACTGTTTGGTTTCTACATGCTACAAGATGGAATCTTTGCACTCTGTTATCTCAATGATATGTCCAGGTGAGTTCCTGGCCTCCCTGGATCTTAAGGAAACCTACCTGCATGTCCCAATCCATCCAGTCACTACTAGTTCACTGCTGCTTTGGCCTGGCCTCAGTTCCAGGAATCTTCCCTAAGACTATGGCAGCTTTGGCCGCATACATCCACTAACAAGGCATCTCTCTGATACCTTATTTGGACAATGTACTGATCAAGCCTCCTTCAGAAGACATCTTTGTGATTCATATCCTAGAGTGTTCTGGTTCACCACAGTTGGATCATCAACCTAACGAAGTTCTCTCCGTTTCCATCCCATGTCCGTTTCTTTCTGGGAATGAAGTTTGACACCCTTCAAGGAATTTCTACCGGAGGACAAGATACTGGTCCAGGAAGTGTTGCTGGCGCTGGCTGTGGTGACTTTGCACATGGTAAGAAGGAGGTGGGGGTGTGTGTTGCGATGTCATACGCCTTTAGCCAATACAAAGGAAGGAGAGCGGGGTCAGAAAGTAGGCATAAAAGAATACAGCACAAGTTCTCTCTTGCTCTACTACTGTTCTGTTCCTGTTGCTGGTGGTCCAACTTCCTTCTCTCCTGTGTCCCTGTCCCTCCCCCATCTCCTGCCTACCCTCACACCTCTGTTTGTTGTCCATGTGGCTGATGTAGTCTAAGTGTTATGGACCTTGTGATATCAGGTAAAAGGGGTAAAGTAAGTGTAGCCTGGTTGCAGTTAAAGAGGGATTTAGAATTGTGAACTGCTGTGTTTGGTATCTTAATAAACACTCGTTAAAGTAGACAAACTGTAGAAAGTTTTATGTAGAGGTATATAACTTTAGATACCACATTGGCATGACCCACTGTGGCAGTAAGGGATTACATGAGGATCCTAGGATGTGTAGTGTCTGCCCTGGATGCAGTGACCTGGGCTCAGTTCCATATGACGGAACTCCATCTTGACATTCTCAAAAACTGGTCCCTACAGCATTCTCACCTGTTTCACTCCACGACAGATGCCAGCCCTGACAGCTCAGGAATGGTGGACTAGAGAGGAGAGCCTACTGTCAGTCAACATCCTGTAGATCCATGCAATCCATCTGGCACTTTTTCACTGGTCTCAGGTACCAAGAGGAAAACCAGTCTGGGTACAGTCAGATAAGTTGATAGCAGTAGCTTTCATCAACCATCAGGAAGGAACTCGAAGTGAGTCAGCCTGGAAGGAAGTACAGAAGCTTCTCCACTGGGCAGAAACTCACTTTCCAGCCATATCAGTAGTCCACATACCAGCTGTCAAAACATGGAAAGTGGGAACTGAACCAGGAGGTATTTGAACAATTAGTCCAATTCTGGGGTCTTCCAGTAGTAGATCTTCTCAATCTGTCCATCAAAGAGCCGTTCCATCTTCCCCGAAGAACGAATCTTCTTCTCCAGGGTGCCATCTGGTACCAGGATGTGGAAAGGATGGCTTTGACGGCATGGTTCTTAAAACCGCTATCCTGAGACAAAGAGGTTCCTCAGACGAGTTCATCTCTACCATGGTCCAGGCTAGGAAGCCTTGCTCTTCTAAAGCATTTCATAGGATTTGGTACATCTTCAACAAGTGGTGCACTGACACAGATGTGTCTGCCCAGGCCTTTAATCTTCCTTCAGTTCTAACATTCCTATAAGATGGTGTGAACAGAGGTCTTAGTCTGAGCTCTATTAAGGTACATATCTCAGCTTTTTCTATTCTGCCTGACATCAACACCTTTGTTCAGGGTGTGGCTCATGCCTTTCCTGCCTTCAGGGATCTTGTGCCAACTTGGTACCTTAACTTGGTCCTGAGTGTCCTTCAGACTTCTCCTTTTGAACCTTTTTCCTCTGTCTCTTTACATTTCCTGCTACTCAAGATGGCCTTCCTCTTGGCTGTTATCTCCATTCGGAGGGTTGCTGAGTTGCAAGCCTTGTCTTGAAAACCTCCTTTCTCTGTCATCCTATACAGGTAACTGGTAACTTTGGGTAGGGGATCAGCCCCTTTAAATAGGCAGGAACAATTCTGAGAAGTGACTGCTGGGTGGAGCCTACCTCCTCTCCTTACCTTACAGCTAGCCAATCCCCAACTAGTAAGATTTGTTCCTTGGTCAAGACACAAGGCAAGAGAACAGTTCTGCTATAATTTTAGCTTTTTTATTATTTTACTGTTAGATATGGAATACCACCATTAGGCAGATTACCATCACTGACAATTCCCATCACCCAAATGTGGATAGCTCAGTTTACCAGGTGCTTTTGTGGACCTAAGCCCTGGGGGGAAAATCTTGACTGCAAGTTCTTTCCCCAGGAGTTGCCCACTGAGGCTTCTTCTTGATATATGGTAATCTGAACACAGAAGACCTGCTGAAAAATGGGTGGGCACCCTTTGAATGCTGAGGTCCACATGTCACATGCTTCCCCTCCACACAAGGGTCTCATTTGGAGTTCCTATTACATGCTCATGCACTCATTGGGTTTATCTGTATGTCTGTGAGGTGTTTGGAGCAAGTTTCTGTGGTAAGTTAACCCTTAGACTGCTGGTTAGCACCTTTTGGGGGGGTTTGTGGACACTTTCCCTACTAGGACCAGTGTTTATTGGGTCTACTGTTTTATTCTAGTGGGCTTTTAAGTGGTTTTACGTTTGGTAACCTCAGGGTTACCTAGAGAATACTCAGGTCATGTTTGCCCAGCATGAGCTGCTGCCCCTGAATACCCTGCAGAGACCTCCAGCCATGCACTAGAGCCAGTATGGATGCAAGAGTTTAAGGCTACTACCAGGGACCTCCAGTCCACCTTACAACTCCTTCCATCCACTTTACAGGGGGTCTTCCACTCGTGGCAGGCCCCCGCCCCTATCAGTTCTTCCCTGCCTAAACCGCCGGGTGTACCTGATGTGTCTGACTCCTCTGAGGAGGAATTATTGGTGGACTCTAATGATGTTGACTGTTCAGCTGTTCCTTCATCTCAGTTTTTTGGTGACCCCCTTGAGGCTGACCCCATTCCCTCTGCTGAGGGCCTGATCAAGGCTGTGCTTACCACCCTGAACATTCCCTTGGAACAGGAGGCATCTTCTGACCCCTCTGATGTGTTTCAGGAGCCTGTTAGGCCCCATACTTGTTTTCCACTTAACCCCACCCTTGACCGTTTGGTGTGGAAATTTCCAGACAGGATACCATCTGTGTCTAAGAAGTTTGCTAAGCTTTACCCGTTCTCTGAAACGGCACTCACACAGAGGGTCCATCCCCCCAAAGTGGGTGCCCCATCTTCCAGGCTTTCTAAGTCCACTGCTTTTACCGGTGGCTGATGCCTCTGCTCTCAAAGACTGGACTGATAAGAAGCTTGAGACCTCTCTCAAGGCTATTTTTGTGACGGCTGGCTCTGCCCTCTGCCCTGCCTTTGCTGCAGCGTGAGTGAATAGGGCTGTGGCTGTTTGGACTGAACAACTCTATTCAGCTGTCCATCAGGGGGCCCCTACTACTGACATGTTGCGACTTCTCGCTAACATTGCTGAGGCTCAGCATTATGTTTCTGCTGCCCTGTTTGACACTGTGTGTATGGTAGCTAGGGCATCTACCATGTCTGTGGTAGCAAGACGTGCTCTTTGGCTCAAGATCTGGCCTTTAAGAAGGCTCTCCTGTCTTTGCCTTTTCTGGGCTCCTTCCTGTTTGGGCCTGAGCTCAAGGATCTCAGCAAGGCCACTGGAGGGTAGAGTACTCACCTACCAGTGGTCCTGAGGAAGAAGGCGCCTGTCAAAAGGAATCAGCTTTTCCGTCCCTTTCAAGCAGATTCGCTCCAAGCGACCCAGACGGTCCCTCAGGCTCCGCACTCCTAATCCAAGCCTAAGCAGCAATGGAGATCCAAGTCCCCCGTGAAGCCCAAGGCTTCCAAACCTTCTTCTGCATGACTCGCCGAACCCGGGTCCCCACCTGCAGGTAGGTGGCCACTACCTCTCAGCTTGGCAGGCCTCTGTGGCAGACCCGTGGGTTTTGCAGGTGGTGGCTACGGGGTACAGGATTCCCTTTGCCTCCTTCCTCCTCCCAGGACCTTCTCTTCTCATTCTCTTTTGGGATCAGAAAAGCGCCGCCTTTTTGAGGAAGCTATGCAAGCCCTACTGGACAAGGCGGTCCTGGAGCCCATTCCTTCTCAGGAGAAGGGCTTAGGATTCTACTCCAACCTCTTTGTGGTTTCAAAGAAGGATGGCGGATGTCATGCCATTTTGGGTCTGAAAGATCTCAACTCCTTTGTGGTTCGGTCCCAATACTGCCAGGAGTGTCTGCGCACAGTGATAGCGGCCATGTCCCCTGGAGAATTTCTGGCCTCTCTGGATCTTCAAGATGCCTATCTGCACATCACCATTCATCCAGAGAGTCGGCAGTATCTTCGCTTTGCCTGCGACCGAGGGCATTTCCAGTTTTCTGCCCTCCCCTTTGGCCTGACCACAGCTCCTCAAGTCTTCAACAAAGTCCTGGGAGCATTGCTCTCCGTCCTACATAGGAACGGCATCAGGGTGACTCCATATATGGACGACCTCCTTCTGAAGGCCTCTTCTCCGGAACTCCTTCATCAGCAGGTGCAGAACTGCATTCATGCTCTCTCCCATCACGGGTGGATCATCAGTTTGGACAAGTCAGACCTTGTTCCTTCCCAGAGGATGGTCTTTCTGGGGCTCCTCTTCAACACTTAGACAAGGATGGTATTTATCACGGACGAAGTGGCTCATCAGATAGCACTGAAGGTCCAGGCTATCCTATCTCAGGATCCGGTTCCAGCCAAGAAGTTGTCATCCTTGGTGGGGAAGTTCATTTCCACCATAGAAGCAGTTCCGTTTGCCATGGCTCACACTAGGGAACCTCAGAGGTTTCTAATCCTGACATGCAGGGGTCGACCAGATCTCTTGTAAAGATCCCTGTCTCTCCCTCTTCACGTGCAACAGAGCCTCTTGTGGCGGCTCAACCTGAACAGTCGCCTGATAGGCAGACCCTTCTTGGTGGCCTTTTGGACCACAGTGACAATGGATGCCAGCCTCTCCGGATGGGGAGCGGTGCTGGGGTACTTGAGTGTTCAGGGCTGGCGTGGATGTGCTGGCATCGGTTGATGCCGGTTTTGGGAGGAAGATCCTAGAGGGAGCCTTGCCTGTCTAGGGACTCTTTCACTTTTGAGCCATGTTGGCCTTAGTTCAGTGTGCTGTGTAACAGTTCATGGTGTTTGTTTACCCCTGTTCACGACACTTTGCAGTCGTGTTGAGCTCTTTATGATCTGTAAGTTCATTAGTGCTCTGGGGACTTTGGGGGCCTGCGCCTGGTCCTTGCCTTTCTTCCCGCCCTGGGGAACTTAATGGTTGGACATCCCAAAATTACCAGTAACCTGTATTGAACAACAGAGAAAATAGGATTTTAGTCTTACCTGTTAAATACTTTTCTCTTAGTCCATACAGGTTACTGGTCTCCCACCCTGTCAAGGGACCATGCTTGGCTCTCCTGTGGTAGAACGTGGGGGTCCTTTCGGGTTCATGCTCAGAAGACTAACTAGTCAATAGTTAGTCTGCAAATCTTACTGGTTGGTGATTGGCTAGCTGCAAGCTAAGGAGAGGAGGTAGGCTCCACCCAGCAGTCACTTCTCAGAATTGTTCCTGCCTATTTAAAGGGGCTGATCGCCTACCCAAAGTTACCAGTAACCTGTATGGACAAAGAGAAAAGGATTTAACAGGTAAGACTAAAATCCTATTTTACTGGTATTCCATCAGGACAAGGCAGTACTTTGTACTTTCCAAGAGTTTTTACCCAACTTTGTTTCAGATTTTTCACATCAATCAATAGATTATTCTGACTGTGTTTTGTCCTGACACTTCCTCTAAACAGAAGGATCTGTACCTCTTGGATGTAGTGCAATTCCACAAGTATTATGTGCGTGGTACACAGCCTTTTCACTAGGCTGATTCCCTCTTTGTAATTCCTGAGGGACCTAGGACAGGTCAGGTGTCTTCCAAAGTCACTATTGCCTCTTGTATTAAGGCTAACATACACTAGACATATGTGATCATGAAGAGATCTATCCTTTTCAAAGTCTGCACAATCCACTATATCTTCTAAAGTATGCATTTACTGGTCTTTTGGTTAATGTAGTTTGGAATTCAAGGTCACAGGTCCACTTCAATGAAACACCACCAGTTAGAGTGGGCAGCCACTTTGAATCAGTTCTGTTAGATTGGTTCCCCAAAATGAATATTTACTTCAATTTTGCACCAAGACCCCAAACTGTTTCCACTGGTCGTCTTAGAAAGCGGGAGGAGTTTAGTGCCCTGGAGTCGTGCAAAAATAATAACTTTTGCCTCTGTTCAATTGATATCCTGTACTAAATAAAAATTAATATTAGAAACTCAATCCAAATAAAACTGATTCATAGTAGCCTTTATGAGTTTATGTCCAGTGTTAGTGTTTCTTTAATACCATCTGCTTATAAAAGATGCTGTCGGGATGCATAGGAAAAACTGTAAAACATCTAGGGAACTTATTTCTTGAAAGTTTGAACAGACAGGAAATTACTTACTGTCACTTTTTATGGAGAACTGTTATCAGTGTCTCACTTCTCCCTTAGAATGCAGCAGAACAGCTATCTGAAATCTGGTTACTAGAGGGCGCTGTTAATGTAAAAACACTCCAACAGATTAAACTGTAATAAATCTGGAAAGATGCATTTCCAGTAGGGAGGGAAGACCCTTGTTTTACTCAGCTGGGAAAGCCCTATAACATAAAAAAAGTTTACTTCCTCTTTAATCCTTGGAGTGCCAGAGACTTGGAGAATTTTTCTACACTGAAGACCATTGCATTTTGCAATCCATTGCTTTAGGTATGTTGTTTTTTTTTCCAGAACAAATTGAGCCTATTTCCTGGTGCCTCATGTTAACCCTTTAAGTGCCAGAGGGATATGCAACGCATTGCAAAGCAATGTCTTGCATACCCCTCTGGCACTCAAAGGGTAAAGTAAATGTTACATTGTGTATCAAGCTCTGATGTCATAAATACAAAAAGAAATGTAAACAATTGCTAATTTTTCTGATATCATACACTATGTATCAAAAACATTTATGTTTGCCATGAAAGCTTCAATTATATTTGAAGGGATAGTTATGTCTATAATAAAGTTTAGCTCTGAGTCTTCTCTATTGTTTTTATAACATGCAGCACTAGGCTTAATAACTTACTGTTCTGTAGTTCAAAAGATATTCAAGGTAAAATGTTCCCGCATGACACTGCCTGTGAGCGTGGTCTGGATGGAGAGCAGCAAGGGACAATCTTCTGAAAGCAAAAGGGAAATCCTGCACTCCTTCATCAAGGGGGGCAGGGTTTTCCTTATACTTATTGAAGATTGTCCCTCTCTGCATCCGTCCAGTCCCACGACTGGATTGCAGCTCTAAGGGGAGGCGGCCAGAAGGGGAGGGAGGGGAATCCTTTTACCTTGAATATTTTTTGAACTATAGAACAGTAAGTTATTGAACCTAGAGCTGCATGTTATAAAAATAGAGAAGACTCAGAGCTAAACTTTATTATAGACTATTATATTACTATCCCTTTAAAATCCCTGTATACCCCGAGTACACCGATACCAAATATGTATAATTTTACCTAAATGCATGGCCTTCAAAGATCCCTAATAAACAGGAGTGCAAAGGGGTATTTTCAACTTTATGAACAAAAATGCACATTTCATAAAACTATCCTAAAAAACCCCCTCAATAACGATATAAAAGAATATTTACTGAACATAGACTAACCTATGAATCAGAAAATGGCTGACGTTTCTTCCTACATAAAACAATGAAACAAGGATATTTTATTTAAATTAGTGGTTTTCAGAAAGGCTCAGAAATTTACACTAAATTCACAATTTATGATACATTTCAAGCAAGATTAGCATAACAAGCAAAAAGTGTGTGCAGTATGAATTCCACATATCTCCTAAGTACAATGATGCCCAAAAAGTATAGCTGCCTGAAGTTGTGCCCTTTACAGAGGCCCCAAATTGATAACAGTACATAACAGAATTTTAACTGGCATTTTCATCATGAAAATAACAGAAATGAAAGCATAATTACATCATAATATTAAAATAGCTTCCTAAAAGCATACATTTCTAGAAAGTAGAGATGCATCTCACTGCATCAAATTAGGGGTCACTTGCTTTTCTACACCTAGCCTGGTGTGCACAAATGTTTCCAGAAGATGGAGCTAAATGAAAAAATAAGCATTCTTGGAAATAGATTTTCTGGATTATTATTTCTTGTAAACCCAGAGTTTGCTCACATTGAATATTTTTATGGTGGTAAAATCTTATTATTACAACATATCAGTTTTTTTCTATCATTCACATACATTGATTTTTGTAGCACAGATTTAATTTTATTACCTAGCACCCCTTGCACTCAATAAAATGTAATCAACATGCAACTACCCTCAGTCTTAGTTATTTTGTTGCAGTGCCACTGAAATCCATTCAGAAATTCTCTATGTTGTTGTATTTACTCACTGATTAAAATAAAAGCAAGCTGAATCAATGTGCAATATGCACTGAAATAATCTCCACTGATTATCATTCCCATTCAACACAATGTTAACATACTTAAGCATTTCTTTCATGCACTCATATTATGATGCTGTCTCCGATGTCCACTATAATGTACAAGTACCAAATCCCAATTTCCCATAGCTGTGCTCCTCACCTGCAGATAGAATTTATCACTAAAAGTAAAGAAATTTTTGTTCAAAATGAACAAAATTAATGTAAAAGGCAATCTCTGTTATAGAGTATCTGCCATCCTTCTGCATCATCTCACGTATCGCCTGACATCCTGTTTTATGATTGATAGAAGTATATAAGGATTCTACATCACAGGTGATGAGATAAGTTGTGGAATTCACTGGTAAATCCTGTATCTTTAATATAAGATGGAAGTTATTCTACCAAAGGTCTCAGATTAGAGTCTAGAAACTGACTAGCTTTTTCTGTAAGGTTGTCTATTTCAGATACTATAGGATGACCTGGTGGCCTATGTAGATTTTTATGCGTTTTTGGTAGTATATAAAAGGTGGCAACTTTTGGAAAGCTGACCTATAAAAATTCAAATTCACTTTGGGACAAGAAATTGTCCTTAAGGGCAGTGGTAATGAGTTGAGTATAATTGCGGGAGAAAGTTGCAAGTCGGATCACCCAATAACTCCTTGTAACAAGTCGTATCTTTTAATTGTTTGAGACATTCTCTGACATAGGCTTCCTTTGACCACAACACTATATTCCCACACTTATGTGATGGTTTCACTATTATGTCTTCCCAGGATTTGATTTCAGTTAATGCATGTTTTCTTGTGCCATTAGATTACTAACATGGGAATGTGGTGGAAATGATAAAATTTCTTTAAGTACTAAACCACCATATGTTTGCACCTGTGGACAGATATTAGTCGGTGGAGTAAAAGTGGATGCTTTCTTAAACAAATCTCTTTCAACCACTGGAGATGTTTCAACTATGGATCCAGTGATATTGGGTACAGTTTGTGACTGGACTATGATGTTGGATTCTTGCCAAAGAGATGTCAGTGTGTTTAAACAGTCTGAGTCTGTTACATATTATTTTATTATTTTCTAAGATACTGCGGTTGAGTGCCTTAAACACAGGTTCTTTTTCAACAGAGGCCCATAACCACCCTTTTCATTCCAATAGTTCCTTTTTCCTGTGGGCACCCTCACTGGGCTTATACAACCAGGATAGGTATTATATTGGTGCGGGAACCCTCCCTGTTTTTGTCCAAAAAGAGATTTGCCCTGAAAGGGGAGAGAAATCAGTGACTTTTTAGATGAAAGGTCAGCAGAGCAAATCTTAAGCCACAAGGTGTGTCTGGCCATGATAGAGAAGGCAGAAGCCTTAATTGAAAGTTTGACAGCATCAAATAGATCATCAGTGACGTATGTCTGAGCCTCAGACGTGTTGGACAAGAGAGCTAAAAGATGCTCCTTAGGGGCGGCATTTCTGAGCACCTCAGTAAGTTGTTGTCCCCAGATAGCAATAGCTCTAGTAACCGAAAGGGATGCCAGAGTAGACCGCAGAGCAGCTCCAATGGCAGCAAAGGTAGACTTGAGGATAGCCTTGAGTTTACTGTACGTCATATCTTTCAGCGCTGTAGCATGAGCCGGGGCAGAGCTGTAGACAGTCTAGAAATAGGGGGGTCAACTGTAGGAGGCTGAAGGCTGCCTCAGAGAAAGGTACCTGTCTGGAGTTTTTCACTCATCCGATATTACTTGGTCCAGAGTAGGGTTGGGTGGGAACACTGTGTAGGACTTCTTACACCTTAGAAAGCTGTCAGAAGAAGACTGGCCCTCATCAGGGGTATTAGTGACTTGAAGGGTAGTCAAAACTGCCTTAATGAGGCCCTCAGCAGAGGGCATAGGTTCGGCCTCAAAGGAATCACCCAAAGCATAGGTAGAATCCCCTTCCTCACATTCCCCTTCCTCCGCATCACCGTCAAAAAGAGTCCTCATCATAGGATTCAGTGAGGGTAGGTATACCTGGGGCCTTAGGGGCCACAAACCTGAAGGTGGTGTGGGGCTTCCATGAATGGAGGACCCCCCTGGAGGGATAGAGGAAACTGTGCCATAGAGGACTTTAAGTCCTTGTCCCAGAGTGGTTCTTGTTCAGTGCTGGAAGGCACAGGAGATGTAGTGGGGGCCACAGCATATGAGGGGCATAAATGTCCTGAATATTCTCTAGGGAGCCCGGTTTGGCATGAGGAACAGTGAGTTATCAGGGTAAAGACGCCCCTGAGTCTTTTGCCCCACTGGTCTAGCCTCATGTTCCTTTGGATCCAATATCCTAATAGGAGAAGCATCTAAACACTATGTGAGAACCTAAATACTGTGTCCCTTACTAAAATTTCACCTCAGAAAGTTCAAGAAAGTACTTATCAGGCAGGAGAAGGGTTAATCTGAGAAGGAGAGCAAGAAGATGCAAGCCTCTGCATAGGATACTCCAGCAAAGAGAAAAATTGGAGTCTGTAAAATCATCAGCCAACCAGAAGAAAGATCATGAAACGGCCATTCTGGGAGTTGTAGTTTTTTTCTCTTTGCAGTAACATTGCAACGCCTGAACATGCAACCACCAAGACACTGGGGATGTAAACCAGAGGAGACAAGAAGAATGTCATCTCTCAACTCTGTATGTCAAACGGTTGAAGAGATATGCCCCATAGCAGTTCGTCCCATAGAAAACAATGGAACAAGTGAGGCTGCATGGTAAACGCGCCTTAAAGGCGTGGAACACCAAAAATGCAAAAATTTTAAAAGTGATTAAATTTACCCAAATACCCAAGGGAACATATAGGGATAAATAAAAATGATAATCCTGAAGGGAAAACCCAGGAATAAGCCCATAAACCAAATTAAACCAGCAGGAAAGGGGTTCATTACATAAATGCAGCCATGCAAGCTCCAAGAACCCAGGGATCAAACAGAAATAAATACCCAACATAAGTGCGGGAGTTCAAGACCCCAATAAGACCCCTGTGGAGGGGGATAATGGGACCAGTGGACCATGGAACTCAAAGGGTTACTCACCAACTTGACCTTCTGTCTTCAGATTGCTATGGAAGAACAGAGCCTCAGAGAGACCCAGTTAAGAGAGAGAAAAATGGGTTGCATGATTCTCTCCACAAGGCTGTAAAGTTCCACAACAGCACCTGTCAACTGGACAGTCCACCAGGGAAAGCCAGGAACGTTAATCCACCTAATAGGGGAATTTTTACACCCATATCTAAAGCAGAAAACAAAAAAATTGTAAAAACTAAGCAGAATGTTCTCAGCTTTCACACTCAGTGGAACACATCTAACTCAGGGGGTAGAGCTAAGAGATAGCCTGATAAGGAGGAGGGGAAGCTCCACCCACAACTTTTTTCTAGAAATGTTCTAGCCTATTGGGAGGAGCTGTCTCCTTCCCATGATAACTGTATGTCATATTGGACAACAGAGAAACTTCATATTCAAAAAATATTTTTAAAATACCTTTTCTCTTACATCATATGTGTAACACAGTGCTCAGTTTTAAAAGTGACCTTGCATTGGATGGAAGCAGGGCAAATATTCTCTCTTAGTTAGCTTTCTTGTTTGCTTTATGCTGCTGGGAATGGGGATGTGTAATCCCCCATTAGGTGGGCTCCTATTTCTGTCCTCCATTGTGGGTTTGAACCAGAGCCCAGACTTTAGTGACCAGGGTCTGATGGAGGATAACAAAGGCAATATGCACACTAGCACACCTCATAGTAAACACAGTACCTTAATTGTGAACAGCAATATCTCCCAGCCCGGTAGTTGCACTCTAGTTATCCGGTGCAGCTGGTATTCGGTTCTCCAAACGCCGGATAAAATTGTGTAATCCAATCCAAAGTGATAGTTGCACTCGGAGAGATCTCTCCCCTTTATGTCTGATCTCACTTTTACCCCTCCTTGTTTGCCATTCCGCTGTTCATTTTATTTTAAAGATGTTGAATAAAGAAGTTATTTTTATCATTAAGCGGTTTGGGCTTTAATGTCCAAGTGCAACTGTTACTGTGGTGGAGGATGCCTTGCATTATTAGCCCTAGCCTCCTTTCTTTATCTGAGCAGGTTACTTGCTTGGTATGTAGGATTCTGAAGATTGAAGAGGATGGATTGTTTCTCATAAGTCCATAGGTCCTGTGAGTATGTACCTGTTTCTTTGCCTGGCAGCCACATATCTCTTGCTTTGTGGTGTTGAAGCCTGACTAGCATTCTCTACTACAGGGAAAGGATATATTACTATGTTCCTATTTTTCTTTACTCATCTTTTGCTGCACAGTAGGAAAAATATTTCTCATTGTATAGTTGTAACCTAGTTTTCTTGGACTTTTATTTGAGTACAGTCTTCTTTTGGCAGTAACTTTTCATACCTCTTCATTACATTTTATGTACTTTTACACTTACATACTTTTTTCTTTTTGTGTCGTGGTACCTTTAAGAACAGGCACGTGTGGCAGCCATAATGGATGGATTATAGAACTCATATAAGGGTCTTCTCTTGCCTCAGTTTGTATTTTGATGGTTATAAGGGGTGCTTCTGACTTTACTCACTATCTAATGGAGGACCAAGGACCCCCCATATCAGTGGGGTTGTTTTAGTGACAGCTGAAGAACCACCACACCATTTTTAATACCTGTAAACTACAGTTCCCATAAGCCCGTTCATCTCTTTTTGGCAAAGCCAATAGCTTTCATATCATATCGTTGATGCAAATAGGAGGGCTGATCACAGCTCTGACTAATAAATCACAATTGTTGGTAAAGTTTTAAAGAATCAGGGGTCCAGTTTATATCTCTACTTTGAATTTATGTTTGACAGATGGTTACTGTGCATAACCTGGTAGTAAACTATAGTACTAAACTTATCTAAGTGCCCAGTTATCCTTCCATACTCCCTCATAATGAATGAAAACTTATATTAGTGACTTTACGTATGAAAAAAAATCATCTTACAGTTGCACACGTAAGTGGTGACAGGTAAGGCTATAGCTGTAAAGTTAATTTAGCCTAATTTACCCTTAAGCACACCTTTGTACACGGTTAGATGGAGTGAAATATGTGTTCTTATTCCTTTGTTTCTTGCAGAAAACAGGATGCTACATCAGGATATCCCTTCCATCACCAGCAGAGGGCACATGGAGAGCACATCTGACTTGGTTGTGGACTCCACCTACTACAGCAATTTCTACCAGCCTTCATTCTATCCATACTACAACAACCTTTACAATTACTCTCCTTACCAAATGGCTATGGCTGCTGAACCCACCAGTGGTTGTGACATGGGAGCAATAAGTGGGTCACAAATGAAAAACAGTTTCAGGAGCCTTCCAGCTGCCTATGTCCCAAGCCAGTCAGGAAATCAGTGGCAGGTAGTGTATAAAATGCAGAGAGCACTGTGTTTTGTGCACTTGGCTCAATGTGTCTTCCGCACAGATTACGGCATCCCAGTTCTGTATACTATTTTGTACACTTGGTTTATCTCTTTGTTACCGAGGAGCTATGACATCTACATGGGCAGGATAGTTTTAAAACATGTTCTTTAACCATTTCAAAGCCAGAGGGTGTCCATCACATTGCAAATCAATATGTAGGACACGCTATTGGACCTCTGACCCTCAAAGAGTTAAATAGGATTCCTTCAAGTTGGATTTTTTTTTCTGCACAGCGTAACCCTTTGAGTGCCAGAGGGGTACGCGACGTATTGCTTTGCAATGCGTTGTGCACCCCTCTGGCACTCAAAGGGTTACATTTCTTATTTGTAGCTCCTGAAAAAGAGTCGTTTTATACAAGTGGTTATAAAGGAAGAGGAGGTTTAGTATGGAAATATATTTGTTGTAACTCTTTATTCGAGTTTAAAAAAAAATAAAAATTGTTTAAACTGTAGTTAAAAGAGAAATAACAACTCCTAATAGTAACCCCTCACTTGATGAATCATAGCCAAAAAATTCTAATGGCCACCATTTTTTTTTTTTCTTTTGACCTTGTTTAAGAGATAGTGTCTTGAGTCAGTCCTGAATGTCTTGTCCTGAAGGTGGGCATATAGTTGCTAGAGGTATTACAGGAAATAAACTCTGCTCACTGCACATCGTAATAGTAACACCTTGTCATTAGTGATGAGGAAAGCTTCCCTGAATCGGCTGGGAGTTATGCACTAAGATGTGATAAATAGATGATAAAGAGCAGAAGACTTCTCCAGTGATATCACTTCTCCAGTTCCTATGTTATTCTGTGGAGTCTATGCACTAAGATTTCTGCTGCTTAATAAATGTTAGTGCATACTCTCCATAGAATAACATAGGAACTGGAGAAGAAGTCTCTCTGGAGAAGTAATCTCCTCTTTAATCACATCTATAATACACTTTAGTGCATAACCCCCATTATATTTTGTAATATCCAGCCTCTCCACTGAAGTGACATTAGCTTGCAGGATTTGTTAATACTTTGTAGAATCCATTCTTCTGTCTACTTGCATAATATTTCCTGTGCCACTGGCTACAACACAACCCCAAAGCATAATAAATCCATCCCATGCTTAACATTTGTCAGGTTGTTCTTTTCTTCAAATGTTTCTTCTTTTTTCCCTCCAGACTTACCTTTGGTTGTTTAGCCAAAGAGTTCAATTTTAACTTCATCAGACCACAGCACTTGGTTCCAGAATTCATCTGGATTATCAAAATGCTGTGTTGCATGCTTCAGATGTTGACTTGAGATTGCAGGTAAGGGTTCCTTCTGATAACTCTTCCATGCAGATCATGTTTTGCAAGCACTGCTGCAGAGTGGACTCTGAATCACTACTCAAACTTTTCTGCAGGTCCTTTGCAGTGATGTGGGTTTTTGCTTTGCATTCCTTTTACTTCACTGAGAGGGTGGTAGAAAAGTGGAAAAGCCTACCAGAGGTAGTGGTAGAAGTTAATACAGTGACATAATTTAAGCATGCATAGGATAGGCATAAGGCTAGTGTCACAGTTTACCTATTTTCCTGTGCCACGCTCTTGGCGATGCTGAAGTACTATACTCCGCTTTGACTCTTCTGCGACGTTCCAGTTGTCTTTCATGGGACCTGGTCTGAATGCTGTTGGTGGAGTTAAGAAACGCCCATGGCCTCTAGCGGGATGGAGTGACGCGGAGTCTGGACGCCTAGATGAGATGCGTCGTATACGAATGGGAGCTCACGGTTGTGACGCAGCTATGGTGGGAAATGTCGCTAAGCTTCCAGATGCGTCATCTGCGGGCGCGAAGTGCAGAATGACGCAGGGCTCATTTATGTCATTTCCTGAGTGACTCCTCCTAGCCACTTCCTGTAGTTAGGTACATAAGGGGAACTGAGTTCTGACTCAGTGGCCCTTGCGTTGTTGTTCAAAGCAGTTCTATTATCTTGGGCTCTGTGTATGACCTGGCTTGACTTCCATCCAATCTGGTGCTGACCTGTGGCTCTGTCTGATTATTCCTTTGCCTTATCCATATAGTGGACAACCAGCCTGGTGCAGACCTGTGGCTCTGGCTGACTACCTGAACTGTGTATGACCTTGCTTGTCTGACTACCCTCTCTGGTGCTGAACTGTGGCTCTGTCTGACTATTCGTTTGGTTTTCCCCTGTACCTGGCAGACACCCTATCTGGTGTGGGCCTGGGGCTCTGGCAGACGCGCTTTGAGACTGACTGCAGGCATGAGTCAAGTATCGCTTCCTTATACTGACTGCAGCCGTGAGTCAGAGATACGCTCCTTCCTGACTGCAGACGTGAGTCAGATTTTCTCGCTACCTTGGATCAAGACTTCGAGTTCCAGTTCCTGTTCCAGCTCCTGGTTCCTGCAGAGACTACCAGTGGCTTTGGCCTAGTCTCTAGTAGAGTGGTCCTCCGCTGCAGTTTACTATTACTGGTAGTAGCACTTTCTGGCTGTGACTCTTTGCTTGTATCTGCTATTTTCCTCTATTTGCTACCTAGTCATTTATCTTTATTTTCTGATACTCAGTCAGCAGCAAGGAGGAGTCCATGGCTATTGCGTGTAAGCACAACACCCTGAGAGATTTGATGAGTCAGGGAATTTATTAAGCTCTGAGGTTGTCATCACCTACTTATATTAAAGGCCTAAAAAGTCGATTAAGTTCTGAGACTTTACAAAACCAACACCAGTGGATCAACTGGAAGGGTGCTCAGTCTTTGCAGAGGCCACATTTTCTATTTTATTTTATTTTTTTCAATCTGTCATGTTCAGCAGCTAAATAGTAACTGTGTATTACAATTTGCAGAAATATGTCAAGTTTAAGTTTGTTAGCTGCAGAGCTTGTGTTAACTTCTTTTCACTTAGAAAATCAACAAAATGTGTAATTTGGCCAGGGTGCTCAAACATTTTCATACAACTGTACATGGCTAGGGCATGTCTTGTGGTAGTACAAAGGAGAAAAGAGGAGACACTAGCTATAATCACTGTAAATTCCAGCTTAGCTTTTTAACCCATTGAGTGGCAGAGAGGTATCAAATGCATTTCAGAGGAATGCATTGGATACCCCTCTGACACTGAGAGGGTTAAAGGAAGCAACTATAGCTGTCAGTCTTGATAGACAAACTCAATTAACCTCTGCTATTCTGTTCCAAGCTACAGTTTTAGACAAAAGCACTGACCCGTAAACAGTATGTTGCCATCAGAATCTCAAACTGCCATGCAACAAAGAGATATAGCCCTATCAGCTCTGTTGAGAATAAACCACCTATATTATCTCCTCTGAGAAGAATAGGTTCTATTCATGTCACAGATGAGCTGTCAGAGACATTATGATAGTGATACTTTTAGCATAAATCTGCAGAGTGGAGGGCATAATAATACAGATTCTATGACTTCCAAAGCAGGTTCAATTCCATCTAGATACCCTACATTGCATTTACTTTTTTCCTCATCAGTTTTTATTCCATTAACACGTAAATGCTTATAAGCAGAAAAAAACATGCCAGAATTAATTGCAACATTTTCCTTAACAATGGATAGCACCTTTTTTAAATTTCCGTTCAGATCTCCATATTTTTCCTGTTATATTCTTCCATTTTGGTTTGCTGCAAAAGAAGTATGAGTAGTATTTAATAAGAGTCTCAGTTCTGGAGAAAACCAGCTGCACGATAGGGGAGATTAATAAGTCCCAATGATTTAACTCTGAGTGCCAGAGGCTTGGGGCATGGACACATTTTAAGAATTTTTGCTATCCATCTTTCACCTTATTTATGGGTAACTATATATTGTTTTTCTTAATTCATTTTTACCCACACGCATGGCCTTCATAGACACCTAATTAACAAGAGCAGAAAAGGGTATTTTCAACTTGATGAACTAAAATCCAGTTCCATTGATTACATGTTAAAAGTAACATAAAAAAGCTCAATACTTACATAAAAAGATATATCTCCCAATTCAGAAAATGGCTGATTTCCTGAATTAGATAATCCAGGCTTAGTATGTTCAAATGTTCCTAGACTATGATAAAAAATAGGCATCCATTTACATTTCCACCTATTCTGAGATTTATGGAACATTGTACTGCATTCATTAGCTACTGGTCTTATAAGAAAAATGGCACCCATTGGTAGAATGACAGAGGCACAAAGCTATGCTAACTACAGTCTCTCTAAGTTTTCTTAATCATTTCTCAAATATGACTTTACCTGTGCTAAAATGGTTGTAACAACTACAGAAATAAAGAAAAGTTAGACAAAGCATACCATTTTGGAAAGATTATAACCTATCTCATCAAAAGGTCATAGGCCTTTAAACACCATGTCTGGTGTGCACAAATGGTTCTAGAAGATGGCACTAATGGAAAAATAGGCTTTTTTACGTTTCCACCCATACCAAGGTACTGAAATATTTTAGAACTATGGAATTTCCTACTGTATTCATAAACTACTGCTAGTCTGAGGAAAAAATGTCAACTTATTGCTAACAAAGGGTTAGGGGTGCCACATGCCCAAAACTATGCCAACTACAATATCATTTTTACATGTATGGGGTTCCAGGAGAACTAACCTACACCTGCCACTTGTATTTTTTGAAATTGCCATCCTGCACTAAAAGGGTCCGAACCATTGCAGATATGAAGTAAAGGTATTCAAGGCATACATATGCAAGGCATTTTGGAAAGTAGACATTCACCAGCATCAAATGAAATGGTCAGTTGCCTTTTATAGCCCTTGTTAGCTTGCACAAATGTTTCCAGAAAGTGGCACTATAGGAAAAAACAAAGCTATTTTACATATCTAGCTCTTCAATGATGTCTATAGATTTGAAAACCGTGGACTTTTTTTGTTTACTCTAGTCATTAAATACTTATATCTGATTTGTATAAGTTGACATACTGATAGGAGTGTCAGAAGAACAAAAGTACTCCAACTAATTTTTCATGCATTTTCAAATATCACTTGTCTGTATTAAAATGGTTGTAACACCTACAGAAATGAAGGAAAAGTATAGAAGCCATAGCTTTTTGGAAAGTACAGTATATAATCAGCAACATAAATGAGGTTTTACTTGCCTTTTCTACCCCTACGTTAGTGTGCACAACTGTTTCCATAATGTAGAGCTGCATGAAAAAAACATACTTTTGTAAACTGCAGTCACTTCAAAGATACTAAAGTCTTTGAAAACCACAGAGTTTCCTACTGGGTAAGGTAAGCAGGATCCAATGGAGAAGCAACACCTTACAAATCTGTTCTGCAAAGATGTGTAAAAAGCACAGATTTCAATGTGAGAACTCTGCAGTCCACTTAAAGTGCCAGCTTCACAATTCAACATAAGCTTCTGGAGGGTGATTAAAAACTAAAGCAGACTCTGATCGAAATATATATAACCATACTAAGAAGGTGCAACTGTCCCATTCATATCTGCTGTAATGCCTCCCTCTACAATAACAATCCTAAAATACTTACTATTCTTTATATCTACATCTGCACTCCTCACTAAAATGTCTTACTCCTTCTTCCTTCCTCCTTCTCCTCCCTTCTCTGTTCATATTTCTCCTTCACTTCTCCCTTCCATACTCATCTCTACTCACCAACTCCTCATGTTTCTCTGCTCCTGTATTCCCACACCCTAAACAAGCAGGAAACCCCTTGCACAAAAAATATTATCTCATCTCCTGTCTCTCCTGCTGCTACTTGCAGCTGGAGATATCTCACCAAACACTGGCCCACTTTCACAATTCGTCTACCTCCAGTCAACACAGGAACAATTCAAACGTGATCACCATTCCCTGTATTCAACCACAGTTTTCTCCTTTTTCCTGTGCTCTCTGGAATGCTTGCTTTCTTATTAACAAATATGACATTGTGCATGAATTGCTCTCTACAGTTACTGGCTTTAACCGAAACAGGCCTGTCTCAATCTGACACTTTTTGGGAGGCAGCCAACTCCTGTACTGGTCTCTCCTTCTCCCACACTCCACACCCAGCTGGACGTGGTGGAGGGGTGGGACTGCTGTGCTTTAACCCCTTAACGACCGGCCGATCATCGCTGCAACGCGACTGAACAACCGCAGAGCATTTTTTTTTCTTTTTCTGGTTCCATGTGCAGCCGCAGGGGGAGCCCGTAACTCCATGACGGTCATAGTACATCATAGGTCGTTCAGTCAGGTCGACCCTTGACGTACTATGACCGTCAAGGGTCATTAAGGGGTTAAACTCTGCTGTTACAAACCACTTTCTTCCCTCACCTCACTCAGCTTCTCCTTTTTTGAATTGTATGCTATCTGTATTTTCGCTCCTGTCTCACTAGAGGTTAGGGTCATTTATCGCTCATATACCTCCACATGTACATCTTCAAATTTCCTTTCTGACTTCAGCTGTGCCTAATAAAAATACCAGTTTCCTCTACTCCTGTACCCATTCAGCCGAATGACTCTGGAGGAAGTCGGACTCACTGGCAGATTTTCTCCACTACAGATTCCTCTTTTTCTGCTTTAATTCTGCTCTGTCCCTTGCTGAAAAACAATACTTTTCACAACTAATTCACAGGCATAAATTCAACCCCTGCCACCTCTTCTTTGCCTTTGACTCCCTCCATCTGCCTCCTTCCCAAACTCTATACAACCCAAGATTTTGCTAACTTCTTCAAAGCCAAGGAATTTTATTTATTAATTTTATTCAGAAAATGTTTTACTAGGAAGAATACATTGAGATTTCTCTCGTTTTCAAGTATGTCCTGTCTGGGAAAATATGCCCCCTTGTAAACATTCTCCTGTTCTCCCCTGTTCATCTCCTGCCATGCTGGACTTTTTCTCACCAGTCATGGAGGAGGAATTGATTAACCTGCTATCCTCCTCTAACTCCACTACATCTACTACACTACTCGATCCACTTCCCTCTCCGTCACACTAATTCCTGTTCTGTTACATATATTTAACTACTCCTTTGCCTCTGCTACTTTTCCTGATTAATTCAAACATACCAAAGTGACACCTATTTTCAAGAACAATTCACCTGACAGCACCACAAACTCTAGTTTTCGACCAGTTTCTCTTCTGCCTTTTGCCTCTAAGCTTTTAGAACTCCTATAAGACTCCCGACTGCTTGACTTCCTCAACCCATTACAATCTGGCTTTTGCACGGCTTAGTCCACAGAAACCGCTCTCGCAAGAGATGTCACATAGCCAAATCACAAATCCTGCCTGATCTTTCAGCTGCTTTTGACACTCGATCATGCTGTCCTCCTCCAAATTCTTTACTCCTTAGGAATCTGTAACTCAGCCCTGAACTGGCTGTCTACTTATCGAACTACAGATCCTTCATTGTCTCCATTGCCCCCTCTTTGTCTTTTCCTGTCCATCTCTTTGGTGTTCCCCAAGGCTCTGTTCTTTGAACACTTCTATTTTCTCTATACAAAATAACACTTGGTGAACTTATTAACTAATTAGGACTCAAATATCACCTCTATGCAGACGACTCCCAACTTTACCTATCTGCATCTCAAATTATTCCTGGTGTTTTCGATCTAAAGTCACAGATTGCCTCTTTGCTATCTCAGACTGGATGGCTCATAGACATCTCAAACTCAACATGTCAAAAACTGAGCTACTCATTCCACCTAGACCTGGCACAGTAGTGCCCTGCAAGGTGACAGTAAATGGAACAACCATAAATCCTGTATCAGAAGCTCAGTGCCTAGGGATGATATATGAGGTTGCAGTCTCATTCTCTCATGTTAATCTATTGCCAAATCTTGACTCTTTCTCTTATGTAACAGCAAAAATGTGTACCTTCATCTGTTTGTCCACAGCTAGAATTTTTGCACAAGCACTCATCCTATCCCTCATGGACTACTGTAACCTTCTTCTCTCTAGTCTCCCTGCCTTCCAACTCTATACACTTCAATCTATACAGAATGATGCAGCAGGAGTTACCTTATTGTCACCAGATATCTTATAAAATATTGCTTCTCACATTCAAGACTGTTCTCTCATCTACACGTTCCTACATTTCCACTCTGATTTACTGCTATACCCCATCTTGCCACCTACGATCAGCCAATTACATTCTTCTCTCAGATCCTTTTGTGTTAATAGCTCTCTCTTCTGTCAAACCATTTTCCTTTGTTGCTCCTTATCTATGGAATGTTCTACCTCCCAGCCTGCGCCACTGCACTTCTCTAACTTCATACATCCAAGGCTCATACAATTTACTTATTTATTTTCCCCTATTCCGACCAGAAATCAAGTACTGTATTCCACACTTAACCCTTATGTTCTCTTTATGTCTCCCTTTACCATTTTAGACTGTAAGCTTTTGAACAGGTACCCCATTTCCAGTGTTTCAGTTTGCTAAGCACTTGTCCAAACCCTTAATTTGTAAAGCACTGCATAAACTTGTGGGGCTATATTAATAAACATATTCGTTCGTTCATCAGTCATTCGTTCATACTGTATTCAGTACCATGGGCTAGCTTGAGAAAAATGGTACGCCACTGGCATGAGTTCACATAACTTAGGGGGTGCCAGGTATATGGATATCAGTGGAACAGACAGTGAAGGTCTATGGCTACTAGTGGGCAGTGGATCAAGGCTGGCATCCAAGACAGTGTATATGTGGTTCCATGGCTACCAATCGACACTGGAACAAAGCTGAGGTGTCAGACAATATGTGTAGTTCTGTGGCTTCCAGTGCGACAGTGGAACAAGGCTGGAGTGTATATGTGGTTCTGTGACTACCAGTGGACAGTATAACAAGCCTGGGGTGTCAAAGTGTATTTGGCATTCTGTGGCTACCACTGGATAAGGTTGGAGAAGCAGAGAGTGAATGTGCATGTCTATGGCTACCAGAGCAGTGGCGTAAAGACTGGGATGTTAGACAGTGTATGTGTGCATCAGTGACTACCAGTGGACAGTGGAACAAGAAGCAGAAAGTATATGTGTGTGTCAGTGGGGTGTCCAATGCATTGCAGTGCAATGCTTTGGACACCCCTCTGACATACATGCTCTTCAACGCACTACAGTGCAATAAGTTGGACTCCCTCTAGCACACATGGTCTTTGATTATTATTTTCTCTTTTGTTCAGTTTGGAATACAAGAACCATGGGGTAAAGTTCCCCTACTCCAGAGCACTTTACCCCCTTCCCACTCAGCTTTAAGTGACCTGGCCTCAGGATAGGGTGTTCAGGCACTACTGTCTTGGTTAGACTTCTTTTTTATGTCTAGTTATATGGGGCTGTATAATCCCTCATTAGGTGGGCTCCCATTTACAGGCTTCTTGGACATGGATTGCCCAGTTCACAGGAGTATTTCTGAACATTTTCCTGCGGAAGTTGACTTGTTATATAAGTCTATAACTCATTTTGGAACTTCTCTGAAGTTTTGTAATTTAATGCAATGGACGTTTGAAGACTGGCAATTAACCTATTGAATGCTATGATTATTTTTTCTCTATGTACCTGCTTGTCTGTGTACCACGTTTTGTGGTGTTCTTTGCATACAATGCACTCTGTTTAATTTTCTTTATGACTTGTGTCATAAATGTGGCTGCATTTACTCTATATATTAATTAACCCTCTATTTATCTGAACAGTTCCACAGATAGAAAAATGGGCATGGCATTGTCCGTGGGGATTAAGTCTTTGAGTGCTTCAGGGATACTGACATCCAGGTAAATCCAGAAAGGAGACAATGTTATTAATGACTGGATTGTTGAATTTGCTTGTGTGTTTTGTGTTTATGTATTGTGCGTGTGTTGTGTGCATGTGTTTTGCTCATGTGTGTTGTGTGTGTATGTTTTACACATGTGTGTTGTACATGTGTGTGTTTTGCACATGTGCGTTACACGTGTTTTGTGTTTATGTATTGTGTGTGCATGTGTTTTGCGCATGTGTGCATTGCATGTGTGTAACATTTGTGTGTTTTGTGGTGTGTTGTGCGTGTGTTTTTGTGCATGTGTGTATTGTGTAGGTGTTTGTATGTTTTTTGTGCTTGTGTTTTTGTGTGTGTGTGCATTGTTGGCATATGTGTTTTGTTGGTGTGTGTGTGTATTGTCTGTGTTATTTGCGTGTCTTGTGGTGTGTGTTTTTTCTGTGTGTGTTTATTGTGTGTATTGTCTGTGTTGTGCATGTGTATAGCATGTATGTAGTGTGTGTGTGTTGTGCATGTCTGTTTGCTTTGTGCATATTTATTGCGTTGGTGTATTGAGTGTGTGTTGTATGTATTGTGTGTATTGTTTGTGTGTTGTGTGTGTGTTTTGCATGTGTGTGTTGTACGTGCATATTGCATGTGTTGTGATGTATTTTGTGTTGTGTACTGTGTGTGTATATTGCTTGTATGTGTTGTGCGGGTGTTTTTTTTCTCCGTACATGTGTGTATTGCATGTGTTTTTTGTGTGTTTTGCATGTTTGTATTGTTGGCATGTGTGTTGTGTGCGTGTTGTGGTGTGTGTTTTTTTGTTTGCTGAGTATGTGGGTGTTTATTGTGTGTGTTGCATGTATGTATCATGTGTGTTGTGTATGTGTGTGGTGTGTATTGTGTGTGGTGTCCGTTGTGCTTGAGTTTTGCACATAAATGTTGTACATGTGTGTGTAGTGGTGTATTGTGCCTGTGTACATAGTGTGCATGTGTGTATGTTGTGTGTGTTGTGCATGCATGTATTGCATGTGTGTATTGCATGTGAGTGTATATTCTGCATATGTATTGCATGTGTGTGCTGTTTGTGTGTTTTGCATGTGTGTATATTGTGTTTGTTTGTTGTGTATTGTGCATCTGTGTTGTCGTGTGTTATGCGTGTGTTGTATTTTTTGTGCATGTGTGTATTGTGGGCATGTGTGTTGTGCGTCTTGTGTTGTAGGCATGTGTGTTTTCTGTATCTGTGTATATTATCTGTGTTGTGCATGTGTTGTATGTATTGTGTTGTGTCTATTGTTTGTGTGTTGTGTGAGCTTTGCTCATGTGTTGTACGTGTGTATTGTGCGCTTTGTGGTGTATTGCTTATATGTGTGTGTTGTGCATATTTTTGTCATACAAATGTGTATTCTGTGTGTTTTTTGTGTGTGTGTGTATTGCGGACATGTGCGTTGTGCCTATGTGTGTTTTGTGCGTGTGTGTTGTGTGTTGAGTGGTGTTTATTAAGTGTGTATTGTCTGATTGTGCTTTGCATGTGTATTGCATGCATGTGTGTATTGTGTGTGTTGTGAGTGTGTGTGTTGTACATATGTATTGCATGTGTGTTGTGCGTGTGTTTGTATTGTGGTGTGTGTATTGCGTGTATATATTGTGCGCATGTGTATGTATTGTGGTGTGTGTGTATTAAAAGCCCTTGCAATTCCTTACATACATTGTCACAGGGGTGGAAAGGGCTGTTTATTTTTGGGAAGATAGCGGTGGAGGGTAACTGCTTGCAGAGAAAACCACTCCCCCTCCCTGTATGTCCTGGACAGGCAGTATACAGACGACCTGAATAACTCCTCCTTACCGTCGCCCCTGGGTGTGTTTGTCCGCCCAGGGGTGTGTGTGGCTGGAGACGGGGAATCTGGCCCCCGCCAGCCTTCTCCTTTTATAAATATAGATGTCTTTTCTTTCAGTTTTTATACTGATTCACTTGTGTATTATACAGTTTCCAACTGTTTTTCTTTTTCACATGCCTCTGAGGGACATACCTCTGCCCCATTTGCTTCCCAGGGGTCTAAAAGGACTCAGACAGAATCAGATGACCTCCTCTACGGCATGGTTATCGTGGAGACATTGTTCAGAGCACTGGAGAGTAATGTTTTTTAGTGGCTGCACACCTACCGTTTGCTGAGCAGTTACATTAAAAAATACATCCCCCAGAATCCCCTGTTTCCCAGGGTTTATGAATTGGCAGCCATTTTCTGCTCTCATTATCCATGCTCTTCAGAGTTTGGTTTCTCCTACCTTCTTGCCAGTTTAACTCCTTGCAGTCAGATACGTGTATTTCTTGGTATTTCTATATACTTTCTTATACCTTGTCTGCCATTTCTACTACTTTTGCCATACTTTAGGGGACTTTTCTGGGCATTGGAAAATTTGGTTGTAGACTTTCCAAGTAACCAACGGGAGCTCAACCAGAGCACTTTTAGACCTGATTGTCTGCTCCTGGGGATTACCATCAGTAGATCTCATGTTCTCCCCGAGAGAACTGTAAAGTCTGCCTGTTCTGTGTCAGAGCAAAGGACCCTCTAGCATTTGGGATAGATGGCATATCAGTTCTATGTAACTTTCATGTAGTGTATGTGTTTCCACCAAAAGCTCTGATTCGTAGGGTGTTGAGAAATGTCAGGATGGAAAGAGATCTCACGCCATCTTGATTGCTTCCTTCTGGCCCTGATGGGCCTGGTTCTCAGATTGTCTCAATCTATGAATTGTGGAACCTTTTCACCTTCCCCTGAGTCTGGATCTTCTGACTCATGGTCCTGTTTGTCATCCTCAGGTGGAGAAACTGGCTTAGACGGCTTGGTTCTTAAAGCCAACATCTTGAAGAAGAAGGGTTTTCCGGATGCTGTCATCTCTACCATGCTCCACTCTAGGAAGCCGGTGTCTTCCAAGGCCTATCATTGGGTTTGGTCTCTATTCTGTCAGTGGTGAGCTGATTGTGATACTCTTATACTGTTTGTCAGTTTTACGGGGTTTCTGGCTTTTCTTCAAGAAAAGTCAAGGTATCTATTTCAGAATTATCTGTTCTTTTCCAGCAGTGCATTGCTTTCCTTCCTGATGTGAAGACTTTTGTTCAAAGGGTGGTTCATGCCTACCCTGTCTTTAGTGATGCCGCTCCATTGTGGGTTTTGAATTTGTTATTAGGAGTACTTCAGAAGCCTCCATCTGAACCTCTTTCATCTGCTTCCTTGTTTCATCTGACACTCAAGATGGCCTTGCTTCTGGCTATTGTACATGATCACTGAGTAGCCAAACCTTTGTCCTGTAAACCCACTTTTCTGTTTTTTCACCAGAATAAAAAAGAACTGACCCATTTATCTAGGTAAAGGAGGATGCCATCATGATCTGTAGTTTATTATATTAATTCAGAAGTATTAACATTAAACAATGAATGTATAGCAGAAATAAACAGATCAAAAGATGTCTTAAAACAGCTAGCAAATGGCAACCAAAGAAAGCTAAAATCTAGATTTGAGAGATTTCCTTATTCCTTTAAGGACCAGAGAGTATGCATTGTATTACTTTGCAATGTGTTACCCCTCTTGTTCATAAAGGGTAAATATATACACCCTTGCTGTGTAACAATAAAGATCTATTTTCAAAAGATTAGAACTTCACTTGCTGATGTACTGAAATGAAGTGGATTAATTCTGGGGCAAACCAACTGAACCACAGAGAGCAAATAAAAATTCCCAATAATTTATACAGGGCATATAACCCCTTGAATACTAGCGAGGTTGTCAACGCTTTATGTAGCAATGTACTGGAGACCTCTCTATTATTCAAAGCGTTGTAGCCTTATTTAAAATAAAAAAGAGTATTGTGGATTTTTTATTTGTCTCCTATGGTAGTTGGTTTACTCCAGTATTGTTCCAGTTCTTATACATCAGCCTCAATATGAATCCTGTACCATGCTTTTTTAACAGGCTGCGAGAAGTAATTTTCATTTGTATACCTCACTTCTTGGTCACAGCAGGAAGCAGTGGCATAGCTCCAGGAGGTGAACTTTAACAAGGCTCAGTTTCCCACAGGCCCTCTTCACTTCACTGTGTCTCCCCACAAAAGAAAAACTGAATGGTTTACTACCATGGCTTGCTAATACATTTTAAATAGGCAATCACTGAATATTATTCAAATCATCACCCAGTCTGTATATAAACGTGTAAGATATCTTAGCAATAGCACCTTCTGATTGAACAGCAGCAGATAATGTTGAATGGCAGAATAAAGCTAATGTGGCCACAAATAATATCCACCAGCAACTCTCCTGGTAAATCAAAGAGTCCCCTGATTGATACTGATATGCTGCCACCTCACACTTTGAACAGTGGTTCTATACCTCCAAATCAGCCTAAAAGGATCAAGATTCTTGGTGGGGAAAATACACCTAACTAGCTGTTGTTGGCCTATAAATCCAGTCATCCATAGGGTGGATTGGGCATCCCTTGATGGGCTGTGTGGTCATGGGCCAATTGGTCCCTGCCCTACCCATCCCTTTCTTTGTGTGAGGGAGTGAGAAGTCTGGTAAAAATAGGGATTAAAAGAGTGAGATGTGAGTTCCTAGGGTTATATGTGTTTATGTGTGTGTATATGTATGTATAAATACAGGGCTCAAAATTTCCACTCGCCACTAGCCATTGACGAGTGAAAATTTAGCCCTGGCGAGTAGAAATTCAGCCCTGGTGGGTATGTTATGGCTTGCAGTGGCGAGTAACTTTTCAGGTCTTGCTAGTAGCAAAGGACTTCAAATTTTAAGCCCTGTAAATATATATATATATATATATATATATATATATATATATATATATATGTATATTATAAAAGAAGAAGTGGTCACATGACCAAAAATTCTACGTCCCTGCCACACACACCCCAGGGCTGTCTCAAGGAGAAGATAAGGAGATCTCCTCCATTTAAACACACACGCAGGTGCTGCATATCTCCTCCAGTCTGCATCTCCTGTTGTTAATAAAACAACAACAAACATGTCCGAATAACGCTGCCAAAGCCTTCACCTCCACAAAATTCAAGAACATAGCCCAATTACACCTCCACATCTGCTCAGCCTCCTCCCAGCTCCCCTCACCATGCAAGTGGCACAATCATTCTGCATATATTAAATGTGAAACAGTGTTCAGTACATACTCTCTGGTATACATGGACTCATCCACACAGGGTCTTAGCGTTTCAATGCAATCATGGCAATGATTTCCTGACTGGGTGATCTTTCCCCTCAGTGCTGGTTCTCCTCTCCGTTCCTCACTTCCTCCACTGTCTGGTGGAAAGCTCCATCCACAACTTCACTCCTCCTCCTTGTGTATCTTTTATGCATTTGGCCGCTTCACCTGCACTTTCTTCTCAGCAGACGGTGGAGGAAAAGGAACGGAGCAGAGAACCAGCAGTGAAGGGAAAGAGCACCCGGTCTGAACATTATTGCAAGGATGGCATTCAAACGCTAGCATCCTGCAGGGATTTCTCTCCTGTGCAGCGTGCACAGCCTGGCCTAGACCTTACCGCAACACCCTCTGGCTCAACCCCTCCACAGCTATACATTCAGGCGCAGCGGGTCACGGGTGAGCCCACCAGCTGGTAAGTGATGTTGCGCTCAGCACCGACATATAATGCAATTGTTTTTTATTTATGCTTCCATTTTCTGCCTCTCACTTGATGCTACTCTCGTGCTTCTCCCTCCACCCACTGTCTTGGCTGTGACAATAAAACTACTGCCATGTCTTATTTTTCTTCATGTCGGTGTGCTTAGCAGAAGGGACTGTAACATATCTGTTAGGGCCACGACAAGACACCAATTCCACTGCTCTGTCCTGGATAATGTGCTTCCTAATCAAGTACCCCAATATCCAACACAGCGAAATCCGGACCAAATTTAACCCTTTTAGTGCCACAGGAGTACGCAAAGCATTGGTGTGCAATGCGTTGTGTACCACTTTGACACTAAAAGGGATAATGCACTTTCCCGTACAATTGCTGCATCCGCTTCCCATTGATGATGACATCCGGATCAACTTTAACACTTTTAGTACCAGAGGCATACACAATGCATTACTCTGCAATGCATTGTATACAACTCTGCCACTAAAAGGGCTAATGCACTAGCAAAACTCCCACCTGGTGCACTCTGCTATTGTTAACACATCACTCCTTCCATTGTGACTGACGGCAATGGGACTGCAGTGCTTGTACTGGTAACGGGTTCATCCTCGTTCTCCTATTCCTTGCTGCTATAACATATCTGTTGGGGGCAGGACAAGACATACCACTGCTCTAATGCTGTTCCTCATCAACTACCCCAATATCCAACTGAGGACATTCAGACACCCTACAGACACCTACAACAAACATACATCATATTACATACCCTTGCATATTGTGTGTAATGCTCACAAAATGCAAGGGAATGCTGTGAGTGGTTGGACGACTTCCCCAAGTGCTGCACTGCCTTCCCCAAGTGCTGCTTGAATGTGTTGTGAAAAATAAGTGGAGGAGAACAATGAAGCGGCACCGGGGGAACCATGACAGAACTGATGACACTTCATTGTTCTCCTCCACTTATTTTTCACAACACATTCAAGCAGCCAACCAACAGCACGCTGTTAATGTAGTGACAAACTTATGGTCACACAGTTGGTCTATCGCTTGTGATGAAGCTGGCTTCTCATACACTTCAGGCTCCAACACAAATCACCTATATGATCAGCCTTCTCCAGCATATGCTTATATGCCAATACTATGACGTCACACCGTCCGCTCCATGCTGGGAGGTGGTGTGGCTCTACTGCAAACCTAGGCAAGCTGACTATAAATCCCAACATACCTAGCATTGGACTCTCACTTTAATCTACATTCTGGTTATGGAGTAATTCATAATGTTTATTTACACTAACATATGACACTACAGCTTAGGAGCCACTTGTTACCCACTTCTGTTTCTCAATGTATGCAGCAGTGCTACCCATGTTGCACCTCACCTTTTGGGGGATGATGGGATTTTGATGCATCACATTCTGTCTCTGACAGTGGTCTCTACCTCTGCTACTCTTACACTCACAGCTGTCAGCCACACTACCACAACGTTATAGCTGTTACTGTACATTTCATTTTTTCTTCAGCCACAAACACTACAAGCATGTTGCATTCACCCCATGGGGATCAAACATCACAGCCTACATCCTAATCTACATCACAATTCCATGACTGTTCCTCTTCTACCACGGTTTATTTAGGACATACAAGTTTCATCATACCATGTGTAACATTCGGTCCAGATAAATTATAAATTCCTTACAGAACATGATGGGCAACGCGGTCCCACATTGCTAGTATATACTATATATAGATATATGTGTATTTTACTTTCTTGATAAAGACCCACATGTGGGTTGAAACATCGACACTTAGTTGTTTTAATCTAATAAAAGTATTCATTTTTTCACCTGGAGTGCCTACTTTAGATTTCATATATCTATGGTACAACACTTTTATATTCCCTACAATTTGAGGATGTTTATGGAGTGCCCATCAACATATATATATATATATATATATATATATATATATATATATATACAGGGGCGGATTGTCCTATCGGGGGATCGGGCATCCCCCGGTGGGCCGCTCAGTTATGGGCCGGTAGGGAGATCAGATGATCTCACCTCTCCAGTCCACAACTTTGTGGACAGTAGGCACAACTCACCAGAGCAGCAGTTAAGATGCGGTCCTGTTCCCTCTATCTGTCCCACCCCCAAGGCTGACTTAGCTGTCCCTGCTCTGCCTGCAGTGTGTCCTGGTGCAGTGCAAGATTAGCAGGCAAAGCTTCTGGGACCCAACTACCTGGCAGTTCCAAATGGTATTAATTTTTATTAACTAACTGTATTGTTGCTAGATAGGTTTAATGTATGATGTGTTAACCCTTTAACCCCCTGTATTTTTTAGATAGGTATAAATAATCAGTTATTAACCATTTACATGCCAGACAGGATTACAGCACTGTTTTATTCTACTATTAACCGACTGAATTCCTCTTAGGCAATACCTCACTGTTTAACCCCTTGTATGCTAGAGGCTTAATTCATGAGTAATTGACCCCTTGTATACCAGAAAGGTGAATAAAGATGTCAGTTACAGATTAATTATGCCTCTTTAGCACACAAGGGGTTATACATTGAGATACATATTCCTGTGCAATGTGGTGTGCACCTATGGGACAATCAATGGGTTAATCTCAGAATGCATTACTGTACATCTCTCTGGCATGCAAGTGGTTAATAACTTATAATATACTGCGTACAGTATTTATTGCTGAGCAATGCACTGTGTACCCCCACCCCCACCCTGGCTCTCAAATACCAGCTAGTGGGCCAGTTAAATAAGAAAATGTGTGTGTGTGTGTGTGTGTGTGTGTAACAGTGTGTGAATCAAGTGTATTTCAGGCTCTGCAGGCTAGAATTTATGATTGTGAGTTCCTTGATTTAGTTTACCTGTTCATTGCAAGATCTGTGGGTGAGTTCACTATTTAATGCAAGCTTTGTAGTTCAAGTTCCTACTCTGTATAATGACAATGAGCTATATATATATATATATATATATATATATATATATTCAAAAAGGTGAGGCAGCACCAGTGGGTCTTTACATGAAAATTTTAATCAGCAAATATGCATCAACAGGGTCAACGTTTCGGTCCTAGATTTGGACCTTTATCAAGACAACTTAATCAGCAAACATGGCGGTTATTTATAGACAAACAGAGAAACTAACTCGTGGCCCGCGGGAAGATGGTGACGTCAGTCCGAACGACCGACGTCAACTCACGCAGCCAATGAAATTATAAGTACAATCGAATTGAAAAAAAGAAACAAAATAGCAAATTGTCAGGCTGAATCCTGAAGTAGATCAATGTCTATAGCATACCAAGTGGGACTTTTACATGCAGTTCATAAACTCAAAAATGATTCATGGATCGACACAGAACACATATGTTATCCTTCAAGTAAAATTGTACACGTAGCACCCATATAGAACAGAGAGCTGCATAAGATGATCTGGTGACAGTCTGAAAGTACAGAGCACGTCCCCTATACGAGCTTAAAACACTAGTTTTAACCCTATTGATGCCGCACTTTCGGCTGAACATTACGATTAAGTTTAACTGGGTTTATGAATACGTTAAATCATTAAATGATAAAACACAACTCCTGAGATGTGATTAAAATCTCAGTGAGCGCAATGCTGACGGAGATAGGACATCAATATAGAGACAAGGGGAGACATCTGGATGATAATGACAGAGTAACTTTCGATGTCCTATGTTCTATATATGCTTAGTAAAGCAGTAGAGAGTCAACAAGTCAACAGCCTTGGATCATATACAGAAAATATACGTGGGCATGAACACCAAATAGAACAATCACAGACCATGAACATGTAAATAAATGATAATCAATGATTGACAAAGTAGAAATCAATCCCATACACCCTATCATAGGGATAAAAAGAGATCAAGTCCCAAGGGTCAATAGAGTCAGCAAACTTGTCTGTTATCAGATCCTCATAATATAGCCAAATGATGAAGAGGCATATCTGTATTAATATGGAGGATTGTGATGCAGAGGACATATCCACATTTGGACCAGGATGTCAAGTGTGCCCAATTCCCTTGTGGTGGGTTCAATAACGACAGTCAGTATACATAAGTACTGTGTCTGTCCCAATACAGGTGAATTCATTTGAGTCAGCAAAAAACTATTCCATGTTTATGGTCAATAGACATAATTCACGCATTTTGTTCTATGCACGCTATATCGATGATGTGTTCCTCCTGTGGAAAGGAGACTCTAATAGCTTTATTACTTTTGCACTACAACTAAATTCAATAGACAGTCCTGTCAGATTCTCCTGGGATATTAATCCACAAGAGGTACATTTCCTTGATCTAACTGTATTTCGTGACCATAATCATTTAGGTACCACCAACTACCGTAAACCTACGGATCGTAACACTTTGTTACATCACCAGAGTTTTCATCCTGGTCACACTAAATCTGGGGTACCTTATTCACAATTTTTGCGAATCATACGCAACAACTCTAGCAGAGAACAAGCAACAGCCCAAGCAAAAGAACTTTTTCACCGTCTTTTACAAAGAGGATACAAAGAGGCACTATTACAACAGGCTTTTGATCGTGCCTTTACATTTTCACAAAAAGATCTACTCATTCCTAAAAATAAAAAACAGGAAGATAGACTGGTATTTACATCCACATTTGCTCCTAAAAGCACCTCGGTTAAACAGGCAATTAACAGACGCTGGGAAATTCTTGCTGGTGATACCACATTACCGCGGATCTTTAATAACGCTCCAATACAGAGCTATCGCCGCAGTTCTAATTTACGCGATCTCTTAGTCCGCACAGATCCCATGCACTGTTATATGAGTTCCTACTCAACTTGGTTACCAAGTGAAAAGAAAGGATGCTATAAATGTACTGGTTGTATCACTTGTCGTAACCTAATGACTGGGGATTCCTTCAAACACCCACATACCAGTAAAAAAATCCCGATTAAATTTCGTTTGACTTGTACCAGTAAATATGTCATTTATTTTATCATATGTCCTTGCAGTCTGATGTATGTGGGTAAGACAATCACACCTTTTAAAGAAAGAATTGCGAACCATCGCACCACAATTAGACAGGCCATTCAAACTAGACAAAGTGACAAACCTGTTGCTAAGCACTTTATTACAGCAAACCACACTCTGGCTGATCTTAAATATATGCTCATTGATCACCAACCGAAACTCTACAGAGGAGGTGATAGAAATCAGAAGTTGATGCAGAGGGAAGAACGTTGGATACATAAACTCAATACTCTTGCTCCAAGAGGTCTCAATGACAAAACTAACTATTCATGTTTTTATTAACATTGACATTGGGATAGTAAACCTCCTTGATTATGGAGAGTTGAATCTTTTGTCCCAATGTTATTTTAGAAATAGTGAACGGTGGTACGAGCTCTGACGTGTCTCCAAGGAGGTGTGGGTATAGATCCCCTATCAGGGGTGTTGCCATTCCAAACACCCTCCTAACATAGGACTACACGTTGTGAACATCGGCTACATGATTCTTTCACTTATGTCTATTGACCATAAACATGGAATAGTTTTTTGCTGACTCAAATGAATTCACCTGTATTGGGACAGACACAGTACTTATGTATACTGACTGTCGTTATTGAACCCACCACAAGGGAATTGGGCACACTTGACATCCTGGTCCAAATGTGGATATGTCCTCTGCATCACAATCCTCCATATTAATACAGATATGCCTCTTCATCATTTGGCTATATTATGAGGATCTGATAACAGACAAGTTTGCTGACTCTATTGACCCTTGGGACTTGATCTCTTTTTATCCCTATGATAGGGTGTATGGGATTGATTTCTACTTTGTCAATCATTGATTATCATTTATTTACATGTTCATGGTCTGTGATTGTTCTATTTGGTGTTCATGCCCACGTATATTTTCTGTATATGATCCAAGGCTGTTGACTTGTTGACTCTCTACTGCTTTACTAAGCATATATAGAACATAGGACATCGAAAGTTACTCTGTCATTATCATCCAGATGTCTCCCCTTGTCTCTATATTGATGTCCTATCTCCGTCAGCATTGCGCTCACTGAGATTTTAATCACATCTCAGGAGTTGTGTTTTATCATTTAATGATTTAACGTATTCATAAACCCAGTTAAACTTAATCGTAATGTTCAGCCGAAAGTGCGGCATCAATAGGGTTAAAACTAGTGTTTTAAGCTCGTATAGGGGACGTGCTCTGTACTTTCAGACTGTCACCAGATCATCTTATGCAGCTCTCTGTTCTATATGGGTGCTACGTGTACAATTTTACTTGAAGGATAACATATGTGTTCTGTGTCGATCCATGAATCATTTTTGAGTTTATGAACTGCATGTAAAAGTCCCACTTGGTATGCTATAGACATTGATCTACTTCAGGATTCAGCCTGACAATTTGCTATTTTGTTTCTTTTTTTCAATTCGATTGTACTTATAATTTCATTGGCTGCGTGAGTTGACGTCGGTCGTTCGGACTGACGTCACCATCTTCCCGCGGGCCACGAGTTAGTTTCTCTGTTTGTCTATAAATAACCGCCATGTTTGCTGATTAAGTTGTCTTGATAAAGGTCCAAATCTAGGACCGAAACGTTGACCCTGTTGATGCATATTTGCTGATTAAAATTTTCATGTAAAGACCCACTGGTGCTGCCTCACCTTTTTGAATATGTAACTTTACTTTGAGGACTGTGCACCTGGGCACCTTATCACTATTGAGAGTGAGTGCCTCCATCTTACAGTCTAATTATATATATATATATATATATATATATTGTTAACTCTGTCTTTCTGTTTCTATGAATTGCAACATTATGTGGCTCAGTTCCTCTGCAACGGGTGAGCACTGTTTTTGGAGTGATTCCGTTTTCATGAATTGCAAAGGTGCAAGTTAGAAAGGGTGGGTTATGAGTGGAGGTCGCCCAATAAATGTCTTTATTGATTAAAACAAGGTATTGAAACAGTGGCATTTAAGTAATTAAATGTTTCAGCATTTTCTTTCATGTAAATAGCAGATTGTTTTATTATTCCTTTAACAATTAAATAAGGCTTTATTTAGTAGTTGGACAGAATTGCATTGGCCCTAAAATCTGTCTTGTTTGTGGCTCTAGAGGACAGAATATATATACCCCTCTGCATTGCATAGTAATACAGTAACTTAGATGATGAGACTGAAAAAGGAATTTGTCCATCAAGTTCAGTCCATGCCATATCACCCTTGTTGATCCAGAGGAAGGCAAATCCCTATTGCACTCTATTTCCACTGATGTGATAAAATCATGTCACTGTGGTATAGCACCACCACTAAATTGGCTGACATTTTTCCCACACTACCAAACCTCTGCTGGAGGTGTCCCTCTTCCTCTGGTGACTTCTTACATGTGTGGTGGCCCTTTCTTCAATTTACCAAGTTTTGGACAGGCATACAATCCGCCATCGCTGATGCTCTCTCTCTATCCCCTCTTATCTGACCCAGCTATTACATTGCTAAACCTGATCCCCCCACCCCCTTCTCCCACCTCACCTGGACATAGGTATTTACTCAGACCCTAATTTCTCAACTTGGCAGTTGCCAAGGCATGCATCCCTTCGCTGTCCAGATGTGCCATGGTACCTACACTTGAGCTATGGAGGTCAATGTTTCTGAAGTATATTGAAATGGAAGGTTTCATGCCTTTTTGTTGAACAAGCTGGACAAATTTAGGTCCACATGGTCCCCCTGGATAACATACTTTCTCTGTCGTCCAATATAGGTTACTGGTAACTTTGGGTAGGCAATACACCCCTTTAAGTAGGCAGGAACAATTCTAGAAGTGATTGCAGGGGTGGAGCCTACCTTCCCTCCTTGGCTGCAGCTAGCCAATCAGCTCCAGTAAGATTTGTTCCTTGGATGAAGATACAGGCAAGAGAACAATTCTGCCACAGTTTTAGCTAATTTTTTATTTTTCTGTTAGATATGGAATACCACCATTAGGCGGATTACCATCACTGACAATGCCCTTAGATATGGCTAGCTCAGTATCCAGGTGCTTTGGTGGACCTTAAGCCCTGGGGGAAAAATCTTGGTTACAAGTTCTTTACTCAGGAGTTGCCCACTGAGGCTTCTACTTAATACATGGTAATCTGAAGACAGAAAATCTGCAGGAAAGGTGAGCAACCCTTTGAGTGCTGAGGTCAACATGTCCCACAGTGCCCCTCAGCACAGGGGTTT
The DNA here is from genome assembly GCA_037306005.1 of Rhinophrynus dorsalis. Lineage (NCBI taxonomy): Eukaryota > Metazoa > Chordata > Amphibia > Anura > Rhinophrynidae > Rhinophrynus > Rhinophrynus dorsalis. Next base: position 408,720,318 of record CM074718.1, on the reverse strand, counting down.
TTCCTTTGGTGTTCCTATTGCACACTCCTGCACTCATTGGGTTTATCTGTATGTCTGTTGGGTGTTTTGGAGCAAGTTTCTGTGGTAACTTAACTTGTAGGGTTGTTGGCACTTTCCCTATTGGGATCAGTGTTTATGGGGTCTAGTGACATTTTTTAGTAATGTTTGGTGCACTTTTACTTCTTAGTTACAACTCTGCAAAATTTGTGTTCATGCTTTTACCGCATAGATGCCATTGCTCCATTCACTTCTATGGGACTGTACAGTTTGGGACATATCTCTGCAACTGCTCATCGTAGCAACTTCAGAGATGGCTCATTTTGTTTGTCTGCCCTTGCTCTATCATCTGGTCAATGTTTGGTGTGTGTTGGGGGGCTCAGGGTGCTTCGGACACTGTTGGGGTACTTTTTCTGGGAAAACTACATTTCCCATGAGCTCTTGCATCGTGCGCTCGTTCCTGATTAGCTCCCGTTGTGGCAGCCATTTTGTGCTTTCCCTGAACGAGTATCCTACGCAGGGCTTGGACTCTCGTTCTTTCCTCTGCAGATTAACCCTTCACCTGCCAGATAAGTTTATTTTAGCGGATTCTGGGGTGAACTTTTAATCCTGCACAAACTTTTAATCCTACACAATCCTACATATTTGGGTGATATGTCTAATCCGCTAAAGCTTGGGGCTAGACCTACGACTGAGGACGCTGGGGTCTCCGTGTCCCCCATTGCTCATTGTTCCTCATGTCGATCATGGTTACCTAGAGAATTCTCTGGTCATTTATGCCCAGCATGTTCTGCTGTCCCTGAGTCTCCCCCAGGGACCTCCAGCCATGCATTAGAGCCAGTTTGGGTGCAAGAGTTTAATGCTGCTACTAGATACCTCAGGTCTACATTATAACTCTTTCCATCCCAGTTACAGGGGGTCTTCCACTCCTGGCAGAACCCTACTTCTGTCAGATCTTCCCTGCCGAAACCGCAGGGTGTACCTGACGTATCAGATTCCTCTGAGGAGGAACTGTTGGTGTATTCTGACGATGAGGAATGTTCTTCTGTGGGCTCCCCTTAGTTCTTTGGTGACCCCTTTGAGGCTGATCCTGATCCCCCAGCTGAGGGTCTGATCAGGGCCGTTTTAAGCACTCTAAACATTACCTTGGTTCAAGAGGTTTCTTCTGATGTATTTCAGGAAACTAAGAGGCCCCATACTTTCCCACCTTACCCCACTCTTGACCATTTAATGTCTGATGAGTGGAAGTCTCCAGACAGAAAACCTTCTGTCTCCAAGAAATTTGCCAAGCTTTACCCCTTTTCTGATGCAGCGCTTGCTCACTGGGTTCATCCCCCCCCAAGGTGGATGCACCTGTTTCTAGACCTTATAAGTCCACTGCCTTGCCAATTGCTGATGTTTCCGCTTTTAAAGACTGGACTGACAAGAAACTTGAGGCCTCCCTCAAGTCCATTTTTGCCACCGCTGGTACTTCCCTACATCCAGCGTTTGCTGCGGCCTGGTTGAATAGCGGTTTGGACTGAACAGCTCACTCTTGCTGTCCGTCAGGGAGCGCCTACTGCTGATTGCGGCTACTTGCCAACATTTATGAGGCCCAGCACAATGTATCTGCTGCCTTGTTTGATGCCATCCGTTTGGTGGCAAGGTTTTCCACCATGTCTGTGGTTGCCAGACGAGCTCTTTGACTCAAGATCTGGTCTGCTGACACTGCTTCCAAGAAAGTTTTGCTCTTGTTGGCCTTTCAGGGCACTTCTGTGTTTGGGCCACAGCTTAAAGATCTGACTAGTGAGACCACAGAGGGCAAGAGTACCCTTCTGCCTATGGTCTTTAGGAAAAAGACGCCTATGAAGCGTAATTGGCTTTTTCGTTCCTTCCAGACTGAGACCAACAGGTCGAACCAGGCGGTTCCCTCAGCTCCGCGTTCCTCCTCCAAGCCCAAACAACAATGGAAGCCTAAGGTCTCCCCCAAGCCCAAGGCTTCCAAGCCTTCTTCAGCATGACTTGCCGAACCCAGGTCCCCACTCTGCTGTGGGTGGCCGTCTGCGCCACTACCTCAGCTTATGGGAGGACTCAGTGGTGGACCCATGGGTTTTGCAGGTGGTGGTGGAGGGGTACAGAATCCCTTTCACCTCTCTTCCTCCCTTCCGTTTTTTCCCTTCTCACATGCCTCAGAGTGTAGAGAAACGCTGTATGTTCAAAGGCGCTATCCAGGCCCTTCTGGACAAGGGGGTTCAGGAACCAGTTCCCGTTCAGGACAGGGGTTTGGGTTTTTACTCAAACCTATTTGTGGTTTCCAAGAAGGACGGCGGCTGTCATCCAATTTTGGACCTGAAGGATCTCAATTGCTTTGTGATCAAGACTCATTATCACCAGGAGTCCCTAAGGATGGTGATTGCTGCCATGTCCCCGGGGGAATTCCCTGCTTCTCTGGATCTTCGGGATGTGTATCTGCACATAGCCATTCATCCAGAGAGCCGGCAGTACCTCAGATTTGCATGTGACCAAGGGCATTTTAAGTTTTCTGCTCTTCCCTTTGGTCTGACTACAGCTCCTCAAGTCTTCAATCGTGTCCTGGGAGCCTTAGTGTCCATCCTCCATCGGACTGGCATCAGAATCACTCCATACATGGACGGCCTGCTTCTGGAAGCCCCTTCTCCAGAACTTCTTCATCAGAAGGTTCAGGATTGCATTCATGCACTCACGCATCAGGGGTGGATCCTCAACATGGGCAAGTCGGATTTTGTCCCATCCCAGTGTCTGGTCTTCTCTTCGACACTCAGCAGAGCATGGTGTTTCTCACGGACGAGGTAGCTCACCAGATTGCCCACAGGGTTTCTGCTGTTCTGGCTCACGATCCAGTTCCAGCCAGGAAGTTGTCCTCTCTAGTGGGGAAGTTCATTTCCACCACAGAAGCAGGTCCGTTCACCATGGCTCACACCAGGGAACTTCTGGGCAGAAGAACATCTTCCTGCCAAATCCGCAGTTCACATTCCTGGCGTAGACAACATCATGGCAGACTTCCTCAGTCGACACACAGTGGACAGCGTGGGAGTGGGAACTGAACCCAGAGGTCTTCAACCTCATTGTTCAATGGTGAGGTCTTCCATGCATCGACCTGATGGCGACAAGACACAACCGGAAGATTCCGACATTCTGCTCTCGCTGGAGGGATCGTCTAGCTCTAGCGGTAGATGCCATGTCTATTCCTTGGTTATTTCCTCTTGCTTACATCTTTCCTCCCATTCCCGTGATGCACAGGGTGATTTGGAAACTGAGACTGGAGTGCTGTCCAGTCACTCTGATTGCTCTGTACTGGCTTCGGCAGGCTTGGTTTCCGGAGCTTTTGGATCTGTCAGTTGCAGAGCCATTCCGGCTCCCTTGCCATCCGGATCTTCTTCTACAGAGTTACCTGTGGAAGGAGGATGTTCATTGTCTAGCTTTGACGGTTTGGAAATTGAATCCTCAATACTAAAGAAAAAGGGTTTTTCTTCTGGTGTGGTGGCTACTATGCTTAATGGCCTCAAACCTGTTTCTCAGGTTTTTGATCTGCCTATAGTCCTGGCCTTCTTGCAGGACAGTGTGGATAGGGGCCTCAGTTTGAGTTTTCTTAAGATTCAGACTTCTGATCTCTCTGTTTTCTTTCAGAGGCGCATTGCTATTCTTCATGTTCTCAAAGTTTTCTTCCAGCTCCTCAGTGGGATCTTAACTTGGTTTTGGGCGTCCTTCAGTGCCCTCCCTTTGGGTACTTGGCTACTATTCCTCTACGCCTGCTGACGTGGAAAATGGCCTTTCTCCTGGCGATCGTGTCTGTTCGCCGTGTCGCGGAGTTGCATGCTCTGCCTTGCAGACCACCCTTTTTGGTGTTTCACAAGGACAAGGTGGTGCTTCGCACTTCGCAGGAGTTTCTCCCGAAGGTGGTTTCTGATTTCCACATTAATCAGGAGATTGTGATGCCTTCTTTCTGCCCTGACCCTACCTCTGACAAGGAGAGGGATCTGCACTTGTTAGACGTGGTGTGTTGTCTCAAATTTTTTGTACGTTGCAACAGTCTGACGCTCTGTTCATCATCCCTGAGGGTCGCAGGGCAGGGAGACCTGCATCCAAGTGACCATTGCTTCTTGGATTAAGTCCCCTATTCACAAAGCTTACGAGTTTAGAAAGAAGCCTGTTCCCTTTTGGGTCACGGCTCATTCTACAAGATCTATTGGGGCTTCTTGGGCTTACAAGTATCATGCCTCAGCTGATAAGTTGTGCAAGGCTGCCACTTGGTCCTCTGTTCACATCTTTTCGAAGCACTACTGTGTTGATGTGCTGGCATCAGCTGATGCCAGCTTTGGGAGGAAGATCCTGGAGGCAGTCTTGTCCATCTTGGATCTTTTTCGATTTCTCCGTGCTCCTTCTCTTTTGAGCCCTGTTGGCTCTAGTTCAGTGTGCTGTGTAATAGTTCCTGGGGTGTTGTTGCCCCTGTTCAGTGTCTGTTGATACTTCATTTGTTATTGTTGGGCTGATCTGATGGTTCATATATGCTCTGGTGACTTTGGGGGCCCTGTGCTTGGTCCTTGTCTTACTTTCCTCCTCTGGGAAACTCAATGGTTGGACATGCCAAAGTTACCAGTAACCTATATTGGACGACAGAGAAAAGAGGATTTTAGTCTTACCTGTTAAATACTTTTCTCTTTCTCCATATAGGTTACTGGTGTCCCACCCTGTCAAGGGACCATGCTTGGCTCTCCTGTGGCAGAACATGGCAGTCCTTCAGGTTCACGCTCACAGGAGGCTTATTTCCCTTCTTACTATCTAGTCAATAGTTAGTGTCTCAAATCTTACTAGAGCTGATTGGCTAGCTGCAGCCAAGGAGGGAAGGTAGGCTTCACCCCTGCATTCACTTCTAGAATTGTTCCTGCCTACTTAAAGGGACGGATCGCCTACCCAAACTTACCAGTAACCTATATGGACTAAGATAAAAAGATGTAACAGGTAAGACTAAAATCCTCTTATCACAGTCTCCCTTAGGAGGCTTAGCGATCCTGTGCATCCTTCCTCTGATGTGATGTAAGCCAGCATGATTGCCGGCTACTTCCGCATTCCTGACGTCAGTGAACAGGCACTGGTACGTGCGCGTGTTTATGGGCCTATTCTGTTTTGCCTAATTGGTTCCCGCCTTGTTCAGCTCCTTTATAAATCTCCTGGGGCTAGGAGTCAGCTCCCTGATGTGGTATTTCCTTTAGCTGCTCTTGTGTATCGTTGTGACCCGTGCCTAACCTTGTCTGACTACCCACATTGGTTCTGATCTGTGGCTCTGGCTGACTAACTCGCTCTGTGTATGACCTGGCTTTTCTGACTACCCACATCGGTTCTGACCTGTGGCTCTGGCTGGCTAACTCACTCCGTGTATGACCCCCGCTTGTCTGACTACCCACATCGATTCTGACCTGTGGCTCTGGCTGACTAACTTGCTCCTTGTAGTCCCTGGCTTGTCTGACTAACCACTTCAGTCTTACTTGTGGCTCTGGTTGACTATCGCTCCTTGTTGTCCGTGGTTTGTCTGACTACCCATCTCGGTTCTGGCCTGTGGCTCTGGCTGACTCCATATATATATATATATATATATATATCTTGTGTCTGACCTTCATTTCATACTGGGTACTGTGACATATACTTCTCAAAATAGCTCCATTGACCACTTTGACTTGCCCTTGGTTTGTGGCCGATGTGGTGACTTGCCTGTGGTGGCCTTCCTGCTTCCCCTGTTCCCGGCTTCCTCTTCCTTCTCCTCCTTCACCCCCCCTCCACATCCCCCCTCTTCATCCTCCCTTCAAGTCTTCTCATATGCACTGCAGTCTCTCTCTTTTTCCTCTTCTTTCTCTCTCTCTTTCTCTCTCACTGTGCCAGGAACTACATTCCCCTCATATTTGAACAACCACAGATGGTGCATTCCTGGTTCTTATTTGTCTTAATATTATATACTCTTGCGCGACATATTACTGACATATGGAATGCTTGTTTTTTGTTTTTAAGGCATGTACTTCTTTATGCTCATATGTTTTTCACATGTCCTTTTTTTCTGTGATACTGCATATTTAATCTGTACTGAGGTTTGTTAAATAAAGCGTTGGAAAAAAACCTTTGAAGCCATTTCCAATTAAGCTCCAAGTACTTAAAAAAATTACTTCCATTTGGATATTTTCCTGGATCAAGTCTTTTTTTAACTCTACATTTTTATTGAATTTTGAAAAAGGTACAGAAAAAAGAAGGGAGGAAGAAGAGGGTAGGGATATGCTTTAGGTATCATTCATTATTGCAAATTATATGTTGATATATACGATATCCAGGTATGTAAACATTAAACAAATAATGCAAGAAGTGTAGTCATAAGATGTGATGAAGATAGAAAAAATAAAATAAAAAAGATGGGTGGCAGGAGAAGGGGGAAAAGTGTGAAAAGGAAGTGGGTGGCGAGAACTCTGGGGCTGGACTCCTGACCCAGAAAAGACAGAGGAAGAATCAGTGTAATTCTGGTGCATTGTGCCATGGGTCAGTGTATTCAAACCAATGTCCTCAAATCAGCGAAAACCCAGGCTGTGAATTTGAAAGAAGGGAAGATAATTTTTCCATGGTGTATATCTTCCAGATACTCTGAACTAGTAGTAGTACAGGCTCATCTGGTGGGTTGGGCTTTTTTCCATTGAGATGCTAGCAAGTTTCTGGCTGAGAGTAAGATATGCAAGATCAGTTTAGAGGCAGATTTGGGTATGTCTGCTGAACTTAGTCCCAGCAGCACCCAACAGCGGTTCATACTGATGTTAATTTGAGTGATAAGTAGAGCCTCCACCATCTTCAGAATGCCTGTGCCACCAGGCAGGTCCCCAGATTTGTAAAAGGTCACCTCCACTCCTGGCTTCTCCTATAGCACAAAGCAGACTGGTCTGGACATATTTTGTTCAATCTAACAGGGCTTAAATACCATCTGTATAAAAGCTTACATGTTTTTTTTATAAAGAATGCAAATGGATATTCCTGCTGCATTAGCCCAAATCCTACACCAGGACTCCAACAGGAGCTCTGACCAAATGTCTTTTTCCCATTCTAGCATGTGCTTTGTTTTGACCTCTAGTGAGAAGGAGAGAATTCCGTGATAGATGCAGGATAGGAGTCCAGGAGTATGTGTGTCACATAAGCAAAGATGCTCAAATCAAGCCAAGTTGGGAAGGGATTTGTCAGATACATTCTTCTGTATAAACTGAGGCACTAAAGAGATACCTGTACGTTTCTGTATTGGGGAGATTGTGTTTGTCAGCTAAGGTGGAAAAGGTAACTACATGATCACAATCAATACAGTCTCCAAGTCTAAGGGCTATAGAGAGGACCAAAGACTGAAGTCCTTGGTGTCATAGCCTGGTAGAAACACCGGATTATCCAAGGTAGGAGTAATATTAGAGACTGTTTGGGTAAGGGATTTTTTGAGATTGACCAAGTCCCATAGCTGAGGGAATGAGAGATGATTGGGACTGAGAATATTGTGAGGGGGGTGTAGCTGCTCTGGTGAGCCAGAGTAGCTGACCAATGAGGAGAGGTCTTAGGTGGATTTGTTCAATATTGACCCAGGGGAGATTTTTTGGCATCGTTACGCCATTCTAACATTTGTGCTAATTGTGACGTCAAATAATGACTGTACATTTGGGGCTCGATTCTATTACCAGCGCTAAAAATAAAACAGACGTTTTTTTTTAAGGCAGTTTTTGCTATCCTATTACCTGACTTGTGAAAGCAAAATCAGCGGTAATTATGCTTACCGCCAGTCTAAAAAAAACCCATAGGAAACAAATAAAAACAAACTGCAATTAGTATCCTATTACCCACGCTCAGTATTACCGCCTGTTTTGTGGTTACATTTAAGTCAAAAATTTTGCACCTCAGAGGTTGAGGCGTAGAACCTATAATGACAGTTTCAAAACCATCGTTGTTCGAACAAAAGCAGTGTATAATACAGTATACATCATACAAATCCAACATAAAGTGCCCCCCTTCAACATATTACCACCCCTTTTAAAAGTCGACTTGCAGTGCTTTCTTCCACCACATTAACCCTATGTTGGTTATATGCTCTTTAATTAATAAAGGGGGCAATTGTCGCACCCATGCTAGGGGGGTGTCATGAGGGGTCATGATACCCCTCTTGAGGTCTGAAGTACTTTTTTAATACAAATTACATATATAATTTAAAAAAAGAAAATCATTGTTACACATAAATTAAATATTTAAATACATTTTCACACAAATTACATATATAATAAAAACAAACGCCTTTTTCATACATATACAGGTTGTCTATTAACCCTATGAGTACCAGAGGGGTAGCAAACACATTACAATACCGCTCTGGTACTCATAGGGTTAATCTTGCAATACAAAATACGAGGGCATGTCGAATATAATAGGAGAAGAAAAATGTGGAATAAAATGGTGAAAGAAAGTCATGGGAGCACTGTAGTCGACTTTTCAAGGGGGAGGGGGAGTTAAAATGTCGGATGTACAATATTTGTCTAATTAATATGGTGAAAGAAAGCACTGTAAGTTGGATTTGGAAGGGGAATGGTTAATTGTCGACTATGAACAAAATTTGTCGGATTAATGTGGTGGAAGAAAGCACTGTAAGTTGACTTTTAAAAGGGGGGTTAATATGTCGAAAGGGGGCACTCTGTTGGATTTTGTTATGTGGAGAACACATCTAAAACTGAACTTGATCTTTTTGCCGTCAAATGTACGCCTATTTCCTTGGACTTTGACATTTTGCATGTTTTTTGAAGGCGGTAGTCGGAAAAAAACAGACAGCGCCAGTTTTGTTACTACTCTGAAAAGTGCTGTCTACACCAGTTTTGTTTTACTGTGGTTCTGCAATAGAATACCGACGTAACACATGTTTGCAAAATTTGCGCTACTTGTTTTTCTTGTAACGCCGGTTTTAGTGCGGGTAATAGAATTGAGCCCTTGGATTTGGGTTTTGGGTCTAGAGAGGATTGTTGTTAAGAGTCCTGGGATACCACCCACCCTGACAAATTTTGTGATATGGCATTGAAGAGTGGGGGGACTCTAAAATAATAGAAAATCCTAGGAGGGAGGGTTAATTTTGACTAAGGTAGTTCAGCCTATCCAAGAGCGTGCCATTTAGTGAAGAAGAAGAAGAAAGTAATTAGCTGAGTAAATGGGTTGCAAAGGAGTTAGTGAGTTGGAACCCCAGGTAAGTGAGCTGACGGGGGTGGCCATTTGAAATTGAAATTCAGAGCTAATAATTTCTTGGTGTGGAGAGGTAAATTTAGGGTCAAAGTTTGTGATTTCTCTATACTTATTTTAAAGCCAGAAAGATGTTGATATTGACTGAGTTCAGCCATGAGGTTCAAGAGGGATGTGAATGGTTTGGAAAGTGTTAAAATAATGTCATCCACAAAAAAGGAGTGCTTTTAGTATGTATTTTCAACAGATATACCAGAAATATCAGGGTTGCATTTAATGTGTACTGCTAAGTGTTCAAATCTTTGCAGAGAGTGCAGCCCTATTTTGTGCAACTTTTAATAGAGAAAGGAGGGAGAACTACACTAGAGGTGAATATCTGAGCCATGGGGGTCTGAATAAAGGGCTTTGATTGCAGGAGGAAATGCAATTCTCTCAATTCAATTTATCAAACACTTTTTAGGTTTCTTGAGACATAACTGTAGAAGGGAGTTAGTGGGTCTAGGCATGGTTAATTACATTTATAGTTCGCCTGATACAGTATGAAGCCCGGTGCCCATGTACAATCCCAAGCTGATCCGGATGGATAATTGATGGGAGAAAGCCTGTTTGCTAATATTTTGGAGAAGATATTGATGTCAGCTTAGAGAACAAAGGGATAACTGATAAGCCAAAATGTCCACTTTATGGCTGGGATTCATCAAGGCGCAAATGGCTTAATGCGCAAGAAAATTGGAGGATTTCTTTGTGCATTAACCATTCACCCATTCAGCAACTTATGTATTGTATGTGGCCATCATTTATTCTTCAATAAGTGATGGCCAGATAGATCCGCAAATTTGATCCGCTAGCTTTAAGCTGGCGGACCATATTCAAATGTATGGGGCGAACACACACATACACATTTTTATTTATGCGTATGCATGGGTTTTTCCCCTGACTGGCCAATTTACGCAATTTTCCCTGCTTTGCATATGCAAAGCAGGGAAACATGTCAAATCATTGATGAATACCTGAAGGTATCCATCAATGATCGTGGCGAAGAGCAGTGTATTTGATGCACTGCTTTTTCCAGCACCTTGATGAATCCCAGCCTATATGTGCACTTTGAAGAATGGAACAAAATATCCTAACACTTAGCCCCTCTGGCACTGAAATGGTTAAGCTAGACATGGTTTCAGGAGATAGCTTAAGCTGCCAGTAAAGAGAGAGTACATCAGTCTCTAGGATTTTCAGCCAAAGCAGTGTAGCTTCTGGAGACTGATGGGATTCATAAATCAGAGCTGGACCCTAGCAAGGGTTGTGGAGTTGTTGGAGGAGATCAAATACAGAACTGGGTCCTTGATAGACTAAAGTCTGTTGTTAAAGGCAAAAGACAAGCAGAATGATCACCTCCATTTATATCTCATGTCTTACCATCTTAAAGCTTTGGTAATCTATTTTTATGTCCCTGCACTTGGAAAGAGTACTGGGACCTAGGCCAGAATAGAACTCCAGTTGAGTGCCTTTCCAACTCAAATAAGATCTCAATGCAGTCATCATGAGAGCTTCTTTGATGTCGCATCTCTTGGTCCATTGTTAGCCGGGGCTGCAGTTGAAGAGCATGGTGTATTCACTCCAGATGGAATCCCACCTCTGGTATCTCTAGAAGCGTAGACAGGAAGAGACCCCGGGCAAATTCTGCTAGGTTGGTTATGGTTTCTGGAATACCACGCAACCCAATGTTGTTGCGTCAGGACCTAGATCTTCAAGGTAGTCAAACGTCACATATTTGGCTATCAGATCCTGTGTTTTTCTGAGTGAAGATTGTTGTGAGCTTTGGGCAGCACCACCTGTCTATGCTCAACTTAACCCAACCCCCTTTATGTTTTAGAGTTGGTTTGTCAGCTTTACACAACCTCACTAATCTCAGACTTCAATTCTCACTTCATGGTAAGCATACATTCTTTAAGATCTGCAAGATCTTTGGTGCAATGCATATCTGCCAAGAAACATTGATCACAAGATGGATTATGAACTTGTGAATGTTGCTGAGAAAGAGGAGCGGAATCTGGCAAGCTGGGTTGGGAGGTGCCATGCAATGGGGTTTACATTTGTGAGTCGTGGGCCGTTGCCTCAACTGTAGTTAAAAATTCCTTCTTGTCTTTTTGCTGTTTTCCTTTGATTTCTCTGTCTACTTATGATAAATGCTTGTGATTGAGTGTAGGAAAGAATGACCCGGACTAAAGGAAGCAAGTGAGGTCTAATTTATACCAGTTTAGCAGCCCACCATGCTGAAAGGGTGCCTGATAATTGTGGGTGGTGTTTTGAGGGTGAAAAAACGTACACACTACAGATGAGCCTGTATTTTAAAGTGTCATAGCTTGATGTGAGTGTTACGAACCGAGAAGGGACGAAATGTTACAGGAGTGAAATTCGTCTGTTTAGCCCCTAATATGAGCTCTCAGACTGCAGTAGTAGAGTCAGGTTACACCAACCAGATCCAAAGCTCCCATTCCAAATACCTCTAAATACATCAGGAAGCCCTTGTAGACCATCTGAGAGATCCCAGAGCCAGGGGCTTGTTGACCAGAATATAAAGCCTTCTTATGTGACACAGTGTAGGTGTCAAGTGTAGATCACTAAGTATTACTATCCCTTTAAGGACCCATGACGTGCCAGGACCATCATGGGTAAACTAACATTAGGACCCATGACTGTCCTGGCACATCATGGAATTCTGGGGTACCCGAGTTGCTTCACGCCACTCGGGTACCCCTGAATTGATTTAAAAAAAAAAAAAAGCTCTGTGGTCCTTAACTGCCAGTCGCCCGTCCGGTCATTAAGGGGGTAATTTCTGTATTCAGCCTGGGAGGAGCCTTGATTTGACTCGTCAGAGTCACAATAGGGAAAAACATCCTCCCTGCTCAAACATGGTGGACCATCTGACCGTGCGGAAAATATCTTTGAGTATGAGTGTGTTCAAAACATGATGTATTGTATTAGCCATTTTTATTTAGAAAACTAGTTTTTAATTAATTTAGATTTATATATTATGGCTAGTTTTAATTCCCATGGACGTGGGCCAACACTGGTGGCACTGCAGTCATGCTCAACACTGACTGCCCACACCGTGGCTGATATGGAGTGGGACGCTCCAAATACAGACCGGAGTCCTCTCAGCACACCTGAAGGTGCACAGAGAGGACTCTGGTCTGAATTTGGAGCACCCCACTCTGTATCAGCTGCGGCGCAGGCAGTCTGTACTGCGTATGACTGCAGCGAGCACAGCCATCTCTACTGCGTATGACGGCGTCTGACAAACATCCTTAACGAATTTTAATATAGGATGATTGCAAGCATACTTTGTAGGCACTCCCTGTCTTAGCCTCAGTTACATCCCCCACTCACTGATACTTAACGAGTTACTGTTAAGGGGGTGGTCAGTGCATTACTGAGAAGTCGGTTAATTGGGGAAGTAATATAGGGATAAGACAGGAAGTATCAGCACAGCACAGCATGCCGTCATTCACATATTCTATAAATCTACATGATTCTAAAACTTGTATTCTAAAAAAAAATACTTATAACATTTTGAAAGCTCTCTCAAAATCAGCAGTTAATTCTAAACTATTGCACCATATGCACACAGGCTTTTAAGGGCAGTCCTTTTGTGCCCCACAGTTTGCCCACCACTACCTAAGGTAATATTTACAATGAACATAAATATCTATCCCACTCCCATGAAAATATGGAAACCTATAGTTTCAAGTACCTGGATTTGCTAATGGTGTTATAGGTTTTTCTGTGTAATCCATGTAGCTGTGTTAGGTTTTTCAATGTAAGCAATGTAGCTGCTATGCATTCCTAGCTGCTATGTATTCCTAACACTTACTGTCTTGTCCTGGCCCTGAAAAATAAGTATGTGGTTATATGGGCTATGTGTGCAACTGGCAGTGACTATTAATATATTACCACTGCTCAAAACCTAACAAAAGGTCAAGACTATAACTACAAATGCTATGCAAATTCAACATCTGTGGTTCTCAGAGGTGCTGAGCTAAAAATGATTTTATCAAATCACGAAGACAGGTGGCATTATATAGTTATACGTCTGGCCATGGATTTAGAATAAACATTATCGCAAATGGTTTGGCTTATAAATCCTTTCAATGAAGTGCTTTGGGCAAGCTGCTATAATAAATCATTTCAAGATTATCGATCTCATTTTAGTGACTATACATAACATATTTTTCTTTTTGACATTAAAAAGCAGTAAGTTCTTCTTTATCTGAGCAGCAACAGGAAATCCAAAAAAATAAGAAGGCAGCATACCTAGAACACTAATTGGGTATAGTAACACGAAGAGTATGATTCATTTGGGGTGCTGATTTCTTTGGTGTATGATTTATATGATTCACAATATTTCTTTGTGTGATTCTGTTGTAGGTGACGTATCATTTACTGTAGCTGAAAAACTGTTGTGCTAACAGTACTTTTTACCATCACTGCATGAAACAAACATTTGGGGAGATTCACTAAGAGGTGATAATGTGGAGATGACTTTTATCATCACTTCTCCAGTTTCTATGTTATTTTATAGAGCCTATGCAATGAGATTTCCAAAGTTGAAAAAAATATTTGTGCATTGGCACCATAGAATAACATAGGAATTGGAGAAGTGATAAACTGGAGAAGTCCTCTCCACTTTATCACCTCTTTATCACTGCTTAGAAACAATTAAATATTTTTTCTTTGCTAATTAGTTAGTAGCAAAAAGTTTAGACTCTGTTTCCCTTAATGTATGAAGTCCCACAGCAAATTATACAGGGCTGAAAACATGATAAAGGGATAGTAATACTTCATTGTTACTATCCCCCCCCTTGTAGTCCTTAAAAATCTGAATTAAACGAGACCGGCAGCATCTCTCAAACCTTTGAGAGATATTCGCATTCAAAGTTCCCTCTCCCCTGAATTTGCTTGCTCACAGACCAGATTCCCCTGCTGTCAGCTACAACGCTGAATTCAGGAGAGAGGGAACTTTGAATGTGGATATCTCTCAGACCGTAAAGGTTTGAGAGATGACGTTGGTCTCATTTAATTCGGATTTTTAAGGGCTACAAGAGGGGTGGATAGTAACAATGAAGTATTACTATTCCTTTAATACAGCGCCTTGCAAAAGTATTGACCCCTTGGCATTTTTCCTGTTTTGTTGCATTACATCCTGAAATTCAAATTGTTTTTTTGGGGGGTTTGCATCATTATATTTGCACAACATGCCTACCACTTTTAAGATGCAAAATATTTTTTATTGTGAAACAAAAACAGAAAACTTGAGCGTACATAACTGTTCACCCCGCTAAAGTCAATACTTTGTAGAGCCTCCTTTTGCAGCAGTTACAGCTGCAAGTCTCTTGGGAGTACTTCTCAATAAGCTTGGCACATCTAGCCACTGGGAACTTTGCCTATTCTTCAAGACAAAACTGCTCCAGCTCCTTCAAGTTGGATGGGTTCTGCTAGTACACAGCAATCTTTAAGTCATACCCCAGATTCTCAATTGGATTGAAGTCTGTGCTTTGACTAGGCCATTCCAATACATTTAAATGTTTCCCCTTAAACCACTTGAGTGTTGCTTTAGCAGTATGCATAGGGTCATTCTCCTGGTGGAAGGTGAACCTCTGTCCCAGTAACAAACCTCTGGAAGGAACAGGCTTCCATCAAGAATTTCCCTGTATTTAGCGCCATCCATCATTCCTTTAATTCTGACCAGTTTCCCAGTCCCTGCTGGTGAAAAAGACCCCCACATTATGATGCTGCCACCACCATTCTTCACTATTTTTATAGCTGTTTTTGATCTCTCTTGCAGTCCACTCCATGTTAATAAATGAATTGCCGAAGGGCAAAGCAATGTAAATAAGTTAATATTGGGTCTAAAGAGCCCATAATCATTTTTTTGCCTAAAGGAGGAGTCTTTTTACCCCTTCTTAAACTGGCCAGGTGACGAAGAAAATGTAAAATAAAAACATTGGCAGACAAAAATTGCAAATTGTATCCCATCACATTTCTATGAAGTCCTTGGCCTCTGTTTACTCCATAAAAATATGAAGCTACTAAAGAATAACAAATGTCCTATACATCTTTGCAGATGTTTTGAGAACGATAAAAAAAATACTGGTGCATGCAGAAATAATATTTGGCATAGTTTGAGGTCAATGGCATATGAGTACACATGGGAATTTACTTTCCCATCATTTGAAAGCCATGACTGGCTGATATTCAGCCATCACAACTTAAGAAATTAAAGTAGCAGTAAACTTTATTACAGAAAAAATATATATTGTAGGGCTTTTCCTGTTGAGTAAAATAGTACTCCCACTGCTGAGAGTTGCATATTTCCAGAGTTATTAGAGCTTAAACCTGAGTTTTGTTTTTTTAACATGAACTGTGCTGTGTAGCAGTCAAATTCCAGTTAGTTATTGTTACGTTCTATTTGTGAGGAAAATCACTGACAAACAGTTCTCAATAGAATGTGATAGAAACTGCTGAGTCATGCTGTCAGTTTGAAAAATCAGGAAGTAAACACACAGTAAATTCACTTCCTGATCATTTGAACAGTTATAACTTTTGAATAAAATAAGTGACAGCAGCGAGGTGCCCTTATTTTACTCAGGAAAAAATCTATAACATACAGGATTTCATTAAAAAAAGCTTTCTACTCTTTTAATAGCCATTTGGTGGTCTTTCACGCATAACACTTTACTCTCAGAGGAATGCCCCAGTTTCACACAACCTGGAACTGGGGAAAGCAAATAGGCATACCTGGGAACTCTCCGGTTTTGCCCTGGAGACTCTGGATTTCAAACAGAATTACCGGGTCTCCAGGGCAGTGTGTGAATCACCAGGTGGGCAGAGTTTAAGTAGAAACTCTGCCCACTTGTGCTCCATCCTGCCCGGTTCCTCCCACTCCCCGCCCTCTTACCTTCATTTTGCAGGGTTTTTTTTGTCCCCCCCCCCCCCGCGACTAAGCCCCGCCCCTTTTATGACGCGAATCACGTCATTTTCGGCACTGACAGGGCTACCCCGGGTAGCCCTGCATGAAAAGTTCCCAGGTATGCAAATAGGTAATTACTCTATCATCCAATATGACATACAGGTACCATGGGGAGGAGACATCTTTCCTAGTAGGCTGCAGAGTGAACAGGCTAGGAACATCTCTGCTTAGTTTTTAGTGTACTTTTTTATTTTATTCTTAGATATGGGGTGTCATAATTCCCCATTAAGTGGATTACCATTCCTGGCTTTCTCTCATTTCTCTCATAACCCCCCCTCCCCCTATTAGGTGGATTACAATTCCTGGCTTCCTCTGGAGGATTTTCCAGCTTTCAGATGCTGTTGTGGACCCTTGCAGCCCTGTAGAGGGAATCTTGCAGCCCAAGTTTCTCTCTACTAACTGGGTCTCTCTGAGGCGCTGGTTCTTCACAATGGTAACTAGAAGATGAAGATTGGTGAGTAACCCTTTGAGTGCCATAGTCCACTTGTCCCACTTGCTCCCCTCCAATAGTTATATTGGAGTCCAGAGCTCCTGCACTTAGGTTGAGTATTTTATTCTGGTTTGTACCTGAATTTTTTGGAGCTTGGATGGCTGCATTTTGAGTAGTTAACCCCTTCCCTGTTGGTTTAACTGGGTTTGGGGACTTTTTCTTGGGTTTTCTCTTCAGGGTTATGCATTTTTATTACCCCCGCCCTTATGTCCCCTTGGGTTTTACGTGTTTTTGGAAAAGATGATTTTTTTTAGTTCAGGACACCTTTAAAGCTCGCTTCCCATGAGGCCGCACTTGCTCCATTGACTTCTGTGGGATAAACTGTTTTGGGATATATCCCTGCAACTGTTTGACATACAGAGTTGAGAGAGGGCTCATTCTTCATGTTTCCTCATGCCCTACAATCCGGTTCACATCCCCAGTGTCTTGGGGGCCCCTGGGGCCATGTGAGTGCAAGTTCAAGTGTTTGTAGGATAACTGCAACTGGGAAAGACTACAAGTCTCAGAATGTTCATTTCCCGGGCTTCCTTCCGATTGGCTGATGGTTTAATGCCATTTTCTTCTCGTATGCTTATTCTACACAGAGTTTGCCTTATCCTTGCTCTCCTTCTCAGGTTACCCATTGCCTGCCAGATAAGCACCTTTTTGGGCTTCTCTAAGGTGAATTATTATTTTGGTATACAGTATTGGGTGTTTAATACTGTTTTAGACACTACTCTTATTAGGATGTCGGATCCAAAGGGACATGGGGCTAGACCTAAGGCAAAGGACTCCGGGGCATCTCTGCCCCCCTGCTTATTGTTCCTCATGCCAAGCGGGGCTCTCTAGAGAGTTTTCAGGACCTCTATGCTCCTCATTTGCTGTGGGCCCCACTATACCACGGGGGCCCTCCAGCATCGAACAAGAGCCTGTCTGGGTAAAAGATTTAAAGTCTACTATGGCACAATTTCCCCTATCCCTCCAAGGGGTTCTCCATTCTTGGAAGCCCCCTACCACCTTCAGGCTTGTGGCCCCTAAGGCCCCAGGTGTACCTGTGCTCACGTAATCCTCTATTGAGGAATCCTTTAGGGGTGAGATGTGAAAAGTCTTCAACAGTCATTCCACCCAATGCCACTCAGGACCAGGTTATCCTGGATGAGTGGAAAACACCTGATAGAGAATCTCTTAGAGAAAGATAGGCACCTAAGCTGTACCCCTTCTCAGAGGCAGCATTGTCACATTGGGCTTCTCCTACTGCTGTGACCCCCTATAACCAGACTCCCTAAGTCCACTGCTCTGCTTTGGGCAGATGCTACGGCCCTTAAGAAAATGACAAATAGGAAGCTGGGAGCTATCCTCAAGTCTAATTTTGCTGCCATTGGGGCTGCACTGAGGCCTATTCTGGCCTCTGCCTGGTGCCCCTAAGGAGGATCTTTTAACTCTCTTAGCCAACATGTCTGTGGCTCAGACGTATGTCACTAACACTCTTTTTGATGCTGTCAAGTGGTCTTCCAAGGCCTCTGCCTTTTCTGTGATGGCGCAACGCACCTTGTTGCTCAAGATTTGGTCCGCAGCCCTTTCATCAAAGAAGTCACTAGTTTATCTTCTTTTTCAGGGCAAGTCTCTCTCTGGTCCTGAGCTGAACCAAATCATATGTGATGCTACTGGGGTCTCCAAACACCTGAGGAAACAGCATCTTTTTTCATCCCGCCAAACAGAGATGCAAAGACCGAATCCGAGCATATCTCAGGCCTTTATCCTGTGCCCCTTTGCCAAGCCCAGTCCGCAGTGGCACCCCAAGTGCCCTTCTGCCAAACTCAAGTCTGTGAAGTCTCCTTCAGCATGACTTGCAGAACCTTCTTTCAGGTTCTTCCAGTCCAGTTCTCCTGGGTCAGGAAAAGTTGTGACTTTTAAATGAGACAGTTCAGTCTCTTCTGGACAAGGAAGTTCTTGTTCTAGTTCTAGCCCAAAAGAGAGGTTCAGGTTTTTATTCAAACCTGTTTGTGTTGTCCAAGAGGGACAGCAGCAGCAACCTTATTCTGGACCTCAAGGACCTCCATTCTTTTGTGGAAGCTGCTCGCTTCAAGATGGAGTCCTTGCGCTCTGTCATAACAGCTATGTGCCCAGGAGAATTCCTCTCATCTCTGGATTTGCAGGATGCGTACTTAAACATTTCTGTTCACCTGGACAATTAGAAGTACCTCTGTTTTGCTTGCGGATCGGAGCACTACCAGTTCACAGCTCTGCCCTTTGGGCTTACCTCTGCTCCTCGGTTGTTTGCTAGAGTTCTGGGGCCCCGATTGCCTTCATTCACACCCAGGGGAATCAGGTGACTCCTTACATGGATGACCTTCTGCTGAAGGCTCCAGGACTGTGCTCAGATTCTGCTCCACCATGGGTGGATTCTCAATATGTCAGTGTATTCTCCGGTTCCTTCTCGGGATTTGGTCTTCCTCTGTCTCAGGTTCGACACCTGTCTGGGTCAAGTTTTCCTGAAGGAGGACTCCCTTCTGCAAACTATGTGTCTGGTGTTCCAAGCTCTGGAGTGGTCCTCAGCTCCAGTCTGAAAGTTCATGATGCTTTCTGGCCGCATAGTGTCCACCATGGAGGTGGTACCTTACTCTCTGGCCCTCACCAGGGAGCTCCAGAGGTTCATCATCCGCTGTTTGCATGGGAATCTGGATCTGAGGGTCTCCTTACCTCGGGAGGTCCGACAAGATCTCCACTGGTGGTTGGACAGGAGTAACTTGGAGCAGGGAAAACTGTTTGTGATCCCGGAGTGGATCTTTGACACAACTGATGCCAGCCTGAGGGACTGGGTTGCGGTTCTGGGTCACTTGGGGATCCGAGGCAGATGCACACTGAAGGAGTCCCTTCAATCCATCAATGTTCTGGAGCTCAGAGTGATCCGGCATGCTCTGCTATACTGGTCCTTTCAGTTGAGGGGTCATCCAGTACGAGACCAGTCAGACAACGTCACAGCCGTGGCCTACTGCAACAAGCAAGGAGGCACTCGAAGCACTCCCGCTTGGTCAGAGATCAAGTCTATCTTGGCTTGGGCAGAAGATCATGTACCTTTATCTTCGCTGTGCACATTCCAGAGGTAGACAACCCTTGGATAGGGTGGGGCTAGGGTGGCCTGATAAGGAGAAGGGAAGGTTCCACCTCCAAGACCTTGTCTTTTGAAATGTTCCAGTTTACTAGGGAGGATGTCTCCTCCCCATGTTACATGTATGTCATGTGGATTAAGAGAAAAGGATTTAACAGGTAGGACTAAAATCCTCTTTTTCTGTTGTTCATTAATATGTACATAGGTGCAGAGCCAGCTATATAAAAGCAGTGTACCAGAAAACTGCTCTGGGGAACCTTTGTGTGTACCCCTCTCATAGCCCTTATTCATGTTTCCTGATACTTTGGAGTTGCTAACAGCTTTTACAGAATGCAGGTAGCAGTAACTAATATTATTTAACCCATTAATGAAGGATGATATTACAGGGTCATCATGGCGGCCCTGGAGGTAAGGACTGGTGACGGTCCCAGCCCATTATGGAATTATGTAATTGCAGCTCCCTACAAATCATTCGGCAGGCTGAACAAAAAAAAGTCTTTTGGTCCTCTAGCTCACCCCATCCCTGGACAGCGCGGTCCTTAAAGGGTTAAAGAAAGGGAAGAACTGAAATAGGTGAAAAAATACGTTATGGGTCAGGGAAATACATTAATATTGACTGCTAAAATAATAACTAATACAACAAAACGTACTATTTCATTTTGGCTGTTTACAATTGTATGCACATAATAACAGTACCTAACAGTCTTCTGTAACATATCTATATCTTTTGTGCTTTGTATAGATGAAGAGTGGTGAGAATCGTTTTGCAGGACATAGTTCAGGCTCCCAGTACCGGATGCACTCCTACTACCAGTCATACCTTGGACAGGGTTTGTCCAACCCCTCTTGTGCCCCGCCCTTCTTCACTTTTGACGAGAGCCCATTATATCCAGAGACCAAAGCAAGTGGTAAGTCCAAAACATGTGTTCATATGCACAACCACTTTGTGGACTCTTTGAAACATGCATCATTTTTATTCACTAAGAAAATGTATAAAAAGTCACAATTCTGTCTTTTTCTGTTACCATAAATCCTTTTATAATCATCTGTCACAATAGTGTTACACTAGTAGTGCTACAATTTAATTTCTTCTAGATGCCTACTGTTTTACTGCAATTACAGTTGTTCTCCAGTATTATGGATCCCGGTGCATTCCAGCTCACCCAATGGCTGGAAACTTGGTGGTGTATGCTCACCCACTGTTTGTGGCCCACGGGCTTATTTTTTAAGTGAAGGAGCTTCGCCCCCATAAACATAGCCATTTTAAGTTTAATCGGTGGTTTCTCTCTCTTCTCTTTTACCATAAAAGGTTAGTTGTGTGCTATAGGGGTGGCTTGTGATTGTTTAGATTTGCAGACTCTGTGGTCTGCTGTCTATGTAGCGTGTCTCTCAAACACTCTCCGGATTATGCCAGAACATAAGAAATACATTGGCAAGTCCAGGGTTACTATGGATTCAGGAGTCCCTCTATCCCCTTTAACCCATTGATATTCATGAGTCTGCTGTGTTATCCACAGGTGGATAAGTTATCTTTGATGGCTTAACGCTTGAGGTCAGTGGCATGGCCCTCTAACAGAGCAAAGACTGGTGAGCGAAGCTGGGGAGTGAAGCTAGAGTACGGAGAAGGTCTCCTACTGGAAGGTAGCTGAGTAGATAACTGACTGCAAGGTCATAAAGTTACCACATGGAGGAGAGGAGTCTCTGAAGTGAACAAACTAAATTATGGTGCAGGAGAGAGAGAGGTATCAGACCAACCCATCAACAAACCAAGAATAGACGGAGAGAAAGAGAGAGAGCAAGGGAAAGGAGAAAGAGAAATCTTAGGGAGGTAAGAGGGAGATGCACAGAGAATGAGAGACAGTTTTGGGAAAGTGAGAAAAAGAATGGGGGTGGAGAGACAAAGAGCTGAGCGGAAAAAGAGAGAAAAGGAGAAAGAGAATTAGAGAAGAGGGAGAGAAGAAGAGGAGGTAGACATAAGAGGGAGAGGATGAGAATAGAAATGGTTCAAACAACAAGAGAAAGAAAAAGAGAATATAAGATGAGAGAGAAGGAAGAAATGTGAGGATGAAAGAAAGATAGGTTCAGGGAGGCAAGAGTGAGAGTAACCAGTTCAAATAAAGCTCAAGGAGAATAAAGGGCAGACTGTTACTTTAAAATATGCAGACTGCCAGAGAAGAAGGCAAAGACGGAACAAGGTCAGGCAGCAGGGAATAGATCCCCCACAGAAAAGAGTGAAGGAGGAGAGAGAACAGCAGCCAGATAGCATAGTGATGATCAAGCCGAGGGTCAGTACTGGGTAGTCTCAGAAAGCATTTCCAAGTCAGCAGCCGAATAGCGAAGAGAGGGACGTAGCCAAAGGTCTAACTAAACCAAGATAAATCAAATGAGGTACTGAATCAGAAGCTGGAACAAGGGCTATAAGCAAGCCAGTGCCAAAATCTCAAAGTGAATTATAAAGGTAGTTTCAGTATACAAACTCATAGAATGGGAAATGAGGATAGGAAGCACAAAATATAAAAAGGTAAGGCACCCAATGGGAAGAAGGGGGGGGAAAGGAAACTATGAGAATAGTGACAGCCAACTTCTTGAGAAAGAAAAGCTTTTCTGACTCTGTCATTGCTAGCCATAATGATAGTCTCTTCCAAATCATATCACATGCTATGGTCCCTGTTCTGTAAGTGGTGTATGGAACGGAGGGTTGCAGGCACGGCTTTTACAAATTTCAATGTCTTGCCTTTTCTTCAGGATGGTCTTCAGAAGTGGCTTTGATTTAATTGTATTAAAGATCAGATTTCAGCTCTTTCTGTCTTTTTCCAGAGGTGTATTGCCTTATTAATTGATGTGCAAAATTTTGTCCAAGGGGTGAGTCATGCCTGCCCAGTCTTTCTGGATCCTACTCCTCTTCTAGTTTGAAACTTGTTCTGAGAGTACTTCAGAAGTGTCCTTTTGATCCCTTGTCTTTGGTTTTCTGGAGCTCTTTACACTCAGAACTTCCTTTCTCTTTGGTCCAGTATGGAATACAGGTACCATATGCTTGAGTTCCTCCTCCTCGAGGCCAGAGCACATCACAAACGACAGGGTGTTTGGGGTGGAGACTCCCTCCTCCAGCTCATCCTCCCACCTACAAACTCCCAAAATTCAAGTGTCCTGCAAAGCATTGTCCATCCCGCTTTTATCAGGTTTTTATAATTTTTTTCTATAGATATGGGGCTATATAGTTCCCCATTAGGTAGGCTACCATCACTGGGATTCCCTGGAATTGAATTATGCAGTGCACAGGTGATTTGTGGACCCTTCTTGCCTTGTGGAGGTTGACTTTATGACAAGTCTGTTCCTCGTGTCTGAGTTTGTCTGAGATCCTACCCTCTCCTATGATGGCAGCCTGAAGAAAGAAGATTGGTAAGTAACTCTTTGAGTGCCTTGGTCCACTGTATGTCCCATTCAGTGCTTACTCACACGCTACTGTGTAACTATGCTCTGCTTTTGCACTCATTATGGTACTTTTCTCTCTCTCTCAAAGGGGCTTTGGAAGTACAGATGTGTGTTGTTCTTTGCTGTTAGTGAACCCTTTCACTACTGGTGTTGCCATTGTGTGTGTGTGTGTGTATGGGTGCTTTGTATGGCTTATTTTTCACTCTTTCTGTAACCATTTGGGCTTCTTTTCTCTTCATACTTTATCAATCTATCCACTTTCTGAGTGTCCCGGGAGCATGCTGCAGCCAGCGGCTAGAGTTACACACATTGCTACAGTTCCCGGGTTTTCATCCGATTGGCTGTTCCACTTCTGGTGGTCACTTTACTTCTCTCTTGCTTAGCCTACGTAGAGGATGACTCTCCTTGCTCTCTATCTCCAGTTTAACCCTTTGCATATTATTTCTGTGTTTTATCTTTCTTCTGGGGACGTTTAATCTACTTTCACTCGATTTTGGACATATTCTCAGGGATGTCTGACACTAAGGGATATATGGGGAAATCCAAGGCTAAAGATTCAGGGGCTTACTTCATCACCTTACTAACTGTTTGTTATGCAATACAGGGCTTCCAATGAAATAATCTGGGTCCTTATGCCCCTCTTGTGCTATGGCCCCTGCCACACTACCGGACCCCTCCAGCAACGAACAAGAGCTTGCATGGCTTAAAACACTACTCTCGTCAGTGGCACAAATTCATTCTTTAGTTCAGTGAGTTCTCCATTCTTGGAAACCTATGCCCACCTTCAAACAGTTTACCCTGTATTTAATGGGCATACTCAAGTTATTGTGGCATCCTCTGAGGAAGAATTGGATTCAGAGGATGATGAAGAATATGAGGACATGGATTCTTCCTATTCTTAAGGAGATTACTATGAGGCTGATCTTGTCCCCTCAGTGGCTCATCAAGGCAGTACTGGAGACCCTTCATATCTTTGATGCCACAGATTCTCTTGTTTTCCCCCCAATAATACTTTTGATCAGATACTTTTGGATGAGTGACAATACCCTTAATAAATGCTTCCCTAAGCTATACCATTTTACTTTGTGGTTACCAGGGCAGCATTTAGGCCTTTTGTTTGCCTCTGTCTGGGTCAGTAAAGCTGTTGCCATTTGGGGTGAATAGCTGTCAGATGCTATGCGTGCTAAAGTGCCTGAGAAAGACATATTGATTTTGGTAGCCCACAACATGGATGCTAATGCCTATATTACTGAAGCATTGTTTGATGTGGCTAGGTTTTCTGTGAAGTCCTCAGCTTTCTCTGTTTCTGCATGCTGCACCTTGTGGCTCAAGATATGGTCTGTGGACCAATCTTCTAAGAAGTCACCAGTACCCTTGCCTTTTCAGGGCAAAGCCCTGTTTGGGAGTAACCAGAAACAGATAATTAGTGACGCTACTGGTGCTAAGAGCACATTGTTGATTCATCTTTCCACAAAACTTGCCTTTCTTGCAAATAGAGCGCAGAGGACACAAACCACTCATATCTCTCAACAGCACCCTGCTGCAAAGCCCAGACAGACCAGGCAGCCTAAGCAATCAGTTGCAAAGTCTAAGTTTGACAAACCAACTGTTACGGTTTTCAAGACACTCAGACCAGCCGGTAAAATAAAACACAGTTTTATTAAATCAAAAGAAATAACTAGGAACGCCCTCTACAGGCGACAATAGGGAAAGCGAACAATAGCTTTAACAAGTCAGTAGGTGAACAGGAAAGTAATGGTACTTTACTGATAGGAAACAGTAGCCAGGCTACTCAAAGGTTAATACAACAAAGTCAGTCTCAATTGTGGAGTTTGGCACGCCCAAGGTGGTGATATATCTGCAGATGGTAATGCACAGGAGGCTGAATGCACAATCAGTACTGCCTTAGATGATAGCGGTGCATAGCCCCCACGGGCATAGCGATGAAGGACACAATGGAAGTTAGTGCTAGAGTCAGTAGCCTCCACGGGCGTCCCTAATGGAGACTACTAGATTGCAAGAACTGCGACTGCGCCCCTCACGGGCGTAATAGAGGAAACCAGCAATACAGTGACTCCAGCCTTTAGCCCCCACGGGCATATACCGGAGAAACCTGCAAGAGCTTAAGCCAAAAGACCCCACGGGCGTAATACTGAGACTGCTGAAACGCTGGAGATGGCCAATAGCCCCACTGGTGTACACCGAAGGCCACTCTGTGCTGCGCAAGAGGTGAACCAATAGCCCCCACGGGCGTAAACCGGAGACAATTACTGAAGCCAATAGTGCCACACCGGACGCGGTAATCAATACCGACTATTCTGCTAGTTGGAGGATGGAGCTGCCGTCCAAATACGCGTACAAGCGACCAGCTCGGCAGTAGTAGTGGTAACCAGGAATAGGCTCAGCAATAAGCGTAACGGCTCACAAGAGGTATGCCAGCACTGAACAGTTTAAGCAGCTCGTAGGAATCAAGCTTAGCAGGAATGAGAAATGCTCTGCAAGTATCAAGGAGGCTCTTAACGGAGGCACAGTTCAGCAGTCGGTAACAGAGACTCAGCACAGGATGCCCAACACAGAAGGAGTACTGTGGTGAGACACAAACAGTCCGGTACTCAGCCTCAGCGGAAGTCAGAATGTCGCAACGGCGACAGTGGTGCAGGAAGCAGTACACGCAGGTCTCAGGAACAAGCCGGTTCAGATCACGGAGAAGGAAGTCAGCCGGGCCGGATCGGTACACGGAACAGGAACACAGGAGCGTAGTCAGGACAGGCCAAATCGGTACACAGGAATCAGGATCCACAGAAGACAGCAACAGCAACACTGGCTCAGGAAGTCCACGAAAGGGCAAGTGACAGGTGTCAATGGCTGGGTATAAAAAGGTCACCGGGGGCGGGCCAAACCTCCTCAGCCAATAGGAGAGCACCACAAGTGAGAATGACAGAAAGGGATCACGGGCACCGTGATAGTACCCCCCTCTCAAAGACCCCTTCTCCCTGCATGAGGTCTTGGTTTCTGGGGATATTTAGAGTGGAAGTTGCGCAAAAGCCTAGGCGCGTGGAGGTCCTTCTGATCCACCCAAGAACGTTCCTCCGGGCCATAGCCCTTCCAATGGACCAAATATTGCAACTTCTCCCTAAATCTCCTATAGTCAATTATACTCTGGACTTCGTACTCCTCCTGGCCTTGAACGTCCACAGGCCCAGGAATCACAGGAGTGGTAGTGTAGCGGATGCAAACCAAGGGTTTCAAGAGAGATACATGGAACACATTATGGATACGCATAGAGGCCGGGAGTTCCAATGCGTATGAGACAGGATTGACCTTCTGGATAACTTTGAACGGGCCAATGAACCGGGGAGCCAACTTATTGGAGGGCACCTGCAAATTGAGGTTTCTGGAGGAGAGCCATACCCTATCCCCTACCTGAAATGAGACCGCTGGTAGCTGCCTATGATTAGCGTGCCGCTGATGTCGCTGGAATGACTGACTGAGGGTCCTCTGAACCTGTGCCCATGTGGAACGAAGTTGCGCCATATGCTCATCCAGGGCAGGAATCTGTTGTGACTGGAATGAGTCCGGGAGCAGGCATGGCTGGAACCCGTAATTAATGAGAAATGGAGAGCTCCCGGACGATGAATTAACCGCACAATTCCTGGCAAACTCTGCCCATGGCAACAGGTCGGCCCAATTATCATGATGATCAGTAACAAAGCAACGCAGGAACTGTTCTAGTCCCTGATTGGCACGCTCAGCGGTCCCATTGGTCTGGGGATGTTAGGCAGAGGAAAAGGACAATTGGATGCCCATCTGGCCACAAAATGCCCTCCAAAACCTGGACACAAACTGGCTCCCACGATCAGAGACCACCACTCTGGGTACCCCATGCAAGCAAAACACTTCTTTGGCAAATATTATAGCCATTTCCTGGGATGACGGAAGGCCAGCGAGAGGCACGAAATGAGCCATTTTAGAGAGCCTATCCACCACCATTAGGATAAATGTGTACCCCCTGGATGCAGGCAGCTCTCCCAGAAAGTCAATTGATATGTGGGACCATGGACGTTTGCCATTAGGTACAGGCTGGAGTAGTCCCACTGGGAGATGCCTGGGAGTCTTAGCATGAGCACAGGTGGCGCAGGCTGCGGTAAAAGCGGAGCAATCGGCTCTGAGGGAGGGCCACCAAAACAACTGTGACAGAGACCATATTAGTTGATCCCTCCCAATATGCCCAGCAGCCTTAGAGGCATGGTATGTCTCCAACAATCGGGTTTGAAATGGCTCGTCCACAAAACACTTGCCCACTGGGGTTTCTGGGGGAGCCCTAGCTTGAGACGCCAAAATCTCTTCCCCCAGTGGCGAAGTGATGCTAGTACGCACCGTTGCTAGGATACGGTCAGGCTGAATAATGGGTATCGGGTCTTCATCCCTCTCAATGTCTGAAGCGAACTGTCTGGACAGGGCATCTGCCCTAACATTCTTTGAGCCTGGTAGGTAGGACACTACAAAATTGAACCGAGACAAAAAAGTGCCCACCTAGCCTGTCGAGAGGACAGTCATTTAGCTTCCGAGAGATAAGTCAGATTTTTGTGGTCAGTTAGGATTAACACCTGGGTTTTGGTACCTTCCAAAATGTGACGCCACTCTTTGAGAGCCAGAATAATAGCCACCAATCTCATAGTGGCTTTGGGCAGTAGAGAGGTTTTTAGAAAAGAACCCACAAGGTCTCAGAGCGCCACCTTCCACAGGACGTTGGGACAGCACTGCCCCAACCCCGACTTCAGGGGCATCCACCTCCAAGGTGAATGGCAGGGCGGGATAGGGGTGGGACAGCACTGGAGCAGAAGCAAAGGCAGATTTCAGAGTCTCATAGGCAGATTCAGCTGCCTCGGACCATTGACAGGGATCAGCACCCTTATGTGTCAAGTCAGACAGGGGTTTCACAATGGTAGAAAAGTTTTGGATAAACTTTCTGTAATAGTTGGCAAAGCCCAAAAAACGCTGGCCTTTAACCCCTTGGGACGGGGCCACTGTAAGACAGCTGCCAATTTTTCTTGGTCCATAGCAATGCCATTCTTATAAATTACGAACCCCAGGAATGGTACTTGGGACCTATGAAATTCGCACTTCTCTAGTTTACAGAACAGTTTATTTTTGCGTAACCGCAGCAAGACCTCAGAGACATCTCTGATATGCTGGGTGAGGTTGGCAGAGTGAATTAATATATCATCTAGATATACCACCACACAGGACTGGAGCATATCACGCAGGATATCATTAATAAATTCTTGGAATACTGCAGGAGCATTACATAGTCCAAATGGCATCACCAGATATTCATAATGCCCATTTCTGGTATTAAGAGCCATCTTCCACTTATCACAAGCCTTAATGCTGATCAGGTTATATGCTGCCCGCAAATCAAGTTTAGTAAAAATGGAAGAGCCCTTTAACCTGTCAAATAACTCCGTAATGAGAGGAATAGGATAGGCATTCTTAGGCAACAGTTTGTTTAGTCCCCGGTAATCAATACATGGTCTAAGCTCGCCATTTTTCTTTTTCACAAAAAAGAACCCAGCCCCAGCTGGGGAGGTAGACTTGTGTATAATCCCCCTCCTTAGGGTGTCCTCAATGTACTCCTCCATAGCCCTGTTCTCATCACACGACAGTGGGTAAGTGCGACCCCTAGGAGGCACCACACCCGAGGGAAGATCAATAGTGCAATCATAGGGTCTGTGCTGGGGCAATGCGCTAGCCTCCCCCTTGCTGAACACGTCACTGAACTCTTGGTATTCAGCTGGCACAGTAGGGGAGGTACAGAGAATCTTAACAGGATGCGATAGACAGTTTCTGGCACAATGCTCAGACCAAGATTTAACTTCACATTTCTGCCAGTCAAACTGGGGATTATGAGAGAGTAGCCATGGAAACCCCAGGATGACCACATGATGAGGAGATCGAATCATCTGGAACCATACCTCCTCCTTATGGAGAGCCCCAATGGACATAGTAATAAGAGTAGTCTCCCTGGTAATAAATGCTGGTTCCAATGGTCTGCCATCAATGGCCTCAATAGCCAGGGGAGACTCTCTATTGATTAATGGGATTTTGTTTAATTCGGCAAAGGATTGGTCCATAAAGTACCCGGCTGCTCCCGAGTCCACCAGTGCCCTGGTTTCTACGGACAGGTTTGCCTAAGAAAATACCACCTGGATGGTGGGTTTCAGTGAACTTGCGTCTAGGGACTGTTGTACACCACCTACGGCCTGTCCCCCAAGGTACCCTAGGTGCGTCAGTTCCCCGGCCTTACCGGACAAGTACGTAATAGGTGCCCAACCTGACCACAATACAAGCAAAGGCCCTGTTTTTTTTACGGTATGCCCTCTCCTCCTTAGTAAGTCTAGTAAACCCAAGCTGCATTGGTTCTCCAGCCTCCGGTAACCGTTCAGGAGGAATGGGCGGTGAGGGTGGGTTTGAAAGGCTACTATGCCCATAGTTTCTGGACCTTGCCCTTTTTGCCAACTGTCTCTCACGGATGCGAGAGTCAATAAGCATGACATAGTCAATGTACTCATCCAGATCACTAGGTACATCTCTGGCGGCTATTTCATCCTTAATGGACTCGGACAGACCCTGAGCAAAGGCTGCCACTAAAGCCTCATTGTTCCATCCCACCTCTGCTGCCAAGGTCCGAAATTCGATGGCATAATCGCCCAAGGTATGGTCGCCCTGCTGTATCTCCATTAACCTTTTGGCAGCAGAGGCAGCTCTGCCAGGAACCTCAAAAACTCTGCAGAACTTCCTTATAAACTCATTAAAGTTCAGAGTACAGGGTTTGGCATTTTCCCACAGGGGGTTAGCCCGTGCCAGTGCTTTGCCCGTCAATAATGATATCATAAATCCGACCTTGCTTCTATCATTCGGAAATGCTTGGGGCGTGAGTTCTAAGAATATCTCCAATTGATTAATAAAGCCCCTGCATTGGTTCGGCTCACCATCATATCTTAACAGTAACGGCGCCGCCGCCGTTAAGCCTCTCGAATGTGTTGTGGGCACTACAGACAAATTATCCGGTGTTAACTGGGGGGACCACCGGATTCTGGATAGGTTTGTCAAGGTGTACCGTACGCTTCAGTAACGTTTGCAAAGCCAGTGCCAACTGGTCTAGGCGCTGCTCATGAACATCCATTCTCCAGTGGATGTTCTGTGTGTTACCTTCACCCTTGCTGTCTGAGGTCATGGCCCTTTCGTACTGTTACGGTTTTCAAGACACTCAGACCAGCCGGTAAATAAAACACAGTTTTATTAAATCAAAAGAAATAACAAGGAACACCCTCTACAGGCGACAATAGGGAAAGCGAACAATAGCTTTAACAAGTCAGTAGGTGAACAGGAAAGTAATAGTACTTTACTGATAGGAAACAGTAGCCAGGCTACTCAAGGGTTAATACAACAAAGTCAGTCTCATTTGTGGAGTTTGGCACGCCCAAGGTGGTGATATATCTGCAGATGGTAATGCACAGGAGGCTGAATGCGCAATCAGTACTGCCTTAGATGATAGCGGTGCATAGCCCCCACGGGCATAGCGATGAAGACCACAATGGAAGTTAGTGCTAGAGTCGGTAGCCCCCACGGGCATCCCTAATGGAGACTACTAGATCGCAAGAACTGGCCAATAGCCCCCACGGGCATAGCGATGAAGACCACAGTGGAAGTTAGTGCAGAGTCGGTAGCCCCCACGGGCGTTCCTAATGGAGACTGCTAGATCGCAAGAACTGGCCAATAGCCCCCACGGGTGTAATAGAGGAAACCAGCAATACAGTGACTCAAGCCTTTAGCCCCCACGGACGTATACCGGAGAAACCTGCAAGAGCTTACGCCAAAAGCCCCCACGGATGTAATACTGAGACTGCTGAAACGCTGGAGATGGCCAATAGCCCCACTGGTGTACACCGGAGTCCACTCTGTGCTGCACAAGATGTGAACCAATAGCCCCCACGGGCGTAAACCGGAGACAATTACTGAAGCCAATAGCGCCACACCAGACACGGTAATCAATACCGACTACTCTGCTAGTTGGAGGATGGAGCTGCAGTCCAAATAAGCGTACAAGCGGCCAGCTCGGCAGTAGTAGTGGTAACCAGGAATAGGCTCAGCAATAAGCGTAACGGCTCACAAGAGGTATGCCAGCACTGAACAGGTTAAGCAGCTCGTAGGAATCAAGCTTAGCAGGAATGAGAAATGCTCTGCAAGTATCAAGGAGGCTCTTAACAGAGGCACAGTTCAGCAGTCGGTAACGGAGACTCAGCACAGGATGCCCAACACAGAAGGAGTACTGTGGCGAGACACAAACAGTCCGGTACTCAGCCTCAGCGGAAATCAGAATGTCGCAATGGCGACAGTGGTGCAGGAAGCAGTACACGCAGGTCTCAGGAACAAGCCGGTTCAGATCACGGAGAAGGAAGTCAGCCGGGCCAGATCGGTACACGGAGGTGGTTCTCAGACAAGCCAGATCAATCACAAGCAGGAACGTCAGCCAAGCTGGGTCAGTACACGGAGATGGTTCTCAGACAAGCCAGATGAATCACAAGCAGGAACGTCAGCCAGGCCGGATCGGTACACGGAACAGGAACACAGGAGCGTAGTCAGGACAGGCCAAATCGGTACACAGGAATCAGGATCCACAGCAACACTGGCTCAGGAACACCGCGAAAGGGCAAGTGACAGGTGTCAATGGCTGGGTATAAAAAGGTCACCAGGGGCGGGCCAAACCTCCTCAGCCAATAGGAGAGCACCACAAGTGAGAATAACAGAAAGGTATCACGGGCACCTTAATAACAATGTCTGCATGGCTTCCAGAATCCTGGTATGTTGTTGCCTGTAGGTCTTGGTGCCAGACCCAAAAGTGCTTTTCAGGTTTCTATTCCAACCTTTTCATGGTTCCCAAGAAGGATGCTGCCAGCCATCCTATTTTGAACCTCAAATGTCTAAACCAGTACATGATCTTTACAAGCTTCAAGATGGAATATTTATGTTCTGTCATCGCAACAATGTGCCCAGGAGAGTACCTGGCCTCCTTGGATACTCAGGATACCTGCACATCCTGATTCACCAGGACAGCCAACTATATCTGCGTATTGCTTTCGGCTCCAACTACTACCAGTTCAAGGCTCTGCCCTTTGGCCTGGCTTCTGAGCCCAGAATCTTCACAAAGGTCATAGCAGTCTTGGCCGCGTAATCCATATTCAGCTAATTTCTCTGACTCATATGTGGATGGTTTCCTAATCAAGGCTCTTTCTGAAGAACTCTTTGCTCACTATATCCAAGAGTGTGCTTAATTTTTGCATACACAATAGGTTGTACACAGAGCTCTTTCTCCTGTTGTGTTTGATTGAAACACAGGAATGTGTCTGCTTTTGTGTCATTAGTGACATCATGATGATACCCTCTGGTATTTCTTAAAGCTCTGCTTAGGTCTTAAATATACACAATATAGTGGCACAAAGATGGAGACAAAGTTTTACCAAGAATCAATATAGCCAGCAGCCCAAACAAAAAACACCCCTATTCCTAAAGTGTTATATGGATTGACAAATATCAAAAAGAGGAGCTCTGTGTCTTAGGAAATCAATACAATATACCCAACCACATGCAAAGAATATGAAAAATACTTTAATAAAAATGAGGTCATACAAATAACTGACTCTTGATCATGTAAACTGCATCTGTAGGCTCTAATACATCAAAAGTTTAAATTACCAGCAGATCTCTGCTTAGGTCTTCGTATACAACATGATAGAGGGGCAAATTTACTAATTTGTCACTGCAGAGACAATGACCTCTGTAGTGAAATTTGCATACAGGTGGACGCGCTCCATCAGCGTTGGACTTAAATGCCAGCAAGACCCGCACTCCCTCTTACTACCATGAGCAGGAAAATGGAGTACACATATTCCATTTTTTCTCTACTGCTTTCATAGTACTCTTATATCTGTTGTAGTTACATTTGATTTACTACTATAACTGCTACATATGCACCACCCAGTAGGTGCACCAATCTTCTTTCAATAGATCAAAATCAGTATGCCTGTGTGTTAAGGTGAGAGGATAAATTATAAAAAGGAATCTAGCATTTAAAGAAGGCACAGTTGAATCATCTAGAATTAATGGGAGTGATAGTGGGAGTAATACAAATTTCTCCCCAAAAACAAAGGGAACCAAATTATTGGAAACATTAAAGCTTAAAACATTTTTCAGAAATCATAAGAGCAAACAGATGACCATTGCTTAAAGTGATTAGATTAAGTAAGGAGAAACCTGATGTACTGAACAACTTATTTTCTACTGTGTATAAATGGGAAAGAACTTACAATGCATAGAAGTTATGAAACACATAAACCTAATTTTACATGTATGAAATAATTGGCTAGTGCAAGACGTAAGCCTGTAAAAACATAGTTGAAGAGGTTGAAAAATAAAAGGCATGTGTCTATCAAGTTCAACCTGTGCTGTTTCATCAATGTTTTTGTTGATCCAAAAGAAGGTAAATCCCCCTCCAAAATGTAATTGGATATCTCCTTGGATCACTAGCCTGTCTGCATTGTAACTGTCATTGTATTCTTCTGAGCTATGTTCAGTACTTTGTGACAGTATCTACAATATCTGCCAAAACAACCTCCTGAGAAATAAAAGATTAACCCCTTAAGGACTACATGGGACGGAAACGTCCCAGGACCGCTGGTCCTTAAGGGGTTAACAAAGTAAAGCTTAACAGTGTACCTACCTAGGTGGTGCACATCTAGGATAATAATAGTAAACTGGCTTCAGGGTATGACATGGCCCATAAAACTGAAAAAAAGAAGATACGTAGGATAGAAGTCTTATTAGAATGAAATGGTTGTTTTAACCCTGTTCTTGCCAGAGGGGTATGCAACTCCTCTAGCACTCAGAGGATTAAGCCAAATGACAAGTCACACAAGCCATGTAAGATAACTGACACATCGGGTTTGTTTCAGAAAAATAAAGTACATAGCTTTTTTCAATAGTTATTATTTCTGATCCTTAAAGGGTTAAAAAAAAAACCAAAAAACAATCCTATGCTTTGCATTCTGTGTAAACCACCCTCTACTGCCCCTCGTAATGTGCACGGTTGAAAAACTGACTGAGATCATAATCTTTCGAGTACAAAGATTTAAATTGTAATTTTTACAAATGTTTTACTAATTTTGTCGTCATATTTTTGCCATGTAATTGGTACAGATGTTGATAGTGTTTATTATTGCAGGTTGCCCTTTTGGCACTCAAAGGGTTAAGAGTAGAGGATGTTAGTTCCATTAGTGACAGAATGTATGTTAGTGACTTTTGTGTTTGCGGATTACATGTGTAGATACTAGTGTAAAAGCCTGTGTACACGGGCCAAAGTCCGGGTAATGTTAAGAGGCCGTTGCCTCACTGCTCCATGCGATTCAGTCTTGCGTCGCCTCACTCACTCACGCGGGCAGTCTCTACTGCGCATGACTGCATCGTGACAAACATCCTAGCAAATTATTATATAGGATGCTTTCAGTTGACAAAAATACTTACACAGATGGCAACATATCACTGGGTTCCCCAGTCATTGAAAAATGCTACTATTATTCCTAATGTTAAACATAGAGAAGCATCATATCTTTGTTTTCTGGATTTTATTTGTTCTTTTTAATTTCTACTTCTTACAGATTAGTGGAATTTTCCAGTCTCTTAGTTTGGATGTTCAACTGATTGGTTCATCAGAAGCCAAACTGATTGGGAAAAAAAGCTCTCTGGAGCATTTTTCCACTCAGGCCATCACATACACTAAGTAATGTCAAAGGGGTCACATCGGGATGCAAGGGAGCTAATATATAACATTGTTGGAAAAGGCTATAATTACATTCCATCAAATGTCTGTTTCCAGTGTGACTTTTGCTTTGGATTGGTCAGTTTCTACTTCTACAGCTAAAGGTCCCAAATTGGATCCCAATGTCCCCAAACACCTTTCACACACACACAAACATACCTGTCATAACCCATCTGTTGTTGCACACCCCCATCCCCCCCCCACACACACAGACACACTTCCTAGCCTAACCTACGATTAATCCCTCTATCGTGGGTATAGGTTTGGAATGCATTGCAATCACTGTGTTTGAGCCACGCTGTCAACATGAGTTAATAGTTTTTTAAAGTATTGTTCTATTTTTATTTAAGGCCACATTGTTTAAATAAATTGGGGGAGATAACATTATCCTCTATCCTGATGAGATGAAGATGGAGAGTGTCAATAAATAATATGGGTTCCACTGACCCAATATGTTTGGGGAAGGAAAATGTGTTCCCCTCCTGAACAAATGTAAAAAAAACCAAAACTAATAATATGTATAAAGTTGTAGAATATTTTTGGTCAGTATTTTGGTCTACAAAAAGACCATCCTGACAACAATGTAAATTGCTAATAAACCTCCTTAAATAGGCCACAAGCTGTAAAAATGTACCAGCTCTGCAAACAGGAGGAAGCAGTGATGTCATACTCAGCCTTATGTCCAATGTATATGTAAAAGGTGTCTGTCCAGTCAGGAAGCTGCAACCACACTTTGTTACAGTTTCAGCTTACCTTGTTTGCAGCAGCATCTACAGGCGCGAGGCTTCTAGCATGCAGCAGGCATCTGTTTTATCTGTTTATTTCCTGTAGTCTCCTCCTACCTACTTCCTCCCTCTGAGCTGCTCCTCCTACTTCCTGTGGAGGGGTTTAAAAGGCAGACTGAGTCCTGACTCAGTCGCCATTGGGTTGTTGTTATTAGGTGAAGTACTTGGGCTCTGTGTGTGACCTGGCTATCTACGAAAACCCACTCTGTGTATGACCTGGCTATTTATGAGAACCTGCACTGTGTATGACCCGCTAAGTAAGAGAACCCTCTCTGTGTATGACCCAGATAAGTACGAGAACCCTCTCTGTATATGACCCAGCTAAGTACGAGAACCCTCTCTGTGTATGACCGAGTGATCACGAGTATCCCTTACTGTGATCAGTTTGTGCTATTGGCTTAAGACAGACCACTGTTGTGGACAGGGTCTGATTGGTGACTGCAGGCATGAGTCACAGGGTCTCGATATAGTGACTGCAGGCAGAGTCACAGGGTCTGGTGTAGTGACTGCAGGCGTGAGTCACAGGGTCTCGTGTGGTGGCTGCAGGCGTGAGCCACAGGGTCTTAATATGTGACTGCAGGAGTGAGTCACAGGGGTCTGATATAGTGACTGCAGGCAGAATCACAGGGTCTCTTAGCGGTGACTGCAGGCGTGGGTCACCGGGTTGCTGCAAAGGTGTGGTATTGCTGGTTTGACTGACTGCAGGCGTGGGTCAGTTCTCCAGTCAAGCAGTCCTTGTGTTCCTGTTCATCGGATCAAGATTGCCGAGCCAGTGTTCACAGTGGTCACCTGTTCCAGTGTTCCAGTCGACAGATCAAGAGTTAGCGTTCCTGTATCCTGCTGAGACTAACAGTGGCTTCGGCCCATGGTCTCGCATTGTGGTCTAGCAAGAGGCCTACTATTTCTGGTAGTAGTGTCGCCAGCTAGTAACCCTTTGCTTGTTGTACCACTTATTTATCGCTGTGATTTATTCTAATAAATATTTTGCATTATATTACCGTACTGAGTTCTGAGCATTCCTGGGTGCCCGTGACACCCTTGCTCAAATGAATATAAAAATGAATAGCAAATTCGGAACTGGGCATTTCACAACCAATGGCATTGGGAAATGGTTGTTCTTTTCATAAAACAACATTGCAGCCATTGCTAATGGAATTGTCCCATGACTTTAAAATAAAGCTGTGTGTGATTGTGTGCATGTGCACATTAATTTTACTGAACTCTCTACAACATCATGTTTTATATTTAGTATTTACCATCTCTTTGACTTGAAATGTTCAGCCCGATATTTCATATCAGATCAACAAAGAATCTGAAATCAAATAATACAGCACAATGATAGGTTAAAGCTCTAAACAAAACAACATTTTAATTTGTACCTTGTTGGCGTGCCTCTCAATTGCTGTAATTTTTCTCAGTATATCACCCTCACTGAGCCATATGCATAAAGAAACATGTGGAATTTCTTGGGCAAACTAACTGTACCATAGAGAACACATTAAAAGTAATTTGAATTAGGCTTTTAATCCCTGTGAATGATAGGGAGGTCTGCAATAAGTTCTCATTTAAATCCATTGGATTTTGGGGAACTTTTATTCTCACAGCCTTAGTTTTTCTATGTGCATATGGCCTTGTGTATTCCTGCAGCACCACAATTGACTCTGGAGTGTGTAGCATTCTGGCACCCAAAGGTTTATTAAACAAGGTTCATCTGACATGCGTGTGGGTGCAGACAAAATAGGTAACATTTTGTTATGGCAACCAGCATTTAGCTTACCCTTTACAAACTCATTTTAGGGTTTCTATTCCACCACGCTTTTCTTTGTTGGAATAGCTTTCTGGGAAATCCCTATCCCATTTAGTCTTCAAATTAATGAACTAATATTACAACATTTCCTAGTTACAGGAGCAAACAACTGACAAGTTGCTCAATATCTATAATTAAGTTCTCAAATTCCTTAAAGAAGCTTTCTGTTAATTTTTTTTCCTGCTCCACAAAGAAAGGTTTGTAAAGACTGCTGATATGCAACATGGTGTCTAAAGCATAAGTTCATGAACTTCAGATTAATGTAAAATACTAGAGGAAATGTACAAGTCCACCAGCATAGCTCATTTTCCGCACTTGGACATTAGCCTAGAAATTAAGTGGCTGTATTTGTGGGTATGTAGTCTTGCGTATGATTTCTTTAGTGCATACCATGTCACTTGTGCTGTCTTCATTAAGACTTTAATGGGAATCACCCCCAAATGCTTTCCCCGAATGCCTTCCCCTTGGTGCCAGAGGCATTAAGACTGCTATTTTCAGTGTAAGTAGCTCAGTAAATTGGCAGTAGGAGCATCACTAGAACATTGTTTCTAGCATCTAGTTTCTCTGTCTTCCCTGTCTCCGTGATGAAAAGGGCAACATGAGAATCTTGTCCTGCCTGAAAAGTCGCCTCCTTAAATGTCGCTTCAATCCACAATCATTAATGCCACCTGCAAGTGATGGGAGTTTAAGTCCAACATGCTGCCCGTTCAAAGATCTAATGCTGAGACTTTCTAATCACATGTAAATAGCGTAGATGCCCCGGGATGCTTTACTTTCATTGCCCAGAAGAGTGAATGTGTAGGCTCTAGATAGCCACCCTTAGCTTAGCAATGTCAGTGTGCTCTGGAAAGCCCAGTTCTGGTTGTCATGACACGGACGTTGCTTAGCTAAGGTTGGCTACTTAATATGTAGAAAATATATATGTTGTATGGTTTATTCCCCTGAGTAAAACAAGGGTATTCCCGCTGCTGAAAGGTATTTTATTCAAAAGTCATTTCATCTCAAACTTGAATTTTTTAAATGCAGTATCTCAGTGGCCTGAAATTGTACAGTGGCATTGTTGCTACTCCATCCTTTCACTGAACATAACAGTGTCAACTTCTTGGCCTCAACTGTTCTGCCTGTTTAGGGACCTGAACACCTTTTTCTACCAGTTGTTGTTCAGTAGTTTCTGGGCCCTGTTGGCTCTTCTTTTAGTGTGCTGAGTAAGCTGACAGTTGTTGCTTGGGTTGTTCAGAAACTGGATGTCCTAGGGAACTCTGTTATCATGGGGACGTGAGATCCTTTCTTCTTTCCTGCCCTGGGAGCCTAGCATTGGTATATCCCCATTGTACCTGTGTTCTATATTGGAAATAAAAGAAAAATCCTTTTCTCTGTCGTCCAATACAGGTTACTGGTAACTTTGGGTAGGCGATCCGCCCCTTTAATTGTAGGCAGGAACAATTCTAGAATTGTATGCAGGGGGTAGAGCCTACCTTCCCTCCTTGGCTGCAGCTAGCCAACCACCTCCAGAAAGATTTGTTCCTTGGTGAAGACACAAGGCAAGAGAACAGTTCTGCTGTAGTTTTAGAATTTTTTTAGTTTTCTGTTAGAAATGGAATACCACCATTAGGAGGATTACCATAGCTGACAATGCCCTTAGATGTGGCTAACTCAGTAACCAGGTGCTTTTTATGGACCTTAAGCCCTGGGGGAAAAATCTTGGCTACAAGTTCTTTCCTCAGGAATTGCCCACCGAGGCTTCTTCTTAATACATGGTAGTCTGAAGACAGAAGATCTGCAGGAAAGGTGAGCAACCCTTTGAGTGCTGCAGGTCCACATGTCCCACAATGCCCCTCCGCACAAGCGTTTTTCCTTTGGAGTTCTTATTGCACACTCCTGCATTCATTGGGTCTATCTGTATGTCTGTTGGGTGTTTTGGAGCAGGTTTATGTGGTACTTTAACCCTTTAGCTGCTGGTTTTGCATCTTTTGGGGGGGGGGGGGTTCTGACACTTTTCCTACTGGTTCAGTGTTTTTTGGGTATCCTAACATGTTCTAGTGATGTTTCAAGCATTTTTATTTTACTGTTTCAATTTTGTAAAATTTGAGTTCGGCGCACTTTATCGCATAGGTGCCATTGCTCCATTCACTCCTATGGGACTGTACAGTTTGGGACATCATCCGGTTCATGTTTCCAGTGTGTTGGGGGGCTCAGGGGGCTTCGGGCACTGTTTGGGTACTTTTTCTGGGAAAACTACATTTCCCATGAACGCTTGCTTCGCTCACTCGTTCTCGTCCTTCTCTCCTCTGCTGATTAACCCTTCGCCTGCCAGATAAGTCTATTTTAGCGATTTCTGGGTGAAACCTTAACCCTACACACTGTACTTGGGCAATTTCTTATACTGTAAGGTTATTTGACACAGTGAGAATGTCTATACTGTTGGAGCTTGGGGCCAGACCTAAGACTAAGGATGCTGGGGCCTCTGTATCCCCTGTTGTGCATTACTCTTCCTGTCATTCAGGGTTACCTAGAGAATTCTCAGGTAATTTATGCCCAGCATGTTCTGATGTCCCTGAGAGTCTCACAGGGACCTCCAGCCATGCACTAGAGACAGTTTGGGTGGAAGAGTTCAAGGCTGCTACCAGGAACCTTAGGTCTACATTGCAACTCTTTCCATCCCAGTTGACAAACATAGAGTCTGGGATGACAAACATAGAGTCTTCCATTCTTGGCAGACCCCCTCCTTCATCAAGTCTTCCCTGCCAAAACCTCAGGGAGTACCTGATGTATCAGATTAATCTAAGGAGGAACTGCTGGTGGATTCAGATGTTGAGGAATGTTCTGCTGTGGGCTCCTCTCAGTTTTTAGGGGATCCTTTTGAGGCTGATCCTGAGTCCTCGGCTGAGGGCCTGATCAGGGCCGTTTTGCATACCCTTAACATTCCCTTAGTTCAGGAGGTTTCTTCTGATCCCTCTGATGTGTTTCAGGAGCCTAAAAAGCCCCTTACTTGCTTTCAACCTAACTCCACTCTTGACCGCCTTGTGTCTGAAGAGTGGAAATCTCTGGACAAGAAACCTTCTGTGTCCAAGAAATTTGCCAAGCTTTATCTCTTCTCTGAGGCAGCACTTGCTCAGTGGGTTCATCCTCCCAAAGTGGATGTTCCTATCTCCAGGCTATCTAAGTCTACTGCCTTGCCAGTTTCTGATGCGTCAGCTCTGAAGGACTGGACTGACAAGAAACTTGAGGTCTCCCTCAAGTCCATTTTTGCCACTGCTGGTACTGTCATGCATCCAGCATTCGCTGCAGCATGGGTGCTGTCCATCAGGGTGCTCCTACTTCGGATATGTTGCACCTTTTACCAACATTTCTGAGGCACAGCACTATGTTTCTGCTGCCTTATTTGATGCCATCCTTTTAGTGGCTAGGGTTTCCACCATGTCTGTGGTTGCCAGACGGGCTCTTTGGCTCAAGATCTGGTCTGCTGACACTGCTTCCAAGAAAGCATTGCTGTGCTTGCCTTTTCAAGGTACTTCTTTGTATGGGCCAGATCTTAAAGATCTGATCAGTGAGGCCATGCGGGGTAAGAGTACACTTCTACCCTTGGTCCCCAGGAAGAAAACGCCACTTAAGCATAATTGTTATTTTCGTTCCTTTCAGACTGAGACACGTTCGGCAAACCAGACTGTTCCCTCAGCATCGCATGCCTCCTCCAAGCTCAAACAGCAATGGAAGCCCAAGGTCTTGTCCAAGCCCAAGGCTTCCAAGCCTTCTTCGGCATGACTCACCGAACCCAGGTCCCCACTCTGCTGTGGGTGGTCATCTGCATCACTACCACAGCACCTGGGAGGATTCAGTGGTGGACCCGTGGGTTTTACAGGTGGTGATGGAAGGTTAAGGATCCCTTTTGTCTCTCTTCCTCCCTTTCGCTTCTTTCCTTCTCATACGCCTCAGGACACAGAGAAACTCAGGTTGTTCAACGGCACTATTCAGGTTCTTCTGGACAAGCATGTTCTAGAGCCAGTTCCAGTTCAAGACAGAGGTATGGGTTTTTACTCAAACCTCTTTTTTGGTCTCCAAAAAGGACAGCGGTTCTTGCCCCATTTTCGATTTGAAGGATCTCAATTCCTTTGTGAACCGGACCGATTATCATCAGGAGTCTCTACGGATGGTGATTTCTGCTATGTCCCCAGGGGAATTCCTTGAATCTTTGGATCTTCAGGACGCCTAATTACACATCGCCATTCAACCAGAGAGCCGGCAGTATCTCAGATTTGCTGCGACCAAGGGTATTTTCAGTTTTCAGCTCTTCCCTTTGGTGTCCGTCCTCCACCGGGATGGCATCAGAGTTACTCCATACATGGATGACCTGCTTCTGAAAGCCCCCTCTATGGAACTTCTTCATCAGCAGGTTCAACAATGCATTCACGCTCTCACCTATCACAAGTGGA
The DNA here is from genome assembly GCA_037306005.1 of Rhinophrynus dorsalis. NCBI lineage: Eukaryota > Metazoa > Chordata > Amphibia > Anura > Rhinophrynidae > Rhinophrynus > Rhinophrynus dorsalis. Next base: position 408,678,156 of record CM074718.1, on the reverse strand, counting down.
TCATCAACATGGACAAGTCAGATATTGTCCCATCCTAGCTTCTGGTCTTCCTGAGCCTTCTCTTCGACACTCAGAAGAGCATGATGTTTCTCACGGACAAGGTAGCTCACCAGAACGCCCACAGGGTTTCTGCGGTTCTGGCTCAAGATCCTGTTCCAGCCAAGAAGCTGTCCTCTCTAGTGGGGAAATTCATCTCCACCATAGAAGCGGTCCCGTTTGCCATGGCGCACACTAGGGAACTCCAGAGGTTTGTGATCCAGGTGTACAGGAGTCAGCCGGACCTTCTGAATATGTCAGTGTCCCTCCCTCTTCATGTGGAACTGAGTTTGTCATGGTGGCTCGACCTCTCCAATCTGCTGAAAGGACAACGGATGCCAGCCTCTCCAGCTGGGGAGCGGTCCTGGGTCGGTGGTCTCTGGAGGAATCTCTCCTTCCCATCAACGTGTTGGAGCTTCGGGCGATATTTCATGCCCTTCATCATTGGACATCTCAGTTGGAAGACTGTCCAGTCCGGATATAGTCTGACAACGCCACAGCTGTGGCTTACATCAACAAGCAGGGTGGAACAAGAAGTCTCGCCGCTTGGTTAGAGGTCAAGGCTATTTTGTCCTGGGCAGAAGAACACATTCCTGCCATATCCGCAGTGCACACTCCTGGTGTAAACAATGTCATGGCGGACTTCTTCAGTCGACACACACAGTGGACAGCGGAGAGTGGGAGATGCACTCAGAGATGTTCTACCTCTGTTCAGAAGTGGGGTCTTCCTTACATCAACCTGATAGCGACAAGACACAACAGGAATGTTCAGAGGTTCTGCTCTCGGTGGAGGAACCCTCTAGCCCTGGTGGTGGATGCCATGTCCATTCCTTGGTTATTTCCTCTGGCCTACATCTTTCCTCCCCTCCCAGTGTTGCACAGGGTGTTACGGAAATTGCAACTGGAAAGCTGTCCAGTCATTCTGATTGCTCCGTATTGGCCTTGCCAAGCTTGGTTTCCGGAGCTTCTGGATCTATCAGTGGCAGAGCCATTCCGGCTTCCTTGACATCTGGATCTTCTTCTATAGGGTTACCTGTGGAAGGAAGATGTTCATCAGCTAACTTTGACGGCTTGGAAGTTGAATCCTCAATATTGAAGAAGAAAGGTTTTTCTTCTGGGGTGGTGGCTACTATGCTTACTATGCAAACCTGTTTCTTCCCAGATCTACCATCGTGTCTTTTTGACCTTTCTGTCTTGGTGTGCAGAATGTCAGATGTACAGGGTACTATATGTCGGATTCAGCTGGGGGGCATAATGTCAGATGTACAGGGTACTACTAAATGTCGGCTTTAGCTGGTGGGGGCAGAATGTCACATGTACAGGGTACTATATGTCGGATTTAGCTGGGGGGCATAATGTCAGATGTACAGGGTACTAGAATATGTCGGCGTTAGCTGGGGGGGGCATAATGTCAGATGTACAGGGTACTACTATATGTCGGATTTAGCTGGGGGGCATAAAGTCAGATGTACAGGGTAGTAGTATATGTCGGCTTTAGCTGGGGGGAATAATGTAAGATGTACAGGGTACGACTATATGTCGGAATTAGCTGGGGGGCATAATGTCAGATGTACAGGGCACTACTATATGTTGGCTTTAGCTGGGGGTCATAATGTAAGATGTACAGGGTACTGCTATATGTCGGATTTAGCCGGGGGTCATAATGTCAGATGTACAGGGCACTACTATATGTTGGCTTTAGCTGGGGGTCATAATGTAAGATGTACAGGGTACTGCTATATGTCGGATTTAGCTGGGGGTCATAATGTCAGATGTACAGGGCACTACTATATGTTGGCTTTAGCTGGGGGTCATAATGTAAGATGTACAGGGTACTACTATATGTCGATTTTAGCTGGGGGTCATAATGTCAGATGTACAGGGCACTACTATAGGTTGGCTTTAGCTGGGGGTCATAATGTAATATGTACAGGGTATTAATATATGTCAGGTTTAGCTGGGGGTCATAATGTCAGATGTACAGGGTACTACTATATGTTGGCTTTAGCTGGGGGTCATAATGTAAGATGTACAGGGTACTACTATATGTCGGTTTTAGCTGGGGGTCATAATGTCAGATGTACAGGGCACTACTATAGGTTGGCTTTAGCTGGGGGTCATAATGTAATATGTACAGGGTATTAATATATGTCAGATTTAGCTGGGGGTCATAATGTCAGATGTACAGGGTACTACTATATGTTGGCTTTAGCTGGGGGTCATAAATGTAAGATGTACAGGGTACTACTATATGTCGGATTTAGCTGGGGGTCATAATGTAATATGTACAGGGTATTAATATATGTCAGATTTAGCTGGGGGTCATAATGTAAGATGTACAGGGTGCTACTATATGTCAGATTTAGCTGGGGGTCATAATGTAAGATGTACAGAGCACTACTATATGTTGGCTTTAGCTGGGGGTCATAATGTCAGATGTACAGGGTACTACTATATGTTGGCTTTAGCTGGGGGTCATAATGTAAGATGTACAGGGTATTAATATATGTTGGATTTAGCTGGGGGTCATAATGTAAGATGTACAGGGTGCTACTATATGTCGGATTTAGCTGGGGGTCATAATGTCAGATGTACAGGGTACTACTATGTGTTGGCTTTAGCTGGGGGTCATAATGTCGGATGTACAGGGTACTACTATATGTCGGATTTAGCTGAGGGGACATTATGTCAGATGTACAGGGTCCTACTATATGTCAGAGTTAGCTGGGGGGGCATATTGTCAGATGTACAGTGTACTATATGTCAGAGTACCTGGGGGGCATCAGGTTGGATTTAAAGGGCACAGTATGTCTGATTTAGCTTGGGGGGAGCATGTTGATTTTATAGAATGTGGGACAGCATGGGGAACATCACCAGTGTGTGTTAGCCCCACATACACTGCCTGACACCCCAAGCCTTCATCCCTGGCCCAGGCAGTGCCCATGGGGATTTGTGGCTAGCAGTGTGCAAGGGAAAAAGGCTGGAGAGGGTCAGACGTACATGGGGATGTGTGGCTACCAATGGCCAAGGGAACAAGACTGGGGGATAAGTGGTAGCCACAATTCCGCATAGATGCTGATGACCGCCAGCCTTGTTCCATTGGGAGTGCAAAACATGTATCATGTATGATATAGAGCTAAGGGGATACTTATGTAGTGAATGGTGTACTATTTTTTAACCCTTTGAGTGCCACAGCAGGGAAGCAGAGAGAATGCTCTTAAACTTCAGAATTGTTGTAGTGTTGATGGTGTGTGAAGCGTGGAAATCCCTTCCACATCGACAACATTTCACAACCCTCCATGCTTGTGATTGATTGAGGGCTGTTACTGCATAGGAATGTATGGGGAGATCCCAACTTCACCAGCCTCAGGTAAGCAAAGTTGACACTGTGAGCTAAGACAGCAGAGGCTGCTATTGGAGTTTAGTGAATGTGTCGAAGTGCCACATTCACATATCAACACAACCACTTGCATACGAAACTGACTCATTATCCTGCATTTCCATATGGAAATTATTCATAATGCTTAATTTTCATATGGAAATAGGCCATTGTCGATGTGATGAGTGAAAATTCGTAAACCTGTCGGATGGATGTCGATGTGGGAAGATTTTTGTCTGGGTGACATAATGTCGTAAGATACATTAGTGAATACTGTTGTTGTGCCTTCGACACTGCTTCAACAGGACATCGACATTTTCAGCCCTCTTTGAACTTTAGTGAATCTAGGCTGTTATGCTTCTAGGATCAGTGATATGGATGTGAGAACTTCCATTGATTGTTACACACTGAGGCTTATGTACAGATAATTAGTGGAGTGATTGCAGAGCAAACCAACTTCACCATAATGGACAAATAAAAACTGACATTGATTTATATTGGGCTTTTAACACTTTGAATGCTGTATGCAAGTATAACGTAGACAACAGATAAAGGTCCTATTGATTTAAATCGGACTTTTACCCCTTGAGTGCTAGAGAGGTCTACCAACACTGCTTCACAATGCATTAGAGAGCAACCTCTAGCATTCAAGGGTTTTCAAGCTCCATTTAAATAAATGGTAATTTTTGGAATTTTTATATATCCCCCATAGTGCATTTGTGTTGCTCCAGTTCATTTTAGCAAATCAGTTTCATCCTGTTTGATGTTAACACTAATCTTGTAAAGCAATATGCAGACATTTAAATGACCATTCACACAAATGCAAATATTGGGTAAAAGGGTGAAATAAAGTATTTGTTCTTCATCATTTGCAGCACATAGTTAATTTAGTAGTGTATGTAAGAAGCCTGCCTGGCTTGCTGTTGTTTGGTAGTCCCATTGTATTTATAATAAGCTAGGTATACGGTGAATAACCTTCAGGGGAGCTATGCTGTCCTTCTGACGGCCGCTGTCTTTGAAAATTGCCTGCAGAGTTAGTGAGCAGGAACAGTTAAGATTTACAAACAATGATGAAGCTTGTCACGCATCTTTCACCATTCATCACGGGGACCGCCGTAGCTGGGCGGTGAAGTGTTCTTCATAAAAACCAGCTCAGTGTGAAATACACCTCGCTGCAATGTTTACTGCTCTGAAACTCGTCACAGCCCTTTATAGTAAATCCAGATTGCGAGGTGACATTACAGTATATCATTGCAGAGCGCGGTGGGGTTTACACTAGGAATGAGTGCAGTTCACACCAGATGAGATGTCCAGATTGAGTTATGTAGGAATTTGGCTGGTAGATGGAGATAACTTATTTTTTTTTCTTCCTCTTGTTTTTTTTATTTTTTTTTTCCTTAGAAAGTTAACTTATTTCTTTCCATTCCTCTACTTTACAGTGGAAAGTGGGCTATAAATTGCTAAACTTTCCTGAATTCTTTTGTAAATATTATTTATTTATTTTTTAAATATCAGAGCTATTCTTAAGTTCACACGTCAAGGCAAACAATGTAATATACTGATGTACATAATAGGTACACAAATACAGTATGATGGCTTTAACACCTTGGCTGCTTTCAGTGTCTCCAACACATTGATTCACAGTACTCCTGTCTAAGAGTGTAAAAGTCTAAGGGCCTTATGACTAAAAGCAAAGTAGAGCAATTCTGGGGCAAACCAACTGCCAAATAAAGATTCTTAAAATGCCCATTGTTTTAAATGGAGCTTTTGACCCCTTGAATGGCAGTGAGGTCTCCAAAGTGTTAGAGACCTTCTGGCATTCAAAGGATTCAAAGACCCATTTAAATCAATGGGAATTACTTTTTGTCTGTTATGGTGAAGTTAACTCGTTGGGTGTCAGAGGGGAATGCAATGCATTGCTTTGCATTGCGTTGCGTACCCCTCTTGCATTCAAAAGATTTATTTGTTCCAGAAATCATCCACTTTTCTCTGACACATAAGGCCCGGTATTATTTACAGGAAGTAAAGTTTGCGGCAGTTTATTTAGGATAAGAGAGTAAATGAACGAAAATTAATCAGAAATGTAAAAGTCAAAGCCAGAACTGTGTGGAGAGGGTGAGTCAACGAATACAAGCCCACACAAAATCAGGTGCTGGAATACATTTTCTAACATTGTATCTGCTATCCCCAATTTACTTAACCTACTTACATCAAAAATTCTCCCCATTGCTTGTGCCATGTAGGGTATTGAGGAAGTCTATGGGCGATTCGGGGCATTTGCTTCCTCTTTGCTTTGTTTAACTCTGTGTGTTAACAAGGGGAAGAGGAAATGGAGTGATTTTACATGCTATGGGGTAGGGGCAAGCTGGAGCAATGTTCAAAGATGGCAGAGTGTGTGCACTGGAATGCACTACAGTGATTAAGTGCTCAATGCAAGAAACATTCACAATCGCTTTTTCTAGTGTACTTTTGATGGCAAAATAATTAACATCAAAATTTTACTTAATTGCAAATTTTTTTTCAGAATTAGCGAACGTTTGCAATTTTATTGTCAATTTGTTTCATAAAGGGGACATGGCTAAAATGTCTGCAGTTTTGAGAAAGAGAAAAAAAAAATGTCTGCAGTTTTGTGAGAGAATGAGCAATTGCTCCTAATTCAGCAAAAGCAATTAGTACACATTTTCATATGTCTGGTTAATTTTACCTTTAATTTAGGTTCGTTCACTAACTTTACCGTTAGTTTAGGGGCATTTGCTAAGTTTACCATTAGCTTATGAGCATAGGCTATTCAGCATCAACTAGTTAGTGTGTTTTTTGCATCAAAACGTGAGCAATCACAAAATACGCATACATTTATGGCTTTCAGAAAGTAGTGACTCCACTTTGTTGCATTCTGTCCTAGGTCACTTAATATCCAGGAAGTACTTTGAAATGAGAGAATTCTCAATATCTTCAATAACTTCCTGGTAAAACACTTTATAAATAAAAAACATGCCATTGGCTCAGGCATACAAACTTGATTCCAAACTGTGTGGGACAGGGACTTGCTGTGCCTAAGGCTTTACGTGCATAGCACTGTGTAATCATTAAAAAGAAAGTGATCCAACACTGCTGAAGGCTATGTTTAAAGGGATAGTAATACTTTAATATTACTGTTCCCCATATTGTAGCTATTTCAAAAAGAATTGAATTGCCCTCAGGTTCATCTCTCAAACCTTTATGGTTTGAGAGATAACCGAACACAAAGTTCACCCCTCCTCCCCCTTCCCTGAAATCAGCATTGTACTGAGTGCAGGGGAAGTCTGTCGTACGATCATCAGGCGGCTCTGCAGCAGAGTCGAGGTCGTGTTAGTAAAAAAATAATTATTTCACTGAAATGGTCTTCTTCATGTGCTTGGTTTGCAAGAACACGTAGAAGAAAGTTTCAGTGAAATAATTATTTTTTACTAACGTGATCTTGGCTCTGCTGCAGAGCCGCCTGATGAAAATAAGACCGGATATCCCTGCACTCAGTACAATGCTGACTTCAGGGAAGGGGGAGGAGGGGGGAACTTTGCATTTGGTTATCTCTCATACCATAATTCAATTCTTTTTGAAATAGCTACAATATAGTAAATAGTAATATTAACGTATTACTATCCCTTTAATATGTTTAAAGATGCTTTGGATTATTACAAAATGTAATGTTAATTCACATTTTAAAGCTAAGTTTAAAGGTTAAAACAAAAAGTAATTAAGGGGTTAGTAATGCCCGCTTATAATTTCATGCTATAGTGTAGGTTTTAAAAAAATAAATTATCTGGAACAAGTCCCGTCTCTCAAACCTTTATGGTTTGAGAGATATAACATTTTAAAGTTCCCCCCTCCTTACCCTTGCACTGACGTCAGACAGAAGGAGATCCCGGTCCCGGGACCAGCCGGTGGCTCTTCAGCAGAGCTGAAATACCACGATCTAAAAATAAATACTTAATTGGAACGGTCTACAAAGTGTGTCTGGTTTGCAAGCACACTTTGCAGACCGTTCCAGTGAAGTATTTCTTTTTAGACTGCGATATTTTGGCTCTGCTGAAGAGCTGCCTTGAGTCGTCCGACACAAATTTCCTTCTGCTTTAAAGCTAACATCAGGAAATGGGGAGGGAGGGGAAACTTTAAAATGTTGTATCAGTCAAACCAGCAGACAATCCTCTCCATCGTTAGGACTTTAGTGCTGGCAAGCCCCATACACCAGCCCCAGAGTGTGCACAGGGTAATAGAGTAAAATCTCAGCATTTCCTCTACACACTTCTTAAATAGTGTGTTAAAAAAGATTTAGAGCATGGGCATCCAACTTGCATCCAGTGGGCCAAATATGGCCCATCTGATCTCAGATTGCAGCCTGCTAGAGATTCTTAAAAAAAGTTTTTTGTTTTTTTTTTCTTTAAGCTAATTAATTAGCACACATGAACCAGTAAGGCCTAATACCGTGTCTGCCAATATCAGTATTGTCATATCAGTATTATCAGTGACTTGATCAATAAATAAATACCTATTTTTGAATAGCTGACAGGCTATAATTGATCATCATTATCGATAAAAAATAATGCGGCCTTCAACTTGTGGCTTTCTAATCGTGTGGCCCATGATTAAAAACCACTTGGAAAAGGAGGCCCATAAACTGCCCCAGCTTGTAGTATCATTACATGTGCCTATTTAAAGGGATAGTAATACTTGTATTAAAGTGGAGGTCCGAGTCTCCTTTATTTTTTTTTCTAAAATGTAGCACTATATTTCAATACTTACAGTTTTGTAGTTCAAGCACTATTCAATCCGAAAGGATCCTCCTCCCACCCCTTTCTCCTGTGTCAGTCTCTCAGTCTTGTCTGGATGGAGTGCAGTGAGGGACAATCTTCAGTAAGAAAAAGGGAAATCCTGCCCTCCTTCGTCAAGGGGATCAGAGTTTTCCTTACACTTACTAGAAAGCTAGAAAAAGCCTTACAGAACTATAAGATGAGTAGTTCTCAAATGTATTTATATTTTTGTACTCAAGACACCCTTAACAAGCAGTTAGAAATTTTCAGGGCACCCCTGAGGTTCAAGAGGTCATTTGTAAAGATTCATAATACATAATTATTCTTGTGTCACCTATTAGAAATATAATAGATAGCATATTTTCATAACAATATTGATAATTCTACTTTGGAAACTCAACATTCATATTTGTATTAACCCCTTGAGTGCCAGAGGGGTACGGAACGCATTGCTCTGCAATGCGTTCTGTACCCCTCTGGCACTCAAAGGGTTAAAGCATAACTACCACCTATGCCTGTCAGCCCCGGAGCAGGGTATCACTCTCATTAACCAGGTAATTATTCCGCTTTAAAGTCTTAAATGCAAAATGTCTGGATATAAATTTAAGACTGATTATTCATTATACTATTTTATAATGAAAGGTACCTTTGTAAATGTCCATATTGTTGTACTCTTTTTCTAATTTTATTTTAAAGTTTCTCCCTCTCGCCCCTTTTCCCTACATCATGCATAATCTTCTCAGATCTGAAAGCTGGTCACTTGATTGGGCAGATCGCTATGAGGGACACTACAGTGTCTATCAGTATAAGGGAAACCCTGCCCCCCCTTGATGAAGGGAGCAGGGTTTCCTTATGCTGACACAATATTTTCCTTCCTTGCGATCCGTCCGGACTGGCTTTCAGATCTGAGGAGACTGCATGACATAGTGAAAAAAGGCAAGAGGGAGAAATTTTAAAATAAAATTGCAAGAAGACTGCAATGAGATGGATATCTACAAAGGTACTGTACATTATAAGAAAAAAAGTATAAAGAATAATCCATCTTAACTTTATATCCTGACATTACTATATCTTTAAGACTTTAATAAAAATATGAATGTTGAGTTTCCAAAGTCTAATTATAGATAGTGTGATATACAATATGCTATTATACTTCTGATAAATTTGTATCTGTTCCCTGCAGTTGCAGTTCCCTTGTGTAGCAGGTCACATTCGATGATAACTTTTTTACCTGGTATTACGTGAGGCCAGTAGGGTAATACACCATTACATGCCACCTGCAGGGCAATACACCATGATAAAATTAGTTGACTTGGTACCTTTCTTTTTAGAAATTCACCCATCTTTGTGCATGCAGTCCTTATGATTCATAAATGACATGAGAAGTTGGAAAGTTTCTTCATGGCACGGTTCTGGGGCTTGTTAAAGAACCCCATAAAGGGATAGTAATACTTCATTTTATCTTTATTTTATTTTTGTAGTCATTAAAAAAACATGAAGAACAATATAAGTCTTATCTCTCAAACCTTTATGGTTTGAGAGATATTCACAAGCAAAGTTTCCCCTCCTGCCCCTTTTACCTAGTGTAAGCCATCTCTTCTCAGATGTGGAATGCAGTCCATAGACCAGACAGATAACAGAAGAGACAATCTTTTTCCTATGAGAACAATGAAATCCCTGCCCCCCTTGACAAGCTTTTCAGGTTTTTCCCTTATCTTAATTGAAGATTGTCCCTCTCTGCAGTCTACCTGGGCACCTCCCTTCTGATCTGGCTGAGCAGTGTTACATCAGTAAAAGGGGTGGGAGGGGGATACTTTGAATTACTCTTGAACTACAACTCTGACAGAATTGAAATAACACTCTCCAAAGTCCAAATACTATGATGATTAATTAGAGCTGCTTTTATTATTAAACATTACTATCCCTTTAATGACCATGGCCTAAAGGACGTGTCCAGTACTTAAGGACCACGGACCTTTTTTTTTTTTTCCTCGATCCCGGTTCAGGGCTTCCCGAACAGCATGCAGCTGCCTGGGGAGCCCTGAAATCCATGACGGTCCTGGTACTTCATGGGTCCTTATGGCTCGCCAACCCATGATGTACCTGGACCCTCATGGGTCCTTGAAGAGTTGTTCAATAAAGTGCTAGAGCACTGTGTCAGCTGTTGATAATTAAGGGTAGCTTTAGACATTATTTCACAGGTCCTGAGGAAATGGAGGTGTGTACCTGGTTAGAACAGGTGCAAGTGTTAAGCTTCCAGTGTATTTTCCCATTGCGCAGTGTGAACTGATAAGGTAATCCTTTTTAGGTATTCTACTGGGAAAATGACAACAGCCCTTTGTGGCAGCCTGATTGTGTTTCTTATCCTACTCACCAGAGGGCTCAGTGAAATAGCAAAGCACTGTACTCAAATCTGGCATTAATCCCGTGGTTTCACTTTAGAAAATGCTCAGCTACAAGGGCAATGCCAACATAAACCGGAAAAACATTAAACCGCAGTTCCTGGAAGACACATTAGTTTTTTTTGCTAAGTTCTCCATTGCAACACCAGAGCAAATGAACTGAACTAGATTCATCAGTGAGGGAATGACAGTTGCTTCAAAGGGACACAAATACCCCATAGTAAATGGCCACTTAATTTAATCTTGGCAGAATAATTCAATGGGCAGTGCGAATCAATTCTACTTAGATTAGTTCCCCAAAATTAACCCTTTGAGTGTCAAATCAGTATTGAATACATTGTGTTGAAATGCATGGGATACCTTTCTGGAGCTCAAAGGGTTGATCATCATTACTGGACAGCATGTCCGTGGAGGTATATTTACCCCAAATTCCTCCCACTGAACATTTAGGAATAATTAGCAGGGGCTTGGAGCCTTGCAACAAACAGTCATGTCTGTCTCCGTGGACATGATATCCAGCACTAATGAAAGAGAATTGATTCATAGTGGCCATTGGGTTTTCTGCCTATATTAACAAAAATGGGGGGGGTTATGCAATGTCAGTGTTCCTTTAACATGTTAATTTCATTTCTGTAACCTTTTTTTTCTTCAAAGCTATAGGGAATATGTATACACAAAAAAACTGGTTTGAAAAAAGTATAATTTAACCCTTTGAGTGTCAGAGGAAAAGGGTTAAGCAATCTTTTTACTCAGTTTAGGGCATAACCTTTCGTAAGTGAAAGCATTACATCCACCTCAAAACTGTCATATGCTTTTTGTTCTCTGTGCTGCAGTTAAAGGAAAACACCTCCTAATAATATCAACCCTTCTCTTACCTTACTTAGAAAATCCTAATGGCCCCTATGAATATTTCCCTTGCTCCTTGTTTCAATAGATAACACCTCCAGTCAGTCTTGAAAGTCATGTCTAAGAATTGCGATCCTTTAAAAGGTTAAGCTTACTATGTGCAGTGGGCGGAGTTTGTGTCCTGTGGTCCTACTTGCAACTTTCTTGTCTGCCTCCATGGACATCTAGGACTGACTAAAGATGTTATTTCTGCAATAAAGGGACAAGGGTAAAATTCATAGGTGCCATTAGGATTTTCTGGTTATAGTGAAATGAGTGGTAGAGGTTAAAGCATTAGTAATATATGAAAGCAAACAGAGCTCTGATTGCTACATAGTTTTTTGAGCATGTAGAGCGGTATGTCAATAGTATGCGATTTGTAGTTCAAAAGTAATATAATTATAAAGGATTCCCCCTCCCTCCCCTTTTAACCACGTGGCGCTGCTCTCCAAGCAGGTCTGGATGGAGCTTAGTAACGAGGGACAATCTTCAATGAGCATAACGAAAATACTGCCCTTCTTCATCAAGGGGGACAGGGTTTTCCTTATACTCAGTGTATGAATTTTGTCCTTCTCTGCGAGTTGTCTGGTCCGATGACCAAATTCCACAACTGAGAGGAGGAAGCTAAGGGGCAGGAGGGGGATCCTTTATAATTAAACTAGTTGAAGAGCCCATTACACGGGCCACAGTGCCACTGCCAGCCGGTCACAGGGCAGTCATGCACAGTAGAGACGGCCCACACCACGGCTGATACAATGCCAGCCGGTCGCGGTACAGTCATGCTCAGTAGAGATTGGACGCGCCGCGGCTGATACAGAGCTGGATGCTCCTTCTGAGGACCCCGCTCTGTATCAGCCTCGTCACGGGCAGTCTCTACTGCGCATGACTGCGTTGTTTCATACTTTCTAGCGAATTATTACATAGGATTACTATTGAACTACAAATTGCATACTATTGACATACAGCTCTGCGTGCTCAAAAAACTAGAACAATTGGAGCTCTGTTCATTTTTCTATATTACTATCCTTTTAAGTGTTACTTCTCCTTTAGCTCTTTGGCCAGTGATATGATCACTTTGCATAATGGGAATTATGCACTAAAGCTGATATAACTTCTCCTGTGATACCACTTCTCCTGCTTCTATGTTATTCCATGGAGCCTATGCATTAAGATTTCTACAACTTTGGAGATCTTAGTGCATAGACTCTATGTAATAATAGGAACTGGAGAATACTATCTCTGGATAAGTTATCTCCATGTTATCACTTCTTTATTACAACTTAGTGATTAACACCCCATGTGTTCCAAGGGGTGGTCAGTGTGTGCTCATCTCATAGAGATCCAATCCTCTGCTCTCAGACACAGGCTATGTACAAAGTGGGAACAGAGGAAATAAGAGCAAAATGTTTTGGCTTTAGGAATGCTGTTATGTGGTTGTTCATTTAGATGTCCGTTTGAGGAGTTGTGAGCTGGCATGTACTAAGGCAGTGGTTCTTAAACAGAATGCAGTGGCACTTTGGTGTGCTGTGGGCACCAGCTTAGGGTGCCAAGACGTTGGCATAAATGGAAGCTTTAGGATTCAAATGTATATGTGGAAATTTTTATGCACAATATATTTGTTTTTCTGATTCTGAGACGTATAAAAAATGGTATATTTATATATATTTCCCCCTGTTGACAAATGACCTATAGTGTTCCCAGAGAACTGAAGATTGCATGTTAGGGACACATTGAGTAACAAAAGATTAAGAACCACTGTACTAAGGCATCTGTACGTAGGCTCAGGTTATCCTTTGAGTGCCAGAAGGGTAACCAGTGTATTTCATTGCAATGTGTTTGATAGCTCTCTGGCATGAAAAAGGTTTTAACCCCTTGAATGCCTGAGGGGTGTACAACGTATTGCTTTGCAACGCAATGGATACTCCTCTGGCACTCAAAGAGTTAAAAAGTAGTCTTACCCCCCCCTTAAGGACCCATGACGTGCCAGGACTGTCATGGGTAAACTTGTGGTAAGGACTCATGATAGTCCTGGCACGCCATCGAATTCAGGGGCACCTCGCAGCTGCACGCCCCTCAGAACCCCTGAATCAATTTCTTGGGGGAAAAAGAGCACTGTGATCCTTATCTTCTGGCCGTGCAGCCACTAGGCCGATCGTTAAACAGGTTAAAAGACATTATTAATGTTGGAATTTTGTCTTAAAAGTGGGTGTGGTCAAATTCAAAGAACAAATTCTTATGTTATGAAAGGGTGTTTTTAACTTAACAAGAAAAACACAAAAGAAAACCGGAGTAATTATGGGGTAAACCAGCTGCACCATAGGGGAGAAATGAACATTCCCATTGCTTCTCAATGTGTTGGAGAGCTCTTTAGCATTCCAAGGGTTAAAATCTCATTTTAATCAGTAGAAATTCTTATTTGCCCCTATGGTGCAGTTGTTTTGCTGCAGAAATACTCTGGATTATTTTGTACTTAAAGCCCAAATTGTATAATGAATTTTATTTCCTCAGTTTTGTGACAAATCGGTATGAAAATTGTCATGTTTTCAATAAGTGACTTTATACATTCTTGCCTAAAAAAGGTGACATTAAAATTTATGAAATGTAGATCAGAATTTCAGCTTTTTTTTTTTTTTTTTTTTAAATAGGGCCCTTAGTGACATTCTGTATCGTGCAGGTCATATGCTGTGCCATCATTATGTACATTTGCCTCACTTTCTCTGAAGTACTCAATGACATTTTATATAAATCCTGTACAGAATCAGTAACTGCAGTTTAAACTGTAATAGCTCTGGAATGAGATATCTTCTTTAAAAAGTTACTTCTCCTTTTAAATCTGCCATTTTAGACAAATGTGATCAGCAGTATGTGAGAACAGAAGTGTAGAAATTGATGTATTTTTCTGCTGCCCCAGATCACAAAAACAATTAAAGGTGGAGGGAAAATGAAACCCTTTGAGTGCCAGAGAGGTATTAGATGGATCGCATTGTAATGTGTTGGCTGTCTCTCTGGCACTAAGAGAATTGAAAGGAGAGAAGGAGAGAAGATATGGAGGGAAATTGATGGGAGAGGTAGAGAAAGGGTTGATGGAGAAGAGTATGGCACAGGAAGGCAGCAAGAAGATTATGAGGTGTATAATGATCTTCCAGTCCAATTCTAATCCTCCTCCAAACACACACTTTTGTCTTCATTGAGTGCTTTATAGCCAACCCACTGTCATGTTCTCCTCACATCCCTTAATACTCACATAGTACATGTCATTGCTGTCCCAGCTTTTTCATGGAGTACATAATATTTTTTAATCCACATGCAAATACTTAATTATTCCACAGCTACTCCATAAAAACAATATACTACAGGCCCTCAGAATCATTCAGTATAGTTCCTCCGCCAACTACTACACATACACACGTTTAATTTTCCTACGAAACTACAATTTTTACATACATCCATTATCATACTTGATCTCTCTATTGTCAAACAGTCCCCATAACTTGCCCTCACTCCATCATCATTCTTTACCCATACTTCATCTCTCATCCAAAACTCTTACTAATAATACTACCAATAAACCTGCCTAGGCCATAGTCACTGTCTATGTGAATATGGAAATGTCCTCTCTGCAATGGCACATGGGAGTGAAAAACTTGACTTGTAGCACCATTGAGGGGCCACAATGCCTAAGGATAAGACAATTTATCTTGTTCATTCTCGATGGGTGCTCTCCCCACATATGCCTTGCCTCTCTAGACTCGATCCTATAATAGCTAACAGAGAGTGATGCTCTGTACCGGACTGCATGTCATCTGTGAAGCAAGGCATCTGTGGGACCGTGGTCACATGTGAGGATGGGGCGACGTAGTCCTTAATGTTAATTTTTTTTTTTAAAGGCTGCTGGTACAGAGTGCCACTGTCTGATAGCTCTTACAGGATCGAGTCTAGAAGCAAGGCATCTGTGGGGCGATACAGCCCGTGTAGATGTATGGAAACAAATAGGGGAAAGTAGAAGTCAGGACGGTGCAACCATGAAATGGCGACATGAGAATATCACACTTTTCATGCGGCGAGATTCTGATCTCGCCTGCATGGTGTAGGTGACATTCTGATCTCGTTATTTTGATGATTGTCATGTATAGGACGACACAGGTGTACTTTACCTTGAATATACATATGCTTATGTTGTTCAGTCTTGTGTTTTTTAATGTTCACAGGCCAAATTAGCAGCATGATTATAATACCACACTCAGATAATAGCTTCAGCATAGCTTCAGTGCCTACTTACTCATCATTCCTGCTGATCACTCAGTGCGTACTTACTCATCATTACTGCTGATCACTCAGTGCCTACTTACTCATCATTCCTGCTGATCACTCAGTGCCTACTTACTCATCATTCCTGCTGATCACTCAGTGCCTACTTACTCATCATTCCTGCTGATCACTCAGTGCCTTCTTACTCATCATTCCTGATTTTCACTCAGTGCCTTCTTTCTTTACTTTATCTAAATCCTTTCCTTCTGAATAACAGGTCAGGGAAGGTTTGGTGTTGGTTTGGTGTAACAAACAGATTTTTTTTAGTTTTCTTTAACGTGATCAAAAAAGTAATTGTTAATTTGGTAGCTGGTAAAATATGCGCAGTAAAACATTGTGGGTCATATGTACAAAAGAAAAGTTAAGCAATTCTGGAACAACCCAACTGCACCATAGTGAACAAGTAAAAAGAAATCCCACAATTCACCAATGCTTTTTCAAGGGTTGTTAAAAACCCCATTTAAGGCAGAACTTTCATCAAAATTAAATTGCACCCCAAAATCCTTATAAACCGATCGATACACATATACATACTTTTATTATGCTGAATAAGTCCTGCATTATTGACAAACACAGCTTGTTCGGCAGGCATCAGAGGCAGAGATCTTGCAGGAGATGCTCTGTTCGCCTGCACCGTCAGTGCCTTCCGGTACCTAAAGGTACCAAGGAACTCCACTCACCAATCCTGGAGGTGAAGGGACGGACAGCACAGACTCACAGATGCTTTTTCTCCAAGATGTCTGCTCTGTTGCCCTCTGATGCCGGCCGAACGAGTTGTATTTTTCAATAATGCCGGACTTATTCAGCATAATAAAAGTATGTATATGCATATCGCTTTGTTAATAATAATTTAATTTTGATGAAAGTTCTGTTTTAAATCAGTGGGAATTTTTCTACCGGTTGGTTTGCCCCAGAATTGCTCCTATTCATCTTCAATGTGTTTGAAACAGTAGAACCATATGTAAACAGATTTGTTCTAACATTAGAAGTTATTTGCTGAACTGATGGGGTATTTAGAACAATGCCAGAGTGGTGTCCAGTGCTTTGAGAATCAATATTCTGTGCATCTCTGTGGCACTCAAAAGATTAAATATTACCTTCTAAAAAATGTTTGAAACATTTATCATGTCCCATACAATGGACAGTAAAAAATAAATAAAAATAATTATTTTGTTTGATGTGTATATATATATATATATATATATATATATATATATATAAAGCTGCAGCCATTGTCAATCCACTATAGGATGAAGGCCTCCTCAGCAAGCTATATATATATATATATATATATATATATATATATATATATATATTACACAGGGAGATATAGAAAGAGACATCACTTTTAAAGGGCACGTGTCTAGCTCTCTGTTTGCAGGAAGAGGTCTTGCAGCCAGACAGAAAGAGTAATTCCATGGGGCATAGGTGAGACACTGCTGACATGAACAGGCTTACAGCGGGTGAGCTGTCTCTTATGGGCTCCACAGAGAGTCCCAGAGTTGTCAATCTCCTTTTTAACGCTTGCAGAATTGGGAAGTCAATGCACAGTTGTTTTATGTGACACGACTCCCGGGTTAAGAGAGCGTAATGGCTGGAGGGGACAGATAAGTAGCTTGTGCTTCTGTCAGCCTGTCTAGCTTTAAAGGCTGTACTAAACGTTTTACTGATGATCCATAGATTGGGTTAAATAGCAGGGTAATTGCTGTGCCCATCTTCCTTGTAATTCCTTGTATTACATCCGTATCAGATTTTGCCTCAGGCTTTCTTGAGTTTTTTTTCCCTTTGCTTCACATCTATTCTCAGTTGAGGGTTTTATCAAGCAACTGTTGCCGAGCAAGGCGTGCTATTGTGAATAGCTGTCTTATTTCACAGTGAGAGGGGGTATAGAAATGCAAATGTCAAAGCTTCCTGACAATTACTTGCTGCCAACCATACCCACAGCATATTTCTGTGACATGCGCTGTGCATTATGTTATTGTATAAACTGCAGCTAAGACTTTCTTCAAGGAGCTTGTTTGTGGCTTATTTTTACCCACCTGATAAAACGAAATAAAAACAACGGACTCTATGTTTAAAGACAAAAATGAACCAATTCTGAGGCAAATAAATCACCATAAGGAACAAACATAAATGAGCTAATTTCCCATTTACTTAAATGGAGCTTTAACTACTTTGAGTGCCAGGGGGGTCGGCAGTTCATTGCTTTGTGATGTGTCTCATTCCCCCTCTGACAGTCAGAGGGTTAATCCATTGAGTGTTAGAGTGATGTCCAACACATTGTGAAGCAATTCACTGGAGACTGTTCTACCATCCAAGTGGTTATAAAAGCCCCATTTTAATCAAAGGGAATGTCCATCTCCCCTTTGATTCAGTTGGTTTGCTTCATCTTTATACATATGTATGAAGGCAATACCAACCAATTGTGGTGCAACCTACATGCACTGTAGGGGACAATTGTACATCCACAGTTATATTAATTGGGCCTTTAACCCCTTGAGTGACTGAGGAAAACTTTGAAAAACACTCAAAAAGTCAAGGGCTTATAGCACTGTTTAAATCATTGAAGATTTGGGGAATTTTTATTTGTCTTCTGTGGGACAGTTGGATTGCTCCAGTCCACTTTAACATAGCAGTGCCTTGCACACCCTTCTGGCACTCAAAGGGTATAAGTCCTAGGTGCTTTAATGTTTTCCTTTCGAGCAGTCACGTTCTTCCTTGGTTCATGTGCTTGTCATAGTTTGAAATCTAAACCTCCCAGATCATTATAATTCTTTGTATTTACAGTAGAAGTGCAAAGGAAGTGAGTTTTATTTAATATTAGTTCTCTTATACTATATACAGTGCTTATTTAGTGGAACCTTTCTCTTGTACTTTTGAAATGATACACATAATGGTATCAACCCCCTATATACAAAGTATTCTGTTTTTCACTCATCCATATCAGCTACTTTGTTTTATCTGCTTTACTAATGAGTCATACAAAAACAATCCACCACTGCCTGAGGACTGTCAGTTCTCCTGCTGCTAATGGGCATAGCTAAACTTTGCATGTTGTAAAATGGTAAACATTAAAAATACCCGTTTAAATGTCATAGACCCCTAAGCGGTATTTGTATAATGTGTTTTGTAGGTGCATCTGTTCATGACCATTTGACCCCTGTTTTGCAAGTCACTAATAAATGATAAGAGCTACAGTATTTATGTTATTATTAAGGTAAACTGAAAAGTCTGAGCTAAGAGCCTATGTGAACTGAAAGCAAAGGGCTGTGATATGAGAGCTATTATCTCATTTAGGTTTTATCAGTTTTTCTAACAAGCTTGATAATCAGATATATTCAAATGGCTTCGCTCACATGTGTCAGCTATGCAAATAAAATAGCCCTGATCCTTCGGTACACAAAACTCCTGGTCCCTAAAAATCTCTCCTAACCATATTGTCATATATGATATAGAAATAGATATCAACACTTTTCCATTTTAAATGATGCTATTTAAAAGACAAATGTACCCTTGGAATTAGTGACTTAATTTACCGAAGTATGTGCCCTCATACAACAGTAAGGTATGTCTGTTCAATTTTTGCATTGTATCTCCAGATTTCTGTGCATTCTGATCTTTTTTATAAAAATGTTCAAAGATTCTTTGGCCTGTATTTATTAATTAATGGAGCACCGGTGTTAGAGGGGACTTTAATTATCCCCATTCATGTGCATATATGCCTGTGAACATGCTACCAGATTACTACTGCTACATATATCCGTAGACCAGTGATTATACTCCTGTTTCCCATCCAGTCTGTGTGTACCAGCTATTTTTATATCATCTAGTTTTTGTAAAGAAACTGTATTACCCTGTTTTCCTTTTTTTTTTAATTTTGAGGGAAATATCTCTCCTGTGATATCCAGATTAGATATATATCTTAAGTCTTAAACTGTGGTGGTTCACGGGTAGAGCATATATTTTCTTTTTTATTATTATTATTATTATTATTATTATTATATTACTAGTTGAAGAGCCCATTACACTGGCCACAGTGCCACTGCCAGCCGGTCGCGGTACAGTCATGCTCAGTAGAGACTGCCCACACCGCTGCTGATACAGAGCTGGATGCTCCGAAGGAATATCCTGCTCTGTATCAGCCGTGGCGCGGGCAGTCTCTACTGCGCGTGACTTTATCGTTACACACGTTTTAGCGAATTATTATATAGGATTATTTTTTTTATACACATTATATTCTTTATATACATTTTATTCTTTGTTATTTTTTTAATATACATTTGTATTGTGTTTTATATAGTGCTTTTTCTGTTATCCCATGTTAATTTAATATTTTGTAGCATTTGTTTAAGATTTATTTTTTAATATTAGTGTAACATAGCGCTATAGTTATACCTTTGGCACTGTCAGTTGGAATGCTCTGATGTAGTCGATTTGTATTTGTGTCTTCCTTCATGTTATTTTGTTTGTAACCATTACTCCCCATATTACTCCCATCTACAAAGGTGTGAACCACTCCTGTGCTGTCCTTGAACTGCTATACCTATTGGACTAAAGGACCTGACTGTGTATTTATATTTTGGTATATACAGGTAATTGCAGATGCTATGCAAGCAAAATATAAACAGATATACCGGACTGCTGTAGATGCACTGTTCACCCTTCTGGTTAATATACAGTCCACAAATTTATTTATACGATACATAATAAATTACAAATAAGTTGTACCTTATAGAATGTGGAAGATTTACAGGTCAGATGTTGATAGGTCCCAATATAATATAGTTTTCTAAAGAAATCTTGGAGAATGTGGATTCACCAAGACATAATCTGCATGAAAGTATTGAAAAATGAATGATTATTTTGAAGTACAGGTACTAGTATCTTACCAGGTGTAAACTCTTTTTACATAAATGAAAGTAGTGAACGTACTAGCAGGAAAATATATTCTCGATCAATTGGCTTTTTATTTCTCTCTGTCAAGCCCACCTTTCGTATTAACTAGAATTCAAGCATGTACTGGAAACGAATGCACTAATCCATCCGATCAGGTGGAATAAAGATCTCTATTCATAGCTTTACCTTTCACACCTTCTTCTGAGTGCCAGGAATGAGCACTCTAGAAAGTACACAATGAGCTTGTCAAACTGTGGGCGTCCCAGATAATCCTAATTACTTTTAATGTTAGTGACAGGGGCAGTAGTTTGCAAGTGAGGGGAATGGATATATGAAGATAAAAAGAATAATGGTTCATTTGTGTGCTCTCCTCCATTGTTAATATTGCTAAAAAGTAGTAGCACTCTGTATATCAATATATTTTATTTTGTTGCTTTTCCCCACGTTATGTAATGTTTAACTCTTATTTGGCAACAGTATGTTTTTCTCTTGTAGTATATTCAGAATAACTACTTTTTTCTGCTGCATATCTATGTTAAGAAAAAACCTGGATTAAACTTTTGAGTGCAAAGCAATGCGTTGCGTACCCCTCTGGCACTCAAAGTGTTAAAGGGAAAATATATCATAGAAATAAGTTTTTCTGTACCTGAATGCAGGGGTTGACATCATGAGGCCCTGCCAGACTACAGCTCCCATCATCCCCCTCGAGCACCATGGTGCCCACCCCTGCCACACTTTGCCCACCCATATCTTAATGTATTGCGGCATGACACCATTCAGTAACATAGTTGATGAGGCCGAAAAAAGACATGCATCCATCAAGTTCAGCCCGTGCTAAATAAACCCTGTTGATCCAGTGTAAGGCAAAAAAACTCATTGAAGCTTTTCAAATTAAGACCCAAATGGGTAAAACAAAATTCCTTCCTGACTCCAAATGGCAGTCAGATATTTCCCTGGATCAACAACCTAACTGCTTTGAAGCCATCTGTCATAAGTCTCAATACTTTTCTGTGCTAGATAGGTATCCATTAATCTTTTGAAAACAGCTACAGTATTTGTTCCAAAACTGGTAAAGGTGAATCAATTACTTATAATGGAAAAAGGAAAGTGCAAACTCTAGTATATTTTAAAGATAACACATGCAAAAGCAGAATAAGAATGTTACACTTGACTTTTGAAAGGCCTATACCTTTCTGCTACAAACAAGAGCTAGATGTAACAGTATGAAATCACAGCTCTGTTTTATTCTCTCCTCACCACTTTTGTTGTGACGTCCTTCCACCTTGTGCAAACTAGCAACTTGGATCCTTCATATAGGCCATTTACACTACATGGCACCACTTCTAATTACGGGATTCAACTATTTCAGGTCCACCCACTGCTGACAGGTATATAAACTCAAGCATACTGTCATGCAATGTCCATAGAGAAACATTGGTAGTTGAATGACCTGTAAAACCGAGCTCAGTGGCTTTCAATATGGCACCATCATATGATGCCACCTTTCTGACAGGTCAGTTTGCCAAATTTCTGCTGTGCTGGAGCTGCCCCGGTCAACTGTATGTGCTGTTATTGGGAGAACAACAGCTCAGCCAAGAAGTGGCAGGTCACACAAGCTCACAAAACATGACTACCTAGTGCTGACATGCCTAGCTTGTGAAAATTGTCTGTCCTCAGTTGCAACACTCATTGCTGAGTTTCAAACTGCCTCTGGGAACAAAATAAGCACAAGAACTGTGCGCTGGGAGCTTCATGAAATTGGTTTCCAGGGCCAAGCAACTACACACCTAACACTATGTGCAAAGCTCAGCGTCGGCTGGAGTGGCTCAAAGCTCACCACTGTTGGGCTCTGGAGCAATGGAAATGATATCTCTGGAGTGGTGAATCATGCTTCACCTACTGACAGTCCTACAGACAACTATGGGTTTGGTGGATTCCAGGAGAACTCTATCTACCTGAAGCATAGTGCCATCTGTGAAGTTTGGTGCAGGAGGAATAATGGTTTTGAGCTGCTTTTCATGGTTCAGGCTAAGCCCCTTTCTTCCAGTGGAGGAACATAACGCTACAGCATACAATGGCATTCTAGATGATTCTGTGCTTCCAACTTTGTTGCAACAGTTTGATGAAGACCCTGACCTCAACATCATCAAACACCTTTGGGATAAACTGGAACACCGACTGCAAACCAGGTCTAATCGCCCAGCAACAGTGTCCAACCTCACTAATGCTTTTGTGGCTGAGCAGAAGCAAATCCTTGCAGTGATCTTCCAACATCTAGTAGAAAGCTTTCCCAGAAGACTAGAGGCAATTATAGCAGAAGTGGGGGGGCAAAGCCATATTAATGCCCATAATTTTGGAATGAGATAGTTGATGTACAGGTGTCCACATACTGTTGGCCATGTAGTGTATGTTGTACCTTAACAGGAGTTGTGTTCTTTGATATTAGCATGCTGTAGAGAAATGAACGTGCTCCTCATGTCAGTGGGATGTGATGCTGTATCCTACATGTTTTGTGACTTGTAATTCCATCTTCCATTTCCTTTCAGGAGTTACTAAGGACAAACTATCTGTGACTGCTTGAAAAAGAAACAGAAGACTACGTCTAGGCACTCACACCTATATTAAACATATACCAATACCTAAATGACACAGAACCTAATTAGTGTTTGTGTGTACTTCTTACAATAAACATATTAATTAAAAATTAACTTATTAAAAATTATTAAAAAAAGAGGAAAAAAAGGGTATTATAATTCAATGCAGCAGTCCAACATATAATCTGGGACACTAGATTATATATAAAATACAATAAATAGCAAGAATCCCACTATATCTGAGTGGTAAAGGAAATTTTTCCAATTAAAGGGATAGCACGGGTCCCAAAAATGACACAGCTAAATAATATCAATACACTCAGAAAGAGATAAACCCAAACTGCCAGGTCCACTCATAATAGCTACAACGGCAACCCATCCTTGGTACAAAAACAGGTGCTGTTAGCGGTGTTTGCTATTTGCGGGGACGAAATTGGTCGGCATAGGTTCAAAGTCGACCGTTGCGCAAAACCCGGTTGATTTGAACCTGTTCCGACCGATTGCATCCCCGAAAGTAGCCAACACTGCTAACAGCACCTGTCTTTGTACCACGGATGGTGTGTTGTTGTAGCTATTATGAGTGGACCTGGCAGTTTGGATTTATCTCTTAATGAGTGTATTGATACTATTTAGTTGTGTCAGTTTTGGGACCTGGACTATCCCTTTAATTGGAATAATTTCTTTTACCGCTCAGATATAGTGAGATTCTTACTATTTATTGTATTTTATATATAATCTAGTGTCCCAGATTATATGCTGGATGCTTTTTTTCTCTTTTTTTAAATAATTTTTAATAAATGTTAATTTTATTTAATATGTTTATTGTAAGAAGTACACACAAACACTAATTAGGTTCTGTGCCATTTAGGTATTGGTATATGTTTAATATAGGTGTGAGTGCCTAGAGGTAGTCTTTTGTTTCTTTTTTAAGTTACTTGTGCTATAGGGCACCACCCTCCCACAAAATAGTATAAGTGGTAAGGGTTATCACCTTCATCAAACATAGGGCAGTTATGTTGTTTTTCCTATATATACATCTTTCTCCTATCTGTGACTGCTATTAACCTTTTGTCTGTGCACCTTACACAGACTGTGACATCACTTCATGACATGATGTTCAGATATACTGTTGCCCTGATCATTGCAAGTACAATGCAATAATTTGAAGGTAGACTGCACCACAGTTATGTAATACTGGAGAAGTTGGGGTACTGGGCACTTGTGAACCCCTTGGCATAATGAACAATGCAAGTAAAACAAAATTTAATGAGAACAAGATACTGTATGTATTAAAGGGCACCTAATGCAGCTGATATGTTTATTGCTACATGAAATAATTTGTAAAACAAACATGAGCACATTGTTTCTAAGAACAGGGGACTTGAAAAACAACATCTGCGAATATATAAATGCAGAAGTACAGGTTAGAGCCGCAAGTAACTATATGACAAGTTTAACTCAATTTAATTTTAAATGTATTAATAGTCGTATTATCATACACAAGTTCATAAGCCAAAGGTGTGACCTGTATCTATGCTGATGAGGAGGCCTTTGTAGTGCCAGTCAGCATATACTCCCTGGTTACTGCACATAAAAGAAAATAGGCTACAACTGGATCATTAATCACAGGCTGAATAAAGATACATTGGGAGATGTATAAAAGTGGCAGCTGGAAAACTTAGCACATAAAATGGCATTAATGCTAGCTGCAGAATGTATGTGTCTTTTATTTATAATTTAACATTTGCAAAAAAGTTGATAAAAGTGAAAAAATAGCTAGATATATATTAATAATAAGGTGCAAATTGTACCATAAATTATAACAAATTCGCACCCAAATTGTACACTACTGCAACATGGACTAAAGTTTGTGCAATTCAACGTATAAAAATTATGCAGTCACTTTTATACATTTACATTGTCATATTCACTCAAATAACAACCTAGACAACTTTTTTCACATTTTTACACCATTTTTATACATTTTTACCACAGTCTTACCCTCCCATTTTGACAATACAAGATAAGACAAATACCTTACACCACAGTACAACAACATTTATTATCCTCCACATACTGGTTCTTTGCATTATGCTTGCCAGAATCTTGATGTTTGCATCCACTTGGATGCTTTCAGCTAATGTGGATTCCTTCCTAGATTCCCACAAAGGGCCATGTGTTCAAAGAAGTAGCGAAATAGCTTTTGTTGTTTGTAATGACTTTTCAAAGTACAGTGTCGTTGGGATCATTAATATTTTCAGAGAGTGTCAGTTGTGATTGGAAATATGTCGTTTGTCCTGACTGAAATTGTCGTATGTAACGGCAAAAAAATGTCTTAACTAACGACAAAAATGTCTTAAAAAATGTCTTAACTAACAACAAAAATGTCTTTAACCCCTTAACGACGTGTGACGTACTATGACCGTCACGGTCCTTGAAATACTCAAGGACCGATGACGGTCATAGTACGTCACGTACTTTTTACTTACAGCGCTCTACCGGGAGCGCTGTAAGTAAAAATAGGGCCTGAAATTGACCGCTCCAAGATCGGAGCGATCTCTATCAGGCTTCATAATGACGCGCTGATACACGCGACAGGTCACGTATACCGGCGCGTCCAAGTGGTCCTATGCAGTCCTTATGGGACGGAAATGTCCCAGGACCGCCGGTCGTTAAGGGGTTAAAAATGTCTTAAAGACATAAATTTATTTAAAAATGTTTTAACTAACGACAAAAAATGTCTTAACTAAAGACAAAAATTCTCACATTCAGAACACATTCCCTCCACTTTTTTCTTAACGTACACATTTTCTTTTCCTCTATACGACACTGGAGAATAATTTAGCCACGCCCTTTCCCCTCCCCTTTGCCCGTCAATTCTGGAGTTGTGTCGTACACAACAGACATTACTAGTTTTTTGGTGTATACTCTATATAGAAAATATGTCGTTCATGCATTCAATGACTTATCTTTGTCTTTCATACGACAATTTTTTGTCATTATCCCTTTGAACATATGGCCCAAAGTGTGCAATACATATGTGCAAACTTTCCTGGGAGCGAGTAACAGAAATATTTGATATTCCTGGTGTTGTGAGAAATTTCTACATTTTTTTTCTTGAAATCCCAGTGTCTATATCTATAATCTATATATCAGATTGTTTGCAGTTGTGCATGGACTTAGACAAAGCATGCAAATTAAATTAATGAAGTCCCCTTAGTGACAAAATAGTAAGTGTGCTAATCCATATTCTTTTTCTACAGAGTAGTAATTTTACACTGTAGTCATCTTTGCTTACAGAGGTTCTTAATCTATGAACATATATTTTCATAATCCTGATGAGTATTTTTTGTTAAGAAAATGCCATAGTATGTGGTTTTTCACTTTCATTTTTTTCATTGCTTCTCTAATCTAGTAGCTATGGTTTGACTTTATGCCTTGTAGTGAAGTCGTGATTTTACTGTTGTATGTCAAGGAACATGGACAAGTTATCGTGTAGATTACAAAAGTTGATATTAATGTCAAGTTGTGTTTACTCGGTATCTGCTTTCCAGTAGGAGAATAATTAAGAGCTGTCCGTTTATGAGGTTCTTGTAAATTGTACAATTTTCACGTTTGTAGTAATATGATTTATTAGATGGCAACCACATATTATGTTTGGATTTTTAACTATATATTGAATCACTTTTTAGACCTCCACCAATGTAATCAGTACTTTCACTCAGAAATTATTGCATCTTATATTTCAGCGGGTAGACTTAAAATGTCCAAGAATTTGTTAAATGGCTGTAATACTGACTCAAACGGAGAATAGTCACTGACCTCACTGCAAGTACAGAGAAAAGGTGGTAAGTGAGGTGTCATCCTCAACTTTTACTTACAGCACACAGAGCTATAAGTAAAATGTATGTGATGTGCTATGACTGTGACCGGTCCTTAAGGCAAAAACAACTTGATGGTCAAAGCACGACACCTGGTCCTTAAAGGGTTAAGGATTGCTTTGATCGCAAGCCGGCACGTGACTGACCACGTGTGCCAGCTCTCCGAAAGATGGTCTGATACTGACCAATAAGGTCTTGGAGCAGTCAATTTCAGACTCTGGTAGTGCTCACATCACTACTGCAGGAGCACTTGTGAGCAAAGAAACCGATGCCATGCCAGGACCTTCATCTTTCCTTAAAGTGGAACTAAAACCCAATATAAAGTCGCCCCCCCAATAATTAGGTATATGGCGACATGCTTCTTAATACTGTTGTTATCTGCTACAGGTACCACAATGTGAAGTAATTCTGTTTCTTCAGAGACTGATGGCCAGGATTGCACGCAGACATCTTGGCTTAGAGACGTCTGAGCACCTGCGCTGTCCATCCCGGTCTCCTTTAGGAGGCATTGCATGGAGCCAAAAGGCACCGGAAGGGACTGACGGCACAGGTGCTCAGACGGCTCTATAGGAAGAAGCCTGGCCGTCAGTCTCTGAAGAAACACGATTACTTCAGATTGTGGTACTTGTGGCAGATAATAACACTATTAAGAAGCTAGTCGCCATATACCTAATTATTGAGGGGCGACTATATTGGGTGGTAGTTTCACTTTAAGTCAGATTCACAGATGACAGTCCTAGCATGGCATTGGTCCATAAGGGGTTAACAAAGGTGTGCTAGTAATAAGTGAAAATAGCCTAAGCAATGTGTTATAGATGTCTATAGTATGCAGTGGGTTAAAGGTCACATCAGTTTTTTCCATCCAAAAAGCTGCTTAGCCAGTTCCTCAGACTATCCAGAAATAGAGTTAGATGGCATATGATCTATTGCAGCAAGTTAAACATGTTTGCACCATTCTTTGTGACATCTGAGTCCCAGAGGAGGCTGTCTCATTCATTCCTGCCTAGATTTGTAATTAATGATTCCTCCCAGTGGAGCACACAATAGAACTGAGGTTAAGGGTTATAGGTGGACTAAAGAGGAAGGTCAGTAGTGATCTCCATCCTATTACTGTTTTTATTATCATGTCTTATTTACAAAGTGCCAGCCTATTCTGCAGAGCTGTATCATTCTGTGCGTTTGCACACTGACCCAAGAAATCCCCTTATAAATATCTGGAATTGCTCTCATGGGGCTTCATTGGTTTCATGTCAGATCACAGGATAAGCTTCAGATGAATTCAAGGGCAATGAAGAGCAATTCTGGGGCAAACAAACCTCCATATGGGACATGTAAAATGTTTAATATATTGAACTGGGACATTTTCCATTTGAATGTTAGAATGTTGCTCTTTGTCTCAAACACATTGGTTTGCAATAAGTTGGAGGTCAATCTTAATATTCACTAGGTTAAAATACCCATTTAAATCAATGGGATTTTTTTGTTCCCTATGGTAAATGTGGTTTGCCCCAGAATTGCTGCGCTTTACCTTTATACATAAAAGACTTTGAGGTAAATGTATGAATCTGCCAGTTCTGCTCTGCTGGTGTTAGTCTACAGTGCCAGTGGCTGCACTTCAGGGAGTAGAGTAGGGATGTATACAATCAGTTTCTGACTGCCTTCAACGGACCAGAATTTAAGGATTTCCCTGCTTGAGCACAGCTGGGTCAGTCTAAAAGAATGATCTAATAATTAATTCACTTAGATCAAGAATATCCTTGAACTTGAACACTACTGTACTTGAGTGTATGATCACTGTAGTGCATAGTGGTGGACATGCTGTACAGTATTACGACTCTAATGCTAGCAAGTACTGTACACATAACATGTACAAGGAAACTGTATAAATGTACATAGTTTCCTCTGTGCTTGATTAATACATGGTATTATTACATGGTATACAAGGCTTATAGGAAAGGAACGTCATTGCCCTCCCATTGGCACAGTCTTTGGTGTAAGTAGCTTAGTAAACTGGCCTCATGCAAGTGCAGAGCTTTTTCACACTGTCTGGTATAATACTAATATTGAGTTATCCTACTCCACAGATCTATAAAAGACATTTAACCATTTAAAGGGGTACTAATACTAAAAACAAGGGTACTCCCACTGCTGAAAGGTGTTTGATTAAAAAGTTATTACAGCTCAAACATGAATGTTTCAGGTGTAGTATCACAGTGGCCTGAAATTGTACAGTGGCGCTGTTGCTACATCATCCTATGGACAGCTCTGGCTAGTTGACCATAAACCTCACAACAGCACCACTGTACAATTTAAGGCCACTGTGGTACTGCACCCAAAAAAAATAAAATTTGAGCTGTAATAACCTTTGAATAAAAAAACCTTTGAGAGAGTGAGAGTACCCTTGTTTTCCCCAGGGGGTAAACCTCATGGCACATTTTTTTTTTTTTTACATTTTAAGTATTACTATCCCTTTAAGAAAAAGATGGGGTATGAAACACATTGCTTCACAATGCTTTGAACAAACCTCTGGTCCTAAAAAGGCTTAAAAAGAGTTCCAAAAGGAGTGTGCAATGAATTGTAACCCCTTAAGGACTAGAAGGGTGCACAATGTATAGCCAGTGAATGTGTTACACACCCCCTGGTCCTTAATGTGTTAAAGAATTAGGCTATGTTTCCTGAAGAAACTGTTTTGTAGAAGTGAACAAAAATATATGTTTTGACTGAATTTTTTTTTCATGAGTTTTGCTGCAGTTTACATGCCATTTGTAGCAATACGTTCTGCCATCATCCTTTGCTCTTAGTATAAAGAATTTATCAAAATGTACTAAAAGAGTGCTTTCATTGTGAGCCCATTCAGACCCATAGTACAGATTTGTAACACATTGTCACACCAGTGTTGTATTTAGTTGTATTGGCATGCTCTGAGTAAACCAACAATCTAATTAGATACAGTGGGATTTATATATAAAATCAAACTGGAGCAATTCAGGAGTAAACCAACTCCACCATAGGGTAGAAATAAAAATTCTCAAAATACCCATTCATTTAAATACAGTTTTAACTCCTTGAATGCCAGAGAGGACTTTGTGAAGTAACATCATGGGACTTCTGTAGTATTCAAAGGGTTAACAAGCCCCATTTAGACCAGTGAACAGTTTTCTTTGTTCCCTATAGTACAGATGGTTTACCCCTGAATTACTCTTTGTTGCTTTTATACCAAATTAATAATTTCCTTTTATGTGCTGGAAGCACCACAATTAAGTCACCCAATGAACTTACCCTTAAACTTATATTTTGTTTTGTGAAATTTAAGTAGCAACAATATAAACTGTCTCACAGCACAGAGCAATTGATAATGTGGTCTAATAAACTGGCAGTGGCATATTTGAACTATAGCTACAGCAGTGTGACTGTACTGCCATAAGTCAATGTACAAGTGTCTAATCATTAAAAGCTATTGAAATGACACTGTAATTCACATTCTTACTTTCGGTTATTATTTGTTAATGGATTACACTATCTCAAATCTTAAACAGATTAGAAGGCATGTACTAATGTGCTTTTGTACAAAATAGACATTCCTTCCATGTTTTTGTGCTGTACCTACTTATCTCCTATGACATCTATTAAGCTATCTATAACGAAAATGCATCCATTAACACAGATAGTGTGGTGGTGATAGTGTATGAGTGTACTGTTTTTCTAACCTTGTTTATCCCCATATACCTATAAGTACAGAGAAAATCGCCGTTAGTCAGTTTTTCTATGCACTTTATAGGGAAGACGTTTGGGGTCACTCTTTTTGATGACTGAGTGTTTGCGCCATATGCACTGAACTGCATGCCTTGTTGTGCAGGGGCGTGAATTCTATGCCATCATCAAAGAGCATAAAATGAGATGTGCTGGAGGATGCGTTAATTCCCCATGTTTTATTGTTACTTTTACATTTAAAATAATTTGAACATCAAAATGCACACGCAGTGCTTTCCAAATCTGGAAATCAGTGACATGTATCACACAGTGAATTACATGGCTAAATATTTTTATTATTTTAACCACTATTAAAAGGTTATGTACTGTAGCTGTCTGCTGACATTTTACACCTAATTATCAGTATTTTCACTATTTTCAGGATAGAAAGCCTTCAAAATAGCATTTTCTTTAAGGATTTTTATCAAAGCAACTGTGGTTACTTAATATATATATATATATATATATATATATATATATATATATATATATATACCCCAAGTAGCCCTTAGCTGTGGGGTTACTGACACCTGTGAATTAACAGTAAATTCACAACTTGGTGATCAATCAGTCTGTGTAACTGCATCTCCCACTAACTGGGTGTGAAATGCAGAGCCTCACTTCATAAGTAAGCCACTGCCATAAATCACCATTGAAATGCCAGAATGAACTTGATAAATAAGCCTCAGTTTTAAAGTACAAAATTCATAAGTAATAATAAAAAAATACTGTAAGCTTGCATGGCTTCTTGGGTTCTTTCTTCAGGGGGATTTTATTGGCAAGGTCAGTGTGCTTGATTAGTGAACCTGAATAACAAATGCTATCAGCCATTTGAGTGCCTGAAGGGTGTGCAGTTCCTTGTACAGCAATGCATTGCTCACCCCTCTGGCACTCAGCAGGTTAATAGTTTAGCATATGTCTGATGAGGACCATATTAAAACCTTCCATCTCTGGCACCTTATAATCTGGATTGCACATAATGAAGCATTTTCTGAAAAATAAAACCAATGTGTGTTACAATGAGTACTGTCACTTGCAGAAAGCTCTCAGCATGACTAGTCTTCAGTAAACTGTAAAAATGATCGTAATCCAACATAATAAGTGTTGACAGTGAACATGTCAGAGTCTCAGTAAGGCCCTCCATGATTTAGACCTTTACAGGCGACCAATGCATTTAACTTAATTACACCATAGATTTCTCCATTGATGAACACAGGTTGAATTAACATGTGAGCACTAATGTACCCTCTTGCCATTATTGTTGTACAAGGAACAGCGGCAGATGCCGGCAGTTAGTTACACAAACATTAGTATTAACGATTGGCCATTTGAAATTGGTGACAAACTGCAGCCTGGCAGAATCCTGAGGCTGAAACCAATCAGCAAGTTAATGAGGGGAGAAATTGCCACTGCAGCTTCACCTTAATTACATTCAGGCTTGGCAGGAGCTGGGAGAGAGAGGTGCAGGGAAGATCTGAAACCAGAGGTCAAAGGACCCGCCTGCCTTTAGTCTTGTATCAGTTGTGACCTGTAACTGTGTGTGTGTTTGTAAAAGATGGTTTGCATTTTTCTTTCTCATTTGGAAACCTTTATAGCATTTCAAAGGGTTAATAATCAAGTACAGTTGCTACAGTTTATGCTGACGTTCATCAAATGAGTACCAATGGAAATGCAATGCATTTACTAGTGTGAATAAAATAGCACCTACAGTAATGATGAACTGTGTCTTCAAATGTAGGCACTCATGACTTAGAAACTGAGCCCAAATTATTAATATCATATGCCTCAAATATATTGGCAGTGACATCATTTACATATTACTATTCATTAAGAAGGCTCCCCCCACGTAGATGCAAATAAAGAAGCAGGCTTGCACTAATTTTTCATTAACTCTACTTTATACTTCAACACGTTTCATGAATGACAGCCTTAATATTTTAGTTTCTTTACATAAAAAATATCATTGTATTGCAGTCTGCCTGTGAATTGCTACTGTATTGAAATGTAAGGTATGTTTACTTGGCATATTGTATATTTTATTTTATAGGATACACGGGTGCTGATGTGCTAAAAAAACAAGACATTCTGAGAAAGCCATCGTCATATGAGACAACAAAATAACCAAATTCCTTTTTATTTAAATACTTCTTTTAGTGGGAATTTTTTATTTCTCCCCATGGTGCAGTTGATCTGCCCCAGAATTATCCCAGTTCTTAGTACATGAGCCACCCAGTTTGATGAAATTAAAGTGTAAACTGTAAGGTTACAAACAGTAAGTAAACCATAGCACAAAGCAACAACAAACTAACAGTCCCCATGTTGGTTTGACCTATTTGTTATGTTATTAAATGACTGTGAATGTGCTGTTACAGGATGGCATGCTATTAAGCTGTGCAATGGATTGTTTGCAACATAACACCAGGGAAGAGATATATTTGGGTGTCAATTTTTCAGTTTTGTTCATAACAATACTGTTATCTAACCCGTTGAGTTAGATATTTGGGTGTCACTTATCAGTTTTGTTCATAACAATACAGTTATCTAACCCATTGAGTACCAGAGGGTTGTCCAGTATATTGGCTAGCAAAATGTTGTGGCATTCAGAGGGTTAACAGACTGACCTGTTCTCGAACTGTCAGTTACATAGTGGGCAAGCAGTTAGCCCCTACTGGCTTAACAATGATGTTTGCACTAGCTAACTGGGTAAACAAAAAATTATGGAAAAGAATCTCAGGGGGGCTGCACCATGAGGTCAGGCAAGTCACATTTGTCATGTTGGACTCCGGTCACATGCACTAAGATGAAATATACTCTCCAGGGTGATAAACTCTACAATTCCTATTTTTGTCTATGAAGCCTATGCACTAAGATCTCTCAGGTTGGAAACTTCCTAGTGCGTAGGCTCCATAGAATAACATATCTATCTTACCTCTTCTCTCACCTTAGTGCATTGACCCCCAGACATCAAAATGCATACAGACTTGGTAAAATCCATGGAGCATGCAGTAAGATTTATGGGACCCAATTGTTTGAGAAACTGCAGTGTTACACACTAATGGAGAGCTAGGCAACCTTGGACCCTCCAGCTGTTATGGACTACAATTCCCATCATTCTGAGGACTACAACAGCAGGTCAGAGAAACTGCGATTCTCAACAGCTGGAGAGCCTCAGGTTCCAACGTGATAAACTGTCCAGTTTCTGTGTTATTCTATGAGGCCTGTGCACTCAAGCTGGATAGTAACTGGATAGCTTATCTCACTGGAGAAGTTATCTTCTCTTAGTGAATAACCGTCACTGCTCAGGAAAACCTCATCAATCCAAGTGCTATTTTCAGAGGCCTAATTTTAAAGTATAGACCTTCTTTCAGAATTTTTTATTTTCAGGTAGATAATGCCAGCTTGTTCACTTCTCCCATATTTGTATGTCATGAACTTTCCATAGGCATTATGTTGTACTACAGCAGCTATGGAAATCACAATTTGCCCACGTTTTAGACTTGATTTAGTACTGCATTAACATGTATTTTACTTGTATATAACTCCTGTCAAGGTTTTAGTCACATACTTTGGCTATAGTATGCTTAGCTTGCCACCTCACCAAGGCTCTCCACTGCAGTCAACTCATATCCTTACCTGAATATGTCTTATCTTGCTTCTCCGCAACGCATACTCTTCTGAAGAAAATCAAATGGGGCACCTGGGGAGATGGGAGGGGTAAGGGATGCTTAAACCAATGGAAGCTGGTCTAGGTACCTGTTTTAGAAGGCATACCCAAAGGATAAAAAAATCATACATTTAAATTGCTGGAGTGGGGCCAAGTTTTAGCAAATAACTATCACAAGTTTAAATGATAGTGCACATCTATAAAATATCACTCAAGCATAACCTCAATAGATTGCCGGTATCCATTTGAAGTGTTGCATGTAAAGTCTTGCATAATAAAATGACGTATGTGTTTTGCCGCATCATTTGAAGTGTCGCATTTAAAGTTTTGCGTCATAAAGTGACGCACATTCTACATTTCGCGTTGCTGCGAATGGCGCATTCACCATTTTGTGCGTTAACGTGTCGCAAAATGGGTGCAATAATAACGCAATATGGGTGCAATATTGACGCATTATGGGTGCAATAGGGGTGCATTAAGGATGCAATATGGGTGCAATAATGAAGCAAATTGTGTGAAATATTGGTGCAAATTGGGTGCAATATTGGTGCAATATGGGTTCAATATTGGTGCAATAATGCCGCAAATTGGGTGCAATAATGCCGCAAATTGGGTCCAATGTTGACGCGATATGGGTGCAATAATGACGCAAATTGGGTGCAATGTTGACGCAATATGGGTGCAATATTGACACATTATGCGTGCAATAGGAGTGCATTAAGGACGCAGTATGGGTGCAGTATTGGTGCGATACGGGTGCAATAATGATGCAAATTGGGTGCAATATTGATGCAATATGGGTGCAATAATGACGCAATATGAGTACAATAATGATGCACATTGGGTGCAATGTTGATGCAATATGGTGCAATAATGACGCAAATTGGGTGCAATGTTGACGCAATATGGGTGCATTAAGGACGCAATATTAGTGCAGTATGGGCTCAGTATTGATGCAATATGGGTTCAATATGGGTGCAATAATGACGCAAATTGGGTGCAATGTTGACGCAATATGGGTGCAATAATGAGGCAAATTGGGTGCAATATTGATGCGATATGGTTGCAATAATGATGCAAATTGGGTGCAATGTTGATGCAATATGGCTGCAATAATGACGCAATATGGGTGCAATATTGACGCATTATGGGTGCAATAGGGTGGGTTTTGGGTTGGATTTGGATTGGTTTTGGTGGGTTTTAGGTTGGATTTGATGGGTTTTTGCTTGGATTTGGGTTGGTTTTTGGTTGGGTTTTGGATTGGTTTTGGTGGGTTTTGGGTTGGATTTGGTGGGTTTTTGGTTGGATTTGGGTTAGTTTTGGTGGGTTTTGGGTTGGATTTGGGTTGCACCCGTATTATGTCCTTAATGCACCCATATTGCACCCATACTGCGTCCTTAATGCACCCCTATTGCACCCATAATGCATCAATATTGCACCCATAATTTGTCATTATTGCACCCATATTGCATACTTAATGCACCAATATTGCACCCATTTGCATCCTTAATGCACCCATAATGCGTCAATATTGCACCCATATTGCGTCATTATTGCACACATATTGCAACACGTTAATGCATGAAATGGTGAATGCGCCATTCGGAGCGACGCAAAATGTAGAATCTGCATTACTTTATGATGCAAAACTTTCAATGCGACACTTCAAATGATGTGGCAAAACACATGCGTCATTTTATGACGCAAAACTTTTCATGCAACACTTCAATAGTAAACCTAGGTTGCACCAACCCATGGCATTAGATTAATGCATGATTGCAGGATGAAAATTCAGTTGGGATCCATCAGGAGAGAAGCTAGGTTCCTAAAACACCTGCAACATGAGACAACCTAATACATTGTTAGTGCACTATGCAGCCAAATACATGATTAGTAGCAGGTAAAAAGCACCATTACAAGTACCAAGATGGCAACAAAATCCAATGCTTTGAAGAGATAGTGATATTGAAAAATATAGATTGCAGGATTTATCCTGCTGTGTAAATCAAGAGTACTCCCACTGCTAAGATATTGTTAACTCAAAAGTTATTGCAGCTCAAACTTGCAGTTTTTTTTCAGTGCATTACCTCCATGGCCTACAGCTTTATTGAGGTGCTATAGCTACAGCATTCTATGGAGGTTTATGGTCAACTGATCATAGTTGTCAACACCCTGCTGTAACAACAGCACAACCATAATATTTTTGGCCACGGAGGTACTGCGTCTCAACAATGAAGGTTAGAGCTATAATACTTTTTAAATAAAGCATCTTCCAGCAGTGGTAGTACCCATTTTTTACTCAGCAGGATGAATCCTGCAATATATTTTTTTTCATATTAAGCATTACTATCCCTTTAAAGCAAAACTTTCATCAAAATAACATTGCATCCCAAACCTTTACTAACATAGCAATAGGCATAGGTATATTTTCATAAAGCTGAATAAGTCCTGGATTATTGAGAAATAACAACTTCTTCAGCAGGCATCAGCTGCACAGACCTTACGAGAGTAACTCTGTGTGACTGCACCATCAGTCCCTTCCGATGCTTTAAGGTACCAAGGATCTCCACTCACCAATTGGGGCAGTTAACAGGACAGACAGTGCAGACTCACAGGCACCTTTTGTCCAAGATATCTGCACTGTTGCCCGCTGGTACCTGCTGAAGAAGTTGTTTTTCCTCATTAATGCCGGATTTATTCAGCCTAATGAAAGTATGCCTTTGTCTATCGCTATGATAATAAGTGTTTGGGGAGGCAATGGTATTTTGATGATAGTTCCGCTTTAAACATGCAATTCACCTGTGACTTTATCCCCTTCAGTCAGTGCAAAAGCAATGCCTATGGTCTCTTTATTACAACTGGTTATATTTGCAAACTTTGGGTAGTGTTGTCATAATTAAAGTAACATTTAGGGCCATGTGCATAAGTACAAATGAGGGTCAGTTCTGGAGGAAACCAACTGCACCATAGAGAAAAAAATAAATATCCCCATTGATCTGAATGGGGTTTTTAACTTGAATGCACAATACATTGGAGACCTCTCAAGCATCCAACGGGTTAAAAGCCCCAGTTAACTTAGCTGGAATTTGAGGAAATGTTCTTTATACATTACTAGTGTAAAAGTCCGTGTACACAGGCCAAGGTCCGGGTGATGTTAAGAGGCCGGTCCTGCTCTGCGTACTGCTGCCGACACAGTCATGCACTGTAGAGACTGCCCGAAAGCACAGAATGCTCCCCGCACAGAACTCCCAGCATTCTGTGTGTTCGGGCAGTCTCTACTCCGCATGACAGCTTCTGACAAACATCCTAGCGAATTATTATGTAGGATGGTGCAGAATTTCTCCGCTTTTTACTTACGAATATGACTTGTATTTTAGTGTTTGAAACTGAACTGTTGGGAAAAGAATTGCTTTATTGTTCGCATTTTATTATAATTGTTATATTGATATTATGTGCTTTATGTATCTGCTTGAAAATGAAATCCAGACAATAACGTGTTTCTCTCTTTGTGTTTTGTTTTTGTGGGTGCAGTATTTTCTCCACCCAGCAGCCAGGATTCTGGATTGGTTTCCCTGTCCAGCAACTCCCCAATCAGCAATGAGAGCACCAAAGGTGTAGCAGAATGTGAGCCCACTTCTGAGCCGGCCTCCTATAATGTCAACCCCATTGTAGATGATGGGGAGTAAAAAGTCGCTTCTGCGGGCAAGCCTGATGCACCTCTTCCAGCAAGAACACATCTCCACCTTCAAGCTGTCACAGTGTCCCATGTTGCTTGATGTATGTGTAAAAGCAAAATGGTGCTCAAAGCTACCTGCTGCCTAATAAAAGTGGAAATGTACCCTTAAATTACTTGCTCTTAATTTGTTTAGGAAGGGCTTACTTAGGAATGTGTCCCTCACTAATTAGTCAGGTATATTTGTTTACTATTTTTATATTTGAACTCAGCTGTATTCTATAACAGAACAGGGACTTATTACCACATGTTTTGTATTTGAACTCTGCTGTAGTGTATAACTGAGCACATGCTCCTTACTACATTGAGAATGCAGGAGACTGTAGAATAAAAGTGATACCCTTACTCTACCGGTCTCCTGCTTTTTCTATGGTAAAAGGTACCACATTTTACCTATACATTGAGAATGTTTCCTCTCCAATAAGAATAATGGAAGGGGGTTTTCTGTATCTAGTCTTATTTAGACTGAGAAGGCCTTTTGTTTACCACATGGAGGTAAACATTAAATACAGTCCTAAAATGTTGAAAATGCAGGACAATATGCAAAAAAAAAAAAAAAAAAAAAAAAATATATATATATATACCTGACTCCTGGATGAAGGACACCTACATAGGTAAGTCCAGTTACACATACAAATGTCAGGCTATATTTTCAAAAGAAAAGTGAAGCAATTCTGGAGCAAAAAACAACCGTACCAAGGCAATTGAGACCTCATTAGCATTTGGTTTAACTCTTTGAGTGCCAGAGGGTGGGCAACATATTGCAAACCAATGCCGTCTGGCATTCAAAGGGTTAAAACCCCAGTTTGAATGAATGGGAATTTTCATAGTCCCTACATTCCAGCAGGCTTGTGCCAGAATACCTTTGCTTTGTTTTTGAAAAGTCAGCCCCTTTAAGCCATTTGTTCCTATATGTATAGATCTTCTTTAACCGTTTGAGTGCCAGAGGGGTATGCAATGCATTGCAAAGCAATTCATTGCACACCTCCCTGGCACTCAAAGGGTTCATGTGAAAGTATAACAAAGACACTAGCATTTTTAACCCCTTAAGGACCCTTGACAGTCCTGGCACGTCATGGGTCAGCGAGCCATAAGGGCCCATGATGTGCCAGGACTGTCATGGAATTCAGGGCTCCCTGCACGGCTGCGTGCCATACGGGGAGCCCTGAAACGGATGCCTGAAAAAATGGTCCTTGGTCCTTAAGTGCTGGCCACATGCGCAATTGGCCGGTCCTTAAGGGGTTAAACATTTGCAATTTCCAAGGTGCCCTGAAACACTAGGGTCCTTTAACAAAGTTGATTTCTTTTTAAGGTAGATAGAGCACCAAACAGGCACACTAAGGCTGTTTAACTAAAAAAGAACTGGAACAGGTCTGGAGCAAACCAACTGCACTTTAAGAAATCCTGAAATTCTGACTGATTTAAATGGATTATTAACACCTTGAATGATAGAGAGGTCTACAATGCATTACTTTTGCAATCCTTTCTAGACCTGTCCTCTATGGTGCACATGGTTTGCCCCAAACTGGCCCAATTCTGCTTATTACTTCATCCTCAGTGTACTATGAGGAAGAGCCCATTTGCTCCAACCCGTTTCATCACAGATGTGGTTATGAATATATAATGATCACCTTCCTACTAGTTGTGGTTGTTTTTAACTATACATAATGTGATTTATTAGTCTAATAGAAAAATACAATATAGCATTAAAATAAGAAGTGGACAGATTTTGAAAAAAACTATCAAGAGCAGGTGGTTGTTCTGTACATGACTAAAGCGGCACCCCTGATGGGTTCATTTTTAAAATGTCGCACACACAATAGCATGCAACCTAAGGGTAACAATACATCGACATGATGACAAGGGTGACATGAGAATCTCACCTTGCATGAAAAGTGCCAGATTCTCATGCCGCTGGCTAAATCGTTGCTCTATACACCTGCTGCTTATTTAGATTACTTGTGCCTTCAAATAAATAGATTTTGGATTACTGAAGATGTAGTGGGCGCAACATAATTTAGGAAGATCTTCAATCTGTGCTCCAGTGCTCTGGATCTGGCATTTAGTATGTTACTCAGAAGCTCTAAGTCATGTGACTCTAAATTACCAATCTAAATGCAAATGTAAACAGAACCCCATCAACTGAGTGTCATAAGGATCCAGAGCATTGGAGCACAGATCAAAGATCTACCCAAGGTATTTTTTAGCCGGCAACATAAGAATCTTGCGCATTTCATGCAGGCCAAGATTCTCATGTCGCCCTTGTCATGACAGAGATATGGTTAATGCACCTTTAGGTTGCATGCTGTTTTGTCTTCGACACACAGAGGATGAGCAAAATGGACTCTTCCTCCTAATGGAAGGAATGGTGAGGCTATGTACTGTCAAGAAGTGTAGTAGTTCTAGAGCAGACCAACTGCACCATAAGGGAGAAATAAAAAATAGCCAAATTCCCACATATATAAAAGGGTTTTAACCCTTTGAATGCTAGAGAGATCTCTAGCGCATTGTTTCCCAATGTGTTAGAGGCCTCTCAAGATTGAGTGGTATTTTAGCTCCATTTAAAACATGTTGGATTTTTATTGGCCCCTTGTGATACAGCTAATTTGCCCCAAAATGGATCCGGTTTCTTTGAATATCAGCCTTGTTGTGCTATATTGCTCTTATGTTTCACAGTACCTTAACCCTTTGTGTGCCAGTGGGGTATCCAGTGCATTGCAGAGCATTACTTTTGATAGCCCTCTGGCACTCAAAAGATTAAGATATGTGATATGTTAAAAAAGAAAAACCCATCTTTGAACCCCTTGAATACTAGAGTCCAGAACACATTACTTTGCAATGAGATCTCTGTAGCATTCAATTGGTTACACCACTTTGTTTTGATACTTATGCCCCATCCAGTTAATTATTTGCATTTCTGAAGAACTAGTTGAATATGTTAGGTTACTCATAGTTACTTTGGTTAAGTGTGGACAATGACTGAAGTGTTTAGGCTAAAAGTCTACACAGTTTTTGGAGTGTTTAGGCTAAAAGTCTACACAGTTTATAAACTTGTATTGAGTAGAACATTTCTATTTTTTATGTTCAGCATTTCAGTGCTTAAGCTTGCCCTCATCAAAGTTAATAGATAAAAATGGAGATCTACAAATATAACCAAATCAACTTATATTGATCATTAAATAAAGATTTTCAGTTTGAAGTATATTTCTGTTTACAGACATCTGGATGTCACTAAACAATTAACCCCTTGGAATGCACTGAAAGTGGTAAAGGGGTGCATGCTAAGCAATCTTGCCCATGTATGAAAGGGAATGCAGTAAAGCTTATAGATATGTTACATGTTCCACCTTTGTAACCAAAGGTCTTAAAATACAGGTGCTTTTTCCTGGTCACTTAGACCAGAAGGCAAAAGAGGAGACATTCTGAAGCAAACCAACCAATTGCACCGTAAGGGTTGGATGTATCATTGCTATAAACCCTTTGAGTGCCAAAAATGTGTCTCTGTCACTCAAAGGGTAAATAGAGCGTTTAACGCCATAATGATAGCGATGGCCAGCACATCTGGCGACATATCTAGCATTCATTGCCTAACAAGCAGTTATCTCAAAGTTACTTTTATTCACCCCTCACACACACACACACTCACTCTCTCTCTCTCTCCAATTGGTTCGCCCTAGAAATACTGGTACTAGCTTGCAATGGTTGATGGTAAGATGGTGATATTCTTCCATAACCAACCAATAGCTTTTAGAGATATGATTGCATTGACTATGAAATATCAAGCCATATTTTAATGAACACTAACAAAAATAGTGTTTTAACTGCATGTGATCACCAGGAGCAAAACGCACCCTCTAGGTCAAACATGCACTAAGTTTAATAGGACCATACGTATTTTAGTAACAAAGTAACAAATGTTCATCCTACAAAATACGTCTCAGTTAATGCATTCTTCTTGCCAGGGAATGATTGCCGTTTGCCTTACGTTTTAACGTATTTTAGAAAGTAAAATTAGGATTGGATGAAAGTTATTGTGTTGAATTGAAAACGCA